>JANXJC010000056.1:18163619-18180059 GCA_027564655.1 Leptodon cayanensis
GGGGGGGTGGGGCGGTAAACAGCAACCACACGACCATGTCCTTAGTAGCTAAGTTTTCAGTAGATACAAGTAGATACTAAAAAGGTAAGCGCTCAAGTCTGAACATTCCCTTAGATACCTGCAAGTTAAAATCCACCATTCCCCCAACAATCTCGTTCTCAAACAAGAAACAGTTACACAAAAATACTTAACATTTTCTTGACAATAACAGTTCTCAGATTCCCAGCCACTTTATTTCTCTTTGCTTCTTCCCCCCGCCAAAGACTAGATGGAAAGCACTAGCATTGAAAAAGATTAAACAGATTTAAAACCAAAGCAGTCTGTTTGTCCAATGGACTGTGAGGAAAGTTGGTGATGCATGTTAAATGGTCAATAATAAAATCTAATTGCCATATAAATGCGCGTGGTAATCCATCTCCCACAGAACTGATGCTATGCCAATTACTCTGTATGAGGGGAATGGCTGTGGTGGAGAGGTAAGGCATTCAAGCACATCAAATGTCCTTCATTTCTTTCCTGTTCTGACCACTTTTGTACAGTGTCTACACTTCAAAAATAGACAAAAATCTAATGAAATTGGCATTTTCATGGCATGGTATACTCAGATTTCCCTTGCTCCTGACATTCTTCTGAAATCATTTACTCACTCTCTGCTTTAATAGCCAACACATGCTCTTAGCAGAGCTTGTTTCCAAAACAGTGAGGAATTCCTCTTTCCAAGAGGCAACCTACACCTCAGAGATCATCCTCTACAAAACTCTTCCTTTAGCTAGTACTTTAGACAAGATTCTCCACATAAAGCTACCAAAAAGCTGAGAGGCTAAACGCTCTCATTTCGAACATAAGTTTGTAGAGGGAAATTTTTTATATAATATTACCAACCTCTTAGTCGAGACAACCACCTTCAGACTCTGAGGATATTACACAAAGCAGCTCTTTTGCAAAAAGGGCTGCCCAGTCAGAATACCAAGATCCATGAGGATAGCGCGCTCATAGCCAAGGCAGCACATTTTGAAAAAAAAGTTTAGGATGTGCTTCTTGGCTGTGGGAGTGCTAGGATTCAGTGAGATGTATTGACACTAAATATCCAGAGGTTTTTTGTAAGTTTTAAGAGCATACATGTTTCCTGTAATACCCTTAGCACAACTTTTACTTAGTATTCCAGAAGTGCTTGAAAAAAATTCCACAATCAGCAATGGTAATTACCTGAATGCAAAACAGCTGCAGGAATGTAGGTAAATCTATACATTTGTATGTGTGTAAGAGACTGAAAAGAGCAGGGGAGAAGCAGCAGAAAGCAAAAACTTTCTCTCACCATGGAGTGATCTGAAAGACTACTGCAATGTTGTTGACTTCGCAGAGCCCAGCACAAGCACTACAGTATTTTTGTTAATTTTTATTTAATCCAGAAGTACTGGAGTAGATTTTTAATTTTTCCCCATCTCATAACTTTGGAAATCTGGATACAATTTCTGAAGGCTTAGCATTACCAAAATTACTTTCACAGCCTAGTAGACAGCATAGCTGTTCAGAAGCAGGATGTGACAAGTTGCAAAGAAAGGAGGATAAAGGAATGTGCATTAGACCAGGTTGACCAATCACTTACTGTTAATCTGCCCATAATCTTTGCTACACAAGAAGTCTCAAAGAAGAGCTCTCAGTTTTAAGTCCCTCATTTTTCCCTCTGGACAGAAGTTGCTTTCCCAACACTAACAGGAAAACAACAGCTGCATTTGCCATTGTCTACTCCAATAGGTCACATTAGGAAGATCTATTTTCTGTTGACAATATTTGGAACTCTGCATTTGGAACAGAACGTTATTTCTGCATGAAGAGTTCACAGCCCACTGGCAAGGTCATTACAATTAGCTCATGCATGTTTATTTGAGAAATTTAAGCATTAACACTCATTCATTTGTACAAATCTGAGTTTTTATATAAAATACTTTTCTATGCTTCTTAAAGCTTTGATTCTCAGTAACAGAAATATGAAGGATCAGTGGCATTAATACAGACCTTGTAATACAGAGAAGAACATACAATGCCCCAACAATAATAATGGGCTCAATATAAGACAATGGAGACAAATATGATATGAAATTGAAACAATTTCAATTACCGTTGCTGGAACAAGAAATCTTCTTTATGATCAAGACTAATTTAGCTCAGTTTTGCATAGCATGAAAAACCTACTTTGACAGGCAAATGAAATATCAATAGATTAAGCAACTACTACAAATCATCAATGAATATGCCAGGCTAGTAGATCCACTGATAATTTAGTTAATTGCATTAAAAGTTTACAACGATGAATTAATTGCCAAGTGAGTCTTTATGTACATGAAAGCAGTATATTTCAGTGCATTTGTAAAACCACTGAGGTGGTACCAGAAATTAATATGAATACTTTTCTTTCAGATGCTTCAGACTAGCCTGTTTTCACATTATCGGAGAAAACGGCAAATGGAAAAGCAAATGTATATAGTAACAGCAGCCATATCTCACAAAGGAATAGATGAAGCCAGAGGCCAGTGAAGAGCTACAGAAACAAAAGTAGAACAGACAACAAGAGATCTGGATAGGTTTTTTTTTTAAAATCTAAGGAAGTTCATTCTGATGTATGCTTTAATATGAAGAGCATTTTTTGAGGATGCAGTGATATAACAACACAGGAATAACATATGACTTACAAGGGACTCTAAAATTGACATTTGGGAAAGCCATGTGGAAGAGGATAACAGTGACACAAGTTGAAAGTATGGATATCAATTCAAAAAAGCAGGTCTTGAAAATGTATGAAATGATGCACAGGCAGCAAAAATAAAACTATAACTGTTGAGTTGGGTAGGATTTTTTTTGTGATGGTGATTTCTTTTTAAAAAGAAAATATAGTTAGCCCAATATCAAAATAAGGATGAGTGCAGTTCATCCTGGAGGATACAGCATAGCTAATAAGTTTGGAATAGGATGGGATACTGAAGTACTGAAACTACCAACTCCTAGAAAACTTTGTAACTACTTATTGTTAAATCTAAAATAACAGCAGCATTCCTTAGCTTTTCATTTTGTAAGAGTGCAATATTTCAACTTTTCATTTCAATTTAAATTAAAAATGCTAAAATATTTTCATCTTCTGACAGATATTCTAAGAGAATTCTGAGTGGATTTTTGTAGCGTTTTGTATGTTTGCTGTTTAAGAAAGTGGGTAAAAAATTTGGGGATTAAAATAGTGCCTTATATGTGTAGGAGAGAAGCAAAAGAAAGATTAAACAAACCCTAGTAGGTAAGCGGATGCAAAGCCATGCTTGAGGATGTTCCTCCTCGTCGAAAGCAGATCATGTGTCTTCAAATATTTATTAAAAGAAAAAAAAAAAACAAAAAAAAAGGTCTGACAGAACTCTAATTTCCTACACCACAGGAAGAAAATGTAGAGAGGGAACAGGCATTACAGATGTTGTAATAACTACAGTCTGAACAAAGGAGATACCTTTTCTCTGAAAGCAGCTGAGGAACAAGTCCAGAAGCCGAATTCCACTTCCACTTGCATTTTTGTGCCACTTCGAGGCTACTCAGACCCCTCAGACCATAAGAGCACAGCATGAAGTACAGCAAGTAAGAATTCCCCTCCACCCAACTCTTTGGGTCTGCGAAGGCCTTGACTTGTAGCCGTGCTAACCATCTGAGCTATACTGAAAGCAGGACGGGGAATCTGCTCATGAAAGACATGAAAGGAAATTTGCTACGTAACTGAACGTTGGCAGGCTTGAGCTGCGCTGCCTTTGCTGTTAAGACTCATTTATCTTCACGGGTTATCTGCTAGAACTGCACCTGAGCACACTTTGCTAATTTTCTCTGGTAGGAAAAATAACACAGTTCTTGGAATCCAAACACAGAAGTTTTTGCACTCATTTATTTGTCTCCAATTTATAATTTACCCATCTAATTACAGCAATAATTAAGCTGGAGAGTTTAATATAAGTGTTTCCACAGGTACCCGTGCCAGTCCACTGAAATTGTACCAGAGGTTATGCAGGGAACCTGTCTCTGTAATAATGAACTTTCTGTGTTATATAGCCAAATCCTACACCCAAAAGGAAACGTATAGTAGAAATTCTCTCCCATACTTTTATGGCAACTGTCTGCTTTCCCAGACAACCAGCATGCTGTGCATGCTCTACAACACAATCTGTGTCATATCTCCATACCAAATTCACTGTGTATTTGCAAAAACCTGCATATATGTGATTTATCTTTCCAGGATTAACTTGGATTTCAGCATCGGAAATCTGGTAACTCTACAATTACTCAGAAAGGCTGCAGATTCTGTATTATGTGTACACATTTATATTTCAACTAACCCTAACTCTGGTTAAACAGAATTATTGATATCACTAGCAGGAAATATAATTTTGAATTTGCTTTGTTGCTAGAGCTAAAATAATAGAGAACAATGAATTAACCATAGCTGCTTATATCAGTAAAGTGTATGGAGTGTGTATAGGATTACAGAGATGTGTCATCATAAGAAACACTGACATAAAATAGAGAAGAACGAGCTACAGGAAAGTATTTCAACTGAATACAACAGAGGAAAAAACAATAATGAAAGGCATTTTTTTCTCCTTTTTAGCCTGCTGGCTAAAACATATCAGCTCCAACTTCCCCCAAGATCCAATATAAATTCTCGTGATATATCCTGTATCATATTTAAGGGAAGCTGACTGAGCAAAATATAATAGAATACATTAAACAAATAAAATGAACATACTACTATGAGAAGACAGATGTTGAGGACCTGTGTAAGCTAGACCGGCTCGAGAAAGATGCACACTATACATTACTGTACTGAATATGTCAGGCTTGTTAGTCTTTTACTAGGCACATTTCCTGGGTGGTGACTTAGAGAAAAATCAGCATCTAATACCGTTCACCTTCCCCGCTTCAAATCTCAGTAAGTTTGGTCATGTTCTTCAGTTTTTTCCAATGGAATTCAAGGTTAGAAAATGCATCAGCTACGGATACAGTTTTACTTCAAAAGGATAAAACAAAAGTAGAATTTTCAAAGTGAAGAAAACAAAGGAATGTTGGATTTTGTAGGTTATCCTGACTGACGAGCTTTCTCTGTGAATGCACTAAGCAGTGCATTTAGTGAAATAACACTGCCCTCTAGTGCCTTTATTAAGCACATTGTTCAAACTGTTTTCTTAAATAAAGCAACATAACAAAACACCACCTTCAGTTTGAAAAAGATGTAGAATAAAATGACTGTGTTAACTTAGGTGTCAGTTCTTACCAGGATTGTTTTTCCTACTCATGTCTAATTAATATACTGGGAAAAAGATAACCAGATTAAATACATATACATGCATACGCATATGCATAATAGTACTTACTACTGCAAAAAATGTGAAAGGATAAGGTGGATGCTTTCTCTATAGCATCAGAAATAACGCTGAAATATTACATTGTGTCAATAAACATCGACCATACTTACAAGAATGCAAAAATGAGAAATAACATGGCAGAAATTTTAAAAACAATTTTGAGAATGGAGCGTGAACCATCCAAAAAGCTTTAATTTATAAACCAAGCATTTCTGATGAAGAATCTCTTATTGGAGATTATGGCATATCAAGAGTCTTTCTTACAATCCTAATAACACTTTCAAGTGAAGCAAACATGTAAAATATCACAAAATCCAGAATAATTACTAAGGTCAGCTCATTATCTGTGACTCAGAGGTAGTTAAAAGAAAATTGAGCAAGGAATAAGCTCTTGATGGAATATTAATATCTACTTTGAACATCCCGGCTTTTGAAATACTAAATTTTCTTTGACTATTATGAAATTTTGAGTTTCCTAACAAGAAGTTTTATAAAGAATGTTAAAATACACAATACTTTTTCACATGACCAGAACATATTTTCTTATGTGTGATTAGATAGACAGTATTTTAAAAGTATACTTATACATCCTTTCAAAAAGATATTTTCCTCTGATCTAAATTAGCTTTTCAGAAGCCCAGCCTTACAACTGATTACGATTACTTATTTTAAAATGTACATATATATCAGTTTGGTTTGTGAAAATGGACCCTAAGAGTCTAGCTGGACCTATAAAATGTAGGTTTAGACTTACAACACAAAGTTTATCCCACCTTGCAATTGAAATTACAACATACTACATGTTTAGGCAAGTAGGTTTATGGTTCAATACATCTGGCAGCTAGTATTTACAACTGATTCATTGGAGGGCTGCCACACAAGACTGCTTGACTTACAAGGTATTTTATGACATTGAAATACTGCATTGCATTTATTTTCCCAACAAAAGGTAGGGTTTATGTGGAATACTGAACAGTGGGGGACAGGTCAAAACGTCCCCCAATTCTCTGATGTAGAGATCATCAGGTCTGCAAAGTCTTTGTAGTTATACTGTAAAGCTTGGGCTGTGGTTCTGCATGCCAGCTATATAACTTATGTTCATGTAAAAATCAAGCTTTTTTCATAGACATTTTAGAGCTTCTTTAGTCCCCCAATTATCTCTTGGTATATATGGGCCACTCTGCGTTCCTACCATTTTCTACTTTAAATGTGTGAAAATGCCACAGGAAAAAAGTTGTACCTAACTGTGCAGAACTGCTACTAAACTGGCATTGTCAGGCTAACAAAGACGACGTCATCTCTTGTGATCGTATTAAATATTATCAGATAAAACATTTCATATGGTATCACAAAATTATACTGTACTTTACATATGTGATATATTCAGGTTATCATTCTGTAATGACCCTCACTGTAGGTTATGCAGGAATTACTGTACTTACTTTTGAGATCTAAATTTCTGGCTCCTGCTGTGCTCTGTGTTGTGATTTTAGTGTCAATCTTTACAGTGTGCAAATTGTTGGTATCCCTCGATATCATCACATTATGCCACTGGTTGTCATTCAGAGGTTTATTAGAACTTCCTTTGATGAGATTTGCACCGTTTCCCAAGTCAAATACATAGTGTAAATACCTGGGAAAAGAGAAAAAATTGGAAAAGTTTCCTTTTTCTTTACATAGCAAGGGGGCACTAATTAACCTGCACAATATCTCCTATTTCCTTGTACTCCTCAGTAGTGCTGGTAAAACCGCAAGACAGCAATGAATGCCAGATGGGGAAGCGACCTTAATTCAGAGAAATCGCCATTCGTTTAGATGAGCTGAGATGCAGTCCCATGTTTCTGGAAAGTAACGAGCACTACATGTACCAACACGTGCATACATACGTAGAGAGAGAACAAGAGGAAGGCTACAAACTAGTACTTCTCTGTGGCAAACACTATAGAAGTTATACCTATTATTTACTTTCATATTTTTCAGGCATCTAGCTTCATCTGAAAGAAAGAGTCACAATAAAGCATATGAAGTTTAACACGAAGAAACATTCATCAATCATATATGTCCAGCCAGGTAAAGATTTATATCCTAAACTTTCCCTTGTATTTTTCCCGTATATACATTTTGAATAGACTGGTTTTGTCATCATGCTAATCCATACATACCCTTTCACTAATTCAACCACAATGAAATCATTTCCATCGCCACTGTTATAAAGTATCAATCCATCCAGAGAGGTTGTTTTGAACTGGAAAAAAAGGTGCATAGATGTATATGCTTGTAGCGTGGCCAACGCAACATAACTTGCTTTTGTTTTAAAGGTTACAGGGTCTGCTATGATGTTCCTGAACCCAAATCTTGCATTTAGCTCACAATAATCGATGTCTCCATTTTTACATAAGTCAATGTATGCCATGCCATTAAATGTAAGACTCTGTAGATGCCCAATGAAATTAGAAGGCACAGAAGACAGGTAGCGCCGTTCTGTTATTATTCCTGTTTCTATGTTGTGGAACTCCAGCCGTGTGTGGTCACCAGCCATTTGACCTTTAAATAGTAACAAGAAAACACATGTTAGCATCTGAAAAGGGAGGTCAAAAAGCACATCATACGATTAAATATCTGCATCAAGTTCACACTTTTCAGAATGTGCAAGGCCAATTCTTGGCTCCAAAGAGGATTCTTTTAAATTCATCCAAACTACTGGTAAACATCTGGGAGCCTTTCTACTGAGTTCAGTATGTTTGGATACAGCTAACAGCAAGATTTCTAACTGAAACACAATACCACGGTATATCAAAAACTGCCAGTGAAATCCCTCATTTTGGTTACACTTAACCAGACGTGTGGCTTTACTATAAGCAAGCACAATTAATTAACGCAACGTGAAGATCACAAAGGCAAATCTCAAAGCTAAAACTACAACATTAGAGTTTCATGGAAGAGAGACATAACAGTTTGGGGGATATTATTCCATATGTTTTGCTTGAAAGTGCATGATTTGGCAAGAGGAAGGAAGGATTCCCGTTTAAGCTGTCTTTGGTGCGTTAATGCTGGCCCTGCTGCAAAACCCTGTGCTGCAAGGGTAGACAGAGCCTTTCTTGAAAGCAACTACCTTTATACCATGGGGATGAATCGTGGGAGAAGGGGGCAGAGCCTAAGAGATGGACGAAGCAAAAAGCCTGCAGCAAGGGTGTATGCCAGCATCTCGTAATCCTGTAAACAGCAAGGGACTTGCTTACATCAGAAAGGTGGCCAAAACCAAGCTTCACAGCTACCTTTGAGTCTTTCTTTGTCACGCAAGGACTCCTGCACAGCAGAAAGCCTGAAATTTGCTGACTGTAAACCTAATCTGAAGGAAAGGCTCAACACTATCAGGGTACACTGCGTACAGGTCAGGTAAGTTTTTAAGCTAGCTATTAAATACCTTACGCCCCAGCACATCAAAATTGTGTCCACTGAAAAGCTCCCTTTTCTAACAGAGCTCAGATTTTTTTTTTTTTCCATGCTTATTTTAAAAGTAGGGCAGTACTATCACAAGGCTAATTCACGGTCACATTGTATGGGTAAGATGACAAAACAGCTTTTTATTACTAACTGATTTTACCACTTAGTGTACCTTTTGCTAACCATGGCCTAGATTTCCCAGTTCCTTAGCTGTTTCACGTCTCTCATGGAGTAGAAAGAAGGTGAACACCAGACCTAGCCAAGCTGGAATAAATACTGCCCTAAAACTGCTCTGTAATACAAGTTCCCACAGCTGCAGTGCAAAGCTGTTGACAGACCGAGTTCCTTCTGTCCTTCCCTGAACAGACTATTCCAAGAGGAGAGTGTGAGCTCTGACCCAGGCTGGATGTGTTTAGCAGTGGTGCAGAAAGCCCTGAGGCCGGCTTAAAAAGCCGTACCTTCATAGGTTTTATAAGCAAGTGTCTGTGTACATGTGTGTGAACAGGGAAAAGATAAGGGCAACATGAAGGTAGATATTTGGAGTTTCCCCAGGGAGATGGATTCACAAACAGGTTAAGTTACAGCACTGAATTACAAATAACAGGTATCAATGAAGTTACAGTGAAATAAGGTCTGCAAGCTTTAACACCATTCAGACCATGCATACACGCACAAATTGCTCTAATAATTTATGATAAATATTTACAAGGAGCTCGCTTAGCTTCAGGATGCATTCTGTGTGAGAACTACTTCTACTGATGTCACTGAACACCATCAGCATCTAGGATCTGCAGTCATATGGCTGAGCACTGCAAGAGGCACCTTAATCCCCAAGAACAACCTTCCTGATGGTCTTGTTTCTCAACAGCAATTCTGAAAATACTACTTCCCCAATGTATTAAGCAAAGGTGGGTTCTTCCTTGCAGTAACAAGTCAGGGAGCTGTCTTGGAAAAATGCCAAACCTGTAACTTTCTGCAAGGCCAAAAGCTCTATACTGGATCACAGCCAGAGAGCTGAAGATCACGTTTTAAAGAAGAACATTACGTATTCCAGTCTTATATCACTAAAGATGGCACTGCATAAATGTCATGGCAAAAATCCACTAAGCTTTGGCCCGTAGCACAGTATCCTCACCACGTTCACTACCTCAAATGTATTTCTTTCTTAAGCACAGTAATAAAAAAGTTCCAGAATGTGGGCTCACATCCCGAATCTCCCTCTAACATTTCAGTTGTACAAACATGCTAACAGGACTTGAGACTTCACATAATGCTTCTCAGTATTTGCAACTACAGCAATGAAGAAAAAGAGAGAGACCGCAGTTTGTGGTTACAAGGTTGGGGTTGGGGGGCTTTGTTCTTTTTTTAACTTGTCCAGTCGGTGCACAAAACGCATTACCTGTCGCAATGCTACGGGACATCATACAAAAGACCAAGTGAATATTTGTTCACAACCATAAGCTAAGTATCCTTTCCATTATCCAACTGTAGTGACCTCCCTTGCTCCACTTTTATTTTCTATACGTTTCCAGAAAGCAAAGTGCATCAGGGCTGCAAGTATTTAAACTCTTATATGATGAGTAAAATTTTCAAAACCACCTGTATGACTTCTTCCAATGAAAGCTAGTTATGATTCTGAAAGATATTATTTATCCATGCACAGATTATGCATTGGTCAAAGATAACTAAGCTCAATCCATGGATAAGTGAAATTTCATAACCTGTAAAAAATGGAAAGTCAGGCTGAATTATTTAATGGCTTCCCCTCCAGCTTAAGCTTTCTAGATCTGATGAGGTCTTTTTCATGTATGACATAGGAAATGGAATCAAAAAGGGAAAACACAGTGCGTGGCGGGGGAAGCTGGAATTTTTTGAAGTCTGTTTTTTCCTCATGTTCCCTATAAGATTCTAACAACCTTTCACATGAATAACTACCAGGTTGTATTTTAACCACATTTCTGATTGTTGGGACATTCGAAGAAAAGTTCTAAGCAGTTCAGAGCAAGAGCACTCAAAATCTGATATGGCAACTCTTCCACTACACCTGTAGGAAATTCAAAGCTACTACACATTAAATTGCATTATGTACATTTGAAACTTAAGCTCATGGAAGGCTTTGGCAACACAGTGTGTTAAAAAAAAAAAAAGTCACAGCGCTACATGGCAATAAAGATTTCCCATGTAGAAAATGTAATATTCTTGGGACTAACAGCAGATTTCCCATGTTATCAGAATTTCTAGCTCTTTCTCTCATGCCAGTTCCTTCCTCACTGGTGAAGGAGGCCACAGATTGGCCACACAGCTTCCTGCAGGGAGTTTCGGAAGACTTTTTCCATCCGAAATACTGGGATGACTTTCTCCCCTTGGATGAAGAATGTTAAACATCTGTAGATTACACAAATGTTGGCAACTTCCAGCTTGAAGAACTGAGAAGGATTTTGAGTCAACTGGCCAACTTCTGACACAGGTACTGGCATTTGGAAAGAATACACGTGTTGTACCAGAAAGTTGGACCCACAGGCAACGCTTTTGCTTGATCAGGAGGCAAGTGAAAAGACTCCCTAGCTTTAACAGCTAGAATAGAATAGAATAGTTCGCTTGGAAGGGACTTACAACGATCACCTAGTCCAACTGCCTGACCAGGGTTGACCAAGAGTTAAAGCGTGTTATTAAGTATTGTCCAAATGCCTCAAACACTGACAGGCATGGGGCATCGACCACCTCTCTAGGAAGCCTGTTCCAGTGTCTCAGCTATTTGCTGAGGCCATGATATTTGATGACAACTACAGATATCCGCAATGGAGAGTGATTACAAGAACTTACAGTCCTGCATTCTTTTCTTATTACTTCACCTGACTAGACTACGTATGATAGAAACCTCCTGTTTTCATCTTACTCCTTCACATATATTTTGAACTTTTCTGAAGCTCCTCTGAGCAGCTGGGACTGAACCCAAAGGTGAAAACAGTACTTCTTTGTGCTTTTGTAACGTGTATTACTTGTAAATAAGAAATCTGCCATGAGGAGCCCAGGAAATGTGCATTTGGTTCTAGACGCTGTATTTTATTCAGATCTAAACAGCTTTCTCTAACTAGAAAACAACCCCAAAGTACCCTTATTATTTGAGTTGCAGTTGAATCAGCAAGATGGTGATATTTTTCAGTAGAGTTCCTCCAACACTATATATTTATTTTCACAAAAAAACCCAACCTGGTTTAGGCCATCTACTTTCTTGGGAGAATGACCCAAAGCATCATCACATACAGAAACTAAATTTTTGCTTCACCTCTGGAAGATCTATTTCTAATTTCTGATTCCAGAAGATATGTTCTTGCAACTGTATGAATACATAGCAATTATTTTTCTACCAGTGACGTGATCTTCAGTGTTCCGCTGAGGTGAAAAGGGACTACTAAAGAAGGTGCTTTCCTTTTAAAAACCCATACAAATTTTTGCCATTTTAACAAAGCTTAGAACCAATGATAAAAGCTATTTAATACTAGATGAAAACAACGGAAAATACTAAATAGCTAACACAAAATTAGGCACGTTGTATTGTGCAAGGAGTCAGGGCCAGAAGCCAGGTCTGTTGGTATTAACAACACATATGTAAGCCTTATCTTTAACAGAACAAAATGAAAGTCTTCTCTGTTATCATTTCTGATAATATATACATAGGAGTATATTTCTAATGTCTGCTAGCATTCATGTCATGCTTTTTCTCCCACCCCAACTGCTTTTTTAGTATTTGAGAAAAACCTGTTGCTTAACATTTAATTATTGAGGACAGCTGATGCAAGATTTAAAACACAATAGAATATCCTTCAAACGTTTATGAAATTCTTTCTTACAGCAATGGCTTAGAGTTTAACCTTAGTATAAATTTAGTGTGTTGCCAAAAGCATTTTACTTGCCTTCTCATTAGTGATGTATCAAATGACTTCTCTCCAATTACTGTATAAAAACATTCATTTAAGTCAGCATGAAGGTTTTCATTAATTCCAACAGCAATGTTAGAGTAACATTAATATCAAGTGTAACAACGCACTTGTAGTACCAGTATTTCAAGATGCATAACATAGATTTTGGATCTTATTCAAGGAAAAGCAAAAAGCATCTGTCGCTTTCAGATAAAGGCATCTCACTTCTGTCATTTTTGGTTTTGTGTTTCCCCCCAGTAACACGGAGTCACAATGCCACACTACCTGTCATGGCCTGCTGGTCATCCACCATTAACTTTAAACTTTTTCCTCGCCGAACCACACGCACTGTGTGCCACTCATTATCATTGAGGTTATAGCCAGCAAAAAGGGTTTCTGGACCTTTGCCTGTAGGATATGCCAAACAGTCATTATGCAATCTTTAAATCAGTTTACATGTGAACCTCACAGAGAAAGAGAGAGAGACAGAGAGACTGGCTGGGCAAATGTTAAAACTCACCAAAAGTCACATCAAGCAAGAAAATTACAAAGTATAAACAAACCTCAAAATACAGAGCTACTATGTTAAGACACTTCTACTGTATATTTAACTACATAAATGTATTGTATATGCACATTTAATGAACCAGGTTGTCATAAATAGGCACAGTCAACACGAATTTAGTTATGCACTTTCCAGGCATATACAAGCCTTTTAGAAACGGGATTACTGCAACCAGAACTTCAGCATGTGTTTACAAGACTGGATTTTTGTTCCTTCATTAAAAATAGTTTGGGGAAAAGGTACAAGTGGTAAGTGTGTGTGTGCATGTGTGTTATAATTTTCTGAATCTATGCCAGCTTCTCAGCCTATGTTTGTTTATTAGGACTTCTCAGATGATCGTCTATTACCTTATCATCCAGATGACTCATTAATATTCAGATCCAGTACCTTCTGATGTCAGCGGACCTTCAAACCATACTTTCCTTTTTCATTTAATGGATACCTTTTTTGTAATCTGCTGGTTTTGTAAGCAGTACAACAAGCACTTTTGAAGCAAATATAATTCTACATATAGCACAATGTACTTGCAATAACTGAAGTATTCACAAATCTAGGAAACAGGATATCTTTAATACCTAAGAAAAAAATTCTCAGAAGAAAATGATTATGGAAATAGTCCCTTGCACTGTTGACCAAGGAGAGAAAGAAAGAGAGAAAAAACCTGACTATGAACTATCATTGATATGAGCAGGCGATTGACCAAGCACTGAACCGATCAATCAAAGCTTCTGTGCTCAAACCTGAGTTATTGGACCTACGCGAAGACTCTCCAAAAGGTAAAGCTACTCTGCAATTAACAAATTACATTCTTGCAAAATAGAGACCGCCCTGCCCTGTTTTTCCAGTTCCTGTGGCAGAATAAAGGCTGCTGATAACTAAGAGAGATCTATAATAAAGTACCATTTGACACAAGCACATCAGGGTTACACCAAGTCAGACCACTACCTCCACTACGTCCTTGCAGGTGACTAGATCCCATGTATCAGCCTTCTTCTAAAAGGGATATGCCACTGGCTCTGAAACTCTCCCACATTTCTTTTTGAATTCTTTTTCACCCAGTGCAGGCTAACTGTGATGGATGAGGTCTACTAATAAATGGGTGCTGTATGACATTGTCTAAAAATCAAAGCCTCTCTGACTTCAGGACTGCACAGAGGGAAAAAGACACTAATCGCTTGATGTAGCTGTTCAGCATATTGGACAGTTTTCATCTCAGACTTTTTCCATTTTCTAGCAGCATTTTTTTAATTGCTGCTGGTTTATTACCCTGCTTTTATATGCAATATTTGCTATTTGAGCATGTCAAGGGATCTCCAGGAATAAAAATATTAGCTACAGCAAAGGCAGTGAGATTCTGATAACATCATGTTGCTTTCTCTATGCCTCTGTATTAACACTAAGCTAGGAAAGGCATGCAAACCCAGCAGAAAGAGATTTATATGTACTCACTGGTGTCAACTACCTGAATTGTTCAGTTCCTTAAGTGTTTACTTTCTCTGTCAAGAGAAAGACCAGTGTTGCATAAAGCTTAAGCAAATAATGTTCTCTTTGGATATGGTGATATAGGTGCAGTGAAATTGCTCTTTAAGCAATTTCTATTATTCTATATTCTATCGGGCACTTCAATAGAAGCAATTTCCAACTAGATTTGGGAGACAAGGGATGGATTTACAAAAAATGATTAAATGACATAAGTAACAAACTTAGTGAGAGTCAATAGGCCTGCCTAGAAATTCATCATTTATTATTATTATTTTAAACGTGTTAGCCCTTCTTCACTTGTTAGTTCAACCCTTTTTTTAAAAGAAATTTTTTAAGTAGTTGAACTACTTAATCTCCCTTATCTCACAACAGATCTCTAAAAGACCTAAAAGCACATGCAATTTTAATTTGCTCTCACATTAACAACCCGCTGTAGTGTCCCATTCATGTAAAGGTGCCTCAGTGTATATAAATATCAAATCCAACTTGGCTGCTCACATTTATATAGGCAAATGTCTATTATCTCTTTTAACAGTTAGGGACTTGTAAACTCTTCCTGTTGTAGAATTAAATGTATCTTTTCCTAAGTATCACTCTATTTCCTTTGCAAGAGTACTCTGAGTAAAAAAATCAGGTTAGAACTACCTGTAAACTGCCTTTGTTTGCAGTGCATGTAATCCTAAACTGGATTAAGGGGAACTACGGTGAAAGGGCTACAAAAAGGATGAACCTGGGTATAACACACTATGGGAGCAATGCATCGAAACCTGTCCTGGCCTTGTAGAAACTAGCTATCTTGCACGGAAAAGAGGCTTTTCTTTCCTGAAGCCAATTTCTAACAGAGAAGTGGGGCTTTTGCTCTGTCCTAGACAGTACAAGGAACTAGAAAATAACAAGACCAGTGTCCAAGTATTGCGTATGTACCCATCACATCATGTCGCAGCTCTGCAAAGTAGCATAGTTTTCCATGGCCACTGGAGAGGTGGAAGAGGAAGGACGGAAGCCCACCATTCCTGTCGAGAATCTAGCCCTTGAGCTGCTTCCTGGCCAAGAACATGCTCTTGCATATGAAAGTAGTAAATGTGCTTGTGAGCAGTGTATTTAGGAGAAAATTTTCTAAATGCTTAAACACAAAAACATGTAGGAATCCCTTGATACGACACAGGAGTACAAGGACTGCAGAAGAAAATTCTTAAGGTATATCGTCAAATGGCATTGGCCAACCTCAAACATAGTTTGTATTAGTACTTTCCTCATGGACTTTCAAATACATTGATGTGAAATTAACTTAAGCATCATATTATTGAAATCATAACAGTTCAGACTCTTCTTCTGTCCTGGTTTATATTGCTCTAGTTTATAGTGAATCTACCATAAATCTAAGTCATTGGCTCTCCAGACTTATTCTGACTTTAGACTGACCTGATTCCACTTAAATTAAGTCACATGAGCAGAAAGTGCTGTTGTATTTAAAAAAGAATTGGCATATTGCCACCTGGCGGGGGGGGGGCGGGGCTGGGCTTTTTTAACCCTCTTTTCTTTAAAAACATTAAATATCTCCCACGAGATGAAAACCAAAAGCCCTAAAAAAAAAAAAAAAAAAAAAAACATTTGTTTTGTGTTGTATATGTAGTGATACCACAAT
>JANXJC010000056.1:18180159-18222178 GCA_027564655.1 Leptodon cayanensis
TGCAGCTGAGGAGGGGGGAGTGATAGAACGGCTTTGGTGGGCACCTGGCGTCTAGCCAAGGGTCAACCCACCACAAAAGGAAACAAGTTGGCCTTGCACCTACAACATTCTAGTGTCAACAGGTAGATATCTTTTGGGGACATATATCAACAATGTGCAAATTTTGGTGAGGCAAATATATTCAGTCTATCTGACTTCAGATATTTTACCTCAATGTTGTTTACCAAATATTATGTAGGAAAAAAACACATGCAGATTAAAACAAGTTAAACAGCCCTTATTTCAAGGATAACATCATCCAAATGTGGCATTAAATGGACAAACAGGTATAACTGCATTTTAGGCCAGATCCTAGGCTGGTATGAATTGGCAGCAATCCCTCAACTTCAGTATTCATTGATACTCTGACAGTTTTATACCCCAGGATTTGGTTTCAGCATGCAGAACAGCAATGGAATAAAATCTTCCTATGTGAGCTGTTGTTTCATCAAAACGTTTTCTTGTTTGCAGCCAGTTTTATCTAGTTTACACAGAACAACTGCAAGTCTACAATGTTTCTGGTTTCAGGGTCCTGAAGTCTGTGTAAATCCCTGCACCTCATGTCTGGATGCTTCTGAAGGCTTAGTGCCAGCCTGGGGTGTGGAGTGGGAAAGGAACATTGAAATAGGAAGATTTTAAGGTCTCTGGATCTGCACCTGACCATATTGTAATTATCAGTTAAGAAATCTATAATATAAGTTTTATCAATGTACAAGAGAATATACAAGAAAGCCTGAATATATGGTGTGTCTTTTTAATTAGGTGGTTGGTTGTTAATCTTACAAAAAAAACCCCAAACTTCAAAAAATGAATGTATACCCTGTCAAATACCACCCCCTCCAACCAAACCAAAACCAATAAACCAACCAAAAGAACCCAAACAAGCAACCCTCCAGCCCTAAGGATTAAATTTTGTTGGATCTTACAGGGAAAAAGTCACAAAAAACCCTCTGGGGAGTCACCAAGTACTCATGGAATTCCTTTGCTGATACAAGGTACTGGTGTCTGCTTCTGTACCTGTTGTTTCGGAGTTACAGAAGACGATGGAGGGAAGTCTGAGCTGTGGAAGAATGGATAATTACATCAGTTGTCCATTAAACAATGCCATGGGCAAAGTTCCGCAAGCTGATGCAAGTAACAAGTTGGAACCAAGTGGGTGAGCCATAGCTGTCGTCCTGAGACTTCCAATACCAGCCAAAGAAGGAAGTCTTAGAAATAGCTTAGTATTTTTTCAAAATAATGCCTTTATTGGTATCTTTTCATATTTTTCCTCCAAAGTTTTGCTTTATTCTTACCCTTGACACCCCTAACTAACTTAGACTCATTCTGGAGACATGTTGTCCTAAGATTGTTCCTGTAAAGCGAACATAACTTCTCTGTTAACTTCTCATTTCACAGGTAGGAAATACTGTCTGCTTAGGCACTGATTTCTATCATGGTATCTGTATGTGAAATAAAATCCCCAAATACTCAAGAAAAAAAATGTAGGCCTGGTTTCTTTTCTGAAGTACAATACGGTGTACTTTCTTTCGGCACACTATGTCACTACTAACAATATCAAAATAATTTTAGCAACATAATAATGGTAAGAATAGGATTTTCTTTATCATCATAACCCTCAACCAAAGCAACTTTAATCTTATTTTGTGTACAGGGAAGGAACCTAACTGATTGTAGACAGGCAAGATACAAGCTGGCATTATGTATGTTTGAAACTGATGTAATAGTGGGACTAAAATTGGCATCCTCCTCAAACTGTGTGTTTGGAAACTGTTCTGCTTAGAGATACTGCGTAACAGCTCAATTTTCTTTAGGATTTGGATTTTGATAAGGGCACATACTGTGCAATTTTTGTCAAGGTGTGCAAATCCATTTTGCTCCTATGAACTTTGAAGTCTATGAAAAAAGTAATAAAGTGAATTGAAAGACATGTTACTCTCTATCTGTAGTCACATTCTTGTTCATTGAGTTAAACTTAGGGAAAAATCTACAAATATACCCCCCACCTTCCAGGGAGTTGCCCAGTAATCCTATAAAGCAATTGCTCTGATATATTTACCAGAACACAATACTTTACAGAAGACTTGTAAGATCCATTCAAAGTTGTCAACTAGTCAGGCTTTGAGCACAGGTAAAGAGGGAGGTGTGGGCAGGGCATTTAAGACTTCAGTGATTTAAGGTCTTAGTCACTTGGGTAAAGGGAACAGCAGCTAAATTCTCTCTTCTGTCTGTGTCCCAAGCCTACAAAATGTTGAAATCTGAATTACTAGTTGTAAATATCACACCCAGACATTTTAGAGGATAACAGATGAATGGAAGAAAAAAAAAAAAAACACAACAGGAATGAAATAGAATAGCAATATATATATCTTGTTCAGGGAAGACAGAAGTGAAGGTAAAAATAGTAGGATCCTATGACATATTGAGCATTAATAACACCCAAACACACAGCATGAATAAAACAGAGGGCAGTTTTAAATCTCTTTAGGGAAGGATAGTAAAGAAGTATAGTTGTAGAAATATTCTATAAACTCCTATTTGTGACAGAAAACTGAAATATTACAAGAAATACTAATAGCCCTGAGAGCCCTCCTTATTATGGTCGACTTTAGCTTCTAAAGATATATATTGCAGAAGAAATGCTACAAATAAAAATAGTGCTGAATGTGATAGCAGGCAAATTTAATCTCCAAATTTGCAGAGATTCAAAGAAGAGGGTGTCACACAGGAAGTGAAGTTGCAGAAGCTGTGATTTAGTGGAGACATTAGAGAAAGGATGGGAAACTGATTAAAGAAGAAACTTCAGTGTTTCTGGGATGCACTGGAAAAGGAAATAACCAAGAGGTAGAAGGATTACAACCAGAGTTTCCCAGCAATCTGTGTTAAACTAGAGCTTTTTAAATATTTTAGTCAGTAAGCCAGATGCATAAAATATATGTGTGCCAATGAATTTAGTTGGTGATACATATTTTGGGATAAATGTTAAAAGAGAAATTATTTAAAAGATAAAAAAGATGGGGTGAAAGTTCAGTAGTATAAAATTCAAGGTCATGTATTTGAAACCAGTAACAAGAACCTCTACTATGGGTTTATATCTTAGAACAGGCTATAACTTCCGTATATTACTTCATCACAGAATGAATGAGTGCCTTTACATTGTACAGTCCAGTCCTAGAACAAGATACACAATCTGGCTCAAGTATGGGAAGGAGGATATGATAACCTTCTTTATCTTTTCCATTCAGGCAAGAAAACTGCATTGCTACTTTCTTTTGGATACAATGAAATATTCTTTTATCTCTTTTCTTCAGGCTGCTGAAAAACAGCTGATTTTAGGGACATGTCAGTAAACCAGTATGCAATTCCTTTCTCCCTAGCTGAATAGTCAAGACTACATCCTACTATACTTCCCTGTCAAACTGATAAGATTCGTACAGTTTTGCCATTTTTGATCTCCACTGACCATTCTTTATATATGTGTTATGCCATTTTTTTTGTTTTCGACTTCCTTCTATAGCAATAAAAATTATGTGCAAGCCAAATACAAGCTTCATGAGGAATAACCACCTTCTCAGTGCTACTTGTCTCATTATTCCTTTTCTTAGCCTTCATTTCAACCCAATGATTCTGTAGTTTTTGCAAGAACAGCAAATATAAACACCTCTTGAGTGCCATACTGACTCTACTCCTGTACATGTAAGTAATTACGTACACACACACACACAAGCAATTCCAATGTAATTTGTGTACTAATGTATGCAGTGGAAATAATTTATAGTGCAACGTCAGGTAGTAGGAAGCTGACTTGCCACATTGGGGCTCTTGTCTTCATTGGGACAGCTATTAAAACAATACAATATGCAACAGTAATTAATGGAACAGGAACCATGAGAGTTTTTTCTTCCTTACCCCCTCCCATTTCCAAAGATGTTGAAGGGAAAAAAAGCTAATAAGGAAACTCCTTTGGTTGGTTATCTTCAGGTTGGTTATCTTCAGGCAGTATATGACTTTCACTATTATTTATTTTTAATCTGAATAATTAAGCTACTATTTTTTTCCCCTGTTTTCCTGATCCATCTTTGTGTCCCAGCCTGGTTCCCACTGAAATATGAGGAATATAAGTATGAGAGCAGGCAAGTTATCACTGGAATTTACAGGGAGTAAAGAAGATGGGGCCAGACTCTTCTTGTTGCTATTCAGTAACAGGACAAGAGATAATGGACACAAACTTGAATACACAAAATTCTGCTAAAACATAAGAAAAAAAAACAAATGAAACCCAACCTTTTTCACTGTGAGGGTGGTCAAATACTGGAGCAGGTTACCTAGAGAGGTTGTGGAGTCTCCACCCTAAGAGATATTCAAAACCCAACTGGACATGGCCCTGAGCAGCTGGCTGTAGCTGACCCTGTTTGGAGCAGAAGGGTTGAACTGGACAATCTCTGGAGGTACTTTCCAGCCTCAGCACTTCTGTGATTCTCTGATGCTGTGTTCAGGATCATTTTGCCTGAACAGGTGAAAATTATTGAGCTTTGCTTCTGTATTTTATGCTTCTCTAATTATTTTTTCTTTCCTGTTACTTCTGCTAACGAAGCATAATAGTTGGCATGAGATTCTGAAAACGAATATAAATCATGTGGTGTGTGGTATTATATTTATAATTGTATTTAAAGGAATAACTGACACAATGTAAATAATCTCCATCTTATTAGCTACCTCCTAACAACATTTATCCAGAATCCTGACAAACTGTAAGTTACAATTTGTTGCTTGGAAATAAAATAAAAAAAAAATTAAATTGCCGTGTCATAAATAAGTCTGTGAGTTATTTATAACAAATATTTTCCTGGAATTAAACTCCTTTATAGCTGAGAAAAAGAAAAAAAAATAAAAAAAGAAAATGACAACACTTAATAATAATCGTTCTATTTTAATAAATGTTACAGCCCAAAATTGGATAAAATAAGTTTTTCTATTGCTTTCTGAGATTCCACATAGAGCAATATTTTGACTGAGTTTCATTTACAAGCACAGACAGTCCTGAAGTGTCTCATTTTGCATGTCAATTCAGCTGATTTTCCACCCACACTTCATTACTTCTGCCATATAATGTCACTGTTATGATTTTGCTTAAAGTAATAGCTATGGTCGGATAACAAGAGAAACTGGTGTTTTCTACCTCTGCTAATTATATTTTTTTGCTTTGAAAAGAGACAGGAATATTCTACTATACTATTCAGCTCAATAACTCGCACAGAGCAATATGTATAAATTGCATGTAAGATTCCAGATATAAATAGTAAATGCACAATATTTATTTTTATAGTTAACTTATTTTTTAAACCAAGGGAGATGTTAATTTTCAGACTACATTAGTCTCATTTATCTCCATGATGTCCTTAATGTTATAAGATGTTACAGCAACATTACCGGCTCCTGCAGGCCTGTATCAGCCTTTAGCTACTCAGGCACATTATTAGATTGTCAACATAATTCAGACATCTCATATAAAAAGAGCCAACCCACTGGCTCCAGTTCTTTGTAAATGTATTTGCCTGATTTAATAGCTTTAAATTTATCGAGTGTTCTTTTTTTTTTTTCTTTTTGCGTACACATATAGTACTTGGAGAATCTTGTTTGAGACTGCTAAGAATATTAAGAAAGGTAACACTTAGCACAAACTCTTGCTGTTGTCACGTACTGTGCTCCTCTGGTAAATCACTGCACAATATCTGTATGAAGAAGAAAAGTCGTAGAATATTTTTGAAACAAAAATAATTACAGAAGTATTTTGAGGTGACTCTAACTGATAAAACTCTGTACAGGGCATTTTGATTTTTTGAGGAAAGCTACCCACTTTTCATAGGATTTAATACCATGTAAGTTTTTTAGAATGTGCTAGTGAATTTGTGTTTAAAATAGACAAGATATTTGAAAGAAATAAAATTCAGGACAAACCTGGTTGTGAATGAATAACCAGAGAAAGGATGGATTCTTTTCGAAGTGTCTTCTCTGATATAAAAACATACTTTTCAAATAAGTCACTTTGACCCACACACTGCAAAAATAGTACAAACATTCAGCTCTTCTGGTAAGGTTTTTTATTTATGCACCAAAGAATAAGAAGGATTAATCACCAAAGCCCAAAGACAGAAAGAAGATTATCAGTAGAACCACTTATATAAATGTATGAAGTTGAACCAGGCCATCTCTGAGGCAAAGCAATGTAGTTTTTCATTGGAATTCAGAGCATTTTCCCTTCTCAAACCTTCTCACTAAACCAAATCAGATAATGCTAAACACAGGAAGCATAGTAAGTCAGCAAACTTCAGTTCATTGTGGGAAACCGAACTCACTTTCAAATACATTATTTTTGTGATTTGCTGTGCACTCATACACCCATGTACACAATTGCATCTACCACACATAAAGCGTATGAAATACTGTTGTTACATTTTCTCAAAAAATATGTATTAGTTTTCTGTGGTCATTGTAACAGCCTTTGGAAGCAAGTTACTGAAAGTGAGTAAGTCTCTTAGGGATGGAGAAATATTTGTGTATTTTGCCTAGTATATGTGAACTTACTATACAAAAGGCAGAACTGTATACAAATTAGCTACATGTTATATATTAGGCAGAACTATATACAAATTAATCATATAAGTGAAGTGCTTATTCACCTTCCAAACCTCATCCAATTCCATCTAGTATAATGATGAACAGATCGATCATGGAACAGAAGTGAGTGGATACTCTAAATCCATCTAGCTTCAGCATCTGGAACTGAAGTCAGTGAGTTAATAAATGAGCTAGTTTCAGGAGAAGATGAATGTGCCCAGAATCTTAAAAAACATTGAGCAGGTGCGAAGTGTAACTAGATAAGACAAAGCAAAATCCTATTCCAAAACCTGAAATTTTTTCTGGGCATTAGTAAATTCTCTGCATTTTCATAACTACCTTATGCAATCTAGATGGAAAGTGGATGAAATAAAAGGACCTAAGAAATTAGTAAATAATGATGCAAATGTTTTGGCTAGGTTTCTGCCCCTTGGGTACTCTGCTCATGTACAGTGTTCTAAGCAGCTTTTTGTATGTTGGGCTTTCTTGGAGGGGGAGAGGGAGTATGGCAACAATAATTCAAAAATCTCTGTAAAATGTCTTTACTACTGATTCTGCCATCTCAGCCCCTGCTGAGGGCACACCTACTATCATTTGCTCTTTGTCTACATCTATCAAATGCTGACACTAAGCGTGTTAGCATTTGTGTTAGGAATATATGAGTTTGCAAAGACTCTGATTTAAAGAAGCCACTAAGCACATTATTATTTGTTAAAACTCAGAAACCTTTTGCTTAAATGGAGAAGAAAGTATGAAGTCAGGCAGGAAGAAGGGACAGAGGGAAGGAAGGAGAGGGGAAGGAAATAGATCACATGCAGAGGTATGTTTTTTGGTTTTGTAACCTTATATCCAAATCACTGTGCTGGTCTGTGACAAGCTGTCAGCTAGCTGTTAATTTGCCTATTGTTTTACTGGTGACATTTACTACTAAAAGAGAGTTGAACAAATTTTACTACTGGTGCAGTTTTTCCTAAAGTTGAGTGAAGAGTTTGCAGAGGGTAACACACTTAGGAAGTTCCAGTCTTTCTCATGATGGAATACCTGCAGGTGGGTGTAGAACTCCCTGTGCATCCATTTTCACTTGTAATCTATGTCTTTGGTCAGGTTTTGTTTTTCTTATAGTGATTTTCTTTCCAAACCCAAGAACAAGAAAACAATTTGTTATTTTTGTCCATCTCAGGAGCCAAACATACCATTTGGTCCAAGCTGATCCAGATAGTTTATGCTGTAGCATTTACACAGTAGGAGCTATTACTTTTATTTTGTTTGAAAGAGTGTGAAAAATTACAGCAGTTTACTTAGTTTAAGTCTTTATTTTTCCCCACACAAAACTTTTTCACAGTCGTCAGTACATTATCATCCATCCTACCTATGGCACAAAGGAGAAACTAGATTTTCTGTCTCTAGCTTTGGCATTTAATTTGAACAATTAAATCCATTGCTAAAGTGATCTAGTTACTCCAGCGATCAAGACTGAGTTGCAGCCATCTGAAACCAATGTGAATTTATTTTAAAAGAATATCAGTAAAAAGTTCTGGGAAGAAGAAAAGCTGTAAACTCCTAACAAGGAAAAAAACAGTGTCAGCTGTGATAAGCATCTTTTCAGGCTAACAGCAACATAACAGCTTGAACATCTCTTCTCAGTAGCAGGTGTTTCAGCAAGAAGTGACATTTATTTGGGAACGCATGAGCCAAGGGAATGATGCCGCTAGGAATAAGACACAAAAAAACTTATTAGAAATTATGAGTTTATTAATACTGCAGATGAAGACAATAAAAATGTATAGATGTTAATTTGCACTTGCTTTTCTACATTATATAAAATGTTACAGATTCAAAGGTAAACCCTAACATATTGTCATTTCCTAATGGATGAACTCAACAAAATCAAACCTGTGATATGGAGATATGAACTCAACTTTGCCTTCCAAAGAAAATTTAAAAACAAACCCGTAATATTGAGTGGGAAAAGAACTGCCTATAAAGCAATGTAAATTGCAGCTAACGCAAACTGCACTTCATCTTGTAGCCATTCTACTGGCTGACTTCTCTGCAGCTGCAGAAGAAAATGCCTGTCAGGAGTCTGTCCCTGGCTGCCTAGCACATCGGAAGTGATGCAGTTCTATCAGAGGGGACACATCCATCAAAGAGGAAGGGGAAGCTTCCTTTCACTGTGAAGCTGCATTATATAGTGCCAGAAACCTCAAACAATAACTATTTTCATATCACCATTGCAATTTATGTGAGTGTTTCATCTTCCAGTCAGAATTTTTTCCCTTACAGATAGTGATGGGGGATGTACTGAAAGATAGGTAAAACAGAAACAGGTGTAAACAATCTATGCTTTGCATAGTCTCATATTTTACAGTTTAGAAGAGGTAAGGCAGACTAGAGAGATATCAGCTGAAAGTAATATAGAAAAGCCCTCATATTGGTAATAGAACTATGCCTGACGAAAGGTTTTCTCTGGATAATGCAAAGGAGTTCCACTTGACACCCTGAAAGATGTTGCCAATTGCACTGACTTTTAAAATACCATTCACAAATAAAAGGTTGACCTTCACATTTTTGCAATATTAAACTTTTTCCAAGGAAAGTGAGACAAAGTCCAAAGAAGACATGATAGCTTTCTTACGATGCTCAAAAATCTTTATGAGATAGAAACCATATCTTTTTAGCAGGGAGGGTGACTGGTCATTGCAGCACACTATGAGAGTAAGTGGGGCATTTCTGATGCCTTCAAGTCAGTTTGGTTATTTTCTAAAAGAAGTGTTTTATCTAATCACATATTAAAATATTCAGTGACAAAATAAATTGGTCACATAATATAGTTTATGCTATACAAGAAGCAAATTAAATTACCTAATGGTCCCTCCTGGCCTTAATATCTGAGGGCCTGTTAATGAATGACACAGAAAGATTTAAAAGTTCAAAATAGTAATTTATCAACTACAGATGGATAAACAGGTATAGAGACCACTACCCTTTTGGTTATTCTAAAAGTGGACTGATGGTTGTGCCTTATTTTACATGGTAGAAATTCTTTCGAAGCTGTCCATTCTGATATTGTACACCATTGCTGTGCATGTGATCTGTGAAGTTAGAACAAAAATACAAAACATATCAACATCAGACAGTCAGGGCCCGTCCTTCCATACCTCTAGAAAAAACTTTGTGCAACCTTGATTTCAAAAGGAATGGCATTTTGAGATGGAAAGTAATTAATATCTTATGGATGAAGCTACAAGTGAGGGTCATAAAACTGGCTGGTGAGTTTCTCTTCTCCATTAAACTTCTGCACTGTTTTACATGGGTAACTATTAATGACTCAGTGCATTATAAAATGATCAGCATTTTAGTTAATATACTTATTTCAGAACTTTTTACTTCATTGGGTATTCCTTCTGTACTTGAATATCACACTTTTGTAGACCATTTTTTAAGAAATGTTATTCATGTGTTTCTTCCACAGTATTCTGTCATACCTACTGTAATTTTTAGATAAATGATAGTTGTTCGTAAATCCTTATATAAAAAAGCTACATTTCAGAATAATTAATTGTAGCGTTTATTATCAATAGCCAACAGAAATGTAAATGCCTGTTACTTAAGGGTGAGAACAGATTTAAGTAGAGAACATGGGCAGCATGAATAACAGAGTCTTAGCAAGGGAGAGGGGTGAGATGCAATCCTGAGTCCTCAGTCTTTTCAGATGGTGAAAAATACTTGGTTCTGCTGTTGTTAAATTTCCCATTTTGGGACTCTTCTGTGAATTGGAGAGGTTTTATATATCAAATTATGAAATAGTTTGCACTAAATTTGAGTTAATTCTCTTTACATTTTTAGGAAGTGGAATTAGGAATGTCTGTAAATGATACTGTAATAGTTAAAAAAATTTCAGCTAACAGAGCTAACATAAGCTGTAAACCTTTTTTTGCTGGCAAAAACTATTCAGTTGCTACAGATTATGGAGTTGCAACTAAAAGTGGTACTGTATTAACAGCACAACATTCTAGTAATATGTCTGGTTTAATTTAATTTATATTCATTTAATGTCTTCATTCAAATTCGTAAAATATATTTTAATGTCTTCTTGCTGCTACCATCTGCTTCAATATTGACCAGATCAATAATGCTCAAAGGAAGTTGGAAAAATAACCTATCTACTTATTCCCTGGCTGCTCTGCAGGGACTTAAGTAGATGTAGTTACTGCAGTTGTAGTTGTAACTAATTTATCTGTTTGTTTAGACTTTTATATAATTTGTTGAAGATTAATACTCTTTAATGTGAGTATGTTCTGAAAAAAACTATACTCCGTGGAAATTAACTGTTCTATCATCAATGTCCTAGCCAAATCAGATGAATAAAAAACAACAACAACAACAAAAATTAAAAAAAAGAGTCAGACCCATTACATTAAAACTTACATACCTGCTATTCTGGAGATCAAAATCAGCTCCAGAAACTGTTAACCATAAAGAAAAATTTCTCTTTGTAGGCAGTCAGTTCTTTTAATTGAGTTTGTATAGAGAACAGGGCAACTTGGTTCTTTATATTAGGAATCTAAAGTTAGGTGATGTTAATGTCCAATACATTTCATATTATTTTTATGAAATTCCAGACCAGGACCCTACAGAAATCAGTGTATTTCAGTACAGGGTTGCTGCTAACATCAAGAGAGAATTCAGTTTTATCTTACCTTTTACTCTTAGAATAATGTAGATTGGAAGCCACCTGTGGAGATCATCTAGTCCAACTCCTCATGCACAAAAGTAACATAGCACAGGTTACTGGGGCTGTGTCCAGTCAACACTTGAGTATGTCCAGGGACAGAGACTCCACAGCCTGCCTGTGCCCTTGTTCTGGTGTTTGGTCGTCTTCACAGTTAAAAAATAAAAATAAAACCCCCAAACTAATCTCTAATTTGAACTTCCCCTTCTGCAAAATGTGCCTGGTCCTTTTACTATGTATCTTTGAGTCTGGGTCTGTCTTCTCTACAACTACCCTTTAGATAGTAGTAGACAGTAATAAGATTCTGCCTTATCTTCAGGTAGGAAAAAACAACTCACTCAGCCTTTCCTTGTCCTTTTTGTGCTCCTGTCCCTGCCCAGTGGCTCTCCACTGTATTCCAGTATATCCATGTATTACTTTTACTGCGGAGCTCAAAACTGGACACAGTACTCCAGATGGAGCCTCTCAAAAGTGCTGAATAGAGGGGAAGAGTCACTGGCTGACTTGCTAACAGCCCAGTGTGGAGTTGGCCACCTTTGCAATAAAAGTGCACAGCCAGCTCACATTCAACTTGTTGATGAAAACTGCCAGGTCCTTTCCTGCAAATCTGCTTTCCAGCTAATCAGTGTGCAGCCTTTACTGTCACTTGGGTTTACTCCATTACAGATAAAGGACATTGCATTTTCTTTTGTTGAACTCAGAGAAGTCAGATCATTTCTCTGGCTTGCTGAGGTCCTTCTAAATAGCAGTCCTGACCTCCAGCACATTGACTGCTCCCCTTAATTTTTAATTTGGAGAAAGTGCATTCTGTCCAGTCATCTGTATTGTTAATAAAGACACTAGGCAGTGTTGGCCCTGGTACCAAACACTGAAGATCACCCCTAGTAACTGGCTTCACTGTCAATTTTTCATATGCACTGTTCTTCCTCTGTTCACCATCTAGCTGTCATCAAAAGCTATCAGGTTGTTCAGACACAAGTTGTCCTTGTTAAGTCATGCTCATTGTCCACAGTCATTCATGTACTAGATTGTGGCATGGCGTGTACCTTATCATTCACATACCAGATTGTGGCTTCCCAGAAGATTTATTTCAGAGTCTTTCCAGGGACAGAGTTGAATCTGACCAGCCTGCAGTTCCCCGGATACTCTTTTTTAGCTTTCTTGAAGACAAGCATGAGATTTATAAGCAGCCATCAGGAACCTCCTCTGATTGCCATCACCTTTCAAAGTTAATTGAGAGTGGCCTTGCAATGGCATTGATCAGCTTCATCAACACCCTTAGATATATCCCATCTGGTCCCATGCACTTCTTTATGTAAAATTTCCTCGAATGATTGCTAACTTCATCTTCCTCTACTGTGATTAAATGCTTTGCTCTCACAGATTCTACCACTAGTCCCAGGGACCTGAGGCCAGAATTTACCAGTAAAAATGCCGGAAAAAACCCACATTGAATACATCAGGCTTTTCGTATATTTTGTCACTGGGTATCTGACCCCAATGAGCAGTGGGTTTACATTTTCCTTATCCTTCCCTTTACTTACAATATATTATAGAAACCCTCATCATCCTCCACATCCTGTGTGAGTTGCAATGCTGAGATTTGCCTTTCTTCACTCTGTCCCTACATGCTCAGGCAATGTCTCTGTATTCCTGCCTGGTAGTTCATTGCTCCTTCTACCTTCTGCATACTTCTTTTTCGTATTTGAGCTCAGTCAGGAGCTCCTTGTCCATCAGTGCTGGCCTTCTGCCATGACTGTAACTCTCTGCAAGTTGAAACTGTTCTGGTGCTTTAGGAGGTCATTTTGAATATCAAGTAGTTCTCCTGGGCCTCTCTGCTCTTCAGGGCAGTCTCCTACAGGATCCTGCCAAGCAGACCCTTAACAAGCCAGTATCTGTTCTCCTCAACTCCAGAGCTGTAATTCTACTGTTAGTCATGCTCACTTTTCTCAGGGTTTTAAACTTCACAGTCTCAAGGTTTCTGCTGCTAAGGCTGCATTCAACCTTCACAGCTCTGACTGGTTCTTCCTAATTCGTAAGTAACCAACAGGGGATAGTTGGTTTGTTGATCCCCTGTGTCATCAACATACTCCAGAAATCTGAATCACACCACCATGTTGCCCTTCCAAAAATTAGCAGTGAGGTTGAAGTCCCCCATCAGTACCAGTGCCTGTAATCATGAGGCTTCCTCCAGTTGTAACAAGGTTTGTCTACTTCCTTTTCTTGATCTGTCCATCCATAGCACCTACCATGATGTCAGCTGTTTTCATCTGCCTTTTGATCCTTAGCCATAAGCTCTCCGCTGACTCTTCACTTGTCTGCACACATTCAAGCCACTCCTTTGCCTGGAGTGTAACCCCTTCATCCCATCTTCTCTATCGTTCCTAAAGAGCCTGAATCCAGCTATGGAAATGTCCATTCATGTTATTCCACCATGTCTTTTTAATCTCAAAAAGATCAGAGCTCTGCAATTGTGCACAGGCTTATACTTTCTTCTTGTTTCCCAGGCTGCATGAGTTTGCATACAGACACTTGTGATGGTCCTTTAGTCATGAAGCTTTCACAGCAGAAGTAGGAGAACTTTCTGCATTATGCTGAGCCCTTGGGAGTACTTTCTTTTGTCTCGGAGTCTCTTTGGGTTACCCTTACCATCCTCAGGTGAACCTAGTTTAAAGCTCTGCTCACTAGGTTAGCAAGCCTTTTGGCAAAAAAAGGCTTTGCCCTACTTTGCATCTTCCTTGTGCCTTTTTCTCCCCAGAAGCCCTTATTTCTCAGAAATGATCCCATGCTCTTTAAAGACAAAGTCCTGCTTCAGCATCAGCCACGCAGCCAGGGTCTTCCTGCAGGACTCTATTGCCTAAGCTTTTCCCTTTTACCAGCAAGATCAAGAACACCGCCTGCATTCTCATGCTCTTCATCCTCACCCCAAAGGCCTTGGTATCATTCATGATACACAAAAGGTCACTCCAACAGTATCATTTGTCTCCGTATGGATGAGCAACAAGGGATAATAGCTTGCAGACTGCATGAGCCTCAGCAGTTTCTCTGCAACATTCCAGACCTGAGCCGCTAGCAAGCAACAAATATGCCAAGACAACAAATCAGTTGTATTTCCATCCCCTGTAGAGGTTAGTCTCCAACTGCCAGCAGCCACTGCTTACATTTGGGGCCAACTGATTACACAAAAATGCTATTGCTATGTATAGATACAGGTATGCACTTTTTTTAACTATAGTGACATTCTTGACACAGAGAATAGGAAATCAGGAGTCATGGTCTATTATTTAGAACTTAGAGCTTTCAGAGCTTTTTCATTTTACTTAAATGTCCCTTACTGTACATTTCTAAGGAGACAAAACACTCAGGAAGTGGTATTGAGCTGCAGGAACTCCGCTTTCTTCTTTGAGTTAAGTTAATTGATTGCTGTTGGACGGCTGCTAGTGCTGCTAGCTCCTCTTAGCTGAATTGATTGCTGCGTCTCCTAGTAGGTAGGCACAAGATAAGTTTCTACTTCACAGAAAACACTACAATAATTTGACTCTTTTATTGGAAGTCCCTGCAGAGAGGCTATGGAATGAAAGGACTCAGAGGAAGAATTATCCTCTCATCCTGCCTTGAAACAATCCTTCATGTCAGCGAAGTAGGTTGGAAGCAGCATGGGGACTTTTTTATACTCAGGAACATGCTGTATCTGTTCAGTGAGAGAAATAACTTTTAATTCTTTCAATAGGGATTTAAATGTTGTTGAAGGCAACATATTGCAATATTGTCCAGTAGAGATGTCCCAACTGAGAAAAATATTCCTTATTGTACTATTGACCTATTCCTTCTTGCATTTGTCCAGATTTCTGTTACAGCTTCAACCAGAGGGAAATTATTTTCCAATTCAGCACTAATTAAAGTGCTGGGCAAAGCTTTAATCCTGTCTGTATCTGCTTCCATTCTCATTCTTGAACATCCATATGTAGTTCTTGATTTCCACTAATTCTTGAACTTGTTCAAAGAAATGAAATGAAATTAATATCATGGCTAGGACCAAGGGCATCGCTTCTCTCCCCACAACTACCCCACTCTCTGCCCAATATCTCTCTCTTGCTCACCCTCTCTCACACATTATAGTAGCATTAATGATTCATATGGCAAAAAGAGAGTTCAGAGAAGTGCATAACATGAGCAAGAAATCTAATATTTATATTTTTTCTGACTTTTAAATTTTCTAATCTTTACAATTTTCAAAATAAAAAAGTCCAGTCACTTCAGCCTTTTGTCTCCTGCTGAAAAAAAATAAGCTTATGAAAGACAGAAAGTATTTTAAAATGTGGGAAAGTTACTGAGTGAGGCCATAAGACCTAAAAGAAGAAATGCTAAGCTAAAACAATAGTAACTTCTCATTTAAAAAATAATCTAACTAAGGCAATTCTGGAAAGTAGGTTGATTAATCTACATAGAGAAAAGTTTCTGGGGAAAAAACTCAAGAAATTTTTAAGATTTTTTTTCACTGCTTTTGAAAATTTTGCTTTTAGTAGATGTTGAGATATATATATGTGGAAGGTCTACTACCCAGAGATGTGGAAATTGAAGTATTTGGCTGAACTAGTCTTATGTGAAAAGTCTATCTAAACAATACTCAGCATCAAATAAAAGACTAGATATGTATCTTGTGGAAATTGAAATATCTCTGGTTTGTCCATGGAATTTTGCTACTGCATTTAAGGTAAGGATCTGTAATAACACTTGTTTAAAACAAACAAACAAACAAACACACCTTTCTATTTTACCTAGAAATTAAAATACCTTAATGCAAGCATGTCCTAACAGTAAAATGAAGCAGTGTGGCAAATCCAGCAATAATTAGATTGCATTTCAGAAGACCAGGGAGCACTGGACATCTTTTATGTAGGTTTTCCTAACAATGAGGCTTGTTCATCTTTTCTCAGAGGTGCTTTGGAAAACAATCCCAACATACATCCATAAAAATGAACTTCTTGTTTATTGTTTTATGAACAATTTTTATTGCCTATTTTTGGTATTCTGGTAATGGTAACCCTAAATAACTTTCTGTTGTTCTAGAAATGAAATTACAGATTTGTATTTACTTCTTATAAATAAAAAAAAAAAAAAAAAAAAAAAAGATTTCTTTTCTGTTTTCTATGGAGTGATACCACTCTTCCAATCTTATGTCTCTCCACTGCTATTTCCCATGCTGTCCTTCCCCTGGAACTCATTTGCCTACTTCTAGACAGGACACAGTTAATTTGCTTCACGTACCCAGCACTTGCTCACTTTCTGAGCTACTGATTATATCAGATACAAATAACTTAATCATAAACCTTTCCTTTGAGAGAAAAGTTGTAACCTGCAAAAATCCACTAAGTATCTCCTCTTGCTTAAGTATGAAATTTATTATCAATGTCTACGTTCAGCTCTTTTCCTATTTTAAAGGTTTAAATAACTACTAGATTTTATGCATCCCTAGAGTGAACGGATAGTACCAAATAAAAAAAAGTATAGGCACTTTTATGGCTCCCACAATTTGCTCGTAGTCCATCATGTCAGTAAACTCTGCACATCCATTTGGAAGCAGATAATTGCTTGTATAACCCTCTTTTTACATGGCAAAATAGAGATTGTGCAGCCAGTCAACAAAGGCACAAATCTTGATGATGCAATTAATTATGAACTAGGACATATAAATGTAAAGCCCCAAACATGCTAAGTTATAGCTCTACTTAGGCACCCAAAGTTGAGCTTACTTTGTTTTCAGCACCTCAGCTAGAACTTAACTGCCTTTGGTCCTTTTTAAAGGAAAAAAGTATGAACCTCCAAAAGAAAAATCTCATTTTCAGCATGCTGAATATTCTAAACGTTCTCTGAAGATTCCTCTTCTCTTTACTATTTTGCGAGGAGCCTGTTCAGCCTAATTCAAGCACTGAAAATTTGCTGAATTCAAATGGGCCTGTTAACTGACAGTAACACACATACTTACATTTTCTCTTACAGATATCTATCCTGTTGTACTTAAATTGGGAGATCTTTTAACCAACAGTTTGAACAGAACTTCATAAACCCGATCACTTTGAAACAAGATACTAGATTTTGGCATTGTACCAGAACACATTCAAAACTAGTTGTCTGAACCAAACACAAGAATTCTTACTGGCTCTTACAGTGCCATCCACCACCACGAAGGCATATAACAAAATGCCGCCCAAACTTGCTTGCACCATTCAATTCTGTGATCAAAAGTAGATACCAAAAATGAAGTATTGAAAGAAAGACAAAGGAAACAGAGACTAGCAAGGGAGACCGGATGGTTCAGTGAATGCTATACTAACCTACGGAACCCAAGTTAGTTACAAGCAAATCACTACTATATTGATTGGTCAGTATAAGAAATGTCAGTGATTTCAGCCCAGTTTGCCAACAGATAACTGTGCATACTACCGCAATCAATATCGGATAGCATTTCCCATTTGAAATTTGAGAGAATAAGTGGACAAAAGGACAAAACGCTGAGATCACTCTGGTTAATAGAGAATATTACTTTGAGGATTTCAGATGGAGTCCTAGAGCTAAAATAATATATACACAGCAAGCTGAACTGTAAAGACAGTGGCTCTGAGAGACACCTAAGAGTGTTATTGTAAATACCTGATACAGAACCAGAGAACTCTCTGCCTTCTCATTTATCCTGCTTCCCAGGGTAAATCTAGCATGCCTGGAATCCAGGCTTCTGTTCCAGCAAGCAGCCAGTCTCACAGCCTCTGTGCAAACCTCATGAGGCATCCATATTACACAACAGTCTGCAGCATAAAAAGTTCAGAAAAGATTCCCCCAGAACCAGATGCAGAAACACGAGACAAAGCGGGGAAGGCATCTTAATCTTCATTATCCTTTCTGTGGTGGTTGGCTGGAGAAACAATTCTGGTCTTCTGAATCACTCACTTGTAAAGTTGAATTTAAAAAGTCAATTATTATAGTGAATCAACTGTATTTTAAATGACTGCATCTGCATCATCCTGAAATTGCCTGACTATGCATGTTTCTTACTAACAGAAAAACTTAGTTGCCTTTTAAATATCAACAATGTTTATCAGTTTATCACGTAAAGCTAATTGATAAATTAGCTTGAAAATGTCTTATTGCAGGTCAAAGACATTTCTTCAACTGTATTTTCTTCCTAACAGACTCATACAGAAACTTCCACAAGAACAGCACATTCGCTGAATAGTATCAAGCAAAACACATCAATCTGCACTGCTTGATCAAAATGTTCCAGCCCACAATGGCTTTATTACAGGCAAAATTGCTTTTGGCAATTTGGGTAAAGTATTGGCAGTTTAGGGTACTTTTATTACTTTTTAAAACAAAACCTGACATTTCAGAAATTAAAATGAAGGAGATCAGAGTTACTAATATCATTCATTAGCCTTTGTTTCAGCTGTAGAACAAATTTGCTCATATTATTTTGAGTAACAGAACTATAATACTGAATCTGTTTCTGTACATGCACTCGTATAGAAATGCAGAAAGCTAAACAAGGTACTTTTCAAAATTCTGCTGGTTTCCTCTACATGACCAAACTACAGACAGGCTGCATTTAATATTGATCTAGTTCACTAGAAAGGAAAACCAGCATACATAGTGAATGCACTGGGGAAGAAAAATCCACAGAAAGATATAAAAAACAACCAATCCAGGAATCAAGCACCATATCCAGGTCTGAGGACATAAAGTTTGCTACAGTCATTTGCCTGTTCCTTTTCTCTTTTCTGTGAATTTGCTTCCCCTGTCCATAGTCTGAATTGCTCGGTATTTCCCCTCTCCCAGCTTTGTCTACCTTTTGCCTTAAGCAAGCTATTTAAGTTGGGGTGCGAGAGCACACTACTCGTCCATTAATTTCTTTAAAGCTGTGAGATATTAACTGTTAGGGACACATATGTTTCTAAATAGAGCCAGCGGATCAAGGCAGGAGGGCAGAAGACAGATCTATTGGACTAAATTAAATCTAAGGATTCTTGGTGTCTGCCAAGGAAGGTGCTGATGATAAACTACTGTCTTGTGAAAGCCTATTCGCTATGAACAGAACGAGGACCACTACTGAATTTCAACAGGATGGAGAAAGAAAGAAACATCAGAAAGTAGTAAGCTTTTGAGAGTTGCCAGTCTTGGCGTCTAGACTTTCCTGCCACATCAAAGTATACGCAGAACACACACGCGCACTCTCAAAATTGGAAGTGTGCTTTGCTGGTTAATAAATGGGCCTATATTAAGTTGGACCATATTTCTTGAGAAAAGTGTTTTGAAATTGCAGTTACAACTCTATGTGAACTCAGAGTGCATGAGAGGATAAAGCTGATTTTATTACTGCATTATGAAATGTCTAACCCAGCTCAGAGATATTTCTCAACACATTACTTAAAACATTTATCGTTAGGAATCAGCTGCTTTTTAATTTAGTTTTGTAAGTCATATATCTAAGCAAGTGAAACACAAACAGCCCTGAGGACACATAATTTTCCTTCTTCTTGGAAATAATGAAAGAAAAGTATCTTTTAAAAGCTAAAACCAGAAGTCAGCTAGATCCCTGTATCTTTAATAAGAGTGCAGTTTCTTTTTTGTACTGTTCTCTAAGGATCATGACTATCAGGAAGTGTGCTAAAGGTACTAAAGGTTTTATGAATCTACCCCAAGGCCCTGAACTAAAGCACAGCAAAGCCAATGAGCTTGAAATATAGTTGTTGCTTTGTCAGCTCACCGCTGAACATTTTCAGCCAAATTTTCAGAAATTATGTTGAACTTGACAATTGACTTTGCTGCAGGTAAGGTGAGCGTGAAGTTACAACACATGGCAATCCTATGGTAATTTAAAGCAAGCTTCAGTGTAAGATTATTTACTTTGTATTTACTGCAGATAAAAAAACGTGCACTTGCAAAGATCATGCGGCATTACAAACACACTGTAAGGTCATATCCTGCTTTGAATCACACTAAATTTTTTAAAGTGGACCCAAATCCTAGGACTCTGAATTGGTATTCATCAGATTCACTTCCACAAACTACTTGTGTGACTTTTAGTAAAACTTAATTTGTTTTTGCCTTAGTTTGACATGGCTGCTATAATGAAAAATTCCAAGAATTTTAAGCTGAATACGTTTAAGCATTTTGTTTTAAGTAAGGTGCATTTAACACAAACACTTTCAAGTCAACATCTTCAACTCCATTCTACCTACGCTACTGCAGTACATTAGGAAAGCAGCTATTTCCCCAGCCTGCTATCCCATTTTCTCAGCCAGCTCCCCTGTACTCCTGTAGCCAAGACTGAGAAAAGATCACAGAGGATGACAGTAAGGGAATTGTAGGGTCACAGAACATTTTAGGTTGGAAGGGACCTTAAAGATCACCTAGTTCCACCCCCCCTGCCATGGGCAGGGACACCTTCCACTAGACCAGGTTGCTCAAAGCCCCGTCCAAGCTGGCCTTGAACACTGCCAGGGATGGGGCAGCCACAACCTCTCTGGGCAACCTGTTCCAGGGCCTCACCACCCTCACAGTGAAGAACTTCTTCCTTATGTTTAATCTAAATCTACCCTCAAGGGACTTGAAGAACCTGAACCGAGTCACTGCAACAACTCACCTAGACACACAGCGACACTGAACAATAGGGGGGGGGAATATTAATTTGTCTAGATAACTGAAATTGTTTGGTTTTTTTAAAGGATAATCCACTATAAACTAGCATATTGCACAACAAAGAATAAAACGGGGAATTTTAATTCATTTACAATACTGAAATTTTCCCACGCAGAATGTTTGTGTTACAGAGAGCTTTCTTACACTGACAGTTTGTTTCAATGAAAATTCCTTTTAACACTTATTTAACAAAAACTTTGTAAAACTGGTAGAGAAAAGAATGGCTAATTCATCTGGAGTTTTTAGTGTTTGCTTTCTTTTCTACTTATAATGGGAATAGGACTGAAAATAATACGAACTGACTTGGCAACTCCTGTGTAAAATAGTACCAAAACTAACATGAAACCCCAATTTTAATCAATACTGGACTTCAATTTTTTTAAAGTAAATATCCATTGTTCTGATATGACTTTAACAGCAGCCAGGATATCTAATCTTCATTAATTCTGTGTGAATTCAGAGTTCTGTCAATAGTACTGATTTATGAGATGTGGGCTTAAACTAAGGGAGAAAAAGCAATCCTAAGATGAGTTGAAGTTTATTTTCTGCTCTCCCAAGAAGAGTTAGACTTTTACCTTAGCAGACTCATCATTCTTCTCTTGACTACCCAAACAAAAGCCCCTAAACCTACAAAACAGGAAGGCAGAAACACATACATTCCCTGTCCTGGATTTCTAGAAACAGCGAGAATATTCCTCTAAGCTTTCAAAGAAATGGAGAGTGATACACCTGGCAATCTCCTTTTCCTTAGACGTCATCTCTACAAGTTACTATTCAAATAGAGTGCCTCAGCTTCCAGAGGAACTTTGCTGTCTCCTCCAAACCCGAGAGATCTGGAGGAATTCTGACTTCGAAGAAGAATTTCAACACGCGACGGCTGTCTAAATAACTTTGATAATCTGGACTTTAATTGCTGATCTGCAAATCACTGTCATTCAGCTAATAAATACAAAAAAAGACTGAGATACACAGCTGCTCCAGGGAACAGATATAGCAGATCTCTAAGCGTACCCTGATGGTGGAGACACCCTTTATGAGTCTGAAGAACCCGTGCTACTGTTTTCTACTGCTAAGTCTGCCCTCTTTCTTTCCACTTAAACCCAGCGAAGGAAAAATAACCTTGGCTGCAGTGATTTTTGCAGAAAAAGTTGGTACACGCTTGATCTTTTATTTTTTTTTTCCTGAGAGAATTGGAATATTTGTCGTACTTTGGTTCGATTATAACTGACAACTGGAAAGAAGCAGAAACAGCTTTGATCACACATTAGCCTTTCTGACTTTGATATTGACTGTGCCCATTTATATCAAACCATGGCTGTCAAAACTCTGAAGTACATTTTAAAATATAAGTAAGCACAATTTAAGTATGCTTCTCCATAATTTACCTTTTTATAAAACCCATTACCTTTATGTTTAGGCAAAAATGAACATAACAGAAAAAAACACTTAAATATTCCATTTTACCCTTAAATCTTGCACATTGTGCTTAAGAATAAGCAGATTGGTAACTAGTTGGCACAGAAAGGAAAAGAATTTGGACTGTGACTTTATTTCAAGAATAAGCTCCTCTTAATTTACAGGTGTCTTCATCCCAGGCATAGCTGTTAATAAAATACTAACAACTAAATCTCACATTCATATCCCTTCTTTTCCTTTTTTTTTTTAAATGAAAATGCTGAATTATAACATTTTGCCTAGTTAAGGATAAAGAGAATAATGTTTAAAGATTTGTGATTGTTGATTATTATTTAATGTTTTAAAATATTTTTATACTCATCATGGATCAAAAAGCACAATTTCTTGACACTGCTTATTCTTGGATGCTTCTACATAGTCAGGAGTCAAGCGAGGAGCACTAAAATAGACATTTCATATTATTTTCAGAAATTACAAGTGGATGGATACAAAGGGCGATCCCTGTTCCATAAACAGCCTCCGCTGACTTTACTGGGTATAGGATTGGTCTCTGATTTTTTTCTGACTTACACAATAGATGACACATAAGGCCTCAACTTATTTTCCTGTATATTCCTAAACTATTTCACAAAATACTTCCAAAACCACACTTTTTCCGATTTGTATTTCTTCATTACTATGTCACGTCATTCTTGGTCCAAGTTTAGCCTTGTAAAGTTTTGTCACTACAGTGTAATAGTTCATGACGACTTTTAGACCTTTTCAACTTCTGAAGAGCCACCAGTTCAGCTGCACCAGGTTTCATCCAGAATTTAAGATTCCTGATGTTCTCAATGGTATGGGCCATAGGACAGAGCATTTAGCATATTAAGAGTAGCAAAGTCATATAAAGTGAATACGTGTCTTAAGATTTCAATGCTCTAGGACTATTTGAAAGGGCTAAACAACACACATTAACAGTTGTTTGAATCTTCCTTATAAACAAAATTTCTTCTAAAGGAAAAAAGACCCTGAATTTTTCAGACTGAAATTGTAGACAATATTGCAAATATTCTTTAAACGTTAAGTTAGGTCTGATATTCCTTATCTGCAAGAAACTAATCTGAATACTAATTAGGAGGGAACCTATAAAAATTTCCCTATAAAATCGGCATTTTTTTCAGACATACTTCTTCAGGATTCCTGAGCTTAAAATAAGATTTAAAAAATTACCACATACTTATTCCAATAAAGATTTTGTTGGGAACAAAGGTACTCAACTGTCTTAGATACCACTTATGTTTGAGACAGTTTGCATAACTTTAGCATGGCATTTTATTAAGGGTAAATTTTCAGCAACTCTCCCAGCTTCTTCATGTATTTCTTACCCAAAAGACCAATGTGTGTTTCTGTCCTGCAAACAAGGCCTGTTTCTGCATTCTGCATCACAACTTTTCACGCTACATTTCAGCTGCTTCTAAACCTATTACTTTCTCAGACATATATTTATGGTGGTTAAATGAAACCAAAGATAACTGTGACATCTGCAGTAGTGAATTTTAGTTTCACTTTTTCATTGTTCACTTGCAACTTTTTGGGAATTTCACTTTGCAATTATGGCTGCTCAAGCATCTGCATTCTAACAACATATACAGCCAAGCACCTTTTGCTACCTGTTATTTCCCAGCTGTTGCTTGCTCTGTCTCTTGCATGCCTGTATAAAACTAAAACAGCATGACTTTTAAAACTGAGTAGATGGAATTGATTTCACCATTGAAAGAATCTCTCAAATGCTCTATTGCCACTTGTTATCTCTTAAGAATTGTGCTCAGTGTCAGTGAATGACAGAATTTTGTTACTGAAAAAAAACAGGTAAGCTTCTTGACCAGAGATGCTACTTGCACTTTCTTAGGGTGCAATCTGTATCCTGGTTTATGTAATTTTAGGAAGTTAAGGATCCACGTTGTAGTCTTTTCTAGCTAATGCTACTCTTATTCATAGCTGATTAGCTCGTCAACTGACTTCCTAAGTGTCTTCTATCACCTGCAAAACGTTAGCTGGAGATGCAAGAATACTTCTTCTCCTGAAAGCCCAGGGTATACATTGTTCCCTCCTAAGAACCAGCATGCTTGCTTTCAAGCTGCTGAAACGTTACATGGCAAAAACTGCATGGACAATCAAAGTATAGCAGTAACCACAACAGAAGTTCAACAGGTAATTTTCACCTATACTCAACAACTATAGTGCTTAAATTTTGGTAAAACTGGAATTCCTTAGATGGTAGCGAGCATACTATCTATGCTGGTTATTCTTCATTCCTGATCCAATTTCCACAAGTCACAAGTAAACAGTTCATGGCATGTGAGTGAAAGATGGAATTGTTGACTTACCTATTTGGTCTTTGTCTTCCAGACAAATTTTACTATTAGTGAGAAAAGACTTAATGTGCAGAGACAGAGAGGAACTTCTCACTAATGAAATGTTATTTCTACATACATGCGCTTCACTCCTTAGAGGAAAATCTCACAGAATATAGAATGAATGAGAAATAATACCAAAGAATTAGTACAAGCTACATAAACCACAGCTCCCTTTTTTCTTTAATAGCTTTTTCTCATTCCACGTCTTGGTCTTCATCTTGTGTCTTGTTGCTTCAAGACTGCCTAGACAAATAACTGCTGCAGAATTCTTTGCACACTTCCCAAAGGGGACTGCATCTCAGAAAGCCAATCTTGATGTCTCAACAGAGTAATATCTCCTTTGAAGTGACTTGTCTGATGGATTGAGGCCTAGAAATCAGCTGGAAGGGAGCATAAGTTAACCTCTTGACATGTCATCCAAAAAAGAAACGTGCTTGGATGGAAATTTTAACAACTACCTGAATATAATTTGTTAAAGTCATTGTCAAGAAGAGATAATAAGGAAGCAGTTATGTGGTTCCAGTAATAAGCTACTGAGTGCTTAAAATGTTATGAAAGATGTTTCATGCATTTTAATAGACACAAATGCAAAATGTGCTAGATACAGAGTAAGTGTTTTTAATATAAGAAACTGCTCATCAGTGACATGCACTGGGTAGATGTTTTTAACACTATTAGCTCTTCAAAAAAAGTACACTGAAAAATGAATTACTGTTCTTATAACATTAATGGAGAATAATATTGTAGCTAAGTGCTTGCTAGACTTCTTCATCAAGACTGACCTTATGAAATGATGACTTGCTGCAGAGAAGCGAAGCAATGATAAAATAGCCCACCTTTTTGAAACAGTCATACAGCTAAAACTAATACATACTTACACAATATTTTCTGCAGATGCAATAAAGCCGGGGCCACCAAAATGCCACAGATGGCTCAGAAACCAGGTTCTGTGAACTTACATTTATGCAGAGAACTCTACTTCTGCGTTAGAGCGCTACATATGGAAAAGACAAAGGCTCTACGCCCATGTACTTCGCTACTGTCTGTAACTAGATCCCACTGATCTTCATGCTTAGGGAGCAAGATAACTGCTTACCAGAGATTTATTCCAGACTTCCAGCAGTACAAATGTATAAATGTATCAATATAATTTTAATTTAAGAAAAATTTTAGTTTGGTACCCTTTTTTCCCCCTCCTTTTTTTCTTTCTTTCTTTCTTTCTTTGATTGAAGAGGAGATAGTCAAGATTTCCCTAAGCAGCTTGGTTCTCCTAATCACTCCAAACTGAAAAATAGGATCTGATCTAACCCTCACTGACGTTGGTTGCACTTTTTTTGTAATGTAGAAGTGTTCTATTCAAAATATCTATTAATGAGAGGGACAGACAGAAACTTGGCAATTCACCTCAACATATGTTAGACCTATCGCAGTGTTCACTGGCTATGTTAGTGAGAACCAGACATCCCATTCAAAGTTCACTCTCTCAATTCTTTATTTCCCCTCTCCCTTCTCTCTTACCCATGTATATCCATTTTATTAAAAAAAATCCGAACACTTATTATGTGAATCCTTTACAAGTATATATTAGTACAGAATGATGGCTGTAAGCGTGAGACATGTTGATCAGAAAAGCAGTATCTACGTGCAGAGAGATGGCAATTTGTTTGGTTTTCCTTGAAAAGCTCTGGAGATAAGCACAGCAGCATTGATTCAGTAAGGCATCATATTCAGAAAAAGTCCTACGCGTGTTCTTAATATACTTAAATACTTTCTGAACAGAACTATTAATGATTTTAGTATCTTGTCAGATTCATTTGGAAAAAACCCCTAAGTTTCCATCACCTGAAAAAAAACTCTTCAAACTATAATCCTATAATAGAAAGACTGCAGCATTTCAATTTATAAGAACTTCTAAATGTTTTCCACAAAAGTATTAAGAAATGAGCATCACAACAGCATTATTTTTTAGAAACAGGGAGTCCTAAGAAACAAATGAGGAGTAACATGAAAAGCAAATAAAGGTATTTATACATGAAGTCTGAGAATATTTCCAATCTCAGTATAAATTTAGAGCCATTATCAACTGAGCAGTGCTGAGTTGCTATTATTTTTTCTTAATACTGAACGCTAACAATGATTTTCTTTATAAAAAGAGATACAGTCCAAGATTTCTTGCCAGAAAACTCTTGGTACTAAGACAAAAAAATTATTCACAATGCTTAGCGATATATGAAATAGCCAAATTAATTAATGGTTTACCCTATTTTGACTGGTTTTGTCAGTTAACTAAGGATGGGGTTTTTTTTTTGGAGACTTTATTGAAATATTGGCTTGCGTCATCTGCTGCCATCTGTGCGGTAATGCTCTTAATTTTCATAGAATCTGATTACAAAGTTTAGAAGGACTGTATACAACGCAGCTAATGACAGATTTATATATTATTTTCACTAGCAATTTCCTGTTTGCTCTGAATACAGGCTATAAACTAGTGGTAAAATTATTAGGAAAAGAAGTTGCAAAATAAGAGGGGAAATGGTGAATAAGACAAAAGCTGCTATACTGAATGTTACACCCGAGTCCTGTATTGTCTTGCATTGTGCCTTTGACAATGACCAGCAATTGATGTTTAGAGAGGAAAGGAGCAATATTAAGGGACTTTCCCCTAAGTATTTGCTACCAGCTTCTAGCAGCTAGTAGTTTACAGACTTTCAGAGCTAAGGCTGCATGTAGATCATCAACTTTAATACCAATGACAAACTTTAGTCCCAGAAAAAAAAAAAAAAAAAAAAAAAAATCTGTTTAGGAACATGAGGATGGCCGTGCCAGGTGAGACAGCAAGCCCAGCACTGTCATTTCAATAGCAGCTAAGAAAAGCAGAGCCACTGTATAGTAATTACTACTATAACGCAGTCACAGCTTCCAGTGACTACCATATTAGAGACTATTGGAGCCACAGAAACTGCCTTATCACAAAAAATCCTTGACGTATTTCAATTTCATACTACTTACTAACTTCTCGATGCTTCTTATGGCTCTATAATCATATCTTTATAAAAATACACTCATAATCTCTCAAATGTCTTTTTTTTTTTCCCTAGCTTGCCTAGCTCCTGCATGTAGGAAAGCCAATCCATACTTGGAATACTCCCTGTTGCAGTGCACTATTTTTCCTATTTAAGTTCACCACAAGGAACAGGAACTAAAAACCACTTGCAGCATTCAGGATGTGGATAAACAATGACTACACAATGGCAAAATGCTGTTTTCTGTTCTGGTCTTGCTTCCTCTCCCCATAGCTACTAACATCCTTTGGGACTGATCCTCTAGTCACTTCTGAGCACTGAACTGTTTTACAAGAGCTATTTACAATGACTGCACAATTTCTTTAGCTCAGTGCTAACAGACTCCATTGCTGTGCTTGCATAATTAAGGTTACTTTTTCCAGAATTAATTACTTTGTACATATTGATATTTAATTCCACCTACCATTTTACTATCTTGTTACTCAGACTTTAAAAACCTTTCAGAAAACCCTCATAAGCAGCATTTCACTTGATTTTCCTAAATAATCTCATTGCATCTGCAAATACTATCATCTCAGTGTTCCTCCTCTTCTCTCAATCATTTATGAATGTCAGTAGAGATTCCTGCAAGACCAGTTGGTAGCAGAGCTTTACTGTGAAATGACTGCCATTGCAGCCCCATTCACTAATATAAATGACATTATGTTAGCTTTTATATACTCTTCTCCAGAAGAAAATAGTATACAATTGCTTTGCTACTACTGATTAGAACAGCAGTCCCCAATATCCCCACAAGATTAGACTGTAACACCCACTTTCTGCCATGAAAAACATTATAAGAATAACTTAAATCACCAGTCCTGAAATGCAATTAAGTCATCTTGCTTCTCAAAAGCTAAATGAGAAAAACGTAAGAGTACAATATGAGAAATTTAGGACCTGTTATACACGAAAAACTTTTTACTGCTTCTTCCCATTAAAATAGTAGAAAGTCCTAGTCTACTTCTTCTGACAAGTCCTTTTATGAAAGATTGATAGGACCAGTATGAGCTAGACACACAAAACTCCTTGCATATAAACCAGGATTTATTAATTCAGGACAATCTATTCTTACAGATCTAGCCCATCCTGGAGGCTGCCTTGTCCCTATTGGTAAAATGAGAGGTTACATGGCTTGCCACAATCTTTGCTTTCCTACCCTCCAAGAGTCCTCTTGTCATATTTAGTATTTTGGAGGATCTCCTGCTCCCCGCTCCCCTTTAAGAGTTCAGGCTGAAAGTTCAGAGGGAACAACTTCAGTCAACTCCAGACCATGCCCTTGGACTCTGCTGGTAATACCTTGGCACCATACCAATGGCCAGAGCAGCTGATATATAACCACACCATAGCCCTGAATCATATATCCCCACATATACACTAAACTGAAAATTATCTATACCTGGCTTCGTAAAATTGAACTATACAGTGAAATACTACAACTGGAAAGTCTACTACTTTTCAGCAATCTTAAAGAAGCTTCTGAAAACATTTATGTGGTAGTGCTAAAAAAAGCAAGTCTTTATCTGAACGTTAACCTAATGATTTTTCACTACCAATTAGGGCAACTATCTTTACTGTAGGAATTTTTAAATTCACTTAAATAACCATATGCTTAAGCTTTTATTGCTGCCATTTTTACTGTGCTTGGCTATCGCAGAGAACACCACTGTGCCTTAAGAAAGCCACAGATATAAAACTATTATATATTTGATTACTGAGGCCCCGCTCAATCAGTTATATCTTTAAAGTACAGTAAGTAGAATGGGGGACTTCAAAAGATAAAAATGAGATGGATGAAAAGAGTGAAAAGAAAGGAAAGAAGCATACACACAAAAAAGAAAACCATCTGCTTTCTAGTAAGAGAACTTGGAATGATATTTTATTGACAGTCTGCCAGAAGACTAATGGCAATTTTCCCCTCTGCTAGCTAAGAAAAAGCAAACACAGATGAGGTTTTATAAGCAGCAAGTAGAACACAGGCACAGAAATAAACTTTATTGCTGTCCTTCATGTAGGCTGAAAGCACTGATAGAGCGAAGCCTTCAATCCCCACCAGCCAACCTTGAAAGCTTTGTCAGTAGGGAGAAAGTAAATATGACAGACCCTTAAATGGTCAGCCAGCAAATCTAAAGCACTTATTTTTGCTCTAATGAAGGTTTGAGCTTTTGTTTGCGATGTTAATATAATTCTCTCCTATGCCCCAGCTAAGCAGATTCAGGCCTGGGCTAGAGGGGAACTTATGGGGGCCTGACCACTGGTGTTGATAAATGACACATGTGCAAGACTCTTCTCAAGATTTCTTTGTAATTAGCTTGTTGATTCAAATTTTCCTATGTCCTTTTTTAGTTGAAGTTTCTAATTGTTTTTTCTCTTAACAACTATAACTGGACAGGGAAGGGGTAAAAACGGCTGCCGTTTAGATAACTTGAGTATTTCCCTGCAAGATTTCTGTGTTTATCAAAACATATATTTTGGCTGAGAAATCAGTACATCACAAGACTGATTTTTCTTTTTTTTCGCCCACTAAGGGAGAGAGCTTACACTCGGAAGTCCAATATACCTTCACCGTCACCTTCTCGGAATCCTCTCCCAAGCCAAACTACATCCATACGAAATTCCACAGAAAGCCACAACACCAAAGAGATTGCAGACCTTTGCTATCTTATGTGAATGGTCAAAAAGCACAACATCCCCTCAGCTAGCATCTCCTAATATGTATCTTCTTCTTGATGCCCAATGGCTTTTCCTCAAGCTTGAAATTCCCTAAAACTGGGCCTCAGATATTTCCTAGGTTCACCTTACAGCTAGTTTTATGAGCCAAATTCAGGAGAGAAAGAAAATAGTGATGATGTATTTAACTGAAGATGCAGACATTTACCCAGAAACCCTTCCAACATTTCCCTTCAGTTGTCTGAAATCTCTCTTCCTTAACTGATACAGATTAAGCGTTCCACATCTCAAGAAGTGATGTTTCTGCTTTTATGTAAATAACATGTATTTTTCCAGGATGTTGTTGCTTAGCTGTAGGCCAGATGAATTCACTTTGGGACAGCATAAGCCTGCATTGCTGAAAAAAGCAATCTGCTCTCTCTACCAGAGGTTGTTTTTCTACTGTCTCCGCACCATTCCTGCCTCCCCCGCTCTCCTGTTTTATTCTAAAGCAGGTGTTCATGTGTGTCATGTGATAAAACTGCTCAGAAAACCACAGCAAGTTAAAATTAACCGTTCTGTTAACGGGTCATTTTTTGAGTCAAGTTCGCCACACGGATACTTGAACATTTGCGCTGGCAGCAATGCAATAGGCAACGCAAGAGCAGGACCAGCAGACAGAAGAGGGTTAGAAGAACACGATTTTAAAGTAAATGAAAAACTTTTTAAGAGACAGATGAACAAACCCTAAAGAACAGTATACGGAGCATTTGAATAATGATCAGCAGGGGCCCTGCTGGTTCCCTTTGCGCTCTCAGCTAAGTCACTCCTACCAGGCAAGGACCAGAGATGCCTTTCTCAGAAACGTTTTTGAGTGTTAACATCTATCAGCAGCTGGGAAACGCCTACTGCGTATTTATGACTTTTCACAAAAAAAGCCAAGTCACAGGCCTTGCCATAGGTGTTCCCAAGGAGCAGAAGCGGCTTACAAGTGAGAGGAAACAGGTAGTAACTTTTCTCCAGAGCAGGTGGGCAAGTAGACTGCAGCGAGAGGTGAATGGCTTTACCATCACACCTCCAGTAAGCCAATTCATATGATGGGTTTACATGGCATAACCTGTGCAGCATCACTTCTTTTCACCCTATATTTAACAGAGAATGAGGAACCAGAAGCACCTCTCCTAACTGGCTTCAGCGGCTGTACAGAATAAATTATGGGCTGTCCCTTAGCTACTTTAGTCCTCTTGATAATGGTTATACAGGCTATGTTGCTTTCAAACCTGAACTTTTTTTTCCTAGCCTAGCTGTTTTCAACCTCACTTCCCAACAGAGTGCCTGAAACAAGATACAGGATGGTATTGGGGCAGATTCAGGACTAAGCACTAAGGACTCCAGTGAGAGGCTCTGAGCAAAGAAGCAGTTTTCCTTTTTTTTGTATGTCTTTTAACCTGTTTCCTTTGATTAGATTCAAATGATGGTTTCTATTAGCAACTAGTAGATTGTAATCAGAACCTGATTGAAAAGCGCCACGTATGTTTTCAGTTTTGCTGCACAGCAGCAGACCCTATTCTTCAGGAAATCATGTGAAAAGGGGCTGAATGCGAAGGAATTCAATGACTCCATCTTCTAAATCTGCAAAGTATAGCCAAAGCTTTAAAAGAATTATTTATAATTATTTCCAACTTTATACCGCAACAGAGGGGAGTCCCTGACTGAACTTGCAGTGAAAGTACCCTGCTGATTTGCTCTATGGTAAAGCTCTTTTACATATTTTTAGCAGGCTGTCAGCCATACTGATGGAGAAAAAGATCAAAACCACCTCACACAATTCATAAGCACTGTGTAAGAAAACAAGCCAAATACAAAGTCTTACATTTTGGGGGGAGCTACAATATTCTATCACTTTAATGATTTTCTACTGTCAATGACAACAAAAAAAGGAGCAAATAATATATTCTAATAAATCTTTTCACCAGATAGTGAGACGTTAATACATGGAAAGTGATTAGTGATTTGCTCATCACAGTAGATTTTGCAATATCCATAAGAGCACAGACGAAGACTCTGGACTTTGCAACAAAATGCATTTTTACAAGCAGTAGCTTTCAAAAGGATGTATAGTCTTCATCTAAGCTTTCCTGCTGCTTAAAAACTATGTGCAAACTGAAAATATACCGTAATTGAGCACCGTTGCTGGTTCTTCAATGCATATAATTCTCCTGTTATTTACCAATAGTCTGACACAGCTCCTTGTCATGCTCTGGGTTTGTAGGATACCTTGACAAGAAAAAATGCTTCAGTAACAGATGTGACATATTCCAAACAGAATAATTTAACTTAGTCATCTGTAATGTGCACATCTGCAGAATAGCAAACTTTTAAAAGGGTGGACCTACAAAAGGAAAACAGATTAAGGACTATAGGGAAAAAACAGAGAAATGAAACAGAGTGAGAAAATAAAATGAGAGGAAAAAAACCCAAAGGATGTAGAGAATGGATGAAGAACTAGGTAGACACAGAAGGAAGGGGTGCATGAAAATACAAGTGAAGGGGCACTTCACTGGAAGGACAAAGAGCAAAGCCTCAAACTCCAGGAAATTGTTCCTAAATTGGAAAGGTGGACACCCAGCTAGCATTCCCTGGGGAATAGTATACACGCATCCTGCCCGAGTGCTCCCTGCTTCCTAACATTCCGCTATTCCTACTCATTTCTTATGACAGTCCTATATTTGAGTATAACTTAATTCAGTGGGATTAATATATGAATTATTGCCTACAGAAGCAAAACTGTGTACCAGAGAACCGACCTAAATTGCTCCCGCACATATGTGTGCCGCTAGTGGAGCAATCTTTCACAGCAGCATTCAAAAGAGGTACTATCCTGTATCTTTTCATATTGAACAAAAGTGTCAGAGTCAGAAATGAGATACAGCTATTTATCAGTTAACATTATTATCTGTATAATGTATCAATTAATAAAAATCCTATGGTCCTACTCTGCTGACTCATATAAAAACATAGACAATTTATTTTCAGAAATTATAACAATGCAAAAAAAAATCCACAAAAGATGAAATAACATGTAAGACTGCACATGCCTGTGAAAAAAATATACAGCATATAAAATCCAGCAGCCTCTAGAGTTAGAGGTACCCAGAATTTTTCAGATTCTAGTGTTCTGAAAGCATTAAAACTGGGAAAAAAGGGAATTTAAATTTAGTCAAGACAGTAGCCCTTAACATTGCAGCAGTGAAAAATATGGAAGTACAGCACACCTGTTCACAAGCCATTCAAAAACTGTTAGTGATCTGTCATGTAAATTTTATGGGATGAAGTTCTGTTCTTAAGAAATACTAGGGAAAAATCCCATCCAATTCAATAGGATTCACCGACGTTTATAATTTATGCTTTACAGTCTGCAATTAAAAGGTAACAATTACTTCCCTCTCTGAAAGGGAGAAATGTATTTATTTTACTTTTTAGCATTTCTCCTTTGGCAATTTTTAAGGATTAGCTCATCAATTTTGTATATAATGTATAAGAGCTGTACAGCAACCAACTTAGTTCTTTTAACAGAACGACTAGTGCCAAGAAATGCTGCACATTCATGTTATTTGAACCAACATCGTTCAGCTCAGTCTTATTTTTAAATGAATTCTGCAGTCTATGAAAACTAATACTGAAACCATAGTAGCCATTTCTGTTCATAACCGAAGTTTTCCCCTTTTTCCTGATGTCAGCCTCAACATTGACCTATATGTAACTGCAGTTTAAAAGGACCATTTATTTCACTGCCTGACAGACAATTTTGTTTTGTAAACTTGCAGGTCTGAAGAACATGGTGAAGTGATTTAAGGATGTACAAAACCAACATTTCAGCAATAGTATTTTCTGATTGACATGAGACAGATTTTCTAGTGGTGTAAGGTTTTATGAAGATACCAATCTTCTAACCTAGCACAAGATAAGAATAGTTTGACTTTAGTATGCCACACAGTTCCATAAAAATGGCATGAAGTGAACGGCCTCCATCATATTTTTAATGAGACACAAGCTCAGTAGCGACCTGACATCTGATTAACATTTTAAAATTTTTAAAAAGGATGTATTTCAAACAAGGAAGACCACAAAATGCCACCTCTTCTGCAACACAGGACATTGGCTAAAGGTGAAGGCATGACAAAGCGTAGACCAAATTGCTACCAAAATTTCAGCTCTGACCAGCCAACAGTTAGTCATTTGATCTGCACTGAGAAGATGACGGGTTTTAGGCTGCACTCACAGAAAAATGGGAGAAGGAGGTACAATATTTTATTCACTAGGTTTGTAATTCACTGTAGGAAATAAGGTGCTTACATTCATATTTTCCTTTTCTTCTCTCAAGCAAAACACCAATTTTTATTTATGTTTGGTTCTAAATTTTTTTTTAAAGATCTCTCTCCAAATTCAAACCAGATAGCTTCCTCTTGACCTTCACTGTGTTAACTAGTCTAGCTATAATAAATGGTATTTCAGTCCCAACACTGAAATTATATTAAGACGACTAATTTCTAAGCAACAGAAATGGCAGAAATCTGAAAAAAGTTTCTCAAACGTGAAACCCAGACTTACTTCTAGCAACATGAAATCAGGACTGATATACATCCAGCTCTCAGCAGACCCAAAAAGATAGGCACTGAACTATTATAGTGTTTAGCCAATTGAGACTCAAGTTCTGGATGCTGTTGCTTTGAAATGAATTGTGTTCCACTAAAATCCATTATACTGTCTAACAAGCAAGCATTTTCTAAGGACTGCTTAGAGCAATAACTCTTCATAATCTAAAAATTAAAACAGAAACTACTCATAGAACCTTATCTGGTTGTTGAAAAACTACAGCGAGTGCTGGTAAGAAAGCATCGTAGTACTTACCGTACCGAAAGCTCACAAAAACCTGTTCAGTACACAAACACCAAAGGGAGGTGGAACTAATCATGAAAGTTCATTTCTAATAACAAAAAGGCTATAAACAAACTGCAAAGAAAAATAACTTACGAGTATTTGATACCAAGGATATTTTGTACAGAGGTTATGCTGCTTCTGTACAAGACCAAGAACTTGTAACTGCCAATTCAATTCAGTACATATATTTCTCCTGTTTACAATCCTATAACTGGAGGTTTTTTACTTACTCTGCATTTGCAGGTTCTCTTTTGATCCAAAACTTGCTTAAGAATGGAAACTAGAAATTATTTTAATTTATTTTTATGACACCTCATTTTGCCCAAAAATAGATTAAAAAACCAAAACACCTATTGCATTGTGGCATTATTACTCATTTTTTTCTATGCTAGTAATTCCTTTTTCAAAGGGGTTTTCTAATTTTATTAAGGAAGTTAAGAAAAAAGCAATGTTGCTTTTCCTAGGGAAAAAGGAACTTACCAGCAGCAGGCAAACTCATTACTTTTCTGCTCAAAAAGCTGCTTGTCTTATACTTGGAAATCTTTTTCTAATTGGGACTTTGTCAGGAGAAAAAAAATAGTGTCCTGTGACAGACCAACAAAACGTTCCTGAGATTTTTCATCACCTCATGCATTTTGGCAACAGGGAACGGACATTTTTGTCAAGTGGAAACATTTTTTTTTATAACTGAACAATTTTATTTATTTATTTAATATGAGGAAGCTATCTTTACGCCTTGGTACCCACAAGCATTTCCTTTACTGTATTGAAAAGTCTGTCTGGTTTTAAGTATGGTTTAGATTAAAAACCTGCCCCAAGAAAACTTTGCTTTTTATTACAAATGCTTTATTTTTGTCTTGTAAAGTTATTAATTGAAAAAAATCTATTAGCAGATGACACATTATAAATAACTGCACTTCCCTATTTTGCTCTGTGGACTATAAAGCTATTATGGGATATTATGTTAATGTTTTTTGGGAAACTATTAACTACAAATTCTACCTATGCGGTTTGTTGTTTAGCTTTGTTTCTATTTGCATAAAGCCAGTCCTCTGGCCTGCAAAACCTGTTAGGAAGGGAAAGAAAAAACAACCCAAAACTCAAATCTACCATACTTACTATCAATAATTTTGTTGACACCATTCAGGAATTCCATAGACTCAAAATAAAATCACAGTCCTTTTTCTCCTTTCAGAATATAGCCTCTTAATCCAAATAATATCAGAGAAGTTAAAATTTAGTCCATTCATCTGGCAAATGTTTCCCTCTGTTTCATAAACATGCATATCACAGAGAAAAAACGTTCAATTTAAGGTTCCTTACATGATTAGAGTGTAAAAAATCATCATAGAAATATGGTTATTCTCAGACTTGATAATGTCTTATATTGTACTTAAAATGTAATGTATTACATTTCCATAAAACAAAGATTTAGCAAAACCAATTGTGTTATAAGCAGCCAGTAAATACAGTTAATTGTCTAGGAGAATTATGAAATAGAAAATCTTGTACTACGGACAATTATGTTCCAGCAGTCTCACCACAAGTTGGAGGTAAAATGTCAAGAAAACTAGGAGGACGCAGGGCAAAATATGTGACAGCTTATCAGAAATACTGGTTCAAAACTTCTATGGCTACTGTAAGTAAAATAGCCCATCTAGAATAATACAGTACTACAGGTACCATTGCCTCTATGTACGTTTACAACCTGTAGAATACTTCCTTTTTTAATATCCTAGTTAAAAGTTATATCCTATGGGAAAGACAAAAAATGCACACTAGAGTATATGATGACTTTTTACACAACGATAACTAATCATCACATTTCATTAATAAATTATCAAGCACTTGCAAGCTGTCCATAATATTTTTCATCTAGTTTGCATATTTTATAATGGTGGAATAACATTTTAAAAAGTTTGAATAGGCACTTACTGGAATTACAGTTAATCCTGATACAGTCTAGATGGGGAAGAATAGATGAAAAATGAAAATTTATCCTTCAAGGTAATAGCTGCAGACATCCAATAAAATCACAGTCCACCCTTCCGGGGACAGACACATGCAAATATGGCCACTCCATATCATCAGTCTTTACATACTGTTATAACCCAGATATACTGCGATAAATCTTTATAAATAGAAACGACAAATAGGGTAAAAATGGCCAATTTCAAACAAAGCTACATGGTGACAAATCTAAGTGAAAAATCAGGATTAAATGTCAAAGATGCTTAACTGAGGCAGGCTGCAACTTTCTCCCCATCTGTGAAAGAACAGGTAATTTCTCTCAATGCAATTAGAAAGTGCTCCGTCACAATGGGTCATAGAGCAAGCCAGGCCACAATCAGACATCTTGGACGACTTGTGTATAGTATACCTCAAAGGCTGATCTTCCAAAACTAAGTATGAAAACACAAAGCTCATTACCCAAGCCTATAAATAAGGTTTGGTGGGTTTACATTTTCTCAATGCATAGACTTAAGAAATGAACAGTGACTACATTTAAAGCTATATTAATATACAGAAGATAATCACATATTTATAAACACTGACAATTAGAGAATCCTGTCTATTTTCAGATTATTTCCCTGCCTGACAAAAAAAAGAAAAAAAAAGGAAAGAAAGAAGGGGTGTTGGAAGAAGAAAGAATATTGCTAGGGCATGGATTTATTTACTTTCTCGAACTGTAGAAGTAGGCAAAAACTGACAGAGGGTGGTGTTTTGTATATAAAGAGAAAGACGTGATCTGTAGCAGGACTACTGCTAGGCTACCTGCATTTTTACCATTAAAAAAAAAAAAAACAACAAAAAAACTTCTACGCCACACTACCTGGTTTGTACAGCTACTCCTGGTTTATACCTTTGAGGAACATATATACCATCAAACCTAGATTTTGTTTCCATATAGCTGAGTTTGCCATGTGTCGTCAACCGCATCAGAAAAGTGGTTGCAAACAGCCAAGGACCAGCACCCGCACATCCCCTTTTACAGAAAGGGCTCCGGAGGAGGGGGGGGCTCCATGCTGCCGCTGGGCACTGGGGGGGCCCACAGCCCTCAGGGGTCCCAGCTCGGCACTAGAGGGGACTGGCAGAGAAGAGCAAACAAGGAAACCCTTCGCTTCTCCTTCGCCCTGCCGAAACCTAAACATCAGGACAGCATGTCAGTCAGCAGCACTTTTAGGAAGTGGGGGGGTTACGTGATTCCCCCCCCCCCAACACCACTTCCCATGCTTTCTGGAAATCATTTTATCTGCCATTAAAACAATAAAATACTTAATTCCCTTTAAAAATAACATTCCACTGAATGGGAATGACTGCACTGAATGTGCATTTTCCTAAGTGTACTTCTGTTCTCTTTCAGGTCCTGACTTAGACTGATTCATAAGCACGGCAGAAGTGCCTGTATTTATTTTTTTTTTTCAACTAGAGAAAACCGCAACCTAACATTTTGTCCATCATATTTCAAACCAGGCAACCAATTTTATTTTTTTTTCTGTAAAAGGGCTTGTGCCTCCTGTGTTCACACGGCTGTTTGCTGAGGGCCGCAGTCTTTGGGCATTGAAGGGTTGTGTTATCGTTCGATACTACAAAAATACCACTACAGAATTGTTTAAAAAAGAGGAGATGGATTTACTATAGATTTGACACCTAAAAAAAGGAGACCACGAAATCCATCAGTGGGAATATCTAACTGCAACATTTTCAGTGTTAAAACTAGAAATTCTTTGATACATTTGCATGTCGTACATTAATTGGTGGAGGCAAAACTGAACTGACCTACATACACGTTGTTTCTGCTTCCAGATTTAAATTGTGGAATTGCTGCTGTGAAGAAGTTGTGGAGGGAGACCAATCTTCCACAACGAAGAATAACAGTTTAGCCCCAAAATACCACTGATGAACTAGTCTTCTCTTTTTAGAATACACAACAGTACAAAAATATTGTGATGGATTATGTTAAGACTATATAAAGAATACAAAAATGCAAAAGAAAACAAAATGAAGTATAATAATGGGCATGTATTTGTGTGTGTATGTACATACGCAAATGTTGCATTGACATGTGCTTATATATCATTTCAGTTTACTTTTGATGTTAAAACAGGCTGTTTCGTAAATGTTTGCAAGCAAAAAGAAAAATGTAAAGAAAATGTTAATTTCTTGGAGGAAAGGTTTGTTACCTAGGTTGACCGTTAGTTTAACTCGTCCTGCATCCAACTCTAAACGAAGGGTATCTGCAGATTCCCTAGAAGTAGTTGCCATTAAAATGCCATAAGCTCGCTGAGACCTGAACCGTAAAGAAACATCTTCGGCCTCTGTATGCATCACAACAGGGAGCTGTATTTTCATAAACATACTTCCATCATAGCTTAAAATTGTTGCCTCTGAAAACAAAAAGGAGAAAACCAGTTATTAAAGAATTATATTGTATTCACTGAAACCGCTCAAAGAGAAGATGATAAATGTATATTCACTCAGTATGACACAGAAGCATTGCATGTTACATATCACTATTATTACTGGGAAACATGAGCAAAGTTAGGTTGGGTTTTTTTTGTTAGGTTTTGGGTTTTTTTAAGTGGCGTATTTTGGTGCTTTTTAAAGAAACTAAATTGCTCTTTAATGAACCAGCTATTCATGCATGCATCTTCAAGCAGATAGGTAAAATCACACGTAAAGAAATCCTTGCAAGACTAGGCCTGTACTACTCAAAATAGGTCAAAGACAGTAAAAGATATTCAGGTAAACCTCACAGCCGATTAAAGGGTCACGTCTGACTATCATCCACCCAGATAATTACCTTAGGATACTTCATGTATAAACCTATCAGTAGTGCTACTATCACAGTTACAATTATCACCTGGTTAGCAAAAAAGCCGCCCGAAACAGGTAAATATCCCCAGCATGCTTTGGACGGAGCGCAGATTGCTTTGTGACCACAATGACCGCGGTATGATAGAATCAAAAACGTGTGTACGAACGTTATGACAGCCTCAACAAAAGGATCGACACTGGACTTGGCATATTGAGGGTAAGATCTTAAAAGCCCTAAGACAAGCAAGTAACTGTCACTTTCAGACATTACAGGAAACCCTCCCAGCAAGAGGCTCTGGCACTGAGCAGTCACAGTCGGTTAGACCCCAGAGCAACCAGCCGCAAGTCTTCTTTTCCCAGCCTCCACGCTGGTAACAAGAAAGGTAGCAGAAAAACTGCTTTTCTGCTCACAGGGAGGTCCAGCAGTTCCTAGAAAGCAAAGGACACATCTGTTTCTGAAACGTATTAGGAAGTCCTTTTTTGCAGGACGATCAAGCATTGCGGCCAGTTCACCACCACAGCCTTCGGAAAGGGCTCTCGGACTCGTTGACGGTGGCACATCACAGCGGAAGCAGCAGTGAACGAGCAACATCCTTTACCCCAAGCCAATAGTCAGTGGGCAGACCACCAGGAATTTCAGTAGGCTCCCCAGTAACATCCAAAACTAACCGCGTAAGTAAAACCACTACCTGGATGGCAAAATATAGTATCTGAATGTGCCCCATTTTATGCACATCTGCTTGTTTGCCTACCGCTAATTCCCTGGAGATCTTCTAACTTCTTCCATGTGTCTCCAACGTTCTTTAACCCACCCCAAAACTCTCAATCTTAGAAATTCAGGTGTTAGATGGTGAGGTCTAAACAGGATGCTACAGAATCTTTCTTAGAAAAAGATGCAATCCTGAGGGCTCCTCAGCTCACTGGAAAAAATTCCAGTTACCTGCCCAATAACAGTTCAAATGAGCAACAAGCAGAAAGAGACGACAGCAGAGAACACTTACAGGAACCTGCTCTATGCTTCAATTTGCTGCAGCATAAGAGACACTTATCTACAGCAAATGTGCATTGTGGTCCCACACGCAATAATAGTTTCAAGGACTGATACTATGTTTGATCAGTATCGTAACTAAAACCGTTAGAATATTTTTTTTAAGTATCAATACTTATGACAGTTTGTCAAAACCATTTCCATTGCGTCTCTTGTAGACTGTTAAAGATAGGTAAGCTCTTCAAGACTTCCAGCCTACACGGTCCACGGAAGGACAAAATGTTCCACTAATTCTGTGAGCATATTGGAGGCAAAAAATGATAGATGGTGTGTTCATTAATAATTCCAGACTTCCCCAATACAAATCTGAAGAAAACAGTTTGAAGTTGAAAAAAGGGATTACTAATACTAAAAATGGCATGAAAGTCATTAGATATAACAGGTTAGAAGTATACATTTATAGGTTTGATGATTTCTAACTACGTAGGTAATAATGAGTTCTAAATATATATATTATATATTCTAAACCTAAATTTTTTTTCTGTGAAGCAGATTAAATACTTGATTCTCACCAGCCCGATAAGAGATTTGAAGTCAAAGAGTTTTCAGTGGCAGGTGAGTTGGTTTTTGATTGTTTGGTTTTGTTGTTTTTTGGGGGTTGGGT
>JANXJC010000056.1:18222188-18252298 GCA_027564655.1 Leptodon cayanensis
GGGGGGGGGCGGGAAGCAGGGGATTACAATTCATTCCTGTATCTAGCTGCCTAGTCTGTGCATGAAAAGCTCCCAAGTTCTTTATCAAGGTAAACATGATTTAGGTAATTAAAGAAGTCCAGCATAAAAGTTTAAGTCACATGCTAATGTAAGAGAAAATAAAAGGTATTTTATATTGTCTATTAAAAAAGACATATTAATAGTATTCCGGGTTTTCATAAACTGAGAAAAATCAGATGTTATAGGATGAACAGCATTCAACAACCCTAGAGGTCTGTTGCTAATAAATTATCTTATGGTAATGTAAAAGAAAGTTGTCAGAATCAGCACTAGTATTGTTTGCCAGCTTTCCTATAATTATTCAGTCTTTTAGAAAATTACAGAAAAAGAAGAGAAGGAACTGTCTTAATTTAATCAGAGATGACCTGTGAGTATTTAACATCATGGTGAACAGACCTGATGTGATTAGATACTCAATCCTCCTAAACCATACTGTGCCAGTTATTTTGGAAACAGATGTTCCAAGAACAGACCAAGGAGACTGAACAGAAGATCAAATGACTCAAAAGCTCTGGGGGAATGAGAAAACCCCCTCACGTCAACTAGCTCCTTTCAGTATGGGGAGCTCCAAGTCACAGGCTTTCTAAATACAAAAGTATCACAGAGAAAAAAAACAAAAAAAACCCCCAAAAAACCCACAAAAACTCCCAAACAACAACAAAAAATCCAAACCACAAAACTGACAGGGAGCAGGGATGATCTGATCACAGAAGATTTAGCACTGTCCTGAGAGCCGTAACCGAAGATCAGAGGAACTACATATTCCTAAATTAAAAAATACAACTATGTTCACTTTACTCACTTGCAGTGAGTCTGCTGGTACGAGCGTTGGTAGGAAAACCTTTTGTGTTAAACCATTATTAAATGATTGCTACGTTAAGAAGGTTGAATAATATTTTGTCAGTATCGTGTTCCTGCGTGAGGACGGCAAGCTGGATTTTGCCATGTGAATCATCTATTCAACTCCGCATCTTTTCCACCTGACTCAGCTCTGCAAATGTATGTTCTGTTGGTCTTGGCTGGACAGAAGGCATCCAGTAGTACATGTACGAGACCTTTGACAGCACAAGGAGTTCCCTTTTCCCTTACTGATGTCTTTCTTGTAATTCTTTGTGGCAATGCCTTATTACCCTATCATTATACTTGGTGGCATACATTAACAGAGAACTTTGTTTTCCAGACAGTAGGAAAAAAGAGTTTTCAAGATGAAATAAGAAGCTGTTGCTTTGACTTTCTTAGACCTAGAGATTGTTTCAGTTGTTTGATGGAATTGTTTCCAGCCTGCAGTTACTTTACTTGTCCAGAAGGGATTTTTAATTTGCCAGGCCTGGTCAGTAAGAGGGTGATCTGAACAAGGAGAGGCAGTGGGGCTTACACCAGTTATGCAACCCTTGAAACAACATTTTGGATAAAAGTATATATTAATTGTTGCCCCTAACTTTTACTTGTTTTGCTTTGGACCAACTAAAGGGGTATGTGTCTCATCCATCTTTGAGATCTACACTGCTAACTGTTATCGTGTAAGTGTTGGCAGAATATCTTTTTTCTCTTGTTCAGCTTCTTAATTATTAGATTAAATGCTAACAGATCATAAGCTTAGTTCAGAATGTGTTATTCATTACAAGAATCGGTGTCTCCATGGCAGGGAATGATAATTTTACCACCACTTCAGTGCTGGAAGCACAGCATTGAAAAGAAAAATAGCAGAAAACCCTCATAAAACATTACTGACTTTTTTTGTGGCAGCAAATAAGTGCATGCAGTAGAGTTATTAACAAGAAATAAACAGTACGATATAATTCAGAGATTGATAAAAATTATTTTCTACATTCTTTCTTTGATATTTTTATAAACTTGAGAATTAAAACCCCTTGCTGCTTCTGTGCTAAAAACCAACCTAACAAAACACCCAAACGAACCAAAACACAAAAAACCACTGAAGGCTTCAGTTCTCCTCTCCATTTTTTTTCTTCATTTTGTTTCTGATTAAAATCTCCAGGGCTGGATACTCTTCCTTCCTATATATATATATGCATATACTACCTCAATCAGCTCTGTGCCTGTCACCAAGGATGCACAGAGTAGTACTGATACGAGAAGAGATTCAGGACCTTAATTTTCACTTGGGCTGGGATTACCTAAATTGCTGAAGAGACTGAGGCACCTACTCTTCTGGAAACTTTCCTACGCTTGTTTCTACCCTCAGAAACGCTCAGCCGGATATTTATGGGGAGAAACTGAATTTTCCAAATAGCTGCTATTCTTCAATTCACAGCTTGTTTAAATTAAAGTGGAAGAAGTATGGACTAGTATTGAATTTCAGTGTTTTTCCTCATAAGTTTTGCAGTCAAGTTTGTGTTGTTTTTAACATGATGCTTGGTAAGTACAGATGCTTACTGCATGCATTTTAATAAATAAAACAGGATCTTGTTTCCTCTGGACTCCTTGCAGTGCCTCTGAAGTCCCAAAGACAGAATTACTGAATTTTCCCCGCTTTTTCAGTTTCAAAGTGTCTACAATAATACGGGGACTGTGTTGCAGCCCAGAGAGCCATTTTTAAAGCACGAAATCACCCTCTGTGTCTGCTGTCTCTGAAATCACACAAAAAACTTTGCCCAGAAAGTTACAGATGATGCAGTCCAGAGCCATGCCGGGAAGTATGGGAACAATCTGGATCATCAGTCATCGAGTAGTCAGGTTTGTTCTCTGACCCTCTTTTATTTACCAGTATAAGCAGAGGAGCAAGATCCTGCCCTGAAAACACTCACTGATATATATGATTTTACTCCTATAAATTGTGTGAGTATTGAAGTATATTGACGGCTACCGATACAAATTCAAACTTTTAGGTTTTGTTCGACCCACAGGCAGACACTCAGCTAAGCACCGCTTGCGTGTTTTCGGTGGCAGCTACCTCAGGCCAGTTGGGCCCAAAGCTGCAGCCTCGGTGAATCAGGAGGAACCTTTCCGTCAATCTTATGGAAACAATTCTTGATATGCAATTAGTTACTAGATAATACGTGAAGAGAAGTTGAAATGATTCCTCCCAATTTCTACACTGGTATTATTTCAGGACTGAGGTCCTAAGCCACGCTGTAAAGGTACTAGAACTTTAACAGTAATTAGTTAATTTAAGTCAGAGATGGAATTACTATAATATTGTGAACACATAATTCCTCATACCATCTATCATCATATCACCTGTGTTTTCCTTTTTTTTTAAATTTTAAAGCATCCACAGATAATACATTAAATAAAGAAATATAGCTTTCATTCCTTGCATCTGTGTGTATGCAGGTGTGTGTGCATGCACAGTGTGGATATCTACACACAAATACTCTAAATACATTTTCTCCTCAGAAATGTCACTTAGATAAATCTTTCTTCGCATGCCTACTTTTTCTTATCACTTTTTGATGCATTTACTCTTGCGCATTGCTCCTAGCCACCCAGTCAAAAGTATACACCTGCAAAAGGCTTTGCCGAGAGGCAGTCGCATATTGTGATCCACAATCAAAGTAAGATGGGAAGCCAAATTATATTGCTATGACATCTGTCCATCCATCTGCTGTAGTTTTTGTAATCTACTAAAGCCAATCTACAGATTATACTGATGTTTAACCCTACTGAAAATCAAGAATAGCATCAGGAATACTTGCAACAGCATAAAAAGCATATGTATATAAAAAAATATTACTTTTAAGTGTACTGAAATTAAATAGAACTAAGTTGTGTTCCATGTTTTTTTGTGCACAGATAAGCTGATCAAAATTATTTTAGATACTATATTGTACACAATACATTCACATATGGATGTTAGTACTCCTATTTTAGGGGAAATAGCATGAAAAAGAAGTGACAGTGCTAGAAAGTAGCTACATGCTTTTGTTTACTGAAGACACCTTAAGTCATTTTAATATTAAGTTAAATATTCCAGTGGTTTAATCTCCAGTATTTTATTCTAATGCTTTCTTTTCTTCGTGAAACTGTTATTGTTTGTTGACATGAACATGTTCCCACTTTATTTAAATTAGTTTGAACAATTATCATTGTGTTTCTTATATCACCAAATACAAAAGTTTATCAGTTACTGCACACGGGTGGTAGTTATAACAACTTTATGTGGCAGGATGCCAACACATTGCCTTCAGAATCCCCAAAGCTATAATCTTATTAATGCGTGGCCACTTGGGATAGGAATATTACTGGAAAGAGATCTCCTTTCAGTGTAGTTTCCTCAGGAGAGGGAAACCCAAGAGCAGGAAATGATCCCATACTGTCTGAACTGCGACAGATATTTCTGTTGGACAAGAACCAAATACCACTGTAGAGAAGCCAACACCACCACCATAGTACCACCATCCCACGAGGGGAATGCACTAGGAAAATCAAGCTCTGTATTGGAAGACAGTTGAAAATAAAGTACGGGAAAGAAAAAAGACAAAGCTTTCTGTATAAAATATTACCACCTATCAAATATATTTATAAGAAATTGCTGTGATGAAGCCTGCTTTCAAGTTCTTTGCAGATCCGCATATGTTTTTTTTCTCTAACGCACATGTTTCCTAGCTCTCAAGCTGAAAAAATGCAAATCCTATTTTTACTTCTGCCATATGTAATAGCAGAATTTTGCCACAGGGTGGTACACCAGACATGTTTAACTGAAGGCTTTTGTAATGCATCAGACAGCTCGGGTATGCCCTCTGCCAGCTTCGCTCCACCAGTAACGGAGCAATCTGGAGATCTCAGAATAACTGGCCATTAGCCAAAGGCATATATATTCAAAAATTAAGACAGAAAAGCAGAAGAAACTGAGAATCTACTTTCAAATGCTAATAATATGATGGTATTAATTCTACATAAATGCACTTGTCTATTCACATACAACCTAAAACATTCATTGGGTTTTTATTTTTAAAGAATACACTTTTGTTTTATCTTACTAACTAGAAAAATGAATCAAACTAGGTGGAAAGGATTTATATTCCCAGCCAATAAACTCTAGGTTTAGATTTTGGCTTGAAGAGAAACTGTCCTGTGTCAATCGTGAGACAAAAAATACAGCTTCTGGCATTGAAACATTTCCTGTTTCAAGGAGAATAAATACCTAAAATATTAACTAAGCTTTTAAATCGTTTTCCTACTTACATTAAAATCTTTTATTAGCTTACTCTGTAATTTTGAATAAATTACAGAGCTTTCTTCCTATAAATTAACCTCAACATCTGTCTTCCTTGCCACTATCCACCTTTTCAATTAAATAAATGGGGTTTGTCAACTTTACAATTACCTTTTCTAGGCAAGAGGAATACTTAGTGATTTAAGATAAGTAGAAACTATTTCCTTGGGTACTAGGATCTTAAAAAAAAAAGTTAAGTAAGAAATATAGATTCCTACACCAATTCTTTTGTTTTGACTCATGGCTGAAGTTCTGGCCATGGATTTAAGTGATATTGTGGAACTCAAAAGTAAATTTAATTACACAGTGATATTGAAATAAACAGGCAGAGAACAAGACCTCAGTTTGGAATTGGAATATGATCATTTAGTAATGCAATAATAATTGAAATTACTTTCACAAAGCTTTTCGGAACTCAGCGACATATGATGAGACGAAAAAGGAGATTTTTTTTAAGAGACATTTAGCAGTACTGACTCTTTGTCATAGTCATCTAATACGTCTTCATGCATCTTCGAAAATCCCCTAAGATCTCTCCTCTAGAGTTACTTCTTTCAGTCAAGAGCAGGGCTCCAGCTCACATCAAGTGAAATAAAGCACGCTTTTTCTGCCTCAGGACAGTTAATAACATTTTACCATTTTTAATCATTGTGCAGGATTCTATAAAACAGAAATGCAGCCAACTCATGGAACCTACCTCTTTCGCACGATCTGCCAAGGTACCCTGTACCAGAGCAATCACAAACATATCTGTTCCACCCATCCCTGCACACACCATTGTTTTTACAGGGGTTGCTAAGGCAAGGTTTTGCAGTTTCTCTCGAGCATGAGGGTTTTACTCCAGCTGTACTTTGAATTTCAGCCATCTGTCGAATATCTTTGCTTTGACCATCAATAAATAAATCTCTAATGCAGCCGACGTATCCATAATTGAGAAGTGCTGTCCACACCTCTGTTGGGAAGACGAGGCCTGCTTTATTTTCTGGTAAGCCTCCAAGATACAAGTCATCATCCAAGTCAAGGATTTCACTTTCCCCTGGTGCAGTATATGGTGTACGTAATGTGTTCACAGATATGGTCCCTGAAAAGAAAAGGCAATAAAATGCATGATTTTCAAGATATTTCAAAGGTTTTGGTACTACTACTTTACTCATTAATCTACATACCACATTAGCTCCTGGCAAATATCTATAAATAAAACATAGGTATTCTATTTGTACAGCTATACAAAAATAGATGCACTTTGTAATTTTAATTACAAGGTAGTACAAATACTGTCAGGAAGTGAACAGTGTAAAAACATTTATGCACAATACTGCATGGTCACAATATTAAAAAAAGTCAAAATCACCTTACCAATCTTCTAGGGGTAGGGGGAATGCATTTCAGAGTTATTTCAGAAATATCCTGCTTGTGCAACAACAACAACAACAAAATCTCTTGACTAACTGATATGTGCTTCAGAGCATTAAGGCTGAGGTTGCATTGATAGGTTGCAACCTGGGAGGCAAATCTGTGTCTTTGGTTTGGATCCAAACACACAGTATTTTAAAAGACTCTCACCGCTTTCAGTGGGCTTTGGATAAGACCTTTTTCTTTAAGTGCAGAAGGAAAATACTCTCATCAGCTGCCAGACAGGCAATCATTAAGAAGATGGGACATACTCCTAGAGGGAAAAATCAATGCCTCTGACACTTACCTCAGAATGCGTGCATGTTACAAAGAGAGGGAGAGAAGATGTATATAGAAACTCAGGAAATCAGAAGTATCTTTTCCACTTCAGTTTAAAAAGTAAACAAAGAAAATTAAGCCTAAAATAAAGTTCTGTTTCTACAAAGTGTCTGAACAAAGAAACTGTAATCAACTCTAAAGATCCTCTTTATTGTACTTTTTAAAAGCAATGAGGTATCCAATTTTTACAATTTGAATAGGCAGAACCCCGAATTTAGTACCTGGAGTCACAGAACATACTTATGTCAACCCAATTTAATTTTATTTACTAAGTAAAATCACTTGAAAAAAGAATCTTCATGTAGATCTTCACAGAAGTGACTCCTTACCATTCTATATGGATGCAAAAGCAAGGAAAATATAAATCAAAATATTATAAAGGTCACCAGATTATTACAATGTACCAGCCACATTATGCCACGCTGTTATCCATTGGACATACTATTAAAAGTGTATTAATGGTAACAAGATGCTGAAGAATCCCATTTACCACAACGTATTTATCATACACTTATACATAAAACTAACACGATTCACTCTTTCCACTGTCAGCATTACACAGATTCCAGATGATAGCACTGATTATCAAAAACACTTCCACTGTGGGGGGAGTGGTGCATGAGAATAAAATTCAGAATTTTGAAGTGTCAGTTGAATAATCACACAGATGTAAAGTGAACTTCCAGTCTTAACTGTAAGAAATAGGCATGTTGAACCAAGATCCTTCTTCATTCAAACCTCCACCTGTTTAAAACTGATAAGACTATTATGTTTTGCTAACTCTAAATATTTGTATTACTGCTTAGATTTTTGAAGCAAAACTTGGCACTCATATGGAACACTTGCTATAGATTTGGCCTTAGGCATACAAGCATAAACCTTTTGAGGTTTGATTTTATTAACCAGCTGCCTCAAACAAGGACACCTGTGAATGACCTGTTAAACCAAGGTAACTAACATTTCTGTGAGCATCCTAGGTATCAAGAAGGGAAGGACGGCTTAAAGGCAATAGATCATTTCTCCTTTAAAAAAAAAAAAAAAAAAGGTGCCGTACTTGTGCTCACAGTATTTCTTACTGCTATCATTGCTTGTTCCCATCTGTTGCTGTACAGGCTAGTTTAGGACCAAATGCTTTAAACCTATGTTCAGGCAGCACTTGCACCCACACAAATTAACTCGGCTGCAGCCTGCAACCTCAAGCTCATGCATTTGCACAGAGCTGCTTTCTGCTGGACAAAGACATTTGGGTTTTCAAGCTATCCATGATGCCAGAAGACATCTAGGGCTCCATTTCTCTTAAAAAAAAAATAATATATATATATATATAAATTGACTAAGTGTTGATGGCTTTCAATGCACAGGAAAAGACAGGTAAATCTCAGCCAGAGTAGCCGCAACATTAACGTGGTGTTCCAAATGGAAGTTTGCAAGCACAGAAGGCTGAGAAAGGTGAATGATAAAGGGAACTGTAGATCACCACTACACTCTGGTGACTGTGAATTATAGTTAGGTGATAGACTGAAGCAGGAAAATTTTCTTCTCTATGTCATAAAGGATTACCCTGGAGAGAGCTTAAGTATTATTTTGAATAGATAGCAACAGCTTCTTAAGGAAATGAACGTTTCCCCCTTCCCAAGAAATGATACCACATAAACTACTCCTTGGGAGAAGCCCTCTGAAATCTTAGCGTAATCATACCATCTAATGACTATGGGTAGAAAAACATAAGAAGCAACAACTGTTGTGTGCATCTTTTTCATGTTTTGGAAGGCTACGGAACCCCTGTTATCCAGCTGGACTATCTCCAATTTACTGCTGGACATATCTGTGACACTACAACGGACTGACATACTGTATTACCCTTAGTCAAACAACTGTAAGTTAGCTTTATTTAATCCTTTCTGTTGAGAGCTACACTAAGTCAAATAGCACCTGCAGAAGACTCAAAGCTTTAATAGCTCACTCTGACTCAGCTGTTTTGTAGGAGCTTGACCAAAATATCATACAGCACGCTGTCTAGAACAAGAACTATGGCTATAATACAAATAGGCTTTAGTCTAGCTAATGGCAGAAAACCCATGCCTGGGCACCAAGAGGTTCATGCTGTCAGTTACCAAGTTATCCTAGTTTCTATCTGAACTTCTAACAGCATGTCCAGGCAGCCATGCAACCGTCACTGCCGTTGGTATTCAAATTACCTTTTATGTATCTCTGATAGGTAATGTAAACTTTACTCACTAATTGCTTTGTAAATGCAGGTGAAAAAATCCAAGAAAAATAAGGGGGAATAAAAGACTTCCAAAATACATTAAAAAAAATTATATGTTTGGGGTTTTTTTAAATATCCTAAAATAAAATGCAGAACTGAAGTTCATACAATAGAAGCCTACAGAAAATAAATTATGTGTCTATAAACACCTTTGGATTCACAGTGCATCCAGAGCTGTGAAACAAAGGTAGAGTGTGCTGTTTCATCTGGCTGGGTTGTTTGGTTTTTTTTCTTGGGAGGGGGTGGTGGTGTTTGTTTGGGGGTTGTTGGTTGTTTTGCAGGGGTTGGTGGGGTTTTGTTTTGGTTTTTAAGTCTGTCATCTTTCTTGAGGGAAAGTTTTCAAGTTCTACTGAAACCATCTCAAGTTGGAGCTCATGACAACAGCAGATGCTACCACAGAAACCGGGGATAGTAATGCACACCCCCTTCGCTGGATTTCACTCCTACTTTCTCTGGGAATTGTAGGCAGATTAAAAGGAATTGTTCCGTCAAATCACCAGTGTGCTCCAATCTATTTGGATGTTTCTACTTACAAACGTGGAGACATCACCTTCCGGAGAAGCAGGAAGACGGGAAGCTAATGGAGCATACAGATGTCTTATGTGGCCACCACAGGAAAAGGTTAATAATTTGCCCTGTAAAGTTAATATAACATCAACCCTTCTCACACCAGAATTGTCAAGTTGGGTAAGAGGGAAAAGAATGGGACACATCTCATCTTACAAAATAAGCTAAGGAGAACGGAAATATGATGAGGAAGCAGCAGATTCAGAAGAGTGTTGGCCTCTCAACGGAAAGAGAAAACTATAACCGTAAATTGTAACATCTCAGTTGTATCTTCGCATATTACCTAGAATAAAAACACCCATAACCAGATCAGTAGTTACACCTTTTTTTTTGAAAGAGGAACACTGGGGCAATAATGTCTGCCAGGAAACAAGCAGCTTCCTTGCAAAGTTTTTTAATACTAGAAGTAGGAAATATTGTCTGTATTTCTACCAGAAAAAGAAAGAAATGCGAAAAAGCTGATAGCATTCGGTTTGTCCAGCCTGAAAAAAAGAAAAATGGGAAGACCGAAAGACAAGAAGGTGTGGGGTTATTTATTTAGTCTGGGAATTCATGCACTAACTTCAGACTCTAAAACCAGGTAGCGTTTTTTATCTCCAGAAACTGGACATATATTTAAAGGTCCTGTAGTGACCTACAGGTGCTCTGATTCTACAGCATTTCACCTGAGAACAAAGTGAAATTTAAACATTCAGAAACATCTTTATGTATTGGAGGAACAGTTTGAGAAAAACTAATGCAATCATGATTTTCAGCAAGAATTGTTGACTTCAAGGATAACTGATTAGTGGGCAGTTCTTCAAAGGAAGAGCCAACGATATAAGTCAACAACAACATACATATGAACAAAATAGGAAATATATTGGGAGATACAGAGAAGTCTATTGTACCTCTTTACTGAGCATTGGTAAGGTTTATCTTGAACTGAGAAAGGTGCAGATCAGCCGAGAAGACTACAGAAGATGGCAATAAAAATGGTCAATAGCTACGGAACATTACATATAAGGATAGGAAGCAGCTGGGGTTTCTTAGTCTATGAAGAAAACTGGAGACTGACATAACAGCATTCAAATCATAAAAAGTATAGAGCTATGACACAGGGAAGAAAGCATGGTGTATTTTATGCCTGCTGTGAACAAGGAAATTATGGACAAAATAGCTTGTTTTGTATACAGAAATACTCAGTTTATGAATGATTACATAGGGAGGCTGTACAGTGTCCATTGCTGGAGGTAACTCAACAAACATCTGTCAAGACTGACACAAGTACACTATCACTACTTTCATTAGAGCAATAAAACAGAGGACCTCTCAAGGTCGCCCCATCTCAATTTTTCTAGGAGCTCATGAATAAATGAAAAAAACAGTAACAGGATCATTGGAAGAATTTTCCTTAAAATGCACTATAAGCCCATTATCTCAAATATGTAAACTATTAATGTTTGTTGAAATAGAAACATATAAATCTGGCAGTTCTTAAAAGGCTGGAAAAATGGGGAAAGGAGTGTATAGAAGTGTGCACTTAAAAAAAGAACCCGCAACAATAATGCATGTAATGGATATCAACAAAGCACCACTTACAGTGAGATACTAATTATAGTTAAGCTCTAATTACATACTCTAGAGATAATTTCTCATATTTAAGCTGAAACTCTAACTTTAGTTCAAAATTTCAGTGACTTCTTAGCCTTTAAATGCTACCTACCTATGAATACATTCTGATACATTTTTTTACACTGCCATACACAATTGGAGGTTGAAAAGAAGAGTAAGTTACCTCTCCGATTTCACTGTGTAATGATGATTTCCAAAGGATGAATGGTGGTTTAGTCACAAAACACTTGCAAGGTTATCCTTGAATATGGTAAACAGTTTAACAAAATTTTAAACAATACTCATGTCTAAGAAAACACTTCTTAAACCTAACTCTACTGTGTTACAAGAAACACTGTGAGCAAAGACCTTTAGAGTTGCTTCATGGTTTGCTTTGTTGTTCTTTTTTTTAGTTAGGGTTTGTGTTTTGGGTTGTTTTTTGTTTTAGTTGGGGTTTGTGGGCGTTTTTTTGTGGTTTGGTTTTTTTGTTGTTGGTGGTGGTTTTTTTTCCTGATTCTTTTACTGCAGAGTTGGCAGTACTGTTAAGAGCAGAACAGACAAACATTTCCCTCAGGTATGAGTTAATGAGCCTCTCCAATCATATTCATTATCTCAGCAATTTACTTTTTCACAAGTCTGTGTATAAGAAACTAAGACATATTTCTAAACCTTGCCTCAATTCTGATCAGTTAAATATGAAGATTGTAACTACAGCTACTACAACTATACTGACCTCTATGCTTAACTTACGTGGCCTTTTTAGTCGCTTTTTGTGCACGTGAAACACATTTGCTTGTTAAGAAACAGCGAAAAATCAGGGCAAGGTATTCTAAATACGCTTTAGATCTTGGGTGCTAAAGCGTAACATAACAGCTGTGATGAGGACTGTGACCACTGCATACAGCCCGTGGCCAAGACAGGGCACATGTGAAGCAGCTGTGAAGCTACTGTCCTTCACAGGAATTCAAGAGAACCATGAATACTGGAAGGGAACTCAGCTCACGTGACAGGACACAGCAGTTGGTACCAGGTTGTCTCCTCTACTGTATACTTTGCAAAAAAGACAGACTGACGGAGAACATGCGTTCCCTTTCCTCTGCTGCATACCTCGCAAGAAAGATGGACCAATGAAGAAGGTACGAAATCTTTACTTAACACCGGGAAATAGGGTCTCAGGAGTCTTTCTTTCTCCCCAAAGATCTGCTTTTTAGGTAAGGAAGCACTCAGAGCAGCTCTTACAGGCAGCAGGATGGGATTCTAGGGTGAAAAACTTCTATAAGAATAATAGGTCAAAAGTTCCTTCAGTATTTCTTCCCTCTTCCTTGTATCTCCCAAATCTGAGGGGATCAGCCAGTGAATAGGGCATGGATAAGTACAATTTAAAAATGTGCTCTCATTCCTAACATCTCCCCCACCGCAGTCTCAGATGGGCAACGGCAAAGTCAGTAGTTTAGAGTGGATGCTCCCTGTGACTGAGAGTCAGGAAGAGAGCAAAGAATGAAAAATAAATCAAGGACTTGCTGATCCAGCTAATACGGAAGTCAAGGAAATTAGCAAAGCTCCTTGAGAAATGTCAGAGCTTTCTATTATCTGAGGGAACCACTCTGCATTGAATTTGAACGCTAGGAGCAAAAGGTGGCAGGGCACCAAACTTCACTTAAAAAAAAAAAAAGACAGGTTATTTGAGCTACGTATTAACAGGAGAATCTCTTCCTTTACACTTGATAGGTTGGGAAGTACTTTGTCAGCAGCAACAAGAAAGTCTCAGAAAAGCCCAATTTTTTTAATGCAAGGTATATTCATTCACTTATACAAAAATTCTGAAGGTAAGCAAGTGAAAAGTGATCATACTCATATGATTTCCAGCATGTTTGGTTTTGGCTAGAGAAAATAAATGAAAAAGCTTCCCGGAAAAGTAAAGTGGATTTTATTATTCATGGAAAAAAGCATAATAGACCAACATGCATAAATCATGAAGAAATCATCTAAACATTGGTACCTCCTGTTCCAATCAGAAGAAAATAGGAATGTACAGTTCATTGTTTATTTAATTGTTAGACAGTCATTTTACTTGGGTAAATCTGACGGTCTAAGATACTACTCAGCCAATATTCTCATTAAAAAAAATAACAGCATTGCCACCGTTATTGGTACTTCTCCCACTGTAAAGTATTATTGTGTATTAAAATCATAGAAAATCTTTGATGTCTGGTTCAGATTTCAGCTACAAATTCAGTTTGTCACTCCATATGCCTACATTTATTAACTATTTGTCACTCCATATGCCTACATTTATTAACTATTCCTGGTAATATTTCAACGTTTTAAGAAGGGTAAATAGGTACTATAGACAGTTTTCAAGAGTGACAGGGTAAATAAAGTTCATCCATCTTGATCATAGGCGATTCATCAGCTGCATTAATTTTTCTTTTACATATATACTTGACTATAATTCTACTTAAAAATAATACACAGTCCCGATTGCCAGGTGTGTATTCCTTCCTAAAATTAGTCTACATTCTTGCTGATATCCATCAACAGTTTTAAAGCATTAAAAGAGTTTAGGGCATACTTTGTTTAATGGCACTTGTGATCTACAGTTTTTGTGAAGCAATGAAAGTGCAGAACATGTTTTCAAGTGTAAACAATTGCTATGCATTCATTTCTTTTCTTTATAGTTGTGTTGACTTTGGATGCAGGAACAAACTTTGCTTTCAGTGGAGTCCCACAGGCATGATTATTACAGGATTTACTGCCCGATATGAATCACTGAAACAGCACTTAAGGAGGAAGCCTGAAATGAAGATTGTAGTATAAATAATATAACGGCTGGATATTCAATCACAACTGAGGATTTTGAGAAGTTGTGTGTTTTGTTGTTTGGGTTTTTTGTTTGGTTGTTTTTGGTTTTGTTTTTGTTTTTAACCTCAAGAAATGTAAATAAGCAACTGACATATTATACGCAGAAAAATCAAACCCTCTACAATTAGAATTTGAAGCTGCACAGCCCAGGAATCAAATCATTCTTTTTCATAATCCTAGGGCAGACTGATCAATTGAATTTGGTCTGACTTTCAGCATGGATTTGACTGAAATCTTCAATTTAAACCTGCACCTAAGATTGACTTGATCTGAAATCTGATTTGCGGGTAGTAAGAAAGTAAGTCATAAAACAATAACTTTTGGGGTGTGAAGTTTCAAAAAGAAATTATAAATGCTAGTCATGGAAAAGGAGTCATCAGAAGGAATAAAGTGGGGAAAACCACAAAATCCAAAAGAAGAGGAGTTTACATTTTTCAACACTCAATTTCAGAGTGTACATAAACTTCAGATTAGATACTGATATTAATCAGAAAACTCTCTGATCGACTGAATTACAGACTCAGTACATTTCCCCCTGCCCCCAAATCCTGGCATGAACTACAGGAAAGATACCATAGAATAGATTTGGCCTTGAATTAATGGATACTGATTATTTGCTGAAGTCAAGATATATACTCAAGATCAGGTGCAGCTGAAACACAAGGACGGTTACAGTTTATGCTGTAACAGATTTCAGCAGCACTAGGAAAGAGTTTATGAATTCTTTATTTTTACCTTTTTCAGTGAGATCATTTGTCAAGAAATCTACTACAGAATACGAATCATACTAACAGCATACAGCAAGTCACTTATTTCCATTTCTGCTGATACGCGTTGGTAGCCATTCATTAGCATATCATTTAATTATGCTGAGATCTGCTGACATGATTGTAAGCTCTGTGTTGTTTCTGTGGGCCAACTATTCCCTATATTGGAGATTACTTTCGGTAATTCTTTTCTTGCTTTATTTTTATTCTTTCTTGAAAATTCTCACTTCAGCTATTTGGTGTAAGCAAGCACAGAGGGAGATTACTGTTTGTTTTTGAAGTACACAGCACACTTACTTGCAAGATTAAGTACCTGATTACCCAAAAAATGTTAATGCAAGATATTTTACTCTGCAAATCACTTTATTCTGGTACCTGACAGTAATAACTTCTTATATTTCCCTTATTTTTTCAGATGATGCACAACTCTAATGGTTGCAACATAGTACATACCCAGTATTCTCTCAGATGCAACATGAAAAACCATACTGAATATTAAAAAGAGAGAAGCTTACCTGACCGTCCATCCCGTTGAAAATCCACATGGTACCATTCACCATCATTTACCTTCTTCTGCAAGGCTTTTATTTTTATAGTACCTGATCCCATGTCTAAGAGCAGGTAGAGGTGGCCATCAAGCATCTCAATGGCAAAAAAGTCAACTTTCACCATCTGTGGGTGTTTGGCATCTTTTTGATGCCTTGGTTTTCCATGACTGAAAAGAATCAAGCCATTTGGCTCAGTCGTACGAAAGTCAAATGATATTGAGCCTGTTTTCTTGGCATTCCACTTTGGCAAAGAGATGAAGGACTCTGGTGTTTCAAATGTGATTGGATCTAAGGTTGCAACATTCTCACATTTAAATGCTACAACCCCATGAATCTTCATTTTAGGATCTCCTTGCTTGGCAAGTCGAGATAACTCCAACCTGACATCGTTATTTTTATAAACAACCTGCAAGCAAAGCAGAGAAGTTACTAAGAGGAACTTGACCATTTTAACCAAACAGATATAACCCTGAATAGGCATATTATTTAAAGGACAATAATGATGTTATATGAATATGATAATTTACATACACACAAAATTAAATAACTATTTTCATTGACTAATGATTTAATAAGTTTTCATTAAACCAAAGTTTCTCTAAAAATATCCCTAGAGTCAATTCAAACAATCTGAAAGAATCTGCACATAATTTATACTATCAGTTGCAAATTAGCTCGTGTAGCCTTGATTGCTTAGAAGCCCTCTTTGCACAGCCATTCTGCTATGTTAGAGAAGCATTAGAGTTCTTCTTTCTCTAAACCCTTTGTCACTGTCTTAACTCTTCTGTTCATGTACAGAAAATGTACCAAGGTCAGATACTTTATAATTTAACATCTTTTCAATTTGTCCTTGTGGCTGAGGAATAGTAGCATCCATGGTACTCATGAAGCTGTAAAATAGGGAAACTGGTATCATACAGCTCAAAACAGACAAAAACAGGACAATCTTTGAGCCCGTTCAGTCAGACAAAAAATAAACCCACTTATGTATTCTCCACGACTGAAGATTTTTCTGATAAAAATGAAAGGCAATATTTGTTTTAAATCCAACTGACCTCCACAGCAAATATTCTTGCTTCAAGTCACATATTTACTCTGCCCAGAGAAGCCTGTCATGATACAACCAGTTCTCAAGGTTCTACTCTTTATTAGTATATTCTGAAATTGCTGCTATTTCTGTGGTGTCCAGGATACAAGGACTCCTTAAACGAAGCTCCCCAACAGCAAATGCGTGCACAAGTATTTTGTCATTTATTGAATAATTAAAAATATTGACATACTCAAGCTAAAATACCACTGAAGGGCTGAATATGAATGCATGGTGACAGAAGCTAAAACCTTCTTCTCTGTTTCTCAAGTTAAGCCTACATTAGAAAGCAATTTGCAGCAAAAGCAACAGCTCAGCAAATCAAAGCACTTTCTGCTGAGGCTTCTTCATCTACGGATTCTATACCATTCAGGACTAGATCACGCCTGGCCCCTGATCCAGTGTTCCAACTATGCAACGTAGTCTGAAGCTGTTCGGAGGAAAGTGCTTACTGAATACTTAGGGTAGAGCTTCTGGATTAATTTCCTCTGAAGCTTAGCTTGAACACAAATGAAACCCAGTCTGCAAGCTGAACTGACTGATACACAGTAAGTGGAAGAGACAGAGGATGCAGTGCAGAACTGTGCTACTGTCAGAAATCAAAACACTAGCAGACACGCAATCTAAGATGCCATACCCCACAAGTGGTAGCTGCTATTGAAAAATGGGTGTTTAAAGATAACAGAATGCTAAAGAAATGATTGATAGATTGACAACTTTTTACTGTAAGAATTGTTTTCTTTCAAATTACTTCATTATCCACCCAGCAAATTTCATCATAAGCCATGGCAGACTTATTCTACTACATTAAAAACGTGTCCTAAAAGCTAATAAATAATCCTATTTCTCCATTTTATTTCAGAGTTCAGTACAAATACTGCTGTTCCCACTGGTGCTGTGTCTCCAAAGACAACAAATAAACCTTACTGTGGATTCCTGACAGCAGAAACGATACTCTGCCAGAAAGAAACAGGTAACACGTGTTGTCTTCTTGTAAGTGAAGACATCAGAAGTGACTAGAATCGGACTAATTTGAAATCTTAGAGAATTAGGATCCATATTTGCATTTGTCAAATACTTCTGTAACACCTCTGAGATCGCAGATCACGTGAAGGAATTTAGAAGAGTACTGGAGAATAAGCACACGCATTGGCGTGAATGTCTTTAGAGTGAAGAAAGCCAAAAGGCAGAAAAGTGCAGCAAGAAGTCAGCAGCCTGGCAGACAATATGACTTGGAGATACCTGGCCTCATGAAACATTGGTCACTTTCTATAGCAAGAGGGATTCTGGGAAGCATCCACCTCATTTGAAGGAGTTACAGGGACAACCTTTCTAGAATAGACTGAAAAGCATTAAACAGAGGCTAGAGGATATGATAAAAAAGGAACAAATGGGCTCTCATTAGAATTAAATCGTGCTTTTGACAATGAAAGTAATTAAGGCAGCAAAGAACGTGAGGAGAAAATATTCTTTAATTGCCTGCTGAACAAAGGTAGGTACCAGGACAATACAAATAAATGTACAGAGAGAATTTCTTGTTTATGGACAAATTCAAATGGTCTGATATTAATGAAAGCTGGTTGACTGAATAATAAAATTAGTAGTTAATAGCTATCTTAGAAAAACTGAGCAGACAAAAGGAGACCTAAGCTTTTCTTGATGTCTAAAACAGCTCTATAGGCTTTGAAGTCATTTGCAAACTCAGAAACAATAATTTTTAATAAATACAGTTCAAGGACCTGATGGACAAATGCAGACAGGAATACTGACAATAGTTTTCTTGATAACTCATCACCAGCTCTTTAAATAGCTTAATAGATAACATAGGAGGAAAAAAATTGCTAAAGCACTTTCGTAAGAGTGGCAAATACTGGGAATTCTATGCCACCAATATTAAAACATTATTGGAATCCCTGAATATTGCATATGACAATTTCTTACTTCCATATTCCACAATTAAATCTTTGTAGTTACTGAGATGTGAATGACTGCATCTTACTACATTCATTGTGTGGAAACAAAATAAAGACTACATCTACGTTTTAGAGTGTTTATGTTCTAAGTTTTAGGATGTTTCTATTCTTTTAATCTTATGAAATTGAAAATTTGGAACTGAATTATCATGGATAATTAGTATTAAAACAGGAATATACGAACCATGACTGAAAACCATATTTGAAAAGAACTGTAAACTATTAACTGAACACAGCTAGAGTTTGGAAGCCCATTTCCTGGTGTTATGCTGAGATTCTTACCCCTCTCCCTATCCATGAAAGATGTAGTCAGCCATCACTGAAGCACAACAAAAAGTAAAAAAGCACTATGTGCACAAAAAGTAGTAGTCATTAAATTTTGGGAAAAAAAAACTGAACAAGAAGGAATAATTCTGAGACTAATATCTGCTTTATAACACTTGGAGGTATTTGCTTCAGAATCAATAGCCTCTAGGGTACAAATAATTTACTCATTATTTTCCAAAGATTCTGCCTTCTAATTTTTTTTTTCCTTCTGGGTATGTAAGGACAAACATGCTTTTAATAGGTCTTATATTATCCACTGCTATTTCCATCTAAGGCACCCAACATATTCTTCTTTAATGTTAACTCAATACATTCTCCCTCCAATAGAGACACGGATCCGCAATTAGTCAAGTGAAGGTAATTTGCAACGGAGAAATATTTGAGTCACATTCACCTTTACTCCTACACAACCTACCAGTCAGTATCCTTGCATCTCTATGTGTTTTCCTAGCATCTATTGGGCTGGCCCTGTTAATAACTTGATTGCTCTCGCACTCTCATACCTGAGCAACAATAATAAAATTTTCCTGCACATGGAACTGCCAGCCCTCAGGGAATTGTCTCATGCTATGCAGAGCACCTTGAATTTGTCTTCTCTTCACTGTATTCTTTCCTCTTAATATTAAGTAAGGTTCAAGACCTCAGTCTTTAAAATATTTAATTACCTCATTCTTGGAAACTGCAAAAGGTCACCTAAACTCCCAAGAAAAAAGGAGCAGTTAGCAATTCCCTGCATAACTTGCAACTGAGCTATCCAAAGTAAGGAATAAATTTGTTTTCCAGGAGAGAAGGGGCAGACCTATATATAATTTTACAATCAAGATATGAGCTCCCTTTACTACCATCTAGGCCAACCACATGCCAGGTAACTTACAATATCATAGTGCTGAGTCTTAACAAATAAGTCCAGCTAAGAGACAGCAAATATTAATGTAAGCTCAGCACTCTCTTTAAAGTGGTCTGTGGTCATCTTGGAGTACAAGCAAAATTAATTCGTGCTTCCCAAAGATATATCATGTATATAATTTATCGCAAGCCAGAGCCCTAGTCTGCAATGAACTCTAGAAATGTATCAAGAATTCACTACAGACCTTGCCAGTCGTCATGGCAAGTGCCTTCAACAACAAAAAATGTAGCAGAGCAGCCAATAAAAATGTATTAATAAATTGGCAATGTATAAACGTATGAATGACTTTGAGAAAGGCGAAGGAGAGACAAGGAATTTCCTGTTGATATTAGAGATGTATCCTAAATATACAACAGTTCAAATATCAAATTAAAAGTCAATATAACAGAAACATCAACAAAACCCTACCAGTTCTTTCTACTGACCCTATCCCACGAAATTTAAAACCATGAAAGATGTGAAAGGATCTAGATTTCAAGACCATTTTCCATTTAAAGTGCAGCCCTTTCCACATTAAAGATTCCTTTCTGTATTTTGTACATCAAATGCTACGCTTAAAGAAATAGCATGACTCTTAAATATTTCAGAATACTGACCAACTCTGCTAGCAATAGCCTTTCAATCACTGTGATTAAAAACCTTTAAATGACTATGAAGCATTTCTTTCAAATTACTTTATATTATTAAAACCAAATATGATCCTTAAGGAGCTAACCACATCACCTAATTTGCAGCATCTAGGTTTCCTTGAGAATCAAAGAGAAACCAGGAGTTCGGAGCACCTACATTATGATCGTGCTCTGAAGAGCTTATCTATTTATTTAATAAGGAGGTGAGGAAGAAATATTTTTTTAAATGCAATTTGAATGAATGGATGAATCCAGTCTCTAAATCTGTAGAAAAAAATGAATCATATAAATCTTTATGCTACCATAAAGCAGTATTTTCGTATTTTCATATTTTCCTGAAGCCTGGATCACATAGTGCAAACAATGGTGTTTAATACTCTAAAATGGAGACTAGTATCATCCAAAATGGCTCAGGTAGGTGCTGCTAACCTACAATTTCATGCTGCACAGGGAAGTCAGCGGGAGATAACTTACTGATGTCAAAACCTGTAGCAATAGGACTTATAGTAAGTGAAGCCTGAGGCAATTTTATCAGCCTGCTTTAACAGCCACTAGAATTTCCATGCTCATTGAGAACTACCTGGTGCATACGGCATCACATTCCCCAGAAATCCAAAGGCAAAACTGACCATTGAGTGTTTTTTCATCATGTTTTTTTTTTTTTTACTATTTGCTGAATGGTTTTGAACTAATCCATGAATGTCAGCTTCTCACAGGAAGCTTGTCATTTTGCTAATATGCCTCAATTCATTTCCAAGCTCCAGAATGAATATATCAAGGAACACAATAAACTACAGACTATTTAAGCAAAATTTAAGGAGCCCCAGTTCAAATGTTTGCAATGGGGTGTGTTTCTGAACACAATGTGAAAGCACACACTATGAATGACAACAGCTATTCAAGCCTCTACGATTACTCAGCTTTATAAAACCGCGTTGTTTTCTGAATACAGAGAAGAAATTAGCAGGTATAATGAAAGCTCCGAGGAAACTATTTATTTATCCTCAGACAAAATGGTTTTAATTTTCCTGGGGGGAGGGGGGGGTCTGTGCACTTGTGGTAGGGCATTTAGAAAGGTGGTCATTTTGAGCACTAAAACAAAAAACGAGTGTCTATAGAGTCCTACTGAGGGGGAGGTAAGCCTCAGGACAACAGGACAGGGTGCCATGGTATAGATACATAAACACCTGGAGAAAACGATAGCATATGCATTTTGCTGCATTATTTTAAATCAATTAATATGGTCTGGGAAACTGCTTCACAAGTTTCAGCTCAAGAAAAAGCTCGACTTAATAAAAAAATAAATTTAAAAAAAGCATGTCTTAAGTACAGTGCCACAGATCCCATGGAATATATATCTGGGAACTTCCCATTCTCCTGCCTCTTCTTCCTGTCCACTCTGAGCATCCAAAACTGTTGGTTGAGTGCGCTCAACCCTCCACCCACTCTGCTAAAATTGGACTTGGCTCTTCCACATTGACAGAAGAGGAAAGAGACCCACATGAAAGGCTTTTAATTGTCCAAGTCCAAAGCAGTACTGAACACTGCTCAAGTCATCCAATAGGAGAAAAAAGAATCTGAATGATTGAAAACATAAAATGGCTATGTTAGGCCTGCCCCCTCTCAGGGGTGGCTTTTCAAGAATATGAAATGGACTTTTTCAAGGCTAACATATTGTTTGTATAGCATGATCAAATACTTTGTTCCACTGTTTATAGCTTTAGATATAACAAATATATTTTAAAATCAGACATACTCTCTACAGACTACTTTGTCCTACTAGGTAGAAAGAAAAGAATCATTAGAATAATTCTTGCTATTAGAAGCCAAGACCATTAATCCAGGATTTAACCTGCATCTGAATGCCTCACAGAGAACTTTTTTCTTTGCTTCTCTGTAAAATGGATACACTATTTCCTCACAGGGTAGAAACTTGCCTGAAGACTGAAGTTTGCATTACCAGCATCAGGTCTAGTGGAGCTTTGTCCAAAGTAAGTCATATTTACACACACATTTCCTATAGGGTGTCATCACTCCCCCCCGCCCCATTTTCTTTTTAAGGAAGATGGAAGCCACTATGACAAAAAGAGTATGATATTCCAACTTTCTAGTATGCAACCACAGAATACAGAGCACATTGGCCATTCAAATAGAAAAATAAAATGTACCCAGTCTGGTCAAGAGCTACACTCAGTAAGAGCTGGGCTTGAACAATCCATGTCTCCAGGTAAACATAAAAGTATAATATATTATGCCATGATAATACGCTCGGCTAGTGCTTTACTGCCACACTGAACGGCTAACTACAGGCAATAAATTTGCGATGTTTATTGTTTCTGTAGCTAAGCAACATGAACATTTTCTGCACTCATCTTTCTTTACATTACAGGATACGTTGCACATCAGACATTTTTAAAACTTCTATTCACAGAAAACAGAAATACTTAATGAAATAGAACATGTATTTGTGTGCAATTGCTTATTATCATATCCCTGCAAATTCTAGGAAAACAAATGGGTACCAGAAAAAAGGGTAAAAAATTAGCATAATTATGTGGAATTCCACTACGAATTTGATAGCCCATCTGAAGGTCCACTGTAGGCTATCTGAAAACCATCGCTGTCCTACCCCCAAACAATGATGTCAAAAGAATTCAAAAAAAAAAAAAAGGAACAATAAATAGCTCACAATTTGGTACAGGGAAGATACCTTAATTACTCTAAGGCAATAAAAAAAGTTGCTAATGATTACATAAGGTTGTAGAAACTAATCCAGTGCTAACTATCACAGTAAAAGCAATAGGTATATTGTGAATGTTACAGGGCACTGTTCTGGGAAACATCTTACTTGCTTTTCTTTAGATTCACTGTGCAGTACTGGGAAAGTCACCTCAGTTTCATGCATCAGTCACCTATTTGCAGAATTAATACAGTTGTGATAGCTGACCTAGGCAAACTGGTCTCTTCTACTGGAGTTTCAAATGCTGGTCTCTGAACTGTTTGTTTCTCTTCTCTCCCACTTTGACTGCCTGAATAGACACATCTAAAGAGGATGCCAGAGAACGCCTTTTTATGTTCTAGGTTACTGGCATGCCATTTAACATGTTATATTAGCAGAAGTTAGAAAAAAAAAAAAATCAACTTTTTTTTTTTTAAATGACATTGATAATAGGATTATTATGTTTTTCACCCTGCTGTGGACACAAGATCTTTTTTCCCCCTCTTCAATAGACTATTTTGTTATTCTTTGTATGTCCTGCTGTCAGTTGCCAGACTGCTAAATGTTTCTGACTGTGGTTGCTATGCTTTCTGTTTTTAAGAAATGGGTTCAAGTTCCCCCCCCCCCCCGCCACCCCTCTTCTTTTCTTTTTTTTTTAACTTCCCATGGCAAAGACTCATAGAAATTTCTTGGCAACGTCTAAATTGCAGAACTTAGGAACAAATTGGATCCACAGAAGCTCAGTCAGCTCCCAAGTAGGAATAAAGCCTTTACCAAGACATAAATCACAAAAAAACCCCAAGAGAAACAAGAATCGCCAAAAGGAAAACAAAATGTATTATTTGAGGCAAAAGCAGCTTTGAATTAATACATTATATAAAGTCTAAAGAAGAAAACAAATGATATGGCAGCTCCTATGACTGTTTGGGAAAAGAAAGGGCTACAGGATACTCAGCTGTTCTGCTGGATTTCAGTTTTTTCCTTTCTTTCACAGTTCAGCAAGAGTTACCAAAGACTAATTCTGCAGAAAAGTCAGAAACATGCTGGTTTTCCTCTTTCCCCATTAACCATTCCTGCCCAAGATCAAGCACAGAAACTCTTTAGGGACTGCAAGAAAGAGGCACTCTAAAGCAGAATGCAGTAATTACTATTGTAGGGTTCAAGCATCATTTCTTTAGCATAACATTCATTATATGCTAGGGTTTTTTCAATCTTTACCACCTAAAGCTTTAAATCTAAGGTCAGAAAATACAAAAGCAAATTATGGGAAAAGGCAAAAATAATGTAAAAATGAATGTTCTACAGGACATCTCAACTCAAGTGCATCTGAAAGCAGTGTGGAAGATGTACTTAAAAATTGATCTACCTTTAGTTAGGGTAGGAGTTGTATGGGGAAAAAAAGTGGAAGTGGTCACAAAAAGAGAAAAAGAATGAACCTCAAATTAAAGAGAAAAGATAAAATGGACCCAACACAGAATCCAAGTTTAGGAGGTCAGTGATCTGAAGACAAACTAACAAAAACTTGCTAAAAAAACCCAATCACCAATACGTGTAAGCCTGAACGTCTACAGATATTTTAACAAATCTTTTTTTCCACATTAAACACATTTGAAAACAGATATAAAAATCAACTGTAGGCTGCAGAACATCAATTCTGCATAACCTTTGGTGAAATGAAGGGGATTTATTCCACCCCTCACTAGCTTTCCTTCCTTCCTTCAGCCTCTCCCATCAGTATATCAGTAGCTGCCAACTTAGGGCTCTTAGCCTTATTACTTCTCCAGAATAATAAATACCTGACTGGCTTTTTCTTCCCCTTCTCTCCCACTTGTGTAGGTTACTCTTGCGTCTAGCTGAATAGCTAGCTCTTGGCTGTGGGTGTTTCTGGCTGCTTTCTGTTTTGGACTCATCTGCTCCATTTCCTGATTCCTGGTTTGAAAGAACCTTCTGTTCTACTGAGGGGAAAATAGCCCTCTAATCCCAGGCTGAAATGCCATGCCTATTGTATGAATTTATAGCCAGCCTCCATATAGATAGCATCCTTCCCTTTCAGCTCTGTTAGCTATCTGTTCAGTGAAGTTGGCTACTTGTTGGCAAGCTATAGAAACTTTCCTTCTCCCATTCTGGGAGCCAGCACAGTACCTACCTTGGTTGGCAGCTCTCTGATTTCACTTTGCGATATTAATGTAGTGACAGTTTATGCAGCTGTTGGCTAAATTCTGCCCTACCATGATACATAAATAGTCTCAAAAAAAAAAAAAAATCCCACCCACTAACTACACTGCTAGCTTTCCTTTTGCTGGTGGAGTGACTGACACATTCCTGGAAGACATCCAAGAAAATTCTTCCCTACCTTCACCTGCAATTTCTTATGAATCCTTATAATTCTTTTAACATACCCTTTTTGTTTTCCAGTACCGCAACTTCAGTAACTGTTCACATCAGTGTTTTGAAACAATCTTTGCCTTCTCAGATACCCGTGACAATTGGAAGCTAAGTTTTCTGTAGTACTTCTGCATGCAAAGTTATTACTGTAATTCCAACACAAGGTACATGGTATCAAGCTGCCACGTTTTTCAGAGGCAGCTTTTCCTTCAGCATCTCTCAATGATACAGTGTAGTGCAAAACGTGTGTGGCTAAAAGCAAGTCATAAATTTTCAATAAAATAATTAATTCATGGAATATTTCTAAGGCATCTCTTTTATATTTAGGGCATCTTTAACCACAACCTACCTATGGGCCATATTTATGTTACTAAACTTTACTGAGGTTAAAGCTGTCCTCCAAACTAAACTTGCTGAACTAATGCAAATTAATTATCATCATTATAATGAGAAGGAGCAGGGATAAATTATTTGGTTTTCAAGATGTGGCATCTTGTAGTGGGAGAATGAAGTAGAGCATGCATACTTAACTGTGGTGTTTAAAGGGTCTGATTCCGCTGGATGACCTTCAAGCCTGAGACTTTGGTGTCGGCTTAGTGGTAGAGGAATGTCAGATAATAAAATCCTCTTTTGGTTCTGTACTAAGAGGTCCTCAGCCTCCAGCAAAATCAATTCTTTTGACAGATAATCAGTAGAAACGTACAATACTACAACAAACTTTTTCTAATAAAATTCAAGAAAAGCAGCTTGCCATATAAAACGAGCTACCAACAAGTACCTGTACACAAGCTATTACTGGTTATTGTAATCTATTACATATGCAAACTTTTAAAAAAGTACACTGTTCTGCAAATATTAGAGGTCTCCTACCATATTTTGCTTACGTGTGTCTGTCACAATAAATACAGCTCACTGTTTATTTGGAAAATAGTTATGAAGAGTACTAAATCTCAGTAAAGGGTAGACAGCGCAATTAAGCATTTCTCACTTCCTCATGCCATTGCATACATCAATTGAACGTCTCAGCAATGTTCTGACATTTGTTTTCACCTTTAAATGTTTTGGGGTTTGTGGTTTGGTTTTTTTTTCATTTCAAATAAACACTTCAACTTGAAGCTACCTTTTATATCAAGCATATTTGAAATGTTTTGAAATATTACTTCAGAAAAGTGAGGGGAAAATGAGCTTTTCCTTAGGCAAAAGTGTCAAGAAAAATGATTTTCTGACTATTTTTGCTAAAATACTTTATTGGCACTACCTGTATGATGTGCTGAATTACGCATAAATAAAAGAATCAGAAAGGGTATACATGAAACCTAAAGAATGAATTTAGGCAGCCACATCCATACTACTAACTATTGCTTGTGTTCACCTCGGTACAACTCCATTCAAAAAAACCAAACAAGATTATGCAGAGTTGCAGCATGCATTTTCTTTGGGAAAGTTTGCCAAAATCATTTTCAAGATTCTGCTCTCTGTAGGGGAGCCTTAGTCCCACTGAAGCCACTATTTACTGGTTAAAGATTGTGAGAAAGCCTACTATACAAAGACTGATTCAGAATTCAGTATCAAGCTGGTGATGGTGTCTAATAAAAACTTTAATTCATTAGACAGTAACACTTAAGAAGGTAAAACGCAATGTGGCATGGGCCTCATGATTACTGTAGCCCACAAAGAAGAAAAGCATTTGCCTTTCTGCAGAAAATGTATTCAGAATAGTCTCATTCTGACTAAAAAGCAGATTTGAAGACAATATTTAGTAAGCAGAAAAAAATACTGTGAAAAAATATCTATATAAGGTATTAGTCTTAATATGTACCAATAAATAATACCAGGGCATGAGACTAAATCCTACTGTGTGTACCCACGTGATGTCAGCAGAAAACAAAAAGGCACGTGCTTTCAGAAACTGTAATGTTAATAATTTGCTCTTGTAAATCCTGACCTGCTCATGTTATTTCCATTTATAGTGACTTCCATTCTGTAACGGGCTCTTTAGGTGTTACCAGGTGGGCATCCACCACTGACAAATGAGGGAAATGACTGCTTTACAAAACACGAACATCCCCCCCCCCAGCATCTCCTGAAAGCTTCAACTTAAAAAGAAAAAAGGAGAATTTTCAAAGCAGGACCTCTGGGTTTTTTCTGTGCTACTTTGGTTTTTAGAACCTTTCAGGGCTGTTACCTGTATGTACAAGTGACAGATTTAGTTCTCAAGTGAAAAAATGGGGATAGTGTTCAAAGAGTACAGGGGGATATTCAGTATGCATGAACATCCATACAAGACTTTGACCCAACGCTCAAGTATTCTTTTGAAAATATGGCCCTCTGACTAGAATCCAGCCAGATTTCTTTAAGAAAAGCAAATGACTGAAAGGATGCACATAACAATACTATGTACTTTTTTAAATTCTCAGAAAAAAAAGTTAAAAATTTAGAAGAAGTTCTAGATTAATCAGATTAAAATTGTTTCCAAATTGAGCTGTAAGAAAATTGTTTAAAAAGCTATTCCCTTTCTTTCCAGTGAATTGTTTCATTTCTGGTTCAAACTTTAAGCTTTCTTTCAAACAGTGCGAGAATATTTAAAAACAAATCAGTACAATTTAAAATGATGAGAGTTCTAAATTGAAAATTTTAAAATGTCTTCTTTTCCTCTTGAAGTCCATTTTGACACAAACAATGTAGCTGGCCTTAGAAAAAGCAAAAGTTATAACCAGTTACCCACTGCAGGATATTTTTTACATTCCTTCATCTTTGACCTCTCAGCACAGTCCCCTAGCAGAGTATGGCAACATGCTTTCAAAAGACAAGCTTGGAAACTAGAATTCTTAGCCACCCTTGCTATTAATAATCATTGACTCAACAGTACAGTGGTCTCACGGTATGATTTTTGCTGTAAGTCAAGCTGTTTCTAAATCTGTCTCACAGGAATGACAAACTTGACAACTTTTATGCTTCCTAACAACTTCTTCTAAGCTTATAAGAAAAGGGAGGATGGCATACTGATTAATGTGATTTCTTTAAACTTGGAGTACCTGTTCTTAACCATTACTTAGCTAAAGTTTGCCATTTACTTCATACCTGAATAAGGGATTGCAAACCACTATCTTTTCCAGCTGAATAACTGGCACCACAAATTACATCATAGGTTACCACTGCTAAACTGGGACCGATTTACAAAACATCTTAATAAACCAAGTTTTTTTGGTTTCTCCCCCCCCCGCCTTGGTTTTTGTTTGTGGTTTGGTTTGGTTTTTTGGGGATTAGGGAAAAGTAACCAAAAATGTGTTCCTGCTCATCTCTGCTATAGTTCTTTAGCTGAAATAACACTGATCAGATGTTTTCTTACCAGTTTCAGTATATCAGCATTTCAATTCTTGAAATGGATAAGAATAGAATCCCCAAACAGAGATACAACAGAAGTATTTCTACAAACCTTTAAGGTGTCAAATGTGCTAATCATTTCATTTGCCTGTTCGTAGGTGAGCCAAAATACTTGGGCTTGTACCTATGCAAGTCACCTCACTGAACTTTCAATACCCTTTATAGCTCTTTGTGCTCTTCATAGGCATAACATTATTTGCAACTTTGAAGATACCTGAGCTGTACGTGTAACTAAAAAAAAAAACAAAAAAAAAACCAAATTTGTACAGGCTACAATTCTTACAACCAATAAAGAGAGGTCTCAGTTGATATCAACATGAGCTTTTTTTTTTTTAGACTAGATACATATCTAATGCTGCAAATACCTGAAAATCTGACTATGGACTTTTGAATGAAAGAATATGCCCATCTGAACATACTAGAATACTAAGATATTTATAAGATCGACTCAGCAACTGTTTTGTTGTTTGTTTGTTTTAAAAAAAACCCAAAACAAACCACCCTTTTAATAGCTTCCCAATATGTTAAATGTATATTAAACATTTTTTATGAAAAACTGGGGAAAATATCAATCTAACCTTCATCTAAACATTTTGAAACAATTGTGAAAACGTCAAAGTATAGCTGTATTTTTAGTTTGACAACTAAATGATACAGCAGTGACTTAATAAGGACATACAGATTTTTATACTTTTACAAATCTTTGTTAAAATGCTTTAAAGCATATATTTAATCATTACCATCTGAAAAGTAAAGAAGTAATTCTTGTCTCATTATTCCTTTCAAGTTGTCCAGTCAAAACTTAGAAAACATGCACCTTCTAGATGGCAAAGAAGCATCTCAGTCCTCAGTACCTCTTAAGCATATGAAATTGCCTGGGATAAGTCTTGGAAAGAGAACAGTTATTTGGTTTGGGATTTTTTTTTCTTATACAACTGTATTAATTTTATAGCACAAACGCTATATTTTAAGTAACCGGATGTTAAAATTTTTGTCTTAAAACCTGTCTAAATTGAAAGAGAATTGTGGAATGCCGTTTCCTAAATAAATATTCTGTTTCAATGTTATGTCCTTAAAGTCTAATATTAGAAAATACTACTTTCTGAAAGAAATATGGTAAGTA
>JANXJC010000056.1:18252398-18317398 GCA_027564655.1 Leptodon cayanensis
AGAGTCTTGCCTCGTCCCGTCGGGGGGGGAGGGTGGGGGGAGAAAAGGGTTGTTTTGCAGTTCATTTTCCTGCTGTAGAAGACTTGATTTTTCTTTCCCTGAGCCGCATGAGAGAAACATCCCAGAAAGTCTTGGGTTACCTTTGGAGTTCCCTTCACTTTAATTTATATAGTGTCTTTTTTTGTGAACTGGTGTAAAATGTATATGCCGACAAGCTCATGTATTTTTATGTAAATATTTTTTGTGGTTTCCCCACTTGCCCTTCTCTGTAAATATTTAGAATTCTCATATTCTTCTCACCTTGTATGATGCAGATGTGGTTTTGTTTCTGTTTTTTATTTGTACTGTAATGCAACAATCCAGACTGAGGTGTCTTGTGGTATTAAACAAAAGCAACAGTCCCACTGAGCTCACACTCAGATGTACAACTTGACAGCATTAATCAAGCCAGGTTAAAAACTACTCCATTGTGTTTGTGTGTATTTTTGCCTCTGCCTCGTTAATTAACGGTATATTAAGAAAAAAGCCAAACACAGGAAAAACCAGTTTAGAGCCTTGCTTTGGAGGGATGCTGGCTGGAGGTGACTTTGTATTCATATGCCAAGGCTATCGCAAAATTGCTTGCCGTAAGCCCATGCCACTGCTTGTCTGTTCAGTTACACGTATGGCCATGACTGCTGCGTAATGAAAAATAAACTAGCCTGGGCTTTTTTTGTCTCCCTTTCTTCTCACCCAGCATGACAGCGCAAGGAGAAATAGCTTGGCACTGGCACAGAAGGCACAAGGCAGATTAAGTTAGTCCTAACAGATGGCACAGGCCACCTTGGCCCTCAGAGCTGGCCGGGAGGGATTCTAGGCACCACAGTAATATTGTTCATAGTTAATTAATAGCAAAAACGATGATTACAGGAAGCTAATTTAATTTTTTTTTTAACATTGTAAGAAGGACTTCTAGTAGTCTTTTCATCCAGTAAACGTTACACTCTGTAGCGCTGCCGCCAGTAATAAAACCAACCTAATGCTCCTCTCCTTGGAGGACAAGCCAACCCCCACTTTCCACGCTGAGCCTGTAGGACATGGTCTGCCATGGGGTTATTGGTACCACGTACACCCATCCGTCAGGCCCAGAAGCCTTTTGTGCGAGTGTAGCGGGGCTGCCAGGTATTAAGGCTTGTGTTCAATCCATCTTTTGAAATCTTTGCCTCACCCACTCCCAAACCCTCCCTTTACAGTCCAGATCTACTCGCATTAATAGGCATTCAGCCTCTCCAGCTAAACACTCATGTCCTTAGAAGAAAGGTCCCACCAGCAAGCCGAGCAACCCACCCCTTCTCTGTTCTTCAGCATCTGCTGGCACCGTGCTGTTCCAGACAGGACAGGGGGACCTTGCAAAGGCTGCAGACCAGGTCCCCGTGCTACATTTCAGTATGAGTGATACCTCTCCACTGCAGAGATGCACTAAAAGCAGCAAGCTTTTCCTCTGCTGAGCACCATCAGAAACGCTGTTGTCACATCCAGACTACGAAAAGAATCGGACAGGCTTTCACACACCTCCACAGGAACCCCCCCCCATGCTCACTTTCCATCCCTGCCCGTATGTGCCTGATGAAGTATCTGTTAATGGCACTAACACTGAAGTTGTATTCTGCCTTTGGCCTGAAGGACAACTAGGATGACTTGGCAAACAAAAATCTCAACTCCTGAAGTCCCGATTTTCTGCACAGTATGTTAATTGTCAAAAGGACAAGTGCCAATGATGAAATATATCCCCAAAGACTCAGGTTTGGTGGGTAAGGGAATAGCAGAGATACAAACCCATTGCCTGAAGGAGCATCCCCAAAAACTGATGTACCACCTCCCCAGCTCGGTTTGCCCTAAAATGCTTCAAAAGCAGTGCTGCGCCTTCCCAGCCAACACAGGCATTTCCTTTAATAACACTCTCAAGATCACAAAGAGCACAGAAGTTATCAGCCAGCTGTTCTAGCACACATCAAAAGAGGACTCTGTGTGTACAAGCAATGCTGAGAGCATTTCTCAATTGCACATGATTATTTCTCCTCCCACCACTTTAAGGAGAAAAAAAAAAAAGAAAAGAAAAAAGAAAAATATTAGAACACTCAAGTCTTCTCTGCCAGCCTATCCCGAGTAGCACCCTCGTGGCTGAGATTTACATACAGAGCAGACTGGGGAGCGGGGAGAAGGACAGATTTAAACTTTAGAGGGTGTCTGAGGACTGATGAAACCCTAGGCGTAAAATGGATTTTTCTGAAGTGCTTCCACCAGGTGGCGCTGTTAAACCACATTTGCCTCTAAAAGCCAACTTTGTAGACCATTTAAAAGGATTATGTTCTATTCTAGTAGTTTCTGTTCAGGTTTCCAACTTCTGGCATCTAGGGGTGGATTTTTTTTTTTGTTTTGTTTTAATTTTTCATTTATAAAAAAAGATATATTGAGTACTCTGTGCTCCTGCAGCACGCACGCAGTCTCCTAAGGAGCTCTGCTCGTCTCCCTAAAGCAGCACCAGCCCGCAGGTGTCACGCAGAGTGCCCAGTTGAGAAGGCTGACTTATCAGTAATGCTGAAGCATCCAAACTGAAAAGCCAACTGCAGACCTAGGCTGATTACTGCTGCTTTTCAAAGAAGCTATCAACTGTTCAAGGACTCCATCCCTAGAGGAACACTACAACATGTTTGCTTCGACACTAGAAAAGCCATCCAGAAGCAGCAACTGATACTGGAAAAGCCAGCAAGATGCAATGCTGCTCAGTCCCTCCCTTGTCTTCCTCCCATCGGCAAGGATGCCCCGCTAAGATTAATTATCAGACTACGCACCTAGAAGACCCCCCCCAGCCACAAGCACCGAGTCCAGCATCTGTCAGAGGAAAGCTTACGCAAACACAAGAGTCTCGAGCCACCCACGCACGGCGACGGCAGCCGCACGGGGTGCAACTCGTTGAACCTTACTTCCCAGCGCAGGACTGGGCACAAGCCTGGATTTAGCTTCTCACCTTCATGTTAATCAGGAGCTGAGCATCTGCTCCAGGCAGACTCCTTCCCCCTGGGTCCAAGCAGGGCAGCAGGACAGCTGATATCTTTCTGCCCCCGTGAAGGGACCTGCAGGCAGGCAGCCTCCAAATGGGGAGGCTTCTGGTGCCCCTCTCCAGCAGGACTTGACAGAAGTTTGGCAGAGCGGCATGAGAACGAGGGAGGGATGCGGGGGGGGGGGGGGGGTGTCACACAAATCCCCTAGATTAGCATTCCTGGTGCGAAAGCAGCACTTAGTGCAAGAACAGCCTGCCATCACCTCAAACGACAGGCTGTCACAGGTGGCAAAGCATCCTGCCCCTGGGGTCACATCCCAGGAAGGCCAGACCAGCCACTTCTAAGGGAGCATTTGTGACGTGGGGGCCAACAGCAACAACCGAAGTGCATGGGGAAAACCAATCTTCTCTGCTCCTCTCATTCTCCTGGGGACAGCAGGAACAAGCTCCCTGCTCCAATGCTGTCCAGCCCTCTCTCGCTCCTCCTTCCCACACCTCCTGTGGGAAGAACAGAGAGGGCACTGTCCTGCCCCTTAGCTTTATCTGTGCAAAAGCTTTGAGGCAGCTCTGCACCAGGAACTGTGGCAACGACGCTCACCTACCCTTCTGCAATCGCTTCATCTCCCTTTCCCGAATGTTGTTTGTTTTTTTTTTTGTTTTGTCCTGTCAGTTGGGTGCACCCATGCAGTGGGACAAAGCCCTCAGGTCAATACAGGGGCACAGTTGGCACCAAAGGATATAATTTAAAACAAGGTTCTTCAGCGTGCAGCACAGCTCTTGATTCCAAGTTAGAAATTTGTATAGAGTAGGCTTTTCGCATGGCGAGACACAAAGATGCACGTTGCCCAGCATCAATTGGTTGAGTTGCCACTGGATCTCAACAGCTTGAGTGGTCAGGGAAGAACAGGAATCAGAAACACAAAGAGTTCTGCCTTTATGCTGAAGAGGTGGAGTGCCCTGAAGAAACCTTGCCAGGGAACCCTCACTGCCTGCTTAAACATGGGCTGCAGGCTCCAGCGTTGCTGCTGAGCACACACGGTATCGCTGCAGTTCTGCAGCCAGGCAGCTGTAACTGTTTTGTCCTACGATGCGACCTCACTACACCCCCACTCCATCTCTTAAGTCATTAATTCTGCAGGCTACAGAGCAAAGTGAAGATGCAACCTGCAGAACGCATCCATTATTAAGTATGGAACAGGCTGTCCTGTAGCAAGAAGGAGAAGGCTTGATGCAATGCACAGTGAAATTAAAGTTACCTCAACTCTGTCACGAGCATCTTGATCCTTCAAGTTCAAAGCCCCTGATCCCTCCTTGCCCCAGTGGGCCAAAGTAAATCCTCAGCCTCCAGACAGACACCCTTGACTTCAGACATTATGTCTGCACTTTATGGTTCAAATCGGCAGTCGAGGCAGGCTCTCTTACAGTATCTGCCTCATCACCTGCCTGAAAAGGTCTCCCTGCCCCACACAGGCCTCCTCCAGACTCTTTGCAGAGCTGGTGTCCAATCTGTCTTGTCTTTACATCTCTCACCACGACTTCCCTCCCTGCAAGTGCTCAAAGTTACCAGGCCTTTACCAGCAACACCGCAGCCTCAGCTCCTAGTTCAAGGAGGTCACTGTACTACAAAGGGACAAGAGTTCTCCCCAGCTTGTGACCACAGAAGCCCATCAAGCACCAGATTCACACAAGAGACCCCTGCTTTACCCTGTAAAGCCCCAGCATTTCTCTCGGAACACTTCCACACCCCGGCTCCCTTCTGTTCTGCAGCAGCCTGCAGGTCCCAGAGCAGAAGGAGGGGAAGACTTTCCTGACCCACCAGGGCCCCGCATATGCAAACACTCCCATTGTAGCGGGCCCAACAAATTCCCTATTGTGCCACCCAGTGCCTCCCCAGCATCCCAGAAGAAACTTCACTGGTCTGATTAATGGGGGACAAGGGGAAGAGAAAGATTAATCTCCCCAAAAGCACAGCATCCTGTTACAGCTTGACTGAATTTATTAATTGCGGACAGATATAGCCAATGAGGCTACGGCCTTTCTGGCCAAAGAAAACTTGCCCTTCTAAATATCAAAGACAAAAGGAAAGAATGAGATTCTCGTACAAAAGGGCAGTTAACCCTAGTCGCAATTGTATAGTTAGAAAGATGCAAGGCTTGTAGAAAGTGTGACAGGTTAGAAAGGGGAAGCAGGTTGCACAAAGGGCGAGGGGAAGGTTTTCAAATAAAAATGTATTCATCCATTTTTTAAAGAGCTAAGATGCTGGAGAAGAATATTTGACTCTAGCAAGTGCTGGAACTTTATGCATTATTCAAGCTGCATGAACGTTTGAAGACCGGAGTCCTGGAAACCTTCAATGAGAACAAGTCACCTGGCACGTTCCCAGAGAGGAAGCGTGGGTGATCTGTGTCATCCCAACGGAGGCGGCGGCTGCAATGGTTTCATGGCTTCTGTCTATGCTCTGTACCTCAGCTGTACACAGCAGCCCCGTTTCCTCTGTGCTTCTCAACTACACAGAAAATCCCAGTGAGATGCGCTCAGGATACATCTAGGGAGAAACCGTTCCTGACTCACAAGTGTCAAACATAACGCAGAGAAAACTAAATACACAGAAACGCAGTAGTAAACAGAAACACAGAAGAACTAAGTGCAATTAGAAGGGTAATACAGCAAGCCCACAACAGACGTGCAAGTAGAAAAACAAGTCTCCTCTCCTCCAAATCGCCACTCGCCCTCTAGGGCAGACAATCTCATGAATAGTAATATTCTAGGAGAATCTCATTCTGCTGCACTTCACATTATAAATTCAAACACAAGGGAAAAAAAAAAAGTGCCAGACAGGGCCAGGTTTTCAGGCAGGCAGGCAGCCAGCAGAAATACATACACAGACCAGGCCTTGCTTCTGAGGATGGGAGGACATCTGCCTTACCCCTCTCCCTTCTATCAATCAATGCTTGCCTTTCACAAGTTTCGTTTCCTTTATTAGCATCTTTTATTTTTCTTCCAATTTCCTCTAGTTGCTTTTTTGAAGGGGATCTTAAATCACCTCTCTTAAAGGATTTTTTTGTTGTTTTGTTTTGTTTCACACCTTTAGTTTCTTTTCTCTGAATCCAATTCAAGCTCTGCAAGCCTTTCTCCCTTTATCTAGGCCCAAAAGGATGGGAACAGGAGCATGACCTGTCTCATCTTGTACTGCAAAAGACGGGGATGTTGAGGAAGGATGGCTGCACAAGAAAGATATGTGAATGAATCCCACCATAAACATGAATACCACACTGTGCTGGCCATTAATGTTTCACCAATGCAGAGAAAGTGGAAGTTTGTTGATAATAATGCATAATGCAACAACTTCCCAACTAGTGCTTGCCAAGTAGTACAGTCCAGTACAGAAGGTACATTAACGTGCTACAGAGCAGTCACCAATTTCTGCAATAGAGCAAGAGAAGCTGGTCTAAACTTTCCTCATATTTCCCCAACGTAGAAGACTCTTTTGGAAAAGAAAACAATGTTAAAGAAGGACCACTTTTTAAAGCGGAAAATACTTTCCTCAAATCAGCAACACAACTTCAAAAGCAAACCCAAAGCACTTTAACAAAACCCCCAACCCACAAACTTTTCCCTTCCACCTCGGGGATTATTTTAAGCTTCAGGGTGAACACAGTGGTCAGCATCTCCACTCAACAGAGAGCTCTGCTGCTTGGAAGGGAGGCGGAGGTCTCCCTCGTGGCTCAACCCAGCTGCCAAACCAGCTTCCACATGAACTGGGCACTGCCTCAAACCACCACGACTTTGAGCAACAAGCAGGGAGAAACTACTCAGACATTTGTTCAGATGCATTTTCTGGGTGCCTGACAGGAGACTTGGCGGTCTGGTCTGCAGAACTGCCGAGCACTGGGAATTGCTACCCAGGGCTGCAAGAGCCACGGTTTGAATACCTGAAGGGCTGAGCCTCTGTACTTGTCAGCTCCCTCAATGTGCGATGCAACTTAACCGGATAATTTTCACATTAGGTTTTGAAGGACAGACAGGCCATCAGCAAAATGGGGAAATGCCCTTTCTTGAGAGCCAGAGGGGTAATTTACCATTTGTGAAGCATATAGGTACAATAGCAATTGATGCCATAAAAGCCCACAAGGCTTTAAGTTACCCATTCTTTTTTCCAGTGCAGGATTTGAATAAGTAATACAGGGACAGACGTGACACCACAGAAGAAAAGTTATTGAAGAGAGGCTGAGTGAGTGAACGTGATCCATTCTGCACACCATTCAGGACAGGTTGTGAGCTTTGCAAAAGAATAATGTAGCTGCACAGTTAAAGACCATCATAATACATATACACAAAGGTGCAAATTGAGATTCACCAGAAATCTCTTTTCTGGCAATTACTAGCTTTTAAGTACCTCACTTTGTAACCTTAGGACTACGCTTTTTTGTGGGTTTGTATTATAGATGCAACCTCTGCTCTCTGCCTCTGCGCACACATTAGTATTTTTTCTACAAAGCATGGCTCTGCTCCCGCCCTCAGATATAGCAGCCTAAGTGTCCTTGTTCCAGCTTTCTTTCATCTCATCTCCTGGAGGATGAATAACGGAGTAGTGGTAAGAAAAAGACGGGAGCACACATTCCTGTTCGGGGTTTCAGACTAGACAGTGAGAAGCTTAAAACCTGAACTGGCCAAATTAGAAGGAAGCTCTGTTGATTTGCATTTACCCACAACACCACCACTGGGAAGGAGGCTCTGTCAAAGACTGATTTAAAGCCCCCATCATGAAAGGGAAGAAAGAAAACAAGGAATTAGGATGACATTCTCTTTTTCCCTACAGATATTGTGGTTTTCTGGGTGTATCACAGATACGCTCCGATCCAGAGCTTGGGATGAAGGCCTGCACGTTTCCAAAAGGTCAGACCTGAGCTGTTGGAGACAGCAGACAAGCTGGAGAAAGGCCAAGTGCAGGTGAAGCGTTAGTGCCAAGAGAGCGCCAGCCCAGTGCTTTTAACCTCAGCCCGTGCCTCTGGGCAAGCTGGACGGTCGCCTTGCACAGCGTGAAGCAGTCCTGCCAAGTCTCCCTGGCCGCACCGGAGATTCGCACGGCGTGTGCCTGCCCTCCGGCACTCAGGCCCTGCCAGGCGCGGTGTGCTGGGGCATCCCCTCTAGAGATGGTCCGTGCTCGCCTCTGGGAGTCACAGGAGGGTATCGTGACTTTCCCCCATCAGGACATGCCTTACCACGGGCTAATTACTCTCAAAGAGTAAACTGTGCTCACAGCATTCATAATTTATAAACAGAAGGCATCCAGCAACATGAAACTGGTCCAGCAGTTCCTTCACATAAATGCCCCTCTCCTGACAAGAACACGAAATGTATCTGTCAAACATACCGCTCGCTAAAGCATCGGTGAAGATGGATTCCAAAACACTCCAGTTTCTAACTAACCAGGCCTTCTTGGGAAGTGGGTATCATCCCTGTTTTACTGAAGAAAAAACAGAGGGCTAAGCTCACTGAATTTGAGTGGGGTCAGATGGCAAGCAGGACGTAACAACAGGACTCCACAACTACTACACAAGACACCAGTGTCCTCAGGGTACTATGCCACGAGCAACTGATGTTATAGTCCTGGCTTCAAACCATTCTCATGATTTATTCTTGCATGCTGATGTGAAACAGGTCAAACCTACAGACCCTTTAGAAGTTCCTCAGCACTCAGCAAAGCCCGATTCGGAGGGCTGAACATTAGCTTAGCTCAGATGGCACGAACAACTAAGGCAGTATCTTCAGAGGGGATTAAGCAGCTAATCAATTTTGGGAAGCTGAGCCTCTAATCGCTAGCTGGAAATATGAAGCAGACTTATTTCTTGTTTGTTTTAGCAGGCAGAAGAGTAGGATGGAGAGCTGTAATGACCTGCGACAGATGCATGCCCAGCCTTTCCTATTTTGGAGGTTTGCTTTTGTATACTCCTAGGACATGCATACTAAAGCATCCTGAACACAGGCTTGATACAATTGTGGAGTATCAGCACTTGAGGAATAGAAATGTCAAAGCAATTAAGTCTGAAGAGGTTCTTTTTCTCTATATATGTTCAAATCCCGTGGAACATTTCCCAGCTTAAGCTTTTCCACAAAAAAAATTGTCAATATAAAGTCCTGATTTTTTCCTAAAGAACAGGGGAAGAGGAAAAAGAAAAGCTGAAAACAAGGAATCAAAGATGGAACAGAAGAGCCTCCCCTAAAGCTGCCAAATTTTCCACTCCAAATCAAAACGTTGCCCTTTTTGTAATACACAGGCTTGTTTCTTCTGGCATTTTCCAATGGAATGACACAAGTTTTATTAAAAAAAAAAAAAAAACAACCAAAAAAAACCCACAAACCAACCAACCCACACTTAAAGACAGCTGCTGAGCTACTTCAGCTGATCAGTCTACCTACTTGCACCCCAATTTTGCCAACTGTAAGACAGAGGTAACAAAAACCTACTAATGACAAGGACTATGCAGGTTCAGCAACAGCTGTGAATTTTCTCCTGTGTACACAAAACATTTTCCATTTAAACAATCATTAAAGTGTTTTCTCTGAACCATGATCAACAGATGAGGCAACACTCTCCCCTTCTGCAAACAAACTTCTATCAGGTGCCCGGAAACCACCTGCGTGCCACTGTGCATACCTCTCATGTACGGCCTAAAACAAGTGGCAAGAAGTCAAATTACTGAGCACCAAAGCTTTGGCAAGCAAGCTCCTAAACAAGAATCCTTTGACCCAGGGCCACCAACCAGTCAGCAACCATGCTGGAAAACAACTCGGGAGTCCCCACTCCCAAGTCTTTCTGCTCTACCTGCTAGACCAAGCTATTAATGACTTGCTGGTTCAGTTACGTTTTCTGCTCTGTTCTTTCAAGGATGAAGTCAGTGGTGAATGTATTCTGCAAAGGGAAATCCATTGTGGATATTTCCCAGGATACAAGCAGTGCAAGGCAACTCAGTGTCTTTGTGGAAAGGACTAGGAAAGAGACTGTGCAAGGAAATAACTGACATTATCTTCCTGTAGCCTTTTAAGTTTCCTTTGCCCCAACTGCTCTGGCCTCATCAAATCCTGCCCAGTCCCCTGCCATGACCTCTGCTGCGGCTCTCTTTTCCTGCCGAGCTCGACTGTCTCATTGCAAGTCATGAACAGCCTTCTGAAACTGAGTTACGACAAAATAAGTGCATTGTGCGTTACATGCACAGCGAATTATCAATCCACTACTGAAACTCAAGGAAAAACTGCAAGAAAAAGACATTTCTTCTAAGGCCTCTCTAAGCAGCAAGAAATCTTTCAGCTGTCTTTCAAGCTAATTCTACACTGCCTTCAAGGCCACAGGGTGGATGAGCCGTGCCTTGCTTCTAGGACAAGGCAGATTCAGGGAACCGCATTTCCACTTCCCTTTCCTACTAGGGGACTGCGGAGAGCATAAGAGTAACCCAGCTTAGACTATCTGATGCCAACAGGATAATCAGCTATCTGACCATCACGCAGGCAGCGGCTGTACAAAAAAAATAAGATAGCCTAATTCCTCCAAACAGTCTCCAAAACAGGAAAGGACGAGAGAGCAGGAGAACTGCAAGATGCTCACACCAGTCCACCCTACCTTCCTGCTTGGCACCTCAACTGGCCAGCTTTGTTGCCCCACGTAAACGATAACAGCTCCGGCATCTCGCAGGGATAGGACAAAGCTTTGCAAGTCTATCTTTGTAGTGCTCGAGGCCGACAAAGGCTCAACGTGACTGTGAATCCGTCATTACATGCAGAATCTCCCCCTCCCCTTGCTCCACCGGCACTTCTCCCATCAGCCAAGGCTATCCGCAGGATGAGCACAGCCCCTGCCAGCCAGGGTTGCCCGAGTAACTGAGCATTGACTCTGGCAGCCAGCTCTCCGACGGGTGGGAATGCAGCAAGCACCTTATGGAGGATTTAAGCAAGGACTGTTGCAGCCCAAAGCCTGAGTTCAGAAAGCAAAAGCTTAGGACTTAAGAGAGACTGGTTGGATACCACCACAGACCCCTTTGCAGGTCCTTGCCACTGTATCCCACAGAACAGCTGCCATGTCTCCTTCTTTATCCCTTTTCACAGAAAACAATGGATTCCTTTTCTGCAGCATATTGGCTTTTTTTTTTTTTTTTTTTTTTAAATTTACATGCATGAGGACACTCAAAGATTAAGATTCCTCCACTGGCACAACAGGGCATGACTTTCTGGTCCAGTCAGCCTGCTACATGAGTGTAAAACTTATGTCAGTTAAACATGCACCGTGGAGAACACAAAACATGCACAGTGAAGAAGTGAACATCACTAACAGACACCTAAATGCTGACCAGATTTTTCTTTCCACGGGTTAAAGCTTGCAGCAAAGAGCTCCGTTACAGCATGCGCTATCCCCCAAACCCACTGACCCGCAGAAGCTATTCCCCAGTCAAACAGTGCTCATCTTTCAGAGCTACCCCCCCAAAAAAATACTATTTAAGCGCAGGACTCGCCATAAGACAGTGGAAAGATGATCTTCTCTAGCATCAGCTGATCGGGAGGCAGGTAGTTAGTCAAGCTTGTGCTGCAGTTCCTGCTTTTAGTATCAGTTTAGACTAAAAGTTTTCACAACATAAAGGTACAGCACCAATAACAACAGGGTCCTCTCTCAGCTAAGATTTCTAACTCTAAATGCATGCAGAGTGCCTTCTTTTGCTCCACAATTACTTCTAGCAGGGAGTTCCACAGACTTTGGGATTTAAAAAAAAATATATATATATATACACACACACACATATATATAAAACTTTTATCAGTTCAAAATTAGCTTTTTAAGTTTTGTGCCACTCTTGTTTTGCTTTTGTATTCTACCTCTCTCAGTGGCTCAGGATCATGACATTTCCATAATACACTCGGTTCCACTGAAATTGAGATAATTTCCAGGCTTTGGCCTTTCAGAAGGTAGAAGTCATGACTAGCTTTCTTACATTTCAGTATATATATGCCCTCTAGTCCTTCGTAAGACAACTGCAGAGCTGCTGCCAATCCAGGGAGGAAAGGGCAGGAACTATGGCATGCGCATGCCACTACATTTCCATTATCACACTTGCAACACGCTGCCAAGTTGAGGAGTATTTTTAGACTGGAGAAAAAATTCTGGGGATTTATCAGGGAATTATTAATACAAAAGTGACACCAATACCTAGCAGTGTTCCATTTTCCTTATACAAATTGGGTTTATTTCCTTCCCTTGTCCAGCTTTTCTAAACAAGGAAATTGGTGCTTATTCAATCACTGCAAGGTCTTGGGCAAAGACACCAAGACAGGAGAGCATGGATGGGGGTCTCTGCTAAGCCTTAAGGGAATACAGGGTCGTCTTCAAAAAGATGACTTTCATCCCTGCCGTGGATAGCAAGCTCATCACAAACCACAGGGTCAGGCAGGGAAATGAGCCTTGGTGCAAGCACAGCCTAAACATGCACACACCGACGATCCGCGATTCACAGACCAAGTTTTCATATTCTCTGCAAATATCCTGCTTTGCGGAGACTTGGTGACAGGTGGATGATCAAGGCAGTTAATCTGAATGAGATTTGCATAGGCAGACTGGATTAAACCCCTATGTGGACACATTTATCCAGAGTTAGAGGCAGGCTTCATTTAATTTAGCCTTGAAGTAAACACATTAAGGCCACTTTTATTCTGAAAAAGAGCAGCCATGCCGTAGGCCAGCGTAGTTTAAGTAATCCACTTTAAATTCATGCTTCTAGTTAATTTGGACTAATTTTCACCCAAGTATGCCTGCTTAAAGAAGCTGGAAGCAAGACTACAGAACGGCCTCCTTGAGCTAGCTGCAGTAGGTGATTTGGAGGCAGCCAACACAGACCCAACATCAACGAGCAACAGGATCACGCAAGTCAGGGAACAGTTTTAGCTCCTTCTGTGATGAAGTGCCAGTGATCTGCCTCAGTCATTGGAGGTGGACTGAAGCCACAGCAGAGCCAAGCTGGTAAAACAATTGCTCTGGATGTGCTACTCCAAGTTAGCGCCCAGGCAACGTTTGGGCTTTCAGCCCATTTTTTCTACGAGATCCATTTTTGGCTTGGCTGTGCAGACAGATTATTTAACAGAAGGACAGGGGAAGGAAGGATTTAGTTTCTCCAGAGAAAGCTGCTGCTGACAATGAGCAAAATAAAATACCCTGGAGAGAAAGCGCTTGACAAGAGACTAAGCCGTAGGAATTGTGTTATCGGCATTGCAGGAGCAAACCTGGATGGAGTTACTGGCTGACATTTGAAAAATGAAAGAGCTCAATAGACGGTGCCGTGCTAGTAAAACAATGAACGGAAGAGCAAAGGTGCACAAGCAGGGAGGAGAAGGCAGGGTTTTGTACACGACTAGACAGGCAGCGGCAGCTTGCGGCTGGGATACAGCTCATTGTCAGCCTTGGGGCTGATGAGAGAGCAGCTACAAAAGAAGCGGCTGATGGTTATATCTCTTTCCTCTTGCATACTTTCACATGCCCATTGTTTCCCATAGAAGCTTATTTCATCAGGTCTGTTTTCAATACGAGGCTTTTGCAGCAGCAACAGCAAATATCGAACATATTACAAAGCAATTCAGTAAGCTGGAAAGAGACATTATGGAGGGCATTTTATCAAGATAAGGAGCAACTTGGCTGAAAAGACAGAAGCTGATCAGAATGTATGATTTGTTTTGCCCCTTTGAACTAATCTATATTTGGTGAAAGAACAAATACAAACACACATAAATATCCAAGACAGATGCTGTCCTATCCTCTAAAAGGAAAAACCACACCTCCTAGAAACATTAGCAGTCAACAAGTTTTAAGCTTCAGTGTATTCCCCTGCACACTGGCAAAAAAAGACCAGCCGAGTTTTACTAGAAAGCCAGATCCAAAAGTTAGTTAGAGGGCATAGTTTTGGAGGACAGAACCCCCACAGATAATCAAGTTCTGACCAGTTTTGTGGAAATAGCAGCTAGGCAGAAGGAAAGAAACCCTAGTAGCATCCCTGTTGCATGAAAGGCTTTCACAGGAGGCAAATTTTATTAAGTTTCAGAGAACCTGCCCTGAAGCAGAAAAACCACAAGCAGCTGGGCTTCACTGCTCCTCTGCTCACAGAATGGCTTCTTTAGAGTTCCTGTCATTCATCACATGCAAAGCCTTACTGCAGATGAAATGGGTTTATAAACAGCAATTAAGTTTGAACCTACACTAGAAACTTACAGTTAATGAACTAGTTCAACTTTTGAACTGATTTAGTTAAAGGATCAGGTTTTTTCCTAGCATAAACAAGGCCATGGGTTAAGTATAGCTATTCCATCAAGTACAAGCGGGGGGAGGCGGGGGGGAAGTGCCTATTAGTATCTGAGCTAAGAGAATAATTAGTTTTACCTCTTTCTCTTTACAAATGGGTTAGAGCAACTTACATTTTCCTTGAATCTATTTATGATGGGAAACTTGCAAGATTATTCCAGCAAATAATTAGTTATTGATCTCTAAGTTTGCTTAGGGAAAAGCACTCGCAAGCAAGTCAATCTATTATTCAAGCAACATTTATTGTTTAGGGATTTGTGTCACTGAAATCACATTTTTGGTCTACTACTGACTGAGCACAACTTCAGGTTTTTCCATGGGTAGGGGAGGGAGGTGTTTGAAGTCCCATTTTTCAGAGAGTCAAATTTTTTTTTTTCCCTTCTTCCCATAAGTGTTTTTCACTAGTATTTGCTTAAAAGGTTTTGATATTTCTTGGCAAAAATAAATATAGCTATTTTATTAATATTCTAGAAACATTTTCCCAGCGTTTAGATGTTCTAACTAATAACAACAGCATTAAGCAAGACCTTGAATTCCTCCTAAACCTGCAGAGCACAGGGACGGCTTCAGATCCACACAACTGGGGACAGTTCTTTAATTTCTGCTCAGTTTCCTGCTTCTTATCATGACAGACAAAGCTCTGATCACCAATAACACCCACCCACTACGCTTGCGTTATAAAACCATGCAAATTTCACACAATCACACAATACAATCTTTCCCCGGTGTCAGGACCTGGCATGCTACATGTAGCTGGGATTCTTCAACCCAGCCTAAGAAAAAGCAGCCAATCCTCTCAAGGTCAGTAGCTTCACCAGGAAAGTGCTGAGCCCCCACCACACGCTCTTTCCTATCAGCCTCTGGTCCCTTTCCCCAGAGAGATATGAATTAGCACTTTTCTCCTATCCCCATTTTCAAGAAGCATTTATTGCCCTCTGATTTGAGTTCAGGTTGTATTTAGCCACTCCCCGAAAAGCAGCGCAGACTTTCAGTCTGCAGTAATTAAAGAGAGGCAAGAACAAAGCAAATTAGCTATCAAAATTCAACAACTCTGCTTCATGCTTCCCTGGGCTTTGTCAGAACAAGCTGCCAGTGCCTAATATCAGAGTTTTACAGAAAAAAAAGGGCATATCTGGGGGTGAAGCAGCCCCCGACCAGTTGCCACACTAAGGCTACTCTCCACATCTGTGCACACACATGGGAGACCGACAGCGATCACACAGTGGTCGAGCACAGACAGGTGAACGGCTGCAAAGCAGTAACCAAGGAAAAGCAATTGGGACTGACATAATTGCTAATGCCAGAATAGCCTGGAAACATCGCATCCTGCCCTGCACCAGGACAGGAGCACAAGGAGCCCAACACAAAGCCTACCAGGCAGATGTCTCTCCAAGTTACGAGAAGGAGGATCCCAAGCAAGCTCATGGGTCTCTAAGCATCCGTGCTGGGCTCGCACTGGGGAAATCGGAGGAAAACCACACCTACTGTAAGCATTTGTTGTTCTGAAGGAGCAAAGCGATTTTGCAACTTGCTAAGCTTTGCATCAACCGGTGTTTAACCACACGCGGTCTGAGACTGTGCAGCAGACATACCCCAATCTGCTGAAATGAAAGAAACACAGGTTGGCAGGAGACAAGGGCCTTGCTCGGTGTCACATTTTAATAGCAATGAGCTCTGTGACGAGAGACCTGAAAAAAATCAGTCCACAGCCTGCCCCACACTCTATGCGATAATGATATTGCACAGCTTTCCTTACTGCATGTCAAATGTAAAAATTCCTCTGGATGCACATCCTACATAAGCAGTAGACACAGTGGTCCAGCTGCATTGCCAGTCCTTCCACAGCCTTTAAGTGAAAACTGCTTTTAAAGATCTTATAAAACTACCTGGTACAGCTCTCTCCTACCTGTCTGGACCCTCATGATTTTAAGTGCTGCTTGAGCTCCTTCACATCCCATTTCCCTGCTCATCCCCATCCACACTACAGCAATTCTTCAGCTCGTGTGCGACAAAGACCTCTAGAAGTACTACTTCATCCTGCTGCAATCATAAGAGATGCTAGTGTGAAATGTACTTTTCGAAATTACCGAGTCCAAACCCAGCAGTGTTTGTTAATGCAAATACCTTGAACTGTCCTTAAGCCTTCAACTTTCCTCCTTCCCACAACTGCAATGCCATTCTCAGCATCTAGAACAGCTTTAACGCTTATTCCTTTCAACAGTCTGTGCAAATCACTATTACCATGCGATGATGGGTTCAACAGAAAACTGCATTTGCTCGGCAAAGGAAGTAAATTTCTGTTTGGTTGTTTTGTTTGGTTTTTCTTCAAAGGCATGTTGTGAAAAATAAGAGCCACTTTTGGAGAGGTAAGAGATAAATATGCCTTTAAAGGAACATCTTCCTTTGCAAGCCAAATAGGAAAGGTATGTTTCAACGTACAACAGCCCTCTTTGATAGTACAGGATAGGATTACTAGCTGGGAGCTTCCGTTGTCATCTCTGTCCGGATTCACACTGTGGGATTTGGCCCTTCAACACCGGTCTTCCCTTCCAACGGTAAACACAAGAGAAACTATTTGCGCAATCAGGTCACCAGTAGGATTCACACTTAGATGAGTATTAGGATACTATAGATCCTAAACTATGTGTTTGCTCACCAGCAGTCACAGCACAGCTCTATCCTTTCCTGCATGCCATTCTCACAACATGCTGGTTACCCTTGGCCAAGTCACATCTTTGTGCCTTTGCTTACTATCACGGTATAGATCATCACTTACCAGCACGTTCACACAGAGCCCAACCCCAACAGGCTCTTACCTCTGCTGGAAGTTTCAGGAGTATGTAGAAAAACGTGGCTCTAGCACAGACTTTGAGAGCAGAGAGCATGAAGCTGAAATGTGTATTTCACAAATCTAAACTGCATTTCACAAGTAATTTATCCCATGTTAGGATGAGTACAGAAACTGAACTTCAGAGAGTTGGAAATGTAGAACTAGACTGTTAACAGGAACATACGAACTTCTATATAATTAGTAACATCTTGTAAGGCACTTTTACACAAGTTAAGTACCCCTAGTTCTATTATAGAGGTGGGGAAACTGGGACACTGGTGTCCCCAAGGCCACAAAAAGGCCAGTAGCAGAGGGCAGTAATACTCAGGGCTCAAGATTCTCAGGGCAATGCCCTAACTTGCAAGCTACATCTGCTCTTAGAAGAGTAATGCTTTATTTCAGTCTCAGTTGATCAAGGAAAAAACCCAGCGCTTTGTATATGAGAATTACTAATTCTCACCAGAACTATAGGAAAGTCCAGTAGCTTTAAAAAGTCACCATGACCTTAAGCACTGTGACAACTACCTGTTAGAAGCTCTTGTGCTGAGCAAGATGATCACATTGTCTGTCACCAGCATCTAACAGAGTACATCAGAAGACCAAATGCAAAGATCCAGAGTTTCCTACGTGGTGGGTCAATGATGAGAACCAACTACCACAGCCCTTTAACGCTATGTTTTGCACTTCCCATACTCAAAAACTATCAAGAGGAAATCAAGAGCTCAGATTTGAAACACCCATAATAAGAAACTCTTAAGAAAAAAAAAAAAAAAAAGAAGAAGAAAATCTGTATGCAAAGCACCACTGTGCTGCAAATGTAAAGTCACAGAACAAACTGAATGAGTAAAGAACATCTCCGACTTAAGTTAAGTAGTATCCTGGATGCTATTTAGTGAGGTGACACTTTATAATCTTTAATACACTCCTAAAACATGCCCTGCTGAAGCCCCTGCTAAATTAAATGGGCTCATTGCCTTGCAATGAAGTAGATAGCTGGAACTGCTACAACATTTCCCTGCTTCTCTGCCCCAGATAATCTTGTCACCAGTGAATTCTTCCACCCCCTTTTTTTCTTCCCATATTAATGCCCTCCATCATAATAAGGATTCCTACCCACTGCCAAAACTCAGTTTACACTATTTACTTTAATGACCTCATTTGTCATCCTAGCATGTGTGTCTACCTCTGGGACTGCAGCCCCGTCAGTCTGCCAGCAAGTCTCATTTACAGTTTGCTCTTCCATTATTATTTTTAAAGATTAAATTGCTTCCATTTCAAGGCATACAGTCTGGGAACTCCCAAGGCCCAGAGGATACCGAGATACATTTGATCAATATATTTTAGGGTTACATATCTCAATCCCAACTGACTCTCCCCCACACACACTGCCCCACTGCATCATCCATCTATTTCCACCAACTTTCACTTTGTTATTCCTTTTAATCTTTGCAAAAGATACTCACTGGTTATGACATTATTTCAAGTTGTGGGAGGAATTTTACCTTTTTTTTTTTTCGGGGGGGAGGGGGGGGGAGAGTGTGATAATTTCCTTCCCCAGTGCCTCACCTCATTTGTCCATGCTAAACCACATTTTCTTATCTTGCAGCTTGACTACTTCACAGAGGTATATTACTTCCTATTAGATTATATTTCCCTCTTATGGTGTGTCTCCAATTCTGACATGCTCAGTAAAATTCAATGTTAATTGCATACTTCATGTTTTGTTATACCACGTTTTGTGGAAACAGTATTACACAAACTGCCAGAACTATAGCTAGAGAAAGCCTCCGGAAATACAGCATCAAACCCAAAGCAGCACAACAATCTGCCATTCAAAGCAAGGGAGAGAGGGAGGGACGGGGTATGTGAGAAATTATGTATGTCTGCAGTGTCTCAAAAACCCATTCCTCAGCTTGTTTGCAACATCTTTAAAAGGAGATATTATAAGCCATTTTCTTGCTTATGAGTAATCGCTCCATCCATTTGCCTTCTCCCAACTCAGCCTCCAAGTGACTGGCTGGGACAAAAAGTGTCTTACCAACGCAACCCTTGCCGCATGCAGTGGCCACTCCTCTGCATTTCCAGTTTATATAGAACCATTCGCAAGGCAGACTGGACATTTGCTAGACATCATTTGCAAATCCTGGTATAAACCTTAACCAGAACAGAGTAATTGCTAGGGAAGCGAGGTGCCAAACTTAAAATCACAATATTACCAGTTCCTTCAATATTTAGAAATGCTTTTCCCAGGCTAACAGAAACCTGACTGTTAACCAGAAGCGAGAGCAATAAAACTTTCCTCATAAGAGACTTTAAGAACTCAGAGTTATTTCAAAGTTACTGAGCACCTATCTCATTTTCTTCAGGTCATGCAACTACATGACTACTTCTTTCTTGTTTTCCTTCCATTGCAAACATTTGTCTTAAGTCCCAGTAAACATTAGCAAAACCTTTACATTTCCCATTAGTGATTTCCAATATGCTGATACGTCTCTTCAGAAGCCTCTCCAGTGAATAAACTGGTCCCAGACTAATAATACTTGTTATTTACACAGAGACATCCTTGCTTGGGATGTCTTCTAAATAGACTTCAGCAGGAGCATAAGGAATAACATCTTTTCCAGATATATACGGGTCTGATATGAACATAGGTATTTTCTACAGAAAAACCTGCTTCAGATTTCTCATCAGTATTTATATATAAAGCTAAACAAAAATTTTTAAGTTGCTTCTAGATAATATACAATGGTACTTCGCAATGAAACTATTTTACAGGTTATGTATTATGTATAAAAGCATATAAATATTACTCACTGTCAGATGATCAAGCTTCTGGTGTGTAGGGAGAAGATGGAAGATACTACAGCACAGTCTTCCCTGGATTCCCTCAAGTCTTGCCCTGGATGATCACATGCAGACAAGAAGAGCAGCAAGGCTGAGGAAAAACCAACAAGAATTGACAACATTAGACCAGCAAAAGCATTACTAGTGTGGTCTAAAAGAATTTGCTAATACAGAAGCAATACAGCATCATCAAAGCTCTTGGAAACATCAGGTAGTGCCAAAAAGATGCAAATATTTTAGAGACTGTGCACTACAACCCCCCAAAATACCTTTTAGACTCGACGTGGGGTTTTTTTTGTTCCTTTGTACCCTTTTTTACTTTATCTGTGGAGGACTTGTGTCATTAACATACTCTGTTCAGTGCAGCCCAGAACAGCTGATGCCTGTGTAGCCAATTCAAACCTGAGATTGAAAAGGACTATTTACTATTTCTCTGGTAGCTGCTTTCCAAAGAAACATAGGGAATTTTAATAAAAATAGTGAATTGGAACCCCCACAAAATTTGCATGTGAAACAGAGAAGAATTAGTATTGTTCCTGTTTTACAGGTAGGGAAATGGAGGCAGAGAGCACAGAAATCATTCCAGCAAAGCTCTAAAAAGAGAGATGGAGAGCTTGAAAAAGACCTAGAACTGTGGTTTACAAGGAAAGCCCATCTCACACAACCCGGATATTCTTATGATCTAAAAACCCAAGATAAAAATTTTGCCTAAGCAGGTATATTCCTGTAAAGAGTGTCATGTTTAACAAACCAGACTTTTCTGGTACTCTCTGTCAAAACAGTTTCCAATCCATTTAACAAGGGGTAAAGGCTCTTTCCGATAGACACAAACCTCTCACGCTTGGCATATTCTGACACCTACTCTAACTGTATAGAGGAATATTTGTAGTCACAGCAGGTAAATGAGCTGTGGACAGGGAACACAACTAATTTAATAGCATGAATTATTTACACATACATTCAGGAAAGCCATCTTGCTACACAGCAGTCCCAGCAGCACAGATTATTAATTTATAACTCAACTACAGCTACATTAAACAGAACGAGGCTTCCATAAAAACTTAACCATGGAGACACAGAAAATATTGCCTAACCCATCCAGAAAGTACAACAGGGTTCCCTAACAAAGCTTCAGCCATTAACCAAAAATCAATCACATCTCTTGGGCTTCCACTAACTTCCAATTTGCATCCAGACTTGCCTACTTGTCAGCTGTGCCCATACAAAGCAATGAATCTTCAAGTAGATTTGCCTTTAAGCTTTCATTAGCTTCCAAAACAGCGTCAAATTCCTCCCTTTCTGAACAGCGATGCCAACACAGCTTACTCCCTCAGTGAGCAAAACCCTTCCAAAGATAACAGTGAGCACCCCCACTCCTGCAATCTCCCCCTGGGTCCCACTCAGCGTAGATCCGATCGGAGGCAAAGAGAAAAAGAGACGCCCCAAAGGGAAAACAGGAGGAGCGTTTGAGGGTGGGATGCTAGGAATAACAAGATTTGATGAGAAGCTGCAGAACATATGGAGGAAAGGAGGGAACTGGAAATACCTAGGCAGAGAGTCAAGGAGAAGGAATTGGGCTGTGGAGCACAACTACAGCAGGAGCCTACAGAGAGAGACAGAGCGGAGAGTGTGGCTATGGGGAATTTGGGCAAGACGAGCAAGGGAAACTAGGGAGACAGATGGGTCCGATTCCCTCCAGCAAAAGAAACATAGATGATAAATCTGGAGGGAGAAACCTGGTCAGCAATGAGAAGTCTGAAGACTGGAAATAGGTAAGGAAAAGGCAAGACTGAGCATGGGACAAGAGGAACTCCATGCTTCATAGCACCACTCGGCAGCTTTAACCCCAGCCTTTTAAAGTTAGGTGTTTACATGACAGAAACCCACATCTTGTTGTGCAATCCCAAGATATGGTTTTAGAGACACGTTTATTTCCTTGGTTTAGCTCCCAGCCAGATACTTCGTATTCTTAATTCCTGCTTGTGGGTTTTGTACCATCTGCAAAGAAATAGAAGCCGCTATGCTATGTATGTTCCCAGCATACTATTTATCTTGATAAACATGCTAATAGCTGGACTGCCTGCATTCCCACATGTTTTTTTGCCCAATAGATGGCTGAGGCAGCAAATTAATCTTCATACAGTAGGAACTCGGTTCCCATTAATGACTAGAAACCCTCCATAAGGCATTGTGATCAACATGAAATAATTTCATAAAGCACAACCTCGTGGTAGAGCTGACTCTGCTGTTAACTCTTTGCTAAAGATCAAAGGACTGAAAAGGGTGGGTTGGATTGCCTGTTCTTGGGGGTTTTGAGTGTTGCTGTTTTCAGGAGAGGTGTTTGGTGCTTCCTGAATGTACATAAATGGTCTCACATTGGGGCCAGAAGAAAAGGCACCCAAAAGCACGTCGGCCCTATTGAACAGTAAAGGAGAAAGCACATGATTGACCCAGTAAAGCAGCTTTTCCTCTGCCTTGCGCAGGTGTATTTCTGGCACTTTCAAGAAGCCTGTGTTTGACCGATTTAGAAATCACGCTGTGATACTGCATAAATCACCATCCAGTGACATATCTTGGGTCAATCCTCCTAAATTCCAAGCCTCCCTACACCTGGGCTGAAGAAGCATCCTACTATACCAGCACCTAGCAGCCTCCCCGTCCCTTCTCCCTGTAAAAAAGGCAGGGAACCTCTTTACTCCTTGTCCGGAATTAGGACTATCACGTTTTGACTGCATGCAAGTTACTAACAAAGAGCATTCAGTGTCACTGTCGTGATTTCCATGATGGCGATATCTGATGCTGCCATCAGACCCCAGCTGAGGTTACGTGGAAGGCCATGCCTATGGACCAGGACAGTTAGATGGCAGCCACAGAGCCTCAATAAATAAATAAGAAAAACCACAACACCAAAACAACCAGAAAGAAACTACCCATTAACTGCAAATACTGGAAAAGCAGAAAGGTTAATGATCCCAGCAGGGTGGAAATTCTCCTGTGTCAGGGATTTCAGGCAGCAGGAAAGGCAGCTTCATACCAAATTTTGGAAGGAATAGAGATAACTGCTTCTGAGCATCTAGAGAAGGACAATGGGACAGATGCAAACAGGAGACAAAAGCTTTGAAAGCTACTGCACTTTTGGTGCCAAAGAAGAGGAGAAACCCCACAAGCCACTTCAATGCCAGTTATGCCAAGACATGAGCAAGGACCTACTCTGCCACCCAGCATCTTTCACTAGGAGTGCTCCACAGTTTCCAACAGGCTGATAGTTGCACAAGCAGGGATTTTGCAAGCCCTCAAAGGACTCAGTAGCTCTGTGCCTCAGCTCCCCCTTTCACAGACAGGTCATGGAGGGCAGCCAGGCGAAATATGCCCTAGGTAGGCCTAAGAGCAGGTGTGGGTGAGAGCTCATTAGTTCTTTGGGCCAGGCACTTACTTGTTCCTACAGCACCTGAATAGCCAATAAGTAATTTTTTTTTTTTTTGTGCTATCACAGCCCTGGTCAGCAGGTGAGGAAGAGGTCAAAGAGCTTAGCAGAGGGAGTATAGGACTTACAGAAGGTTCTCAGACTCAGACCAAGTTCCCCTACAGAGTTGTTTTGAAACCTTAATCATATTATCAGTTTGCTCTGTGCTTCAGTTTCTCCCTCTTTACAAATGATGATAGTGACAGCAGCCACTCACATGAAATACTTTGAAAGACAAAGTCACAAAACATTAGATACAGGTCATGTTATTGCTATATGCTGTGACCAATGCATACTCCAAAGAATATACAGTCTGTTAAAGGAGGGGTAGGGGCAAAATGGGCTTTTGGGCCAGCAAGTCAGTACTGTTAGCAAGAACCACAGCATAGAGCAGAATGTAACCATTTTAGACTCCTACATACTTCAGTGCAAGGAACACGGATCACTTAGCAAAGCAAAAAGCATCTATTTACAAAGACACAACATGTGTTTGATTATTGCCTGGTGCTAACGCAAACATCATTCACACTAACAATAAGTAGCACAACCAGACTCTAAAATATAGCAAGCAATTTCAAGCAACCACTTTAAGTGCATAAGCTACTAGTTACCCACACCACAGCACAGGGCACGGACAAATCCTGGCTCAAGAAGGGCACCATCACTGGGTACCCTAAGGACAGACTAATTATTCAGAGGCTTAAGACCTCAGAAAGAAGCCAACTTTCTTTCTACATACCACCATAAGGGCAGCACGCAAATTCCTTCCAGCTTTGCTTACCTCCTTTCTGCTCCATGGCTGTTGTACTTTTTCCTCAAGGAAGAAAGGTAGAAAAAGGCACTAAACTCTCGCTCACCCAGCAAGCTCAAAGCAGCAAGCTGAGCAGCAGAAAAGCCAAGGAGAAGCCCACCATGTACACCCTAGACTTCATCACCACACAACTCCAGCAAAACCAAACTCAACCCATACTTTTGATCACAAAAAAATACAACAAAAATAACCCTCTACATCTTCCTCTTCAATCCCTACTCTCTCAGCAGCAATCAACAGCTTAAGAGAGTCCTGCTGAGTGCTTGGGAAGGGTAACAAGTTCCACCTGTGAACAAAGCCACATTGCTCCTACTTGTCTTTTATTGGTCAGTCTGTGTTGTTGGGGGGTTAGAGCTGAAATCCACCAAAAATAGTTCAGTGGGGTTATTGAGGACTTACAAAAATACCAGCATAATGCCTAGCATCTCAAAAATGAGTGAGCTTTTGCATACTTCCTGCTTGTCCACAAAAATATGTGCTGAGAATTCATGTCTTCTCTCTTTTTCTCCTATTTTTTCCCTTTTGCAGGATGCCAGGGGAGGAAACAAGCATATTTTACTTTTGAGCTCTTGTTCAAGAATGTAATGAAAACTTGGAAATTATTTTTTCATGAAAATGTCCACTTAGGAAAAAGGCAATTCTCTTCTCTTTCAGGAAGAAATGGTTTCATTAAAAAAGAATAAAAGGTAAAATGGTACTTTCTAATGAGAAGCCAGAGTCTTTTCTTAATTTATTGAGTAGCAACCCCAGCCACATAAACATTGTTATTCTTTGTTATTCTCTCCAGTGTCCATGCTTGCAGCAGGCAAGATTCCTTACAGTACTTTTGAGTTACCAGCAGTACTTCGGTTAGGGGAAAAAAAAAAAAATCTGTCTGGCACATAATCTGTATTTCTGATTTACAGTCAGACTTCCAAGACTTAGCGCAGGTCAAAACTCAGCTCTGTCTTTCTCCCTTATTCAGCAAAGGGCGCTGAACCGTGGTCCTGCCTATTGCAGTTCCAGCAGAGCTATGCCAAAGAGGAATTTGACTTGGGGAATGTATTTAGTATGTTTCTATTCTCATGGTAGCTCTGCAGAAGGTAACCACTATCAGGCAAAGTTTTTTGTCTAGACAGATGCTAGGAGACGGTAAGTAAACCATGCACCATCGCATAACTAACAGAATTCCTATGACAAGCTCGTGCCATTATAGCTAGGTCACGTTGCCTCCAGACTACAGGATTTGCAAATGGCAGGATACTTTACTGTACCCGTTGGCCCTGGAAACAAGTTGCAGTAGGAGCATTTACGGGAGAGATGAAGGTTGGGAAGGGTCAGGTTAAATATCAGGAAGCAGCTAATGCATCAGTTCTCGAGCTGTGATGGGTGAAGCATCCTGGGGGCTGCTGCTGGCTGCCCCTGCTTGTCTCCAGCTGCGAAATAGCTTAGACTAGATCCCTAAAACAGCATTGCCATTTAAGTTCTTGCAGTAATAGCCACAGAGGTGGCCTGTGATTGGCAACACAAAGGAGGTGAAGCTGAATGTTAATAAGCAGGACCTGGAAACAATCTCTATCTGCGATCCATAGATCTAGTTCATTACTTCCTTAGTTTAAATTAAAGTCCTTCCTTAATGTGGTTGGGCACAAAGCCATTTTACTGGAGAGCTCTGTCACTGCCATTGTATTTATAACTGTGATATCAATATGCTCCACCCAAGACTGAAATCTCTTTCTATTTTGAGCTGTGCAAGAAGAGGACAGAGTTCCTGCCCCAAAGAATTTACAATTTAAACAGGCTGCAGACAGGGAGAAAGGGACTCTATGGAGTCCCGCAGTATACCAGCATTGGAGTCAGGTGGACATAAGAGTATGGTCTGATAATTGAATGCATATTTGCTCCCCCAGTTGCTGACCAAAAAAGCATTTCCATATATTTGCAAGTCCAGAAACTCGTTCAGACCCATATCCCTAAAGCACTGAAGTCAGGGGCGTCTGTAAGCTTTTAATCAGCGATTTCCTTACCCTTTTGGTTTGTCAGTGTAGAGCTGACAGCATGATAGTCCTTGCAATGTGCTGCTCTGTCAGCTTCAGAAATGCTGATCTCCCTCACTAGTGACTGAAGTTCTCTCAGCACCTCATTAACATCTCTCCCAGTTGTCCACCCCACATCAAAGGGGTTTCCTGAGGCTTTGACAACAATTTCCCTGCTTCGAAGGGAAAGCTGTTGCAAGCTTTTTTTTTGTATGAAATGATTTAGGGGAGCTGAAATAGGATTTACCCATAGATGGAAGAAGCTCCAGTTTTGCATTCTACCACACACAGTAGAAGATGATCCCTCCAGTCAATGGGGAAGAGAAGACCTGCACAAGTCAGCACTTTCAGCCTCAAGAACTGCCTCTCAGAAGATGTTGCATCAGGATGGTGACGCAGACATAGGCTCTATCAATACTTCAGGCAAGAGGTTAAGCTGCAATCTATGTAAACATATGGGAGTTCTAACCCTGCTTGCAAAGATGGAAGTGGTGCTACTGGTGTGAAGCTATGGCAGTTCATGCTTTGGTGTGGACTCATCAGACAACTATTTATCCAGGATCTTGAGTGAGATGGAGGTACGTGCTGCTGCTGCACCAGCTCAGAGCCAAGCTAGCTGGATGCGCCCTCCTTGGCCTCACACACAGATACGGCAATCCCTCCTTTGACTGCAAGACAATCAGAGCCTTACAAAGCAGCTTGAGACAGGGAAAGCTGAGTGCCCAGACCAAAACTGGACTTCAGGATGCTTGCAAAAGAGTACCAAGTGTGAATGTGTGCAGACCTGTCTGCACTGTGACAGATGTTCATCATTGCTATTCATCTTTGAGCATAAATTTTAAAGGAAACAAGCGAGCCCTTATTTCCCAGCGCTGAAAATGCCTTTAGGCATCACATCCAGAGCGATTTCCCTCACCGGAAAATTTTGTTTAATGTGCCCCTTGTAATAGTCACTCTGGTACACTGGCTATGGGGCAGAGAGAAAATGTGCACAAGCGTGTGTGCATGATGGAGCCTGTGTGCACGCATAAGCAGATCCGAACACGTTCATACCCCAAATAGCATGGCAACAGGAAACTATGCCCTTCACACCGTGTATTAATGGTCATTCCACACAGCATGTTGCTATGCAAAGCCCAGGAGGGCTGCACACTGCATCTGTCTAACTCCTAGTGAGCGTTGCTTCAGGCAGCTGTTCAAGGGAGATAATTAAAGATGGTCTCCAAATCCATAAATCAAAGAGAGAAAGACCTTGAATAGCGGGACAAAAGGAAGAAAAAAGGACTTAAAAATATGCCCTGTGCTGTATAATACTCAGACAGGTTCTTTCCAGGCACGATTGTGTTTCAGAAATAGCGTGCTGAGACTCTAAGTTACTTGGGAATCCAAGGTGGGGGGAGGCATTTAATCTCTGAGTGTTTGTGTGGCTTTGAGTGCTTTGCTCTGCTATTAAATCGTAGCCCTTCTTTCCTGCGTGGCCTGCCAGCGAAAAAGCAGACGATGGTAGTTCCCCAAGGAAAAGCTGTCGAGCCGAGGGGACGTGACTGGCTATGAAAAAATACCAAGGGAGAGCAGCAGGGAGATTTTTCTCCACAGTCCAGATACACATGGGGAAAGCTTAACCAGTAACAAAGCTCCATTAATGCCTCCCTTACAAGCATTAACATTCTACCAGCATCAGGAAAGTCACAAAATAGTCGAGAGGGAGATAGCCCATTTCGTAGCAGAGGAGAAACCGAGGCACAAGAGGGCGAAGGTCCATATGTATGAAAATGTTTCCCGACAAACGTCAGAAGTGGACACTTATCTGCTAAGAAGCAGTACTATGTTAGTTTATAAGTGGCATCTTTCTGGCTGCAGCACAGGCCTGCGGCCTCTCTGCTACTTTTCAGCCCCGTGCACCAACTGCTTGGTGGATCAGACTGACAAGCTGCATCAGGCAGCTGATGTCCGAAACAGGGAAAGCCCCTGATTTTGCAGGAATCTCAGATTAAATGGGGGTGGCCTGGGCTCCAAGCAGTCCTGGAATGAAGCGTTTTTAAAACGGGGAGGCACAGATGTTTCTTGCTTTGACTACTCCAGATGGATGGGCGCTTTTTCAAGCTTTAGACAAAATCATCTCCCAAAGTCAGTCAGAGCTCCTCAGGCAAGGATTTTCAGGCTGAGTGTGAGTGTGAGAAAGGTCTGTGAAGCCCTCAGCACCGATGTGAGCCTCTGGGGAGTAGACAGCGAAACTGCTTGACCCAGGAACATGCTCTGCCAGAAGGTTTGGAGAGCACTGTCCTTGTCTGCTTCTGAGAATGATGTCTTATTTACCCCCCCACCCCCAAACCTCTTAACCTACTGTCTCACACTGCAGAGCTGGGGAGCTTTTCATTAACTATTTCCTACTCTGGTTTCCATGGAAAACAGAAAGTCACACGCACCATCTCCCAGGAGATAACAGAAGTGCCTCTGGTCTAACAATCCTACTCGCCTTTAACAAATGAGGCCAGAAGAAAAATCATCAAGATGCAAAACAGGGGTTTCGAGTCCATCTGCTCAAGTGATGCAAAATCTCAGCCTTTTAAAACAATAAAGTGCTGAAAAAAATCCTAGGTGTTTAGATAAGCCCACACTGAGGTATACTTCCACAAAAAAAGGTAAAAAGAGGCATTAAGACTGTCTATTACTAGAATGCTTTTGGGAAGTATAACATATTGTTATTTAAAGCATTTGATCTTGCTTTTCCCTAGTGCGAGCCCTAGAGTGACACACTTCTCAATTTCCATTATGTCCAAGGTTTGGGCCAGGGTCCCTGCTGTAATACTAGTACCTGTCTTTTCTAACGTTTAATCTCGTTTCCCCCAGAGGCTTCTGCTGGCTCTCGTGTACCATATGATCCACCAGATTGACACTTAGGAGCATCTTAAGTCCTAGAAGTCAGATGCTCAGCACCTAAAGATGAGGTGAAGTGGTTCAGAAGTGAGATGCCTGTTTCACATTCTTAGCAGTACTGTTTATTTGAAGAGAGATTTTCAGTATCTTTGCGTCTCAGCTTCCCCATCTATGAGAAACACGTGAGCGCATCTAACTGCTTGCTCAAAGATGACAGAGAAGGGAAATTCAAACATAAGTAATGTTTGCAGACTAGCATGTGTTTCTTTTCTGTGTAGATATCCATACAAGGCTTCATTATTCTGCTTTAGGCTAAAATCAGCGGTCTTTTTAGTGGTTTCAGCTGAGCAGCATTTGCCCCATGACATATAAAGTAGAGAGGGTAGCAGAGGTTCAAGTTCCAAGAATGAGAATGAATGCAGAAAAGACACCAAGTTCTGAGCAGCTGCGGGTTAGATGAGGCCATTTTAAAAATAAAAGATCCTGCTATGCTGTGCATCAGACAGAATGGCACATGGGTCTTTTTTGGGGACAGATTCTGTAGAGTCTATCTGGAACTAAAGTAGAATTCTTAATGAAACAGAAGTGCAGCTCTCTAAATTTAGATGCACTATTAATGCTTTTAAAAGCATGTGCATCTATAGCCATGGGGTGTCTGAAATTTCATTCACAGTGTTTGCTCCCATCAGGCCAAATCTGAAACCCACTGAAGCCAGCGGCAAAAATCCCACTGATTTCAACAGATCCAGTGCTCGGCTCACTTTTCCTGTCCCTCCCCATCTTTGGCTGCCCATTTGGTAGATTGCTATGTATGCCTAAACGAGACATTCTGCAGTTGTTGATACTTGTAATTCTGTTTTATGCTTTAGCCTTTTGGGCAGCAAAGAAGAAATGTTAGAGCTTGCATAGTAGCTGGTTGAGACAGCAAAAGAAACAGCAGGCCAAATAGTTGAAATCCAAAGGAGGTATCTATCTTTTCAATATCAGATCTGTTAATCCAGTACTCTTTGTTTGTGTTGCAAAACAGGCTTCTCTATTGAACTCCAGCTACATTTACATCAGATGTGCCATATATCATATAATAATGCAGACAGGAACTGTGACTTGTCTGGGAAATCATGTTCTGCTTGTAATATGCCGATCTCTATGGGATGTGAATGTATGAGATCTGTGGATTGAAGGCAGTATTGCAATCTGTAGTATGACGGTTATACATGAGGGATGTTCATATCAAACCCAAGATGCAATCTATTGTTTAGTCAAAAGAAACCCCCTTGATTTATAAATATTTCACCTGAGAAGAACATTCACTCTAAAACATAGACAAGCTTTCCGGTGCCAAAGGATGATCAAAGAGGATCGTCTGGATGGATGCTAGGGACCCAAGACCTGCAGCTCCTCCACAATAAAGCCCACCAAAATTAAACAGGAATAGAGCTCATGCTTTTTCAGGGGATCACTAATGGCTGGTAATCCCTCATTTATTCACTTTGCAATTAAGCACGTTATGTGATGAGCAGGGGCTAAAAACTGGTGTTGGTTGTTCTGTATAGAATCAGGAGAGGTGCATTTCTTTCAGTGTTAAAGAATAAATTACAAACTCACCTGTGCTGCCAAACTCCCTCCTACCTCATAAGGTCAAGAAACTCAGACTGACGCATTAATAAAACAAAAGCCCAACTCCTGTCAATCACTGCTGGGCTTATCTGTTAGAGACACCTCTTTCTGCCAACAGCCTAGTTCTATTTTTACTGAGCAAACGCTTTCACACCTCAGCTTCCATGTGTGTGCCCACTTCATGCGTTGTTCACACCTAGTTTACTCTTAACACCTCTCAAGGACCTTGCAGATAGGTGTGAAAGGATTCCTCCTTTGGACAGCCATGTGCTTTGATAGGAAGGGGGAAAACAAATAAGAACCAGAGTTACTGTCAGCACTTATGGCAATCGAAGAGGGGACAGGAGAGAAAAGAGGCAAGGGAATGTATCTTCACTCCTTCACAATTGCTGTCCAGTTTCTCCCTTCTCTCTTTGTAAACAGTTTGGAGTTAAAGCCATTCAAGAAGAGCACTCTCTCAGCAATGGCCTGTGTCTTTGGGGCTTCTTTCATCCAAGCTGTAACTTTCCTGCAGTTTCCCATGTGCAACTATTTGTGGGAGGACAGCCTTCCAGCAAGGGGTCCAATTTGGCCGCTGATACATGACCAACCATCTGAGGAAGTTTAAGGCTCACAGTCCCAAACTAGTAATTTAATTACGGAACAAACTTTCCTGCATTGCTGGATGTGCTAAAGATTCACTGTGTAATCACTATAAGCACAGGGCGCCAGGCTGTGTCAGCTCATCCTACAGTCTTCAGGATTGCCATGCAGAACATAACGTCACTCCTGTCCTTCACCAGTTGCTACAACTTCAGTAAGACGTGTTCAAAGTGTGGCAACTAACCCAAGTGTAGTCTTGGAAATATTCCCGAAGCATCCATCTCAGTGACAATTAGGTAAGAAATATGAATCCTCTTGATACCAGTTTAGAGTTTTTCCAGTAATTTCCTACTTAATCTTTGGAACGTGCACTATTTAAAGAAAGAGGACCACAAATTTAATTGGGATGGAAATAAATGTATATGCCAAATATAATTTGACTTTAAAGAACGATCCCACTATTTAAAACCTATCAGTGTTCCCCTTCCACCTCAGTTATTAATAGCATAGGTGCAAAAGAGATCAGACACTTTTCCCGGGATGAACCAAACTAATGGAGGGTTGGCCAACCTGTACCCTGTATGTTGGGCTCTTGAAGGGTATCTGGGCACTTGCATATCAGAACATTGTGTGCAAATGCTTTGCTGAATCCAGCCTGGCTGTGATTTACCACTGCTAAGAATAAACACTTCCTAAAAATAAACCTGTACTTTCCTGGCTTTCTTTCTCTCTTTCCTTCTACCTACCTATCTAGCTATCTTCTTTTCTGCACTTTGGGCAGATCAAATATTCAAAAACACCTCTCCTTTTCAGCATTATCAGGCTAGGGGCCTCCCAGCGCACAAGATATCCTACAGTAAAGTTAAATTCACTTACTAAAATTACTGATACAAGAATAAAACATTCTTGAGCCAGGCTTCTGTTTTACAATCATTTTACAAAGACTATCATTTCATCCTTGTAACAATCAGTAGACTATGTAAGAAGTGAATCATTGAATTGATTTGGATCAGGAAAAGCCTGCTTCTTTATGTCAGAATTACAACAGGATGAATTTAGAACCTATTTTCAATTGAAAAACAAATAAAAACCCCAGTGGCTCAGAGACTGCAGGGTACTTGCAGGTACATGATGGACAACTACCATAATAGCATAAAGTTCAACATCATAAAGTGCTTTCCTTATTGTTACTTCAAGTCAGACGGCTCTACATCCCTCACTCTCCCCGAAAAGAGTAGTAAAATTGGCACAAAAGTCATGAGAAATTTGTAAGACTATTGTTTCTTGAACCGCCACTTGCCATTCTTCCTAAAGGAAAGCTGCCAGTCCAAGGGAAGTTACCAGTGCCCCACATATAAAAAATAAGGGTTGCTAGTTCTTTCCTCCACCACAGAGAGTGGGGCCAAAATTTTCGTCTGTGACTGACTCGTCATTTTGGAAATCCAATCTGGCATGCCTCAAGAGAACCCGATTTTCACAAGACATCAGAGCAGCCTTTCCTAGTTCACTAGAGCATGAATCTCACTCATAATTATGAGCCCATTTTGTATTCAGCTTCTACTCTCCCTCATGCAGAGCGACATCAGCTTAAGTGTTCTCATCTCATTTTTTCTTTTCCCACAGTTCAACTCTTTCACATTAGCAGTGATGTGGGGGAACCCTCTCAGAAATGTGTTATTTCATTGAATGTTTCCAACCAGGCAACATTTTTCATGGTCTTTATTTGGATCAATCATGTTAAAAGCTGATGTTGCATTATTTAATCTTTGACAGGCATAGAATTAAGGTGCAGGTTTATTCACTTACAGAAAATGTCAGACTAGAATTAGATGATCACTTTAGGGATTGAGCCTAACTACTAAGATAGCTGCTTTTTCAAGCAGAAAATGTGAACATTCTTGCTGTATTTTTTCCCTGGGTTCTAGTGGCATGAGAATGGGATTTATTAGAACCTGGAGTAAGTTTGCGGAAAAATTATCCTGTTCATTTCTTCAGTGCAAACAACCTATAACTGAATATTCAGTACCAAACTGTACTGTACCAGGTTTGTTACTAACATAATGGAAAGCACCCTAGATAGTGTACACTTGCACAGGAATTTTAAGGATTTATGCCTGAGGGCAAGGCAGATTGTATGCTGCAGACAGCTGTCTTGTCTGGCTTCAGACAGTTCTATAAAGCTATGCTGATTTACAATAGCCAGGACATTTCCTCCTGCAACTTAAGTTTTCCTCATACAAAGCATGGTGCTCTTAAAGCTTAGTTACCAAAAGGACGGAATTCAACACCAAGGAGATTGTTATTTCCTGGGAGAGCGCAGGACAGCAATGAAACTTTCCTCCTCTTGACGCACTCACCTGGGTCAGGGATTCCACAGCAAGTATTAGGCCATATCCTCCAACACTATTTAAACATCTCAGTAATGAAAAAAACCCCAACTATCTAGCTGATGGCCCCATAGTGTGCTGAATTTCCACTTTACTGGATGAAATACCCAGCCGCTGAAGTTTTCCTTACCTTATGCATTGCATAGCAGATCATTAACTTGTCCAAGAAGCACAACACCCCTCAGAGAGTGGGAGCTGGGATGGGGAATGACAACAGCTCTCCAGGGTCCCATCATTTTTAACTGGGCCTGAGTGACCTGGCCCCTGCTTACCTATTCTGCCAAAGAAGCATTTTGTAAGGACCAATGTGCTCTGGTAACGAGTGTGTTAATAAGCAGCTATACAAATTTTTCTCCTCTGTAGCTGAGTTACCCCACAATCAAAGCAACAGCCTGTTTTTAAGCATGGGTCTTATCTTCCTACTCCAGAGGTCACAGATTGCCAGCCTTGCTTTAATGAGCTGTGTCCTGTGAATTTCACAGTCACTTCAAGTCTAATAAGGGAACCCACAGGGGTAGTGTTTTCAATTTGCTCCTCTTTCCTGGAGAGTTTGTACCATACATCGCACGTAGCAGTTCACAGCTGGTGAAAAAAGAAAAGAATTAGCTTGTATTCCCTATACAGGGATTTTATAATTAAATATTTATTAAGATCGGGGTCCTCTCGTTTGAAAGGCCAAACAGTTTGTTTTACTATGTGTGGGATATATTACGTTAATATAGTGAACAACTGCTTCCAAGAACTAATTTAGTGAGGGTGTTGAAAAGCCCTGCATACTCTAGAAATATTATGAACAACTAAGAATCCTTAGTACTTTGTCTAACCAAGCCTCGTGCATACAAATTAAACATAATTGGAATCCTTGTTCCCACCATCAGAACTGAGGGCTACTTTACAACTGAAATGACACCTAAACATCTAATTTTAATTTCAAATTCGCTCTATAAAAGTACAGCCTGATTGTTTTCCTCCCTTCTAAAGAAGTCTTATGAAAAATGAGCAAATCTGAGCTTTACTTAAATGTAGGTGAATGAACACAGCTATCAACTGAAGATCATTGCAAAGCAGTACTCCTTGAATATTCATTAATTCTTCTAGACATCTGATATTCCCTTGTACACACAGTAGCAAAATACTATTGCCGAGTAAATAATACCACTGTCCCATGAGAAATTCAGAGATCTGTTTTCAACTTTTAATCTAAAAGAAATGTGAAATATTCCTTTATTCTGGAATATAGAATATATCAATATTCACATAGAAAACTTTTTATTTGAGATGCTTTCTCTTGGCACTTGGAAATTTAGTTGCTCTATAGAACGGAATTAAAGTATTTCATTTTAGTGAGATTTGGCATTAGCTTATGCTTCTCTACCATCCATTAGTGTCAGAAATGAGCTATATATCTATTTTCAAGAAAAGTTTGTATAAACATGCGTGTATACAGATTAATATAGACTATAAATTATTCAATGTAAGACACTTCACAGTGAAACACGCACAATGAGTCACCAAAAAGATGGAGAGCATTTTATGGGTTTGAGGCAAGGCTTTGTTAATTAGCCAGTAAAGTACAGGAGACAAGACATGATCCAAGAGTGAAAGAAGTCTTCTGCTAGTTGGTAGGAACCTCCCAAATAAAGAGGAGCTAATGGAAGTGTTTCTTCATCTCTCACAAATAGTCCTAACTGTTTTGGACATCGTTGTGAATAGTCCCTTTAGTTGCTTTTCTGCTTAAACTGTTGGGAGTTAACAGTTTAAATGAGTAACATCAGTTAAATGTTAAGTTTTTCAGTTAAATGAGTAACATCAAGAGACTCCTCATCAAAGGGTGTGGCAAATATGTTAAGCACGACTGGAAAACTTCAACATGAGTCTCTCCATCATACCCAAAGGCACGACATGGAAAGAGTGCCAGACACACAAGAAGCGGGAGGTGCAGAAGGGTTTTCCAGTGAGCGGTGAATACCTTCTGATGTGCTACGAGATACTGAGGACCACACTTAGACCCTACCCTGCAGGTCAGCAATGAGGCTCATTTTCATGTACCCACTCTAGAATACCCATCAGCTCAAGGAGACATTCTTACCCTTAAACCCAGTTTTAATTTTCCATGTCCTGCTGGAAAACTGCAAAATGTCAAGAAAGAAAATTGTCCCTTCTGTTTCTGGAATGACAGTTTCTATTATCTAGAGAGCAGGAGAACACAGTGTGGGAAACAAAGAAAAACAGCTTTAGCTACACTACAGTTAATAAAAATTAAATGTCAAACAGGACAAGAAAAACTGATGTGGTAACATACAGAGGAAAGGATCCATGAGAGACTCTGAGTAATGAAAAGGTCAGGGGAGCCTATAAATAAAGCCTGAAACAGGCAAGATCTAGGGAGGCAGAAAGCTCATCAGAAGAGTACAACCACTCAGGCAATTTAATGAATATGTTTTATGTAAATGGAACAATTACTATTCCAGGTACGGAAACTGTCCTTACTCTGAACACTACATACACCCCATGTCAGCCATCGACACAAGGCATAAGCTGACGGCATTCCTTGTACGGACTGCACCGTGCAGGGACACAGCTCAGTCGCGGGGATGAAGAGCAATTCCCACTTCTGTCAGGCTGCCCCATGGAAATTGTTGGTTTTCTTGGGGATTTGGCTTGTAGACCCCACCTTCTCCGTGTAAAAGCACGTGGGCCTGCGGGTTTTGAAGGTCAGAAATGAGCCATCCTAGAGTTTGCATGATTGCATGATCTGACATTTGGCTTCATTCTCCTCTGTTTGAGACTCCTCTCCAGTTTGGTCCCCCCTACCTGGCCACAGTTTTTCCCGGACAAGCCTGGTTCTTATCCCCATCAGTGACCATGCTAATCAGAGTGAAATCACAGGGAAGATGACGTACCCTTCTTTTAAGGGCTATATGATGCCCTGTGACAGCGTCCCACCTCACAGTTTGTTGCATGAATGCTGAATAAGTAATCGCTCCAGCCTCAATTAAATTGCGGTCATAAAGCCCCAACTCAAAAAATCAACCAGCTTAAAATTCAGGACATGCTCACGGGCCTTCCTGAACCGGAGCCTAAACACATACGACAAACAAAACGACACGTGTAAGCACTGCCTTGCACAGAATTGTACGGGGGGTGGTCAGTGGAAGTCGGGGATAAAACGCGAGTTCTCCGAGTCATGGCCCATTGCCTCAGCCATCAGTTATGCTGCCTTCTTCAATATTGTATATAATGAAGCGCAGCACTTTGTTCTAGGCTAGCTGTTCATTTACACCAGCTAGGACCAGTTATTCATTTAGTGCATTATTATGAAGGTCTAGTATGTGTATTACAGGAATAACTGCAAGACTCAGCCCTGCTGTGCTAGCCACTCTGCAGACACAACAGAGGCAGTCCTGCACCCAGGAGCTTGCGATCTCACAGATGGGTAGAAAAAACAGGCAGGGGAAGCACAGGGCAGCAAGATCAATAAAACCTGATGTTGTGAAATTAAATGTGAAAAGAATTTCTTTTCTCTGCTATTGAAAGGTACTTGGAGAGTTGTTCCTGTCGCCCCACAGGATCTGGGTCCCGGTCCTACTCCCTCTCCTTTTCCAATTGCTGTTTCAGCCGTGCGGTCCGCCTCTTTATTCAGCGTGGCAGTGGAGACAAATTTCGTTCTGGGAAGGACAAACCCCTCATGGCCTTCCTTTGAGGGTCCATCAGGCAATGACTCTCGCTGCCTGCACCTGGCATCTGTCTCTCCTCTTTCTATTCTGGGAGGAAGAGAAACAGCTGAGCTCTGCTACCGTATGCGAGGGAGGCAGATGGGGCGTGAATTCAGTAGTGATTGTACTGCTCATTTGTTTGGCATAAAAATGACGGACACATGATAGAACAACCCGGAACAAACATGAAGGGGGGGGGGGGATATCCTTTTACTTCCAGTATTAGGATCCTGAGAAAAGAAAGAAATTACAGCTGCTAGAACAAATTATCTATAGCAATAATCACAATTATAGTTCATCTGTTTTCTACTGAACAAATGAAAATAGCAGATTTCAGCTGCTTTTACCAGATTCAGCTGCTCTGGATCAGATTAGATCCAGAAAAAGGTAGGATAAGGTGTTAGGTGCTAACTGTTAAGTGACATGTGCACACAAACACACAAGTAATTTTACTCTTGTGGGCCATCTCCCATCTTGGAAGGTTTTTATTTGTTTTTATAATAGTAATCAATATAGTCAGAATAAAGGATTCACTTGAATACATTCCTTAATTCTTCAGGGACAAAGTATATGCTGGTTTACAGGTTTTCAAAGATTGCCTAAATAAAACTAAGAAAAACCTTATCATAATGATCGCATAAAAAAATGTTTCAACTACTGATGTGGAAACAGGCAATAAAGTCTGGGCAAATCTGATTGCTTCATACGCCACACATGGACAAGAGCATTGTTCAAACAGACAACTTTGGTATGAACTTAAACACAAAGTTTACAGCCAGCACAATTCAGTGCTATTTTACAGTAATGAAAAGTTTTCCGATCAACTCAATGAAGCTTGTGTGTGCGTCCCTAAGAGCAAACAGAGTCTCAGCTGAAAAAGTACAGAACAGATCAGCTAAATCCTGGACTTTTTACAGAAAATGAAGTATCATACTACCAGTTGTAAATGAGTATCTCTTGTAAGCAAAGGTTGTAGGGACCTGGAAGGTGACATCTAGTTGTTCATACTGGCCAATTTTACCAAACATTTTGGACTTTGATGATGCATTACAGTAATATGCTCTCACAGAACTTTCTGTTGCTATCTGTAAGCCTAACACATCGCCAAACAGCTGTCGCTAATATGATTTATTACTAGTTAATGTGGAAGAGATGCCAGGGACATTGTCCAAATGCTTACTACAGTTTTGCATCAAATGATCTTAAGATTAATATTTCCAGTAAGGGAGAGAGAATCTTGGCTAAAGAAATGAAAAATGTAGGCAGCAAACATCTAAACACATATGAACATTGCTCTCAAACAAGGTTTGCAACCTTATAATGTCCAGGACAATAACATTTTGAGAATTTCTCTTCTACGTTTCTGAAGGAACAAGACTCATCAACATCTTCCTGTCAGGTTCTGGCTATTTGTGCTAGTTAATTGGCTAGCTCTTGAAATTCCATCTGCATTGTACTATTTTTTTAGCTTGCCTTATCTCATACAGAGCAAAAGATTTCATTTTTTCCAAATACAGTGATTGCCAAAAAATAAGGAAGAAGGATTTTCTTTTCAAACATTTTCTTGGAACAGTTTTTTCCTGTATCTTGCATATTTCCATTTTAATCCTGATGTTGCTGAGTTGTGCTGAATATTTAATTTATGCCAACCTGTCACTTATTTTTCCCCCCTCATTTATAGAGGTATGAATATTTATGAATGCAGCCATGGCTGACCTGCAGCTTGTATCATCTGAAAAACATATGCACACTGGGCACATGGGATGAGAAGGGAGGAAGACTAGAATTTGGGTTTCCATCTTTTGAACACAAAACAAGCACTATGCATAAGAATTGCCTGAATGAAAAGGAACATGCTGTTCCTTATAGTAATTATTTTAAGCATCCCACCTAGAGGCTCAGGAAACTCTTTGTCATTTTCAAGGTCTGCATGGGCACAGTAAAAAGAAAAGGAGGAAAAAGGACATGGCCACAAATAGGCACACACTGATTGATCGATGGTGTTGCTCAAGTCCACATCAAGGGACCAAAAGATCTCCATGAGTACTTTTTAGTTTCTTCCTCTTCGGTATTTCTTGAAAATGGAAAAGAGTAATATATAATCAATAACTCAAAACGCATCACTTCCAGCCTCCACAGCAGGAGACCTACCATGAGAAGTTTATGAAGACTGAGGGCTATCAGTATGAAATGAGTGTCCTTCCTGCTGGTATTTCAAAGGGCAAATATTCAGAACATCCTATGTGCTGGATAGAAATTAATTCCTGAAAAACTCCCCAGCCTCCTTTGATTGGTTCCAACTTGTGCCTATGCAAAGCATACACAAATCCTTGGAGAAATACTGTTAGCATCTGGGAGACAAAGTGCTTTTTCCTGAAGGTCAAGTCCTTTAAGGTAGCATACTCCTAAAACCTTCTGTGTTCATTTCCTTTGGATCATTGCAAGTTGTACATTTTTAAACTCAATATTACTACCCAGACCACTTACAAATCTTAGAATGTAGGAAGAAACAGGCTAGGAATAAAGGATGAAATCCACATCACAGTGAAATCACTGGGTCTGTAAACTTCCAGAATTCCCTCCCCAAACACTCCCCTTGCCAGAACACAAACATCCTACATCTTTCACACTCCCTATTTCCCCCTCTTCTTTAAAACAAAAGTGTAATGAATAATGTATATAAAATACTATTATGAGATATTGATTTACTAAGTTTTTGATGAACACAAACTCACTATGATCCACTGAGTATAAAATATGTGGGATATGTTATAGAGCTTCTTTCAACGAGCAAAAATCTGTAACACATCTCTAAATGATTCACAGAAATGACTTGTAGCAAACCTATTAAGTCCTGTAGCACAACTCTCCAAGAACAGCATGTTTCCCCACAGAATAGCTTTTGCTTCTTAATACAATCTACTCTGAAGTATCTCAGTGAAGACTGAGACAGGGCTTTTACAAATACCTTTGGGAAAGTGCTCCACTACATAATCTATTCTCACTGTCAATCATTTTTTTCCTAATACTCAGCCAATCTGAATTTTCACGTTAGTAATCCCATCACATTAGTCCCCTTGTGCTTCTGTGCTTTAGCATTTATACTCTTCAAATATTTATAGTTATTGTTAAGAAAAAACCCAGACGTTTTCCCTCAGCATATCAGTTTCTGTGCCTGAATGCCGTCCGTCTCCCTTGGAGCGCTGTAGTTCTTTGCACATTCCAAATAACCATCGGAGAAATTAATATTTGTTGCTGCTGGAAAAAATAGCCCATACAGAAAACTCCTTCCCCCCATCACGCACTTTCCTATGAACAACACCCCCTCTTTTTTTTTTTTTTTTAATCTGCTGTTACATTATCAAAAAGGGTTTCTGGAACTAAGTTTTCCAATTAAGGAAAGCAAACAGTTACCAGCTAGATATTTTACAGGGAAAAAAAACCCACTCGTATATAATGACTTTGGATACCTGGTTGTAACCACAAATGATTATTAACAAACACACTGTATTAACAAAACACAATGTATAATGAAAGTATCTTGGAGGTCAGGTACACTTTGATGACCTTTCCGTTCTGATTTCAGAAGCTTCAGAACAGATGTCTTAAAAAGGAAAATAACCTTTCTTTCCCTCTCTCTCCTTTCTTCATTATAGCCACTTAACTTCATTAGAGGCCCAGACTCAGAAAACCATATCCTGCACCCTTCACACTTCAGAGGTCATTGTCTATCACGATACAGTTAGTTCACGACACAAATTTAAATTCCTTTAAGATAAACAACGTTTTCTCCTCTTCTAGACTTTCTCCAATTTGCTTTCCACAGAATTATAGAGTAGTCCAGGTTGGAAGGGACCTCAGAAGATCATCTAATCTAACCTTTTATGGGAAAGGGAGCCTACATGAGATTATCTAGCACCCTCTCCAATCGCATCTTGAAAACCTCCAGCAATGGGGACTCCACCATGTCCCTGGGGAGGTTGTTCCGCTGACTGATTGTTCTCATTGTACAAAATCTCTTCCTTATATCAAATAAAACCTCTCCTGGTGCAATTTGCACCTATTTCTCCTTGTCTTCTCCATGTTGTTCCTTGTGAAGAAAGAGCCTCTGTCCTCTTTTCAGCCACCTTTTAAGTACTGGAATACTGTGATAAGGTCTCCCCGAGCCTTCTCTTCTCCAGGGAGGAAAGACCCTGCACTCCCTTCAGTCTTTCCTCAGAGGACAAATCCTCCAGCCCTTTAAATCACCTTCACAGGCCTCCTTTGGACCCTCCCCAGTCTTTCCACCTCTTTTTTGAGTTTTGCAGACCAGAACTGGGCACAGTATGCCAGGTACAGCCTGACAAGTGCTGAGTAGAACAATCACTAACTCTCTCTCTGCTAGTAATACCCTTGCGGATACAGCCCGGGATCCGATTTGCCTCTACTGCTGCAGCAGCACACTACTGACTCACATTCAGATCGTTGTCCATCATGACCCTCATGTCCCTTTCAGCAAGGCTGCTCCCCAGCCATACAGAACCTAGCCTCTACTGGGCTCTTTGGTTATGTCATCCTAGGTACAGGACTTTACACTTGTCTTTGTTAAACTTCATACTGTTCTTGCTAGCCCACTCTTCCAGCCTGTCCAGGCCTCTCTGGAAGATGGCTCTCCCTTCTGACACGTCCACATCACCACCCAGTTCAGTGTCATCAGCAAACTTAGTGAGGGGGTCCTTTCAATCCCATCATCTAGATCATTTATGAAGATGTTGAACAGTGTGGGGCCCAGTATCGATCCCTGGGGGACGCCACTTGTGACAGGCTGCCAACCTGAACAAAAACCATTGATTACCCGCCTCTGAGTGTGACCTGTTAGCCCATTTCCTACCCGTCTCACAGACCACCCATCCAATCTGTCTTGACAGTTTGTCTAGGAGAGGGCTGTGGGAAACAATGTCTAAGGCACTGCAGAAGTCCAGGTAAAAGATACCATCCACTATTGTGTTGCAGAAAGTGATCAGGTTAGTCACTTCCTAGGTTTTGCTTAATTTTATTTCTCCTCTGCTTTCTGTACACTCCTACGCACCTCGTTCAGGTTAATATTTCTTTATTAAACTTCTGGAGCATTTGGTAGTCATCACTGTAAAAACTATTGTGAGACTCCACATTTGTGTGCCTCTCCCCCATTCATCACTGTTGTGTTTGGTTTCAGGTTTCAAGTACTTATATCGACAGTCAGTTGAAGAGACTTAAAATTCTTGACCTGTGATCTAACTTTGAGTTTGAGCTTCCCCATTAAAGCTGCTTTAAATATTGACCTTTCATATAATTTCCCTTCAGGACGACTGAGGTATTCCAAAGGCTCATCTATTCCTAACCCAAACTCTCCTTTTTAAAACCTGCAGAAAAACACACTGTGCTCTTCATCATTCTAGCAAACTAAGCTGATGTTCTTTTTGGATTTTAACACTATTTTTTCCCCTGTTCTTTACTCAATGTAGCTATTTTCTATCCATCCTGAAACTCAGATCTGTAAATTGATCAGTAAATTACATTCCTTACTAACTGGAAGCCACTTTTTGATCACTAATGATATAGTTCTCCAATTTTCCCCATTTTCACTTACTTCCTTTCATGTCAGCAAGAAATGGACTCAGGATGTCTCTTTTGGGATCCCCTGCTTTCCATTTAGTGAATCTGACTTCTCTGTAACTTATGAATTTCATTGCTAAGTTGCTGAAAGTGCTACTCAACAGAGATGTATGTAGTTAAAGATCTCCCGTGAGCATCTTTTGATACAGAATACCTTCAGCAGAGACTATTTTATCAGCATCACTTGAAATATGCCTAATGTTAGTCTGCTTTGTTTGTATTTCTTCACTGGAAAATTATTCAGTTGTTTCCTAGCACTGTAAGTGTTTTTAAGTATCATGCCAACCCATTTACTTGTTCCATGTCCATTTGTCCTATATAAATTATGTTACACTAATCTATACCAATGTCCATTTAAAAAATTACCTCATTAAGGTCATCTGACCCCACTAATGGAGTACTTTCATAGGAAACTTGCTTGCTCTTTCTGGGCATTTTCTGTATGTAGATCAAAGGTGCTTCATGGCTCTTAACACTTTTTTCAGAATACCGCCATCTTCTCGTTTTTACTGTGATAGTGAATGTACATGTCAAGTTACCTGAATTAAGTAACATTTCCTTTACTGTATTTCTTGGCTACTTTAAATACCACTTAACAAGCCACACAGGATATGAATTCAGGAAGCAAGTAACACATAGTCACACAGTTTCATATTCATAGTATTAATTTATATTAATTTAGTTACTCTGATTATCCTGAAAGATCTAAGTGCTATAAAAACATAATAAATAAATGTGCCATTCCACATAGTCTGACTATAGCTAGCCCAAAGCTGATGGCATTTTTGGTTCAGTCTGAGATTTTTTTTGAAGTATCAATCTGTAAGATTTTTCCACAGTAAAGTCTTGACATAGCTCCTATTAAGGTCAGTAGGAGTTAGTGGCAATTACATCAGACTATGAATCAGGACTAATTAGACAGAGATCTGTATATTAATCAATCTAGGAGATGCAGGAAAAAAAGCACAGAGCTGTAACAGCTGAATTTTGAATGTGCATACTTAAAAGCCAGTAGTTAAAATATTGCATCATGCACCCAAATATTCTACTTCCTTTTAATATTAGTGTTTATCATGTCACTCTTCAGGAAACACAGATGTATTCTGGATAGAAATTGGAGCCTTCTAATTTAAAGAGAAACCTGAATAGTCTAAGTACCTCAGAAAAAATTTTGAAGGCTGCTGGTGGATTATCAGCTAAACATTAACATTTGGTAATGCAGTCTGCACAGAAGAATATAAAACTGTAAAAACAGGGAGAATGAAGGATGAAAAAAGTTAGAGAAGGTACACAGAAGATCAGCAAGAGTAACTGAAAGGCTGGAAAACATACTACACAGAAAAATACAAAGGATACAGAACGTTTGGTTTAACAATGAGGTGGGCAACTGTCACAGTTCAAAAGTATCTACATGGAGGGGAAAAACAACGTAGGAAACAGAGGGCCCAAACACAAAGGAAAATAAACTAAAAGTAGATTAATTCAGGTGTGAAGTTACATACTTATAACAGGGAGGCCATTTAACCACTAGAAATCTTTCCTGTGAAATGTGGTAGATGCTATGTTGCTTTTTTTTTAAAAAATAAAAATGATTGGAATAGTAAAAACAGTACAGTGGCTACTGTATTTGAGAAAAATTACTTCATCTAAACCCAATGACCTATTTTATATGGGAAGCCACGTTAGATTATCAGTGTTCCTTGGAAACTGTGACCGTTTCGATTAATAGAAGATTAAAGAATAGGGACAATCTTAAAGACTATGAGTGTCAAACTTCTGGTTACATTTAATACAGATATAAATGGGTCAACATAGCTACAGATGTCACCACACTTGCTTAATGTTAGCTGAATAAATCACTGCTGCCTACTCAAAACCCCTGCATTCTTCTGCCAATAACAAGATAAGCTACTGCTTCATAAGAGCTGTGGCTTCAGCCATCCAAGAATTTCACAGTATTTTGCAGCCTGGAATTATCCTTGCATGGGATACACTGTATGTATCAGTAGAAAAGGAGCCATAGAGAATCAAGTGTTACGAAGCCTCAGGTCAGAAAACAGGCTGCATCCAACACTCCGCAAAGGCACACAAAGGCTTCATGAGTGCCTTGCAAACCAACTTAACAATTACATATGGAAATTTCAGGGACGGGATCCAGATATGCAGGTTCCAGATTCCTTGTGACCATAATGCCGCCTTAAACATGAGCACCTCATTTACGTACCACAAAAGAGACAATACTCCCTCTACCTAATTACTGAGATGCTTTTTGAGTGCATTGTGATGAAGGCAGTTTTGGTTTTGCACTGCTGAGATCAATGGAAGCTTCTCCATTTTTTGAGTGGTGGCAGGGTCAAACCCAATAAAAAAAAAATAATCAAGTAACGCATTACAGAAATAATGTAAATAATATAATTGATTCTAATGGAAGGTAGATGGATGATATAAGTCAGGTTACAACTTTTATCGATAAACAACGAATTATTCCTGGGCACATATCCATGGAGACTCTGCTTGTCCTCCGCTAAAGCACAAAGTCTGCCAGCCAGCAATCAAATTTTCTTGCAAAGGATTCACTCTTGCTAATACTAGATTCCCACATTTGCAATATAAATCAACCAGTGACAGTGTGTAAGCTTTCCAGCTTTTTTAAAAAACGCAACAGAAGCCCTCTTTGAAAACCCAACATCCTCCAGTTCAGACTTTCTGAATTCTTCCTGATTCCTGTAGGTGACTCGATTGACTCAATGAAAGCGGGCAACAGTGAAAACTCTACCCAATGCTAATGTACCCCAGGTTCTGCAAAGGCCTGCATCCTACAGACCAAACGGATAGATTGCTTTCTTGAGAAAATTTGTGGGGGTTTTGGGTTGTTTGGGTTTTTTTCATGGGTGATAAACTACATCCAATACACTTTAAATGTGAAAGAGGTTAAGTGACCCTATAAACGCTAATACATGTAGAAACCTTTCATTTTATAGTGTCACACTCCTCTGGGAGAAAGCGCTGAGCAACGAACTAAAATGGGACAAGCTACTCTCAAATCTGTAGCAAAGTCTGGATTTGTGTACTCATTTTTTCACTACATTAAGTACTTCTGTGGAATTACAAAAAATAATTATCATATAAGAACACGAATAAAGTTGTGTTGCTACTGTTTTTCATCTGTGTTGAAAAAGCAACCACAATCAATTCAACAAATGGGTAGAGAGAGAAAATAAAACAGCAATTAACAAATAGAGTTGGAGTAGTTCCACTCCCAATAAACCAAAACAGCGGAAAGTGAACAATGGATTTCTAGGGAACATCTACCTAGTCTTGACAGATCTTTCTTTTTCATTCATTTGCAATGATATAGCTCTATCCACTGCATGCTAAAAACAAATACACGTATAATCAGGTGTTTTATAACCAGAACCAATATTTTTCTAGCATCACCTTTGGTATATAGCAGCTTGCAGAACTAGTGCCAACAAATAAACTGCATCAAAGCCTCAATTCTAGCTGGGGCATAAAATAATCTTTTTGAAGATGTTCAGTCCTTTAGAAAAGCAGCTACCACACCAGGTCCTGCTGCACAGTATCAGAACAAACTTCCAGATTTTCTATAGAGCATGTGCATTCCAGACTTGGGCATAAAGCATTATGTACTTAAATAAAATTGGTTGTGCCATTACACACAAAACCTGTTAAAAATTATAAATATTGAATATTATTTATTTCAGTAGTATTTGTACAGAAATAGCAATGTTTGTATAAAACTAACTCTGTGACCACGATCTAAATATGAAGAGTCATAATAAAAGTCAGGAGATCTAGTGTTCATATCAAAAGGGTACCAGATTCGTTTATGCATTTATTGTGCATTTGGACTATTCCAAATGTGTTCCTTGTAATTTCTATGACAGCAGTACACAGTCTACACACCTAAAATAAATTCTTTTAAAAAATTAAATATTAAATTTAAGAATTTTAAATAAAACATTAAAAATAGTAGGGTCATGTTTATAATTACGCTGTACATATACAGGAAACTCTTAAAAACCCCTCTGTTAAAGCTGACAAACAGTTTCTACTCTGGTATATTTTTATTTTTATTATAAGCTCTGACATTTCTCTCAGAGCTTGCTCTTGCTATAAACTTTATAAATTCATCAGAAAAATCCCTGGAAGTGGACAATTCCTTTGTCTTTGGTCCATATCTAGCCAGTTATAAAGCATTAATAATTTCAGATTTGGCAGACTGCTGAACTAGTAAGTGAACAAATATTCTGCAGGCCGGATTCCATGACACAGCTGAAAGATCAACAACAATACCTTGCAGCAACAATGCCGGTAAGTTACGACCTTTGTAGCAAGAATTCAGGAAGGAAAAGCCAATACCACAAAGCAAAGCCAGCAATGTTGAACTACTTCCCCATGCCATATTCTTCCTCACAAAACCCCAGATTCCCCCTTCTTCCTCCTGTAGGTATTATATGGAAGAGGAGCTCCCCAAAAGCTGGAGAGTAAGTAGGGAAAAGAATTCAAGGAAAAATGGAAGGATAATGAATCGTCTGTGCAGGCCAAATAGAATTCTTAACATATCCTTTTGGTACTCTAGAGCAGCAACTTCTCCTGTACCACCGACAACAACCTTCCACTGCTGCCAGCTGTAAGTCTTTGAACAAACAGCAAGGAATGACTGACTAATGATGCATAATTACAGTAGGCTGTGGAGGGGAATGGGTTGTTATACTTACATAGAATGCACTTTTCCTCATTTTTTTCCAAGGAAAAAAAAAATCATTAAGAATGTTACATCTAAGACAACAAGCAAAAATGTTACATCAAAAGATTTTGTTTAGGTTACCAAAAGAAATACATCCGAGGTGGGAAATTCCACATTTACAGTTTCTAAAGTGAGCTTTTTGCCATCCAATACATGAAATAGTCTTTTACGACTGTCACACATATATATATATTTCTTTTTTTTTTATAAAAAGACCCTTCATCCACTACACAGATCAGATTTACAAGGGAAACAATGGTAAATTTGGCAGTTCTTCACCCTCAAATATCTACCTTTCCATCCTCAATAAACTTTCTTTTAATGGAAGTCATTAGTGACATAGGAAGGGTTCATGTGCCAAATATTAGCTGTTATGTGCAGCATACAAGGCATTTAAAGGCATAATCTCTACTACTCATTTGTGTATCCCATTTGCAGCTTTGGATGGATATATAACAGCACAGGTATTCCTATCTGGAAGGCAGCCCTAACGCAGTCTAGGAAATATGAATGAGCTCTGCCTACGTGAATATAACATCCATCCTACATAATTAGCTACCATTATGCTTCGCATACATATCTAAGGAGAGCCATATGGTCATCAGATGAAGGTGTTATTGACAAAAATGTCACTGTTATGAAAAAGAACTGCCATGCTTTATTCTCTATCTGTAAGAACTTGAACTCTTTAACATCTGTTAATCTTTCAGGACATGTTTGAAAAGGTATTCTTCACAAATTTATGATCAACGAAGAGCAACATCTTTAAAATATGAGACTCTACCTGCTTTCACTGAAATAAACAACTCCATTGATTACATAAAGCTACATATTTCCCTCTCTTCTAAATAGGCATACGGTGAAATCACAACTAGGCACGTTTAGAAAAAATTATTGCCAAAACCTAGGAGTTTTAACAGGAAATAGTTCAGATATTCTGTCTGCTGATAAAGCTTTTTTCTTCCCCCCTCCAAATGAGGAAACTCTTCATGCTACATGCAACTTTGATTCCAAGAACGTTAAAAAGCAGAATAATATGACAGAGGCCCCTCTCTTCTTATGTTAACTTACATAAAGAGTTACCTTGTGAGAGACAGTAGTTTCACTAACACAAATCTAATTTTAATTAGAATTACTATTTGCATTTTAGTATTTATTTATTCTTCATTAGCTCCAGATGCAAATGTTATTAAAAAGCTTCAGACTAGATCTTCACTTCTATTCTACTATATATTTAACGCTACTGAACTTGTCATTGGATACACCAAATCCAATGAAGCACAATATAAGCTAATTGCCTTCCAATTTACAAAGGTGGTTTTTTTCCTTCATTTTTCACCATGGTAAGGTTAAAATGCTTCCCTTGGAGATACTCAGGTGTAGGACACTAGTTATCCCTGGCAAGTAAATATCGCTGGAAAAGCTAGATACTCTTCATACTACAACTCCATCCTAAAGGTTGCTCAAAACAGCCTGAGATTTCACTCTGTTAACTATGGAACAATGTAAAATGCACAAATACCACCATCTCTGAACATTTTAAATAAAACTATCCCAGAGTGATATCTGGTCTATATGCCAAACTACTTAATTAGCAAATTCAAAATTAATGTATCCATCTGTTATAATGCGCAAACCCCAGGTAGCTCTGTGCATTCATTTTCACAATTCAATCCTGTGCCAATTTTCTAATCCGTCTGCTCTGTCCACTACATTGAATGATGACAATAAACAGAAAACAAAACAAAATATTGAACTCTGTGTCTCAGGATATATGAAGTCCTGTATAAACCAATAAAATATTATGCTGGAAGGCTTTTTAAAGTATTAGCAGCATCTGTAGAGTACAAACTAAAACACTTCCATATTTTCAGGTGTTTTACAATGTGTAAGAAAGCATTCAACAGGTAGGCTTTACTATCATCTCCAAGGTTGCTTTTAGAAAAAAGTACCACACAGATTGGAAAGAATACTTAAAAAGATCGTGATTTTACTATGTGAATTTACTTAACTCTGAGGAAGGAGGGACAGTTCAAATAGATCTTCATTCCTTTTTCTATTTCTTTAAATGAATTATTTGTATTATTTTCACAGGGACTTTAAGGCTTTGTGAATTATCAGAGGTTAAACGCATAGAGAAATAAAAGAAATAAAAGCTACTTTATTCATAGCACTCATGTTCCTCAAAGAAGGAAGCCAGGAATGCCACAGAAAGTAGTTCTCTTCTAAAAAAAAAAAAATTACTGATATTACTTAGATAAGGTATCCTGCTCTTACTGAAGGACAGATTGAGTTACAATCTTAAGTTCAGTGGAGGGAAAAAAAAAAAAATCACTAATGAGAGCACACCTACGTTTATCATTTGTTTTTCAAAAAATCTTGTAATTTCACTTGAAATTACAATTTTAATTTTTCTTTTCTTCCTTTTTCTTTCATCCTCAGTACGATATCCAACATAATGATAATAAAAATGGGAAAGAAAAAAGACACAAGCCATATTCCCGCTTTGTCCTGAAGGCTCCACACTTGACATACACCATTGAAAATCACTGTTTTCTCTCAAACTATTTTCTTTGTAAATGGGCATCCCTACAAAAGATTAATTTTTAGTTCCATACAGATAACTTAAAAAAAAAAAATCAGCTAATTTATATGCCATACCTATACCACACTACTTTTTCCTAAAGAGTGATGTTTCCTTGTAAAATAACATAATTTATATTTTTGCTAGGTTTTAAAATAATGTGTTTAAAATCTCATATGTGCTTCAAGTTGGTCTGATGTAAACTAAAAATTGCTTTTATTTGCTATGCAGAACAAAATTACCATATTTCAAGTTAGGTGATATTTTGACTAGCACCTTCATGAAATGCCTCAAGAAAACCGTATTTTAGGTAGTTCTAGTCCAAGCTTTTTCTTAAGAAATACAATTTTCAGACTTATCACCCATGTGTTACCTCATTCCTCACCCTAAGCTGCATGTTATTAGAGGCAACTGATACAAATTACAGGTGTAGTAGTTCAGCCAAGAAGTGACCCTAAGAACCACTGCATGAATTGCATCTAGCAAAATTTCACTGATATCTCAGTGTCACTCTAGCTTTAAACTATTTCAGATCAAAACATTTAAATGGAAAACGTTTCCACAGCAGAATTAAATGAACAGATAAATACAAATAATGAAGAGATAAAGACAATACCACACAAAGCAGTAAGAAACCAATATAGAAATACAAGACAAGATAGGTTCGTAGGCAGGACAATCTTCTTGCCAAGTCTTTAGACTGTCACACCTACAGCTAAGTGTCAGAAAAAGGAGGAGGGAGAAGAGACAGATATAGCTCAAAAATGAGGAGAAGCAGCAGGATGTGACCAATTGGTTCCACCAACATTTTCAGCAGATGTCTCAATCCGGGAATCCCTTTCACAGTCGGACAGAGGCAGAGACTGTAAGACCACCAGTTTTTCCGAATGCCAACTTTTGAATTCTCACGTCTTTTGGTTCATGCAATCCCAGCATAATAACAGCAAATTACCTCACAGAAAAACAGCTGTAGTTAGGTACCTTGCTACCACTTCCATCCGCAACCTCACAAATCCACAGATCATGTTGGGTAAAGAAGAGCTGCTGCCATGCAAATATACCCCAGGAAGCAAATAGCTATTATAAAATATTCACAGAGAAAGTACTGACAGATTTTTGTCTTGTTTAGAATGAAAGAATGTATCATAGCCAAGCCTTCCGAAGTAAAAAATAAGAATAATACTACAGTACAGGAATCACAGAAAGTAAATTACCAGGAAAGGCTTTTAAGTATTTTCTACTGAAATAGCAGGAGCATATAGAGGAAACAGCATGATACATTCAGACAATACATACCTGTGCTGTTTAGTCCATTTGAAAATATTAGTATAAATAGGCAATATTTTTAAACATTTGGACTAAAATTTTGACATGAACTCCACAGGAATATGCTATGATTCTAACACTTAGTTGTTCCTGTGACATCTGCAGGAATGTAGTATAATTTAACATTTGAAAAAGGTTGCTTTGATCCTGGGAAGTCAGAAAAACCCTCAGATTTGCTTTGTATGTATTTGAGTATTCAACATTTAATAGTAGAAGCCTGAAAGAAACCTTTCACAGCTTAAGAAAAAAAAAAATCCACAAAAACCAAGCAAAAAGACTCAGAGAAACAAAAACCTTCTTTACAATCTGAAAACTTTCTTCAATATTTATTCAATAGGGTTAGAAAGAGAAAAATCAGTATAAGAGAAAAAAAATCAGCTGAAAACCTCTTCAGTTCAAGATTCAAACAGAAATCAGTAACTTTACTTCAATATATGGAAACTATCATCCACAAATGTATTTTTATTCTTCTCCTATAGCACACTTTCACCCTTTAACACCTTTCAACAGACCATGAAAAAGATGCTAGAAACACATTGCTCATTCAGAAAAACGACCCTGTTCTCTACCAATACCAGTTGAAAAGGCTGATGCTCTTACTCATATTAAATAAAACACCACATCATAAAAAAAAAATATCCATCCATTTCAATGGGCGCAATCTAAGTGCAACATACAAGAGTACTGAAGTTCAGACTAAAAGAATCAAAAATGTTGAAACGGTGATCATTTATGAATATCATAGCTGGATCATCTATGAATATCATAGCTGATTCTTGGTTCCAGAATTAGTGGGCAAAAGGAGCAGAAGAAACAAGCTTCAGAAGTTTATTTTACCTTTGGGTTTTTTTTTTTTGAGGGTTATAAATTACAGACTCTGAATGCTTTTTCTTAACAGGACTAAACACAAACTGCAGCTGTTTCCAACTTTAAATGAATCTACATTACCTACTGAACAAAGGAGAATTGAAAAACCATATTAGCAGGGACCAGTACAAAACTGGAACTTGAAGCAAATACAGACCATATGGTTTCAATATATAAAGCTAGATAAAATTTTAAGATATTACCTTCTATGTTCACCTCTTATTTGGGAATGTTCCCACTGAAATGTGCAGTGAGTTTATGAGTGTTCCCGTCTGTTGTCACCGCCACACTCCCTAGTACTGTCTGTATAATTCTGAAGCAATGGATGTTTCTTACACCATCCCACTACTTGGATTTACCGGGCCCATGTCACTTTGCTTGCATTTAATTTGGGGCTCTGTTTATTACTGGCTTTGTAATTCTTTGTTGGGCCATTTATTTGGCAGAAATCCAGTCGTTTTGCTTGGCACACTTAATCTTCAATAGTAAAAAAGCATAAATAACCAGAGGCAAATGCGGGTATGCAATATTAATATTATTGTTCTAGTTCACAGCAGCACAAACAAAAATAATTCAAGAATAAAAGACGTTAAGGCATTCATTTAACATGGCTGAAGGTGTTGTGCATTCATCCAAAGTGATCTCAGGCCAGCTGAAACTATTTGCAAATTTAGCATAGCATTGGCTGGGAAAAAGAAATTAGCATTAAAAAGTATTTATGCAAAGGTCTTTACTTAGAATGAAGTAAACTATGATTTTGTTTCAAAAATGTGTTTAAAACTTAGCTACTTAGTCATTGTAAAAATAAAACCCCAAGGAAAAAAACTCTGTACTTAAGCTTATTTCAGCCTAGTGGTAGAAGATTTACAAAGCGCCATTTGCATACCTACTTAAAATCAGTCAGATCAGAGGTTCTCAGCATTTTGCACAACCGATTTCTAATTGGGTGAATATAGAGGTTATACGCAAATCTTAAAGATCCTTTTTATTTCTTCATCCAAGACCAAGATAAGAACTTCACAAATTCTGACTGTATCAGACAGTATATTAGCTGTCCAATTGTGGTCCAAAACTCTTGCAACAGGAGGAATGCAAAGCAGAACAACCTTGTAGTGTCGGCATGAATAAAAATCATATTGCACAGAAATAAATATCTGACATCTCCATGTTATGTCTCACAAAAAGATGTAAACCAGAAGAATGACAGCTAGTACTTTTCCTTCACTAAAACTAAGCAATTTCAAGAAGATTTCCAATCATGGCTAGATATTCCGGGCAGGAGCAAAGCATAGTTATATATTAAGAGCTATGGAGGCCAAAGTAAGCAAAAATCTGAAGCAAAGTACCATACCATTATAACAATTGCTGACTTGGAAATATGAATATAAAGAATCAGTGCAAAGACTAGTTTGCCATTGCCAGCAAAGGGAGCCCAAGAGATGTAGTGACTACTTCACATCCAGCATCCCTTCAGCTTTGTGCTGAACACTGGAAATCCAAGCCAGACCACTTAGAAGTTTTGATGAAAAAGTTGATGACTGAGCGAATGAACAAAATCTATGAAAGTACAAGTGTGACCTGATAAAATAATTTACCTAGATATTTTGCAAAAAAAAAACCCCAAAAAACAAAAAAACCACCAACCAACCTTCCCCCTCTCAAACAATGTGCAGTTTTGTTTAGATACTTGAACTCCTTGATTGGTTTTGACTACAAATTAACAAAGCCTAGGGTAAGTCTACAACAGTAGAACTCCACTGTTTTAAACAGAAGCCCAACAGTTCTTCTAAATTAGCAACTCTGTATTTCACTGAAACAAATCAAGAAAATTAAAACTTGATAAACATCAGTTACAAAAGAACTTTAACATGCAAAAATCCATGCTCTACTACCAACAAAATATTTTGTGGTTTGTATTCAAAGTTTTGATTCAGGCCCTCTCTCAGTTCCTCTGTTTGAAATATATATTGTTGATAAATAAGTAGATTTCCATAAGCATTCACTGTATTATACAGAGAAATTTGCTATTTATTTATTCACGTCACACCCCAAGTGCCCTGAACAAGTGGCAAAGACTGAAGGGCTGGAACTTATCATTCCTAAGATCATTAAAACATGAATTCTACGATTCCCTTTCACTTTTGACGCACTCAGTGTTATCATGATTGCAAAGGTCCGATAAAGGGTAAAAGTACAATTCCAGGTTTGGACAACGCTAGCAGGAGACATTAAGTAAATGGAAATTATCGGTAAACAGGAATAGCGTTGTAGGAAAAGCTAAAGTTACCAAGGATTTTTGGGGAAAGCAAGCAAAATTAACTGTAATCATAAGAAAAGGCTTTGAAGGCCAAGGTGTAAAACTTAACTTATAAAACTTAAACTATAAAACTAACAGTACAAATAAAGATGTTTGCACATAGCTCTTTGTCTACAAGCAGAGAATTTACAGAACACGTTAGCGTTTAAGGCCACAGCTGTAAATACTATCAATGAATCCAAGAGGCAGCAGGCATTTTCATAGCGCTGGGAGTGGAGAAGGATTAAAGACAACCTGGCTGGGTAGGTCACGGGGGTTAATATAAATTTGAAGTACCACACGTTCTTTGAGCTAAGCATTAAATCTCACAACTTAGCAAGCCCTTACGTGCTTGTGGTTAATAAAGTTTCTAAGTTGTCAAAGCGTAATATTTCAACGGTCTGCTTACAACAGCTATTTCTTTTTCTCACCAGTATAGATTGCTCCTCCCTACATTGTATTTTAAATAGATACTTTAAAGTATTAACCTTAAGTTAATTTAATTACATTAAGCCTTTAGTAGGTAGCTTTTTTTAAAACCTATTCTTGTTATAAAACGAACTGGATCCATGTTCTATTTATTGTTCCATATAAACGCAGAGACTTTAAACGTGGGACTCCAACTGATGCTTGTAAGCATGCTGTAATACTGAACAAGAGCATAAAAATCTGGAGCCACAGTTTCCAATCTTCCTGAGCCTCCACAGAATGCTCAATAAGGTGCACTGTTGTATACGGGAATGACTTACATCCACATGTACCTAAAAGACTGTCAGAAAGCAGAGATCAAAGATACATAGCTACTTTGATAAATGAAAGACTGACACAGGCCTTTCACAGCTCACCAAACTAGTCATAATGACTGTAAAAGGAAAAATTTTCCCTACTAGTGTTCCTTATTTTTTACTACACCTTTTCTTGCGGGTTGCCCTTTTTCCAGAGAATGGTCATACAATCAAGAAAATTTATTTTAAAAAGCATTCCCCCGCAGTTATCACTTGTTTTTAAACATGTTTATGAATAAAAAATGTTATAAATTGCCATGTAATAACTCATAAAATACAGAATGTTCTTTAGCAAAATAGTATTTCAAAGCATGTTATCATTCTATGCATACAAATTGCAAAAGAGGCATAATGCCAAAACATGACCTTTTCAAAAAGGAGATGGATGAACTGAGAAATATATCCTCCCCACTTCCACATTTACTTCATATAGTTTCTTCAGATGAAGTACACACATTTTCCAACTCCAAAATAAACACAATTTAGTGCCTGTCTTCTCACTACAAATTGTATCTTTTTAAAAAAAATTCTGTGCCAGTGACTACTTTCTCAAAATTATGTTGACATTATGTGAACAAAATCCCCGTGACCTTCAGTAATGAAGTCACTAGTTGAACAAATATCTTTACAGAGATGTCTCCATCACAGTGTTAGCAAAACTTTGCATTTTATCTGTTTTTTCCCTTAAACATTGAAATGGTTCCTTACAAATTAACACATCAGCTTCTCTGCTTGTCTTAGCAACACAAGATTTATTAATTTGCTGTCTCTCAATTCGGCTCTCCTGAGTCACTCAGTAGAGGACCCTGAACCCACAGATGTCTAGGCAAAAGTTTGCCAGACATTTCCCAGGAGTCAGCTTGCAACAGATACCAAACACTGTGATTTACGTATCACATCGTTCCAGAGACTACATATTGTTCATATGCTAAACAAATATCTGAGAGTGGAAAGACGACAGAAAAAGTGAGAAACAAAATCAGCGAGCCAAAGACTGCACAGAAAAAAAGAAGCAAGATTAATAATTAATTTAAAACAAAAAGAAATGGTGTACCAGGAAAGGCAGTACAGATGCAGAAGTTGTGATTTTGGAGGCAGATGGAGCATGTTAGAATTAGAGCAGCTGTAGAGAGCTGATGATATCAAATTTGCATTCGAATTCAAGCATGAGTTTTCTTAAGAAGTACAGACTGTTTTCAGAGTGGAAGGCAGACAGTAACCATAAAAATTAAAAAAAAACCCAAACTTAAAAAAAAACAAGTTCTTTAGAAAAAAAATTAGAGGAAGTTAGAAAATTACAGAAAATAATGCTTATACTCTTATTTGAAAACGTACATCTTCACTGATCATTAAATATTACTATAAAAGAAAAAAAAATTCCTCAAGTAGTTACATTGAACCTACAGCATTAATGAATAGTTTTAGCTAAGAAGAATGGGGAAATTTATACTGTTTTGAGGTATTCTACTCAATAGTTTAAAATTATTTCAATATTTTAGCCTTTCTAGTTAGAAACAAAGCTTCCTAAAATGTCCTGTTCCAGTCAGAACTTTTCACTGTTTTTGAAAAAGCTCCATATCTGTTCAGCTTTAGGCAGTTCTATTCCACTTTCCAAAAATTGTTCCTTCCATCAAAGAAAAATCCACTTATTTGCATCGAGAGCCACTCTGGAGGGATCCAGAATAGAGTGTTTCCATACATATGTATATAGTGTAACTAAACATAACAGTGATGTGCAAGTTACAGTAATTTAGAGAGGGGGGAGGGGGGGGAAAAGACATGAACATTCACTGGCAGAACACAGAACAGTCACTGTGTCCTGACATAGTTCCAAATACACAAGTTTAGTCCCAGTTAGTACACTCGCTATAGAGGCTGTCCTCAATTTACCCACTCCTAAAGGGCTGGTAAAATGGGTTGGAAAGTCAAAGATGTGATGAGAGCCACATTACTTAGTTCTCTACCACTGACTGCCTATTGAGACGTATCTTAGTCTTACCAACACAATAAGCCATTTAGACTCAGGCTTTGTCCTCTTAAGATCTGGGGAAGGTCAAACATGGAATATATGTAAAATCTTTGTATTCTGAGTGGTGATGAGCAACTTGAAAAAGACCAGTTTGGGCTTCAGTTCTGCCCAAACATTCTAGCTTTCAGCACTTCACTGGGTCAGAAATTAGCTTCCCACACAACCAAACACAAGTAATGCAAAATTTTGTTTTTAAACTAATACAAATGACACACATAATAATTAACTTCTAAAACAGTCAATAAGCTGTTAGCCTTCAATAAACAAGATAACCGTGACTCCTGACTTCTTTGAGATTCAAATTATTTAATAAACTTGCTTATACACATTTTAATATTGCCATAAAATACTGGTATCACCTATCACCCTACCAGCACTCATGGAACAACGCACGTCATAGCTACGATAAACCTACACATACCAAAAATTTAGCAAAGGTTTTACTTAAGTTTAAGTTTAGTTAGCTAGGCAACTTAGTTATCTAGTGAACTTTACAGCAAGTCATAGTAATACTTTTGACAGATTTGTTCAATGTTCAGTTGATGATGACATCCACTGATCAAAAATCCTCGAAGACACAGCAAGAGAGCTGTTTTATGGCAGCTTTAGAAAATCTCAAACCCTCAGAGCATCACAAATCATTTACAGCATGTGATAGGGCGAGAAACACAGATAAGTATTTAAAGGCTACAATAATCTAATTACACTAAGCTTTTTTTCAGCAGGGATTTGATTCTCGACTGTTTCCTCCATTTCATCATTCCTTAAACTCAAACTATATTTTGTTCAACTTTAGTGAAGATACTAGAAAGATAACTGGACATCCAAAACCATCACTACAAAATACATTTCCCCTCCTCTTGCAAAAGGATGGGTTATCTAAACATTCTCCCCTTTCGCAGAGGGGGTCTCCTCTTCCTTGCTGAAAGTTGCATCTCAAAGGTTTTGGGGAAATAGCGTTTAGAACAAAATCATTCAAGTTCTTTACTTGAAAATGCACATGCAGCTTTATGGGACTTGGGATAGGCCTGAAAGGTGTAAGTTTTCTTATATCTACCTTAATCCTCTCACCAACTCTCACAGCAATGCATACGTTGATCTGTGTCTCCAAGGCATAAGGGACTTTGTACCTTCAAAGTTTAAATTCCTGTGTTAAGTATCTATGCAAAGCTTTAGTGGAATATTGTTATTTTTAGCCTAGGTCTAATTCTCTGTATCCAGAAATAAAATGCCCGATCTCCAACACATTTATTTTTCCACTATCGTTGTTACCTTCTGGTAATGCCAGAAGGCCAAAGTCATAGTGGGAGGTTCTGTAAAAAAGTAAGACAATCAATCTCTGCACTGAGGAATTTACAGTCTGTCCCATACACCTTTACTGGGCCAGTAAAGTGACTCTGACAATGGCGCACAAACTATTACATGTAGAATTAGCACCACTCTAGACTTATTTCCAACCTCAGACAAAAGACTCACTGCAGACTCTGCAATTCGGCAAACATCACAGCAATGCCTTGTACCATGAGATCCTGTTATATTGCTGAAGAAACAAAGCCAAACGCTTCAGTCTTCCATATTACCTAACTTTCAAAAATTTGTCAGCGTGGATCACAGGAAAACATGGAATTCCCCGAGAACCAGTGCTAACTTCCTCATAGAAACAGCTATGTTATTTTGCAATAGGTTTCTGTATGACTGTCCCCAGTGCCGCTAGCATGAAGTAAACACTTAAATTGCATATATTCAGACATCATTAAAACAGCATTTAGCAGTTAGTTTACAACATGGTTAAGCATAAGCAGTATGCTCTTGACAACATCAGTGAAAAACAGCAGAAACTTGCTTTAAAAATGCTATGTTCCTCATCTCATAGAATGGGTAATTTGAGTTCCGAAACGGTTTGGAATACTGCTTTTCAGCAAGTCTGTTCTGTTAAATGGATTACTAGATCTTAAAAAAAAAAAAAAAAAGCCAAAGTAATAACCCCCACAGAACAGATCCAGGACAGCCAAGATGATCTTATTTCAGAGAAGATGGTATCAGAAAACTGTCTTGTTGGTCATACCATACCTAAAAATGAGTTCTATTGAAAAGACAACAAGAAAGAGGATTGAACTCCACTGAAATATAGGTTTCAGATTCTCAAACATAATTTGCTCAGGCCTTTTTCTGATGGTATTACTGCCAGAGGAATGATTTTCCCAGGGAGATCCTTCGGCTTCCCAGACCAAAGTCCTCCAAAAAAATCCATACACCTGCTCTTCCCATCCACTAGGGCAAATCCTCGCTCTTCAAGCTCAACTACAACTATACATCTTTTACAGCCCCATTACAGCCTCCCAGAATTGAATTCTCCCACCTTTCTACTACGTGCTCCAAACTGGCTCATCAACTTCCTGCCCTCTATTCACCGTATCTCTCTCCTCCTTACTACATGTCCATCTAGTGCTTAATCCCACATTCCCTACTTCAGTCCTACTCCAGTGTTCTGAACTGAAAGTGAAGTTGCAGATAGTCCACAGGGCTAGGAGAGAAAGGAACAGAATTACCTTTGGCAGCTCCCAAAACAGTCACAACACTACTGCTGTCACCGTCATCTTTGCAGTGATACGTCTACAGCTTTGTTAGAGGTGGCACAGTTTGGGAGACTGTAGTCTTGATGGTTTATAACCAAAACATTTGGTAGTTTTGGTAGAAATGTAGATTGTTTTTGCCTTGGACTTGGAAGCAGTGAGCCCACTGAACTGACACAACCTGTGAATATACAGTGAAATCAAAGCAATTGAGCATTGATTTACTGTACAGATACACAGTTGACCAAGCCGTCTCAGATTCACACCTCATGTACGTCAGGACCAGTTTGTACATAACATACATGATGTATTCTCAGAGATGCGTATAAAACCTTCAAGTGGTATCCAGACATATATTTTGCATGGAAAAAAAACTGGAGGCAAATCTGGACATATGGGAGATAAAGCTTAACACAATCTGTGACTATCAGTTCTGAGTGCTATAGAGTAAGTCCTGCTTAACAGAAAACTTTTGTCTATGTATCTCAATTAAGAACACATTTTGAAGTGATATGTTAGGGCAGCTCATAGCATGAAAGCAAGTAGCTTAGCATAAGGTACTAGGCAATTAATTCATGTGATGATGTACATCATATACACTTTTATTCCCAACATAACTATGTCTATACTTGCTGCAGTTTTTATTGTTTGGGTTTTTTTTGGGGGGTGGGACGTTTTTTTTGCTGTCTGTCTGTTTTTTGTTTGTGGGTTTTTTTAATAACGCGTTGTGCTAGTTAAAATATTAGCTTTTTTTAGAGTAACACATAGCAATTTAAAATTGGACTTCGAACTTTTTGACATTAGCCTGTAAATATTTTATGCTAGAAGTAACACTAAATATGTGCAAGTTTGCAGGACTGGGGCTTTATTTAGTTTTATTTAGCACTAGCTGATAAACAGCTTTTACAGTGAATCTAGTTGGGCATCACTTTCTGAGCATCAAGTAGGCAAGCAGGAGGCCAAAAATAACAATAAAGGGATTCAGTTTGTGGTACATTCTCTTAGCATTCTGTATACAAGTCTTGTTCCCACAGTGCCATTTTCTTTCACGTTACTTATGACTACTGAAATCAGCTGACACCTTGCACACAATATTAAAAGATAATTTTAGACCAACTTTTCATCATCCCACTAATTCAGGAAGGCATGGTTCCTTAGAATTTTTTTTCTGTATTTGCAGTGAAATCATGTATAGAATACATTTAGTATTTTTAATATAGTAACAAACATTTGAGGTTATTTGAGTGTGGAAAAAAGGTCAGGGCTACTCGGTTTGAAGTACCTGAATTGTTGTTCCAACAACCGACAAAATTTTGAAAGTATAACAAACAATTTGACCAACGTGTTGGGATTTGAATGTTAAATACACTTTATTCTTGGAAGCAGTTAAAAACAAAATTTGTTTAAAAAAAAGAAAGGAGAAAAGCAGAACACCTAAAAACACATACAAGGTGAAACAATTCCCTACTAGGGGAAATCCATAGGACACTTTTTGAAAGCAGGCCTACAGAATGAGTAAACTAAGTTTGAAATCTAAGAGAAATTAAGGACAGGACAAGAAGAGTGTTTGAGGGAAAGGGGAGAAATTGTTTTGGTTTTGTCCAATTTCTATAGTGAAACAACTGTCAAAATCTAAACCCAGGTTATTTGAAATCTGAGAATTCATTATCTTTATGAAGTTGCAGTTCATTCTTTTATTCTGCACTCTCAGTTGTCTTGCATTCCTGAGCAACTGTGTAGAAGAGACTTTACTAAAAACTCTTCTTTGAAATTGTACTTTGTAAACCTTTACCCTCCTACCTATTTAGATTTATTGTATAATTTAGCACAAGCAATTTTGACTCAAAGAAAATAATTTAGATGAAGTCAAGGAAAGCAAATCCACAAGTTTTTCTAAATGCAACATCAGCACATTTATAGCACAAGTTGCTGTCAGAAAGGGAGCTCATGAAAGTTCCAGCTTCAACATTATCTGAGCTATCAGACAAATATATTCTACATCTACTTTCCTGACAAAAACAGAAACAGCAAACAAAGTGTAGTACAAGCACGTTAGCATCAGTGTTCAAACCTTAGCCTGTTATATTTAGACATTTGTGGGTTTTAGGTAGAGTAGATATGGCATTAATATTAAGGCTCCTAAGGTTTTCATTATAATCCTTTAACCGCGTTCTAAACCTTGAAAACAAACATCAACCACTGAAGCTGAATACTTTTCGAAAGTTTGCTCAGTAAAGGCAAAGCCTACAACGAAGAGGATAATGGAAACAGTTTGGCAACATTCAACATAAAGCAATTAGGAAATGTTTAACAACTACAGCTATTCCATGACTTAAAAGAACTTGAATTTTAACAGCAATCTAAGCATAGGATCCAAAAGGGACCTTTTCCCATCTGCGCGAAAGATTCACCTGTCCGACCAATCTAAGAATCCCCAAAGCAGTGTAATAAACACACTACTACTCCTGAATGATCTAAGAGCGTACCACATGCTTCAAAGTCCAATGTGAACTAGCTGCTCAGAACTGAATATACAAAAGAGAAGCGTAGTGTCCTTCACAGCCCTTCATTATTACAAGATGTTAGTAACTGACTTTTCTGTCAGTAACCATTAGTGATAACGTACCACAACTGTCAAAAAATTATAGCTGAGTCAGCAGTGATCCTTCAGTATATTCATGGACTTCCTGAGTTTCTAGTAGGCAGATTTTTTTCAAACACCACTTTCATGTAATGAAAAATGAATATTCAGGTCAAGCAAGATGACTAATATATTTGTATTGTATTTGCCATTTGTTTGGAAAGAATCTGGAGTAATTTTCAACTTTATGTGTATATGAACTTCAATTCATTTACACTAACAACTATATGAAAGTAATATTTAAGGCACTGTTGTTACATTTCTTTCAGCTGAATTTGAAAGGTAGAGAGCACCTCCAACTATTATTTACAGATATCAAAAGAATTTCAATTGGTTAAAGAAAAAGCAGCTACAGTAGCAATTCCTGGATATTGCATACTGACAATAATAGTAATAATGTTAAGTATTTCTGCAAACTTCAGTGAACGCTGGATCAAGCCCAATGTTTTACTTTATCAAAATCTTTCATCTTCGTTATTAGATAAATGTCTAAAATACATTAAAAGCATCACAAGTGTACTAAAGATTACCAGAGTCCTCCAACTAAGCAACTGAGATTTTGATTTGAAAGAAGATTGCAAATTCACTGGAAATTTTGTAATATTTTGTAATTTTACATATTCGATAACCATGGGACGAAGAACAAACCGTACATTATGTGTCGTATACATAAATAGTGGGAAAACCATTCTCACTCATATGTTAGCCTAACTAGAAAACTTTGGTTAACAGCTTTAAATGACTGTGTGGCATCTTTCTCACGAACACAAATGAGATCCGCTAAAAGGAGAAAGCGCCACTATTTCTTAGCCATTTTTGTTATAAATCACTCTTTAGTGGGCAACAGTAAATTGCCTAAAGAAGCGGGCATTTTCCATTGAAATCTCCAATGTTGAAATTCCACTTGGGAATCTAAGGATTTTGTTTACATGTCTGAGATCACAAAGTGCTCTAGAAGTAGTCTCCTAGTCTGAAGGTTAGATTTTGATTCTAAAGGCACCGCACGGCATATTTTCTTAGTAAGCCGCATAATATTATTTCTAGCCATGCTCCAAGACAACGTGATAAACCTGCTCTGGTCCACAGAACAGGTCACCTTGACCTGATTTATCTCCTATGTCATTATAATGCTAAGTAAAGCAAGCGCACTTAAACCTCCTCTCAAGACGAGTGAAACTATTTACCAAATTGCTTGTATAAATCTATTGCATTGTCTTGAAAAGCCTGAGGAACTTAGAAGTTCTGAAAGTGAAAGGTTGCTTTGCAATTTGAATTCTCTTTTGTCATGCTTGAGCATTACTTTACAGACTAAAGTTCTGATCTTCCTCCTTATTTACAGAATAGATCCACTGAAAATGAATAAACAACAGGTTCATGGAATGCTCAGAAGCTCAAGAAACTCAAACTTCTGAGCACTACACAGTGAGGCAAGATCCAAAGTCAGAACAGCCTTACACCAAATTCCACTCCCTCTTTACAAGTGGGTTTAGTTGCCTCCATTGATTACAACCATGGCAGGAAGATCTGACACAGACCCTTGAATACAGAATTTCCAGACTATTTAGTACTTTATATATATATATATACACACATAAAAAAATCTTAGTAAAATTGTTATAAAATCTTAAATATACATTTTGTCAAACAATTTGTGGTATAGCTGGGGATTAAAAGCGAGGACATTAGTAAGGGTACCTACTCTGCATATTCCATTCAAAGCAGAGGAAAGCTTTACTTTCTCTTTGAAGCTTGGCTGCCAGCACTGCTCAGCTCCCGTCTCTCTTCTGTGGCTCAGGGAAGACTAACCGTCTGCTGAAATTCGTTCGCACTTTGGTTTCTTATTTCAGTTCGTTCTTTACTTTAGCTAAGTCATAAACTGCTACTGACCTCATGATATACATTTTTTGTGTCTACAGCTAAGAATTGCAATTGCTGAGGAAACCTAAACAGACAAATTGTAGTTACTATTACCCTCTTTCCAAC
>JANXJC010000056.1:18322398-18323551 GCA_027564655.1 Leptodon cayanensis
ATGTCAAAGGAAAACTATATATGTTGATGCAGTGTAAGGAGGAAGGTATGAAAACCTGAGGATATCAAATTTTATCATTCTTGAGAATAAACTCAGTCTCCAGAACACAGCTGCATACATCAGGCTATGATACCATCAGAACAAAACCCAAACATATGCATAAATATATACATAAGGAAAACAACAACAGTGTGAATTTAAAAGACACCAGTGAATGACAGAGCATGCAAAAAAAACCAGATATGAGAACACAGTCCCTGGGCATACGTCTTCTGTTGTTCCATCTCATCTGCTTACAACACCTTTCAGTAGACTATACATTAACACTGATGCTACTTGCAATGCTCCTCTTTAGCTAGTAGTGCATAGTAAGTTCAGATAGTACCGCAAAGTAACTTCAGATAGGACTCCAGAGAGCAATTGCATTTTAGCTTAACTTTGCTATGTAATAAGAATATTAAAATTTATTGGTCTGTATTTATTTTGAAGTGCTATCTCACCAATTTGATGCAGAATTCTTTAGATTTTTTTATGTGCGTGCGGCAGCAGCCAAATCATACTAGGCTATTATATGAAAAAAACCACAAAGCAACTGTTTATCTAATACGCTCTGTATACAGCCTGAAGCCGGCCTCAACAGTATCTTGCCCCAAATGAAAGAAATCAGAGTTTGTAACAGGAAATCCAACAGCTGGATTTCACAGCCTAAGCCTGTCTTGTAAATAAACACTTTAAATAAATAAATAACCTCTCTGAGCACCCTTAAGGATGATTTCCCTGCTATCTGCTGATAACACCTCTCATGAAACACAAACAAAACCAAACAAAAATCCCCAGTGTCCAGTTTCAGATTAAGTAAAATGTTCCTCTATTACAACAAGCAGTTGATCATACACAGACTGCTTCCCGTATTGCCCATTCATCATACACAATAAATATGCAGGAGGAACTGGGTATCATGATAATGTGCTACATCCTAACCAGACTTCGTAGGGCTGTAGTATCTAGATAGCTGGTACCTCTACGGACAAACCCTATCAGCTTTCCGGGGAGGAACTCATAAACAACTGGTGTCTCATCCTCCCAGTTTCAGGAGAACAAGAGTCTTGGGATTTTTTTTTTTTTTTTTTTTTTTTTTTTTTAGAATATGAAA
>JANXJC010000056.1:18323561-18338138 GCA_027564655.1 Leptodon cayanensis
GGCCTGGAGGTGACAATTTCAAACTAGCGTGGTGGTGCGCATGCGGTGAGTTAACCTGCAGCCTCCCATATGAAATTCCATTCTGGACAAACGTTATATTCTTAGAGGTGTTCTGACTAATACTTACTATGGAGAGAAAAGCAGTTAAAATAAGTCTGGTATTTTATCACCAGACCGCTTTTACCCACCATAAATTTTTTATGGTTAGGACAAACGTTACCTTTTGTTGAACTTGACTGAAATACAAGCTAGATTCCACGTGCCTGACTGAAGCCAAAAATTAGCCCATTCAATCTGTCCAAAAGTCTTTGTTTTTTACCTTTGATATTACCAATAAAGTAGCAAGAAAATACCTATTTATCCTGCCTATAATCCTTCCTAGCCTATCAGGAACAGCAGGTCAAGAGACACTGCAGCTCCCACCAAGGACACACCAGGAACTGCTGTACCCATTCTCCAGGTCTTAAACATTCCAAATCAGTCCTGCACGCAGAACAACACTACACTGATAGCAATGTGTCCTAGACCCTGACACGTTTTGGTAGAGGAGGAAAACCTTGGCTCATTCTGCACAAAGAATTTACAAACAATGCTTTTTCTGGGGTTTCAATGCACTAAGCAGCAGACTGCATGCATACAATGCATCTCATTTAATGAATATTTAATAAAAGCATAAAATGCTCAAGAGCAAATTTGTTTGGTATGGATGCTTACTGCAAAGGCATACTAAAACAGCATGAATAACTGTAACGGACAGATGATAAAACTTAAATGCAGCAACTTGGTATGTGTAGTTTTGTCCCACGTATTTAATGACTGTAACAGAAAAAGCTGAAGGACATAAATGAATCAACATGCAAAATATTTATGTATACATATTATGCACTGTAAACTACTTCTGTAGAGCCAGATCATTTACACAGACATGAAAATGCGTGGGAGTGTAAATGCATGTCAGGCACCTTTTTTTTTTTTAATTATTCCTAAAGAAGGGCCTGAAGAAGCAGGCAGGAATATTCATTCAAGCAAAATTATAACCTTGGACCGTAAATAGAGCCACAATTTACATGAATTTGAAAAAGCCTTTAGGATTGTGTTGGGTTGACCTCGGCCAGCTGCCAGACGCCCACCCAGTCGCTCTCTCACTCCTCCTCCTCAAGAGGGCAGGGGAAGAAAAGAAGACAAAAAGGTTCATGGGTCAAGATACAGACAGGGAAATCTCTTACCAACTACCATCACAGGCAAAAAAAAAAAAATAAAATAGTCTACTTAGAAAAACTAATTTATTGCAATTAAAATAGTTTTGAGTGGTGGGAAACCAAATTGAAAATACCTTCCTGCCCCCAACTTTTCCCCAGCTCAGCTTCATTCCTCTTACTCCTTCATTTCCAACTCCTCTACCTCTCCCCACGCTGAGCAGCAAAGGGAGATGGCAGCTGCCACTCCTTCCTCCTCATGCTTTTCTTGTCCTCCAGCATGGGTCCTTCCCATGGCTGCAGTCCTTCGGGCTGAGCCTGCTCCTGCATGGGCTCTCCACAGATCCTTCAGGAATTCTCCCCTCATGGCATCCTCCATGGGCTGCAGCGGGGATACCTGCTCACCCATGATCTCCTCTCCACAGGCTGCAGGGGAATCTCTGCTCTGGCACTGCAGCACCTCCTCCCCCTCCTCCTTCTCTCACCTTGGTGCTCACAGGGATGTTCCTCACACTTTTTTCCTCACTCCTCACCGCTTTTTTTTCGTTTCTTACACACACTTTCCCAGAAGCAACCCACTCGTGGCTGAGGGGCTAACCTGTGCCTCACAGTGCGTCTGCTGGAGCTGGCCGTGTCCAGCATGGGGCAGGCCCGGCGTCTCCTCAAAGAAACCACCCCCAGCTCCCAACACCTCATCGCAGACACCTAACATAAAGGCTAACATTTCTGTGTTTACCACTCCATAACCGTAAGTATTCAAGGCTAAAACCTTTTGACTTAATTGTATTTTCCTTGAGGGAGGAAAAATAAAAGGCTAAATGGGCAACCCTACACCTCTTCATTGGAGAGCAAAACAAAAACTCAACAACAAAAACCAGCTTGAGATGTCATTGGAAAGATGAAGTCAGCACCACTGTGACTGGAAAACATCTGTTTCACATGGATCCCATTGGATGCCCTGTGGGAAAACCAGTAATGGCAAACTCTGAACTCTTCTTCTACAGCATCTTCTTTAACCAATACTATGCACCCTGCAGCATTCACTCTTATTTTTTTTAACTCTCCCCCATTCCTTTTAGCTTCAATAATAAGGTCTGTGATACTCAGTAATGTCACCAAAGAACTGTCATTAACCAATATGGTTAATGACCTTCATACAAGATACCTAAACAAGTGTTAGAGAAGCTGTAGCTGTTCCTTCCACATTACTGTGCCACCACTCTGGCACAGGAGCTAATCAAAATCAACTCACATATGAAGCTCTCCCCAGTTGGCAGGGGGGGACAGACCCCATTTAGGGTATTTCTGGAAATAATTCATCAATCTGGTGTTTCATTTAATCACTGATTTTGGCAATAAAACTGTACAGAAATTTTATAAATATTTATAAATAAAACTGTACTTCAGTTTGAATCTGAAGTTTGGGGAGTTGAGTGATTTTAAGTTATGCTGAAGCATTCAACTTTTAAACAAATTACTTATTTTGCATCAAACTAGCATTCATTTGCTTAAAATTTGACTTTAAACAGAAAATAAAAAGCCAAAACTGAGCATACCTCTTTACTTCAGAAAAATACTGTGATTTAAAAACCTGAACACTGTGGGGAAAAAAACCTTTAATTTCATACCTTTCCTGCCAAACTAAATTTTTGGCTCATCTGCCAAACTGAAAACATGCATTATTTGCTGTTTCGCATTGTAGGATTGAGTTTCACATATTCAGTCTTCAGAATTCATTGCAATACTACGATACAGGCTATGATTGCAATGGCATTGCATGCAAACCGGTACCAGGACTACCTTAGGGTAGGATAATAATGCATGTAAGTGCTGACATTTATCAGGTAGGTCACATCCATACTTCAGATAACTGGGAGAGGTTCTGATCCAACCACAGTATTCTCACGGGCTGCAGAGTCAGGAGATGAACCCTCCTCTCTGTGGGATTCAAGACATCACCTTCCAAACCTCCAGTTGTGCAACTATGGGCACTCTGATTGAATGGCATCATTCCTGATCCAGATGGGCTCCATTTCATCCATTTCCTTTGCCATTTAAGGTTTTAGTAACTATGGGCTCCTGGAAGGCCAGCTCACAGAGAAGCACAAGGACAGCCAGGAGCTCAGATGTCATGCCTTGTGATTCTGGCAATCTCAAAATCTCATTTCTGAAGAGAAATCAGACTTTACCAATAACTCTGCCAAGAAAGCTCCAGCTGTAGGTACAGCAGCAATTCCCTTTTTCTCAGTAGTTAACTATGTTTTCCGTAAAACTCATTAAATTGAGACTTCTGATGTAAATGACTTTTAGGAAGCAAAGGTTGAAAACACTGAAATGATTCAACAACATTTTGATAGATTAAGAAATTCACTTCTGGTATCAATAGCTAAAGTAACTTTGATTTTTATTCTGAGGAGTTTCAGTGCTATATTAAAAAAAAAAAAAAAAGCCTGACAGACAAAAGGTCACAGGGCTTGACTAAGCAGCTAATGAGACAGTCTGCATACTCAACTAGATAGTCATTCCATTTTCTAATAGGTGCTGCCTGCTAAGAACTATAATACTTTTCCACAGGCATCTGACAACTGAAAATACATTTCTTAGCATTACAGAAGAATAAAACCTGAAAATTACTGCTTTCAAACAACTGAAGGGAGAGTAAGTGTATAGTACCTTTTCACAGGAAGTATCTCAACAAAACTAAGTATTTCCTTGTAATTTGAAGATACATCCATGGCATGAATTCAAATAATATTTACTATGACAATATTCTAGTTTGGCCAAACTGCACATAACAGAAACTATTTGAAGGGAGGGCAGGTAGCGATAAACTATCTCCACATTTCTCCAGTCTCTGGAGTAATGCATTCCTCATGAAAGATTAAAACTCCCTCTCACGATCACTTCGATGCAACCTCAGACATCTTTGCCCTCAATATGGTATTGACATTTTGAAAGCGATTAGACACCGCAACTGCAATGCTGCCTTGCCATACCCGGCTATGAAATGGGAAGATAGAAGGCAAAACAGCCGCAGCTCTGACACTGTATGGTTTCAGTGTAGGCTAGCAAAGATTCAGAAAAAAACAGAATAGGAAATCAAGTTACAAAGCTTTAGTGTGTTTTATCACCGACAAACAGAGACGTTTCTAGCAGACATACAGCAGGAGCCAAGCACAAATGAAAATGTTTCATCAGACACAGGACAGAAAAGCCATGAAGCAATACTGGTAACCATCGCTGTATCAACTCTCTAATGTCAAGCAGAGGTACTATTTTACTCTTGACATGAAAGTATATAATTACAATGGACAGATTGAAAAAAAATATAAAATTCAGATGTTTTATATAAAAAAGCAGATATAATCTATTGCTACATTTCATACCACAACTTTCATTGATTTTTAAAAGTGAATTAAGAACAGGCTTTATTAATAAGCAATTGTGTATACTGCTGGCTGTTTGTTTATTTTTTCAAATTATCACTTAATGACACTTAGAGAAACCATTAAAAATGCATGGCAGTCATTCTAGCCAGTATGAAGTGCTGCACTTCATTTAATGACTAAAATGTAATTACCTGCATAGAAAAGCACAAGATAATACGAACACCCATAGCTGAATTTGACATGTTTTTATTCTGAATTTTGAGTACTGTAAATTATTGTATATTACGGCAGTTACAATCCTGACTAATAGGATATGCATAAATACAGAAAGACATGAGCTGTTTCTGTCACAGAAAGGATTCAGACAAGAAGCATGTTTTATTAAAGCACCCGCTAGTGCAGAAAGGGTATTTTTCCTATTTCCTTACTTAGAATTTGCCCCGTTCCCCACTGAAGTCAACAACAGTTTTAATATTCACTTCTTTGGAGGTTCATCTAAGTCCTTAGGGTCTGATCAAAGTTCCAGAAGAAATACTTCCACAGGCCTTAGCAGATTTTACAATCCTACCTAAGTACTATGTTAAGCTTTACAGTATATCTAGTCTCCTCCCTGGCAGTATTAAATCATAAAATAGGTCTGGCTGATTCCATAATGATTTGATCATATGCCCATGCCTGATTTAAATCAAATGCATATGACTGGATGCTCTGGTCTTATTAGGTAGTAACAATGATGGGACCATAGACTAGAGAAAAAAAGAATGCCCAGGGAGAGTAAACCAAAGCTATTTATTGATAACTGCAATGTTTCTTTACAGAAGAAACAACCAAAAGTCTTAAAATAAGTTTATTAACTAAATTCCAAGGACTCATGTCATGTGACAAACCAATCTATTATTATACAAACAAAATGTAGTAGAGTGCTGTTGATTTATCTGCCTGCCTACCAAAAGAATGACTTTCAAAGAGAAAATAAGCTGATACTGGTGATATTCTAAGAGTCAGGTTCCTTCTGTACAATCTTCAAAACTTTAAAAATGGACTGAATAAATAAATTATGCCAAACCAGAGTCTAGTATGTCCCCAGATGTACTGTTTTGTGCTCCATTTTATGGCAATTCAAAATTCAAACATTTATCTATTAAGCCATCTTCTTATTTATAAAGTCTTTCAGAACATAATGCAACCTAGGGAAAACTACACCAAAACAGCATGCAGACAAAACCATTAACAAGGATGACTGATACAATGAAATAAGACAGCCTGAACTGCTGTTTCTGTAGTAAACATCAAGAATTGGAAAAATTGCAGTAATAGCAAACTAACAGCTTGCCATGACAATACAAGGGGAATTCTCTCTGCACCAGATGTGCACCGCTGTACGTAGAATGATCTCGGGATACATCATCCACAAGGCTTCTCAGCGTACTGCCCTTTTAGAAGACCAGCCTGTACCCTTCCATTAATACATTACTCGCTGGATCTTAAGATGAAAAACTGTAAGACTATAAAGTGTTTCTCCATTTTTTTTTTACCTGAGTTTGACCTTAATTTGTTTCCCAGTTACATAAAATAAGCTTACTGGATTGTATACATAAACAAGTCATGCAGGCACTCAAAGAAGAAAACAAATAATTACTGACTGCTTAAATTTAAGACTTAAATATGAAACCAACAAAAACAATGGAATTATGATAAAACCTAACAAATTATTAATTCACATGGGGTACAGATGGTTTACTTTATCAGTTAGGGTTGAATTTATTTTTAAAAGTACTGATAGTACGTAGCAACGACAGTTTTCTGTTCCTATCTCACTTAAGGTCAAATAATTTTGTTTTAATAGAAAAATCTCCCATTCTTCCTTCCCTTTCTCACATTTCTTTTGTTCCTTTCCAGCAACTGTTCTCCTTGGCCTCTAAACGAGCCTTCACAGAAAGTTCCAAGGGAACAATTTGGGGAGAAAATGAGATTCATGATTCCAGAACCACAAAAGAAAGAAAATACTGTTTCTTTCCTCCCACTCTCCGCCCCTCCCCCCGGTCATGTAAATACAAATCCCTGGCTCCCTTCCCTGTTAATATGGGGTACACTGAAAAGGATATGGCATGCTGGAATAGATTCTCTAGCAGGAACTGGAACTGCAGTTCTTGAGCATCTTATTTGCCAGCACACCCAGAAATACATTGCACAATCCACTGTTGTAATACTTAAGCAAATTTTGAGTAAGAAACAAGAAAAGTCTTTATTATATGCAAATCAGCAAATACGGAAAGTTGCACTCACAGGCTTTTAAAAGCAAATAGCTACAACGTGAATGGGAGGTTTTAGTTTGAAAAGAGCTGCTGCTGTTACAGAAAGATGAAGATGCAGTATCACAAAACAAGGAGTTAGCAGCTCCAGAAAGCATTATAAAATAAATTTCAATTTTTGTGGTCAAATTACGGTACCTTCTTCCTCCTTTATTAGGGAATAAGTCCATTATGAGATAATCATGGCTAGCCTAACATGAGAACAAAACATTTAAGACCATGAGCAACTTATTCTGAAGGAGTCAGGAATCATTTCTCAAGGGTTTTGTTGTTATTATTTTATATGAACCTTTTGCAGAAAAACGCTGTACAAGTGTCTACTCATTCCCAAGATCCAGGGAACTGGTGAACCATCCCAAGCCCTTCTCCAAGAGAAAAATGCTGCACTCAAAGAGATGACAAGAGAAGTAAGACTTTGGTTAGTTGTTCTAACCAACTAATTTGGACTACCAAAATCAACTGTTTATACAGTCCACTATCAGTACATGGTTTATCTCAAAAAGACACTACGCCTGAAATCCTGGGCGAACTCTGCACCGCTTGTATCCAACTTACAAGTAAAACTAGTATACATTTAAGTAAACTGAAGTGTAAAGTAAAATTCTACCTGACAACAAGAATTTAACAGCATAAGTGATAAAGTCATGTATAAAATATCATGTTGCAGGAGCCGAGGGGAAACTTGGAAAGGCTTTTCTAGCTCCCGTTTTATTCTACACACAATCATTAAATCAGTTGCCAATTTGTCATGGTTTAACCTCAGCCAGCAACAAAGTGCCACGCAGCCACTCACTCACTTCCCCCCCACCCAGTGGGATGGGGGAGAAAATTGGGAAAAGAAGTAAAATTTATGGGTAGAGATAAGAATGGTTTAATAGAACAGAAAATGAAGAAACTAATAATGATAACAGTAACACTAATAAAATGGCAACAATAATAATAAAAAGATTGGAATATACAAATGACACACAATGCAATTGCTCACCACCCGCCAATCGACACCCCATTAGTCCCTGAGCAGCGATCCACCTACCCCAACTCCCCCCAGTTTATATACTGGGCATGACGTCACATGGTATGGAATACCCCTTCAGCCAGTTGGGGTCAGCTGCCCTGGCTGTGTCCCCTCCCAAATTCCTGTGCCCCTCCAGCCTTCTTGCTGGCTGGGCACGAGAAGCTGAAAAATCCTTGGCTCAGTCTAAACACGACTTAGCAACATCTGAAAACATCGGTGTGTTATCAACATTCTTCTCATACCAAACTCAGAAACACAGCACTGTACCAGCTACTAGGAAGACAATTAACTCTATGCCAGCTGAAACCAGGACACAGTTAAAAGTACGAACTTGCGCAAAGTAAGCCTCTGAGCCCTCCTCACGCCTCAGATTAGAATAAATTGGTGATAGTTGTCACTCGTGATAAACGACTTACAGGGAATGCTGGCTAAGTGATAAATTACTCCATTTTGCTAAACAGCAATTTTCATTCATTTCTAAAATGGCTAGGACTAGAGAATTTCCTCACTAATTTTCAGTTCCTTTAATCACACAGAGTATGCACTTCAAAAGCAAACTTGCAATTGAGGAGGGAGAGTAAAGTGAGCAGGATTTTTTAGGAATGATGCCATCTTAGGCTACATTAAATACTAGACTGCTAAAAGGTGAAAATAAGTGGATTATTTTCCTATGAACAGTCACATAATTAAAAAGTAGAAAGTCCTGCAGTTTGTCATAGTGATAATGCCTTTCATATAATTACTCAAAACGCCAGAGTTGGACATAATAATTTTAAAGGCATTCTTGTTAAATTAAGAATAAACTGCAAAATGACAAATATACATAAGACTTCTACATCCACAGAAGAAGAAACTAGTTTTAGTCAACAATACTGTCGCCTTAAAACTTAATGAGGGACTTTGATCAGATGTTGGGAAACCAGGCTAGCATTATACCAACAAATGAACACAGGCTTCAGTTACTCTGCCAAGGTAAAAAAAACTGTGCTCAACAACTTACCAAAGGCCTTTTCCAGGCCTCAAGGCTCCGACTGACTTTGCAGCTAAACTGCAAAATACAGATTTTCAGCTTTCAAAGGATCCGAAGCGCAGAGCCTGTCTCTATCAGACTGCTTACAGAAAGCAGAGTTGGTAGAAAAGCTGACATTACGATAGTAAAAAATAATGTTTTTAATTTTTCTCTCTGTAACTATAAAACTTCTGCAAATGCAAGTTTTAAAATTAATCTAGTTTGAGTGATGACACAAGAAAGGCAAAGTTCTTCCTCTCCATCCAGTGCTGGCTCTCTTCTGCCTGTATCTTACAGGGGAGAGTTGCACAAAAAACAAATACAGTTTTTCTTGTAAAAATTGAAAGCAGTCTGTGTCCTGGATAAAAATCCAATTTCTGGTCTTCTCCTTGGACAAAGTAATAGCACCTTACTCCTTGCCAAGGGTTTCCAGACGTCTTGCATTCATTTTACATTACAGTAAATAAAAATGTGGATTAGGAAAGGAAGAAGTACTTAAGATAGCTTTGACTTTGTTGGTATTATATTTAACATACATTTCTAATCAGAGAATAAGGAAGAAAATAGTCCCAAACTAACACATTACATGAATTTATCATAATATGTAAAGAGAGTTAATTAGTTAAGTGATCTGTTAAAGAACACTTCTAATGTTAATAGCAAGCTTCCGAAACATCAGCTGAACACCTCTCTTACAGTACGACACAGCACTACAGGATTAGTGCAGTATGTCCTGGGATTTGGATGCAAAAAAAAAAAAAAAAAAAAGAAGGAATTTCCTGGTCCTGATTAACTCCTGTTAAAAGAAGCCCTGTGTAACAATAAGTTTTCCAGAGATGCAGAGGGAAGGCCCCTGTAATGGTATTCTGTGCATAATGAGCCATTTTTTAAAACCAGTTTTGCACTACAGGAATATGTAGCATTTGTCTCAGCAATAAGAACCACAGCAATGATTTGAAAAAGGGAAACCAAAACAAACACCTTCTAAAAGATATTATACACAACTGTCACATTTTTTCAATTTGTGCCTAAGACTGCATCATTGAAGGAACATCTACATATGAACATGGGAAAAGTCTGTTGGATCTCTGTTACTGTTCAAAATGTGTTTGGAAGAAGCTATTTAGAACTCTTAGTCTTCCTATAAACATGGGAAATTAAATATGAAAACAATTTTTTTTTACCACATTTTCCAACCTGTTGAGGATACATCATCTAATAGATTTTCTCCCACATTTAAAATAAATATGTTTTCAAGTTACTGAGTATATGAGGAATATATCCTATGAAAGGATCCTACGGCAACAAAGGAGACCTGAAAAACCAAAGTCTTAACTGAAGCAATTTGCTATTTAAAATAGTGAGCAGAGAGATGTGCTTATGGCGTATTGCTACCTGCTAGAAATTTTTCATCTAAATGAGCAATTCCTAATATCCCATTACAATCTTTTCTCTTTAAAGTTAAAGGAACTATTATGTTAGCTTCAAATGTTAAAAGAACTAGTTTTACAGATTAAGTTCTGGATATAGAAGAACCTTAAAACTTTTCAAAGACAGACAATTAGCCAAAAATACTATTTGAGCTTCATCACCTTCATTTACTGTCACATGGCTGATAATTCAGCCAAAACTTTTATTTTTAAAAAAGGCTTACTATGAGAAGCAGCAACAGGAGCAACGTGCCTTCTTCTGGTGTTTCTTTTGGCACGTCATTCTCAGAGTTGCCTTCAACCACCATCAGTAACTAGATCAAAAGTGTCCAAATGAGCTACAGGATCAGAAAGCTCTTTCATTTCTCTTTCCACATATGCTGACTTCACCTGTAAGGTCTTAATGATTTTTTATATATCCTGTCCAATGAATCTTCAAAAATCGACTCCAAAATACCCCTATATGCTCCTTCTCTTAATTTTCAGGCTATACAACTATTTACACTAAAGTGATGAGATCTTTATTAACTGCCTGTAGCAGCATCTTTGAAATCTGCAATGTTCTTACAACTTAAAAAAGCTCATCCCTGTAAAGCAACTGACAATGTGTTTACATTGGACACCAAATCTTGGAATAATTTCTGGTTTGTGAAAGAACACACTGTTTTGTTTTCCCTTGTTTTCGTTATTAAAAACTAAAGTAAAAGTTATAAATAATCCATAAGATTTTAAGAAACCGTTTTTTCTTCTGAAGGAGGGCAAAGTTAGAGGAATTTCTCATTTAGTGAGCAAAAGAATATTGGTATTTTAAATTGGTTTGTTTTTAACAATTGGCATTGAATTCTTGTATCTAATAAACTTAAGTAAAAATTCAGATTACCTTCCTCCAAATGTTAAACTGACTAATGATCACTACACTGAGTAATGAAAATTGTTTTTATTTTCCCTTTATGAATGCAGTTGGCGGACAAAACTAAGGACAGCACACAAACATTTAAGTGATGAGCATGGCACGGACCCTTCTTGATTTGGGGTAAGAACAGACAACATTCTTCTCTGGAAAGAAGAATCAACTACATATCTAGATTAAAAACAGACACAGAAAGTGTCTATTTTAGAATGGAGGCAAATAAAATATTATTAGTAACAATCTGTATAACAATAGTGACTCCCATCAAGGTCATGGCCTTAAAGACAGCTGAACAATCTGTATTTTACAGTAAAAAACACCTGTAGGTATTTACACAGAATTGTAACCACCTGCATATGTATTGTAAGAAACATTCAAGGGCAAATCCAGAGCACTTGTAAATAATCATGAAATGATTATTTCAAAATCCCCATAAAACACTCAAATGGCTTCCCAATATACATAAAGCCTTGATGGTTATGATAGCACTGTTATAATATAATCTCAAGGCTGTGATATACCTTCCTAGAAACAGTTGGACCTATTACTTCAGTTTTTCTTTTTTTCTGTTGTTTCAGTGCTGCCCTCCACCACCCTCTTCCCTCTTAGCTTTTCTCCTTCAGAAACTATTCTTATTGCACTATAATTCCTGCTGAGAGGCAAAGGTAGACTAAGCCTTTTGCTGCTCAGTGTTCTCGCTAATCAGCAGCCACTGGAAATGCCCAATCACATCTGAAGATCAGAATAGACCTTAATAACAAAACAAAGCTCTATTTCCATTCTGTAGAAAGCAGCCAGATATAAAAACAAAAACAGAAGTGGGGACATGTTAAGAATATGGGTAAAAGGCCAACTGAACTTTTATCTTGGAAAAGATACTAAGCCCTGATGAAATCTACAGAAGGCTGACACATTATGTTATATACTGATGTATTATAGCTATTTTTTTTTTCATGTCTTGCATGCTAGGACTAGTTTTATAGGATTTAGGAGCTATTCTAATATTACCACTCACTGCAAGACTGGTAAGTGTATTGGCGTTATTGTTTGTTCTTAAATTAACACTCATTTTCCAGAACAATAAACAAGAAAAACAAAGTATAAGTATTTTTTTAATATTTTGACAGGATACAAGTGTTTTTCGCGATCCTTCCCCTCCCCACCCTCAATCACAATTTCGGTCATGATATTTCAGAACACGGGAGTTATTTGGTAAAGAGCTGTGCAGATGTAAGCCAGGGCCTATGTCTGGAGAATGTAACACCAAGGTTTTGTGTAAACAACCATCACAGATATTCAGATGGTAATTTCACATGTGGCATCTCAAAACCTGGGTTTACCCAATTGCAAACACAAAAAGTATGTAAGCAATTGTTTTGCTAATGAACACAGATAGCTATCAATGTAATTTACATTAAGTTATAAAGGAGTAGCAGCAGTTACCTAACAAATGGGTGATTTTTAGGAAAGAAGTGCTACTGAAACAAATGCCCTAATCGGTTTCGGAGCTCCTTCATTGTCACTGCAAAGCCACTTTGTGAAACAAGCCTGCTTACAGAGGTCCTGATTACGTAGTGTGAAACAGCTTCTTAAACACGTAGTAAGAGATCAGTGCAATATTAAAGCTCTTAAACCTATTCCCCCAAACCTTTTTCCATGATTGTCTGAAGCTTACCCCACATAAGGTGACAAAGGAGGAGACAATTTAAAGAAACTTGATAGAGACATTAAGAAGTTTCAAGTTTTCCTATATTAAACAGAAGACAATTCTTTCCATCACCTCCTCTTCTTTACAACACATACCAGGATTGGACAAGATGTACTCTTTGACAGAGCTTAATTATGTTCTAACATACTACCAGTAAGCTATAACAAAATAAGGCTTTCAAGACCTACTCTTGATACCAATTTTTTTTTAAATGAGACTTTTTAAAAATGATAGGTAGGTTTCTTGGTCTGACTGTATTTTTAAAACTGTATTTAGCAATGCACACTGATTTATTTTCAGCTATGAATATATTAAAGATAAATTTAGACATACATCTTTTAAGGACCATTTTAGGCATATATTGTAAAAATATAAAAGACTTCTAACTATTAAAGTCTCATTACCAAATCTGAGAAAATCCAAGAAAACTTCTGCAAGTGGCAAAATAATCAGTATTATAATCAGTATTATATATGTTATGCATTTAGTTTTTTTGAAGACTGACTAGCTTTTTTCATGAATTCAGTATTACCTACTGATCTTTATTTTTTTAGAAGTCATAAGTCTTTGAAACTGCTTGATAAGGAGGCCTCCCTACTGAGATTACCAATAGTCTTTTTATAGAAGCCTGCAGTAACACTGTAAAAGTGAAAGAAGATTAGCAAAGTATAAAAATAATTGGACTCTAGTGCTGTATTGACATTTCTAGAGGAAGATTTGCTGTCATGTCTGGGCCAAGTTATCTGCTGGTAAATTCCACTGAAGACAGCACATTTACACCACTGATACTTTATCCTGTTCTTTATGCAATAACTATGCCTAAGAAGGTGAGAGACAGTGTCAGATAATTTGACATATTTGCATCATTACATGCATCTAACATAAAACTTAAGATCTCATTTCTCAGGTGACGGAAAGGGTAGAAAAAAGATAGAAAGAGTGACACCGTCAGAAACATTGACTTAAAAACATTAGATTTATTAATAAGTAATTTCAATTCTTAAAGATCTTGTCTAAAATAACTACGCGACATATTTCAATGTTTATTATTACTGCACAGGAGCTTGGTGTTATTTACAGCCTCCTGCCCTATGGATATGAAGAAAAAAACAACCAAGTAATCACCCAAAGAACATTTACATAAAAAACACACTGAAAAAACAATTTAACATATCTGTCATGGTTTAACCCCAGCCAGCAACTAAGCACCACACAGCAGCTCGGCTCACTTCCCCCCCACCCAGTGGGATGGGGGAGAGAATTGGGGAGGGGAAGAAAGTAAGAGTCATGGGTGGAGATGAAGACAGTTTAACAGGACAGAAAATGAAGAAAATATTAATGATTATGATAATAATCATTTTAAAAAGACAATTATAAAAATTAGAATATACAAAACAAATGATGCACAATGCAATTGCTCACCACTTGCTGACTGATGCCCAGTTAGTTCCTGAGCAGCGATCCCCCCCCAGGCCAACTCCACCAGTTTATATAATGGGCATGACGTCACATGGTATGGAATACCCCTTCAGCCAGTTGAGGTCAGCTGTCCTGGCTGTGTCCCCTCCCAACTTCTTGTGCCCCTCCAGCCTTCTTGCTGGCTGGGCA
>JANXJC010000056.1:18339422-18522082 GCA_027564655.1 Leptodon cayanensis
GTCCCCTCCCAACTTCTTGTGCCCCTCCAGCCTTCTTGCTGGCTGGGCATGAGAAGCTGAAAAATCCTTGACTCAGTATAAACACGACTTAGCAACAACTGAAAACATCAGTGTGTTATCAACATTCTTCTTATACTAAATCCAAAACACAACACTATACCAGCTGCTAGAATGAAAATTAACCCTATCCCAGCCAGAACCAGGACACCATGTTATTTTGTGACCGACATGTAGCACTACTTTTCGGATTAAAATCTTAAATGTACCTGATTGGCAGCTTTCTATTTTGCTTCTGTCTCATCCTTACATGATCATATTTTTCATTCAATGCAAGGCCTTAAAGTGTGTGTGCATATATACATATCAGCCTAGGTAGAGCTGAAAAATGGAGTGGTGAGGGTGCAAAAAATTAAATGCAAAGTATTTCTGTTTTATATTTTGTTCAAAGTTTGCTAGACCCCAATTGTGAGTATTCTCCAGGTGAATACTATGGGTCTCGAGTATATTTTTATCTAAGGCAGGGTGTGGGGGAACCCAAAACAAGAAGATGTTTTTTCTGGAAAACTTTAGAAATACACAATTGCTTCAGGATTTCCCATGCTATTAATTTACTGACATATGTGAAATAAGAAATAAATTGCTCTATGCCCTGCTTTGGTTTCTGTGCGGCATGGCTTGCTGTTCTTTGTATGTGCAGTCATAGGTGGTAATCCCTGCCAGTAGCGAAAGGATTGTGGTGCTGTCACTGTTTCTTAGCTCGAGGAAATAATTGGACCTAACTTCTTGTGGTGGTGGTAGGGCTGTCAGGTTTTAAATACATTTATGCTTTAGGGACTATATTCTTTGCCAGAATTCAGTGTTGTAATAACGCATAGGATCTGGAAAAAGGATTATATAAAGCTATTGGATTTTTTTAAAGGGTATGGCAAAGCTGAAATACCACAGTATTCTCAGAGGAGAGGTCTGTCACTAGTGGCACATGTTTCCAGGTCATACAGGGAATGGAGGGAGCTACTGTGCAGGAGAAGTAGCAATTATTTTCACAGTTTGGTCAGATGTTAACCCATATTACAGATCTCTGGCTATGTCCCAGACTTACAGGCTCATGAGTTATTAGCCTATTTTTTTTAATTAAAGATTCTTGTCCTTGTGATGGCAGAGCATGAAATAGTGCTCTGAAGAGTAACTTAGAGGGCAGAGCTTCAGTGAGGCAAATACCCTTTGAATTAGGGGGCATGGCTACAAGCTGGGTCAATTATACTGGTCTGCAGGCATGTGTGTAGGGAGGTGGGGTCTGGCAAGAGTGGAGCAAAGAGGTAGAATCAATTTTGAATTATCCTTGTTTGAACTGGTTACTTTTTAACTAATTAATAACTCTGGACCAAGACCTTAGTGGTGATATTAAAACAAGCTTTCAGTATCACACACATTCACTCCAACCCTCCTTTTTTCACAAAACTAAGAATGGCTGGTTGTGAGTTTAGTATAAGGGTGATTTGGTAATACACTAGGAAATACTAATTTTTTTTGTTGTTTTTAGGAATTAGCTTGTATTGTAGCATACTAAATATGCAGTTACTGAGATTTGTTAAATACACTTACTGCCACATTCTTTCAAGCTATCTTTAGTATTTAAATAATTTTCTATTCTTTTAAGGAAATTAAAAAATAGCTTTTTTTGCACTAGAAATACTCAGTCTTTGTTCTGTTGTGTGCGTGTATATATGTTTATATATATTGCTGATCTTTGGATTGTGTAGATATGTTTCAGAGGTGTCTGTGCCAAAAAGTCAATTAATGATTACCTTGTTTGGGGGTTTTGACCAGGATGCTACAGGAAGTGCCTTAATTTTTTTTTCCCTTGAGTGTGGGCAGTGAGAGGGGTTTCCAATTAGTGAAACTTTATAGGCTAGTTATGATTCATCTCCTGAAATCAGCTACATGAATTTGAATCATTAGTACTGGATCTCTTCCACTAAAATCTTACGAATTTCTGCTTAGTGTTTGGCAAGGATATAGTGTTTGTTGTCCAGATGCAATTTTTCAGCGTGGGCGCAGGCTGAAGACCTTAAACCTTAAACTTTAAACCTTAAACTTTGAATGGAAGGGATCAGTTAGGACTTTACTTCCATTGACATATATTGGACACCGAGTTGTATGGTTCCGCAAGTTCAATGATGATACTGTAGCAAAAGTAGGGAGAGAAGATGATATTTCATTAACAGTTAAAAATGCAGTTAACTATGTAGAGTTTTTAAGTGTGGAGCAAGTGTTACTTGACATAGTTTGAATGTGAATACAGTATTATAACTTTATCTGACTGTGGACAGCGGGGAATGTGTACTCTGTATGCTGAGCACTACATGAGCAAGAGGTGCCGCATGGTTCCTGCCTGAAAGAATTTCTAGTCTGTAGCAGGTCTCCTGGTCCTGTTACTGACACTCAGACGCTAGATCTGTTGGCAGTGGTAGTGCTCAGGTAAAATTAAGTAGCTGATAATGTGTTCATAGCATATGATGATTGACACTTTTGGATTAGTCTGCTTTAATTGGTTAAATAAAGTTTCTAAAAGTTTTTTTGGGTTTTTTTGGTTGGTGTTTTAGAACCATAATTAGGTGTATCTTGCTTTTGTTGTAGGGTTGATAATTGTTAATTCTTTTAACTAGCTATAATTGCCCTTGGTTTTCTATTTATGAACTCGGTGCATAAAACCCCTAAAAGGAGACAGCCCAGAAAGTATCTAAAACATCTTCTTATCTGAGAGATGGTCAACTGTATGGGACTTTTGTCATGGCTTTAATGTAAGTAGAAGCAACTTCTGAATTTTAAAGTACAAATATGAAAGCTGAGATAGGATAAAACTCATTTGCACTGTGGATGAGCCAGGGTTCAGAAAAGCTTATTGTGATCCCTAACTCAAAGAGCAACACAAAATGTGTATGTCACCTGGTAATAATCTTCACCTCTACAGCATCAGTAACAATGACTCTGGGTATAGCTGACACCACATTGCAAAAATACTTACATTCAGAGTATTTTTGTGCATCTTATTTCTGTTCATAGTAGGATGAAATGAATGATGGATGAGAACATTTTTATCTGCTTAAATCCTAAAGTATTTTTTTATTCCTTGTAGAAGAATCAAGCAGATACTTAAGTCTTTTCTCAGAAGGTTTTCTCATCAACATCAAAACTTGTACCTTATCCTACTGCATAACATGTAGTAACAGAAAAGTATATTTTAAAGTCAAGCTCTTTGCTGGTATAGACACAAGAAAGAGATCTTTACACAAGAGGTGGATAACAGGAATCCTTCCAACAGTGTGATTTGAACTGATAAATGGCCAATTTGTAAGAACAATAACACAGGTTCAGATTGAAGGCAAAGGTTTTGCTGTCTGCAGAGTACATCTACCACAAAGATGGAGCTTGCAAGACCCCTCTGCAGGCAGCTTTCCCTAGTCTTTCCTGTCAAGTTCTTGCTGTTCTTATAAAATACTTAGGTAATGATACGAAGAGCAAGAAAGGTGTTCTTGGTGTTTTTTTGTTTAGGGTGACGGTTCATATACTGGATCCTCCTCTACTAAGTGGTTACTCATGCGAAATGGGACGGTTTTAGCAGAAGTGATAGAGTGCAGTAAAGACTAGCATATCCCGTAGCCTTTGAGTTAGAACAACCTTCTAGCTATCCTAAGAGGTGAGTCTAGGTCTCGGGTAAAGGGATAAATTGCATCCAAGTCTTGCGTGGGTATTTAAACCCCTGAGTTCTCAAATTGAGAAAAGATTTATTTTTTTCTTACTCCTCCCCTGTCTGCTTAGTTTTATATTCCTTTGAATTTTCTTTATTTTTTATAAGACCTAAAATGAACTGTTTTGACTATTGCAAACATAACCAAACACTTCTCTTGGGGGATAGGAGTAGGATTTTCCCCTTTGCCCTTTTCTGAAAAGGGCAAACTGGAATGAGGTGAGGAGAGAGAATTCATTAGTGGGTTGGTGGGCTGCTTTAGTATTTTTTTGTGTGTTCATTCTTTGTAGCGGCATTGTAAAAAAATATCAGTTCTGTGAAATGTATGTTTCATACCTGTTCTGCCTTATTTAATCCAAATAAAATATTTTATTTGGCAAATGCTACTGTTGTAACCAGTGTTGGCTGTCTTTTGATGCAAGATTTCCCCCGCCTCTGTTCTCCCAAAGCAGACTTACACATAAGGCAGCTGCTAAAGGGAGAGCACTAATATCATTGAAAGTGTCTGGAGTAGGGAAGAGAATCAGGATGGGAAATCAAACTCCAGAAGAGAACAGGTGATTGTTCCTAGTGGGAAAAAATAAGCTAAAGCAGCTGTTTGTATTCAAAAATATGGCCCTATAGAGGAATACAGCTTTGTTACTGACTTGGACTTTCAGAAAAAATGACTGAGTTGGAGGGACTGAGGATACATTGTGAATAATTTATGTAGAATATCACTTCTGTTAAGTGGGGAATTTAATGGCTAGCTCACCATAACACTGTGATGTTATGGCAGATAAATGGACCCGGGGAGAAAAAATTCTGAGCCTTAAAACTGGCTTTTTCTTTTTAAGTGATCTTAGACATTGCTTAGCTCTGGCAACTGAAATAAAGAGAATCCTCGATACAGAAAGAATGACTGTGATCCTTCCGCTTTGACCTCTGGAAATGAGGCTATAGTTATACACTCCACAGAATCTGTATTGTATTTATGTTTTTAATTTATCTGCCGTCAATCTCAATGTATAAGAAAGTCTTCTGGGGGACTACATGACAAAAGGATTCTCATCATTTGTTTAACCTTGATCAAATGTTCTTGTGAGTCCATTTCCTCTAATCTTTGTATTAGATGTTTGCCCCACCATTATGCATGGTGAACGTCATGATCCTACTGAGTGTCAGGAACTATAAATGTAAAAGAGCAAAGTAGTTAGGAAAGTATGTCTTTTGATCTGCAGAAAAACAAAATATTCCAGAGAGCCTGTTTGGAAGAGCCAATGGCTTAAGATCTATGCCTTGCTGTCTAATCTTCCTTTTCTACTGAAAGGAGTAACATGTCACTAAAAGTGAGGTACTTCAGTGTAATTGCATCATCATTCTCTCCATGCTTAACCATGATGCTTTTCCTAGCATGGAGAGACAGCCTAATAAGAGATGTTCTGATATTTTATATAAATAATAGAGCTTTCTGTGTATAGACTGAAATGTCAAATCCTTTTCTGAGGCTATCCAAGCCTTTTTTTCTTTATCCTCATAGGTCTGGCATTGAGTTGTTTAATGTATGATAAAGATGATCTAGTACTGTTTTGTGGTACACAGTCTATTGAACAAGATTGAACTGAGCTAGGAGAAGGTATGTAGCAGGACAAGGTGTGTAGAAAGACCATACTCTTCATGTATTTTTTGTAGCTTTTGAAAAACTGGTATTAATGGCTGTGAATGTACTGATATTAATGGATGTGAATGTACTAAATATCTGTGCAGGCTCTTTCTCATGAATGGATGAGGTTGGATGGGATCTCTGGAGGTCACAGTGTTCAGCCCCTCTGCTTAAGCAGAGTCACCTTGAGGTGATTGCCCAGGGCTGTGTCCAGATGGCTTTTGAGTATCTCCAAGGATGGAGACTCCACAACCCTTTTGGGCAACCTGTGCCAGTGTTCAGTCACCCTTACAAGTGTTTCCTGATGTGCGGACATCACCTCGTGTTCCAGTTTATGCCCATTGCCTCTGGTCCTGTCACTGGCCACCACTGAAAAGAATCTGACTCCATCATCTTTACACCTTCCTCTCAGGTATTCATATACATAAGATCCTCCCCAAGTCTTTTCTAGGCTTAACAGTCCCAGCTCTCTCAGACTTTCCTTATATGAGAGATACTCAAGTCCCTTAAACGTTTTAGTGGCCCTTTGTTTGACTCTCTCAAGTAGCTCCATATCTTTCTTGTTCTGAGGAGCCCACACCTGGGTACAGCATTCCAGGCATGGCCTCACTAGGGCTGTATAGAGGGGAAGTATAACCTCCCTTGATCTTCTGGCAGTGCTTTACATAAGGTAGCCCAGGATACACTTAACCTTTTTTGTGGGCACCTTGTTGGCTCGTGTTCAACTTGGTGTCCACCAGGACCCCAGGTTCTCTTCTGCCAAGATGACCGTTCCCAGCATGTGCTGATGCGTGGGCTTGTCCTTCCCCAGGTGCAGGACTTTGCACTTGTTTAACTTTGAGGTTCCTGTCAGCCCACTTGTTCAGCCTGTGAAGGTCCCTCTGGATGGCAGCATGACCCTTTGGCATATTGGCCACTCCTCCCAGTTTTGTGCCATCAGCAAATTTGCTGAGGGTGTGCTCTGCCTCATCATCCAGATCATTAATGAAGATGTTAAACAGGACTGGAGCCAGTATTAACCCCAGGGTACACTGCTAGTTCCTGGCCTCCAGCTACACTTTGTACCACTGATCACCACCCTCTGGGCCCAGCAATTCAGCTAATTTTCAAGCCACTTGTTTGGGCTGGACAAGTAGACAGCATCAACAGCTTGTCTATGAGGATCTTATGGGAGACAGTGTCAAAGGCACTACTGAAGTCCAGGTGGACTTGTGTACTTCTAGAAGCCCTGTTTGCCTCTGATATTCCTCACCTGATGGAGTTCCAGGTGGGCTTTGGCTTTTCTAACCAAATGTCTGCATGCACAGATGGTGTCTCTGTGTCCCTTTCAGGTTACTTGTCCCTTTGTCCCCCTTTTGTATACTTCCTTTCTATGTTTGAGTCTTGAAATGTTAATTTGATTCCTGGATATCTCAGACTATCTGTGTCGGTCGTCTACTTTTATGTGCTTCGCTTTGTGGATACAGATACAGTACTCTGTGCTGTCAAACATGCTTTCATATTATACAGAATTACATACTTGACTCTTCTGTTCCCTTTCATAAAGGTAAGAAGCTGCGGCCAAAGTCCCGTACCATTTGCACTAGCCTTACGGATCATGCACTATAAGGCTCATGAAGAAACACTTCAGGTTAAACAGCATCTCCACATTCATACTTTCTTTTAACTTTCTAATTACTGTATTTGCTCAACAGTTTGGTAACATTCAGAAATCTGTAATGCAAAAGGTCGAATTCGAGAAGTGCTGCTGACGTCTGCAACTCATTACAATAGAATTCGCTTATTCCTTCTGGTTTAAGAACTTAAGAAATTTCATAACTAAGTTTATCTGTTAGGCTTTATCTGCCCATCCTAGGGAATTGGCTCCCATTTATGAAATATTACTTTTATTTTTAATAAATTAGATGCTAACCTTTACACAATAAATACCCATTTATTTCAGAGGTATGAGTCTAAATAGCAAATCACTTTTATCGCTAGAAGTATGTAGTAGTTCTTGCTTACAAAGCCTGTGGGTTTTAAGAAGTTGTAAGGGATTAGTAATGGTTAGATGTTCCCCCTGCCTTCTCCCAAGTAGCACTTTTAAAGGGAATCGGTACCCGATTCAAAGGCTGAAACTACACATATATTATAAAGGTTTGTATTTGCATGCCTAATTGTAGTAAAATTAACCCCAATGGTTTCATTTCAGTGGGCTAGAAGAAAAAATAAAATAGCTGAAGAACTGCGAGTCCTCATAGGACCTCTCTATTGTCAGTTGATATTTGAACACTACTCAGAGGCTTCACAGCTTAGCACTAATGCATAGTTACTGAAACAGCAGAGAGGTATGTATTAAAAGCTGTGGTGTCCATAGTGAAGTTCAGTCTGTTGTGGCAGAGCAAGGCACATGGCATGCCATCTTCAGTGCCAGTCTTGGGGGATTCTACCCAAAGTTAAATCAAGTTGAGGGGAATCATCAGCATTTTTTACTTAGATTTGCTTTGGTGAGAAAACCAAAGACCCCTTACAGGGTCTATAAAGGAAACAATGTGACTGGAAGAAATAACGCTTCATCTCCATCACCCCCAAAAAGCTCTATCCTTGATGTCCATAAAACCTTCTGCATTTTTTTACATATAAAACATTAATGAACATGTGCTTTGAGATAGTTTCAGTATAACTTTAATTATTCAGTATTGCAAGTCTGAATTCTACATGTTATCCCTAACCTTAATTATTGCTATCCAACAAACAAATCGTTGCCTTTCTGATTTTTACAGTCTGGACAAGGATAAATAATTGCTTCTGAAGAGCTGTAAAGTGTAGCAATGCTAGCAGGAGGTGCTTAATTTTTGTGCATGTATGTCTTCAACAGAAGATGGTAGAAAGCCTCTTGCAAATGATACTGATGAGGAAAAAGAATCAAAGCAAAGGCCTCCCGAGAATTACAGCATCTGGACTTTAAGTATGCTGAAATAAAGCTCTGAAGAAATTGTAAACCTGAAAAAAAGAAAGAGACCTGCAGTAGAGGTGGTAGTGGACTCTAAATTAGATTTGAGTAGCTGTAATGATAGGGCAGTATATAACAGCAATTTTTAGACTTGTGTTGCTGGGAGAAGAGGCTCCTAGTCTCTGTCATGGCTCTGGACATAAAACACTGAAACTTTAGTGCTTTTCAGAATTCCTTCTATTGCCCATAAATGTTTAAATATATAGGAAAGATACTGCACATGGTTCTCCTATGGGTCTTGAGACAGATTCTCGTTTGATGGACCTCTTCAGAAGTCCATAGGTTTCAGTGAATGATAATCTTCTCCAGCAGGATATCTTAATGGGGGGTGGGGTGTCCTCCAAAACACTGTGTGGTTATGCTACAGGAGCATTATATCCAAGCTGGCTGATACCCAAAATTTAAATAAAACCTGCCTCCACTCAGTGCCAGGGAATCTTGCTGTATCAACACTGTATTTGTTACAAAGTGATTTGAATGAGTTGACTGTACTGCTGATTTATTCTGAGTCTTTGGAATTGTTTAGTTGGTGTAACTTGGCACAAATTTAAATCTCTGGCTGTTTTTGAATATCATTCTTCACTCATCCCTGCCAATGGAGTAAGATAGGCTTTTCCAATTAAATATTTTAAATACCTAGTGCTCATAATCATAGAGGGCATTTCTTCATAGCTCATTTGTTTTATATAGGCTGCCACAAGTGAATTACAGAGCTTTCATTGGGAGAGTATGTTGGACCTTATAACTGAGGCAGCTGGAGAATGTACAGGGGTACTTTTGCAGTATTTGAGAGAAATAATACTTTTGGTTAAAACCAACAAACTTAAGTACCATATCTGTAAATTAATGCAGAACTAACTTATAATAGAATTTTCCTTAAATGTAGTGAAGGTTTTAACTCAGAAGTAGTTGATGAGCATAAGTGTCTGTCTTTCTTAATAAGAAACCCTTACAGTTGTCTGAAATGGTACCTTTATAATGTTGGGTGAGAGGGAATTTTGGCCTGGGAGTTAGGGTTGCTATCCAGTTGTTTATACTGTAAGAATGAAAGCAGAAGGAAACTTAAAAGAGTTTTTGAGTCTTTTAGGAAGGAGTGCTGATAGCAAACATGCTTGACTAAGTCCATTAGCTACCTAATCATAGTGAGACCCCACCTGGAGTAGCCCATCCAGTTCTGGGGTCCCTAGTACAAGAAAGACGCAGGTCCAGAGGAGGGCTGCAAAAATGGTCAGAGGGCTGGAACACCTCTTCGGCGAAGAAAGGCTGGGAGAGTTAGGATTGTTCAGCCTGGAGAAGAGAAGGCTCTGGGGAGATCTTACTGTGGCCTTTCAATGTATAAAGGGGGGCTAATAAGAAAGACTGAGAGACACTTTTTACCAAGGCCTCTAATGACAGGACAAGGGGCAATGGTTTTAAACTGAAAAGAGGGTAGATGTAGATTGGCCTTAAGGAAGAAATTTTTTTTATGGTGAAGGTATTGAGGCACTGGAACAGGTTGACCAGGGAGGTGGTAGATGCCCCATCATTGGAAAAGTGCAAGATCAGACTGGATGGGGTTTTGAGTAGATGATGTCCCTGCCTGTGGCAGGGAAGTTGGACTCTATCTTTAAAGGTCCCTTCCAACCCAAACCATTCTATGATTTCCAGGAAGGATTAGGCAGCAAGAATGATGATGTCATGTTGCCCTCTACTTTTAGCGTAATCCTTTAAAAGAAAAAAGTTTGTCTTTTCTCCCCCTCCCACCTCCTCATACACCTGCTAGGTATCATTCTTGCACTGACATCATTCCTGTACTTCCCAGGTTGCCACTAAGCACGGTGGTTAGTATTTGAAACTTGGTTTGGTTTTACATACAAAATAGCCTTCTCAAGAAGACTTGGTAGTTGCTTTAATTTCACTTTGCTGACCATACTGGCTTTATACAGCCTCATTAAAATTATGAGTTGCTTTTAAACAGTTATATTTTGTTGTTGTGTTTAAATTGCACATTTGCGATGCCTTTAGGAAAATTAACTTGAGTATGGGTATCAAGCTATAAGATTGTCCTCTGAGAAAACAGACACCAGAGTAACTTTTTAGCTAAATGAAGGATCACAAATTATTCATTTGTCAAGTTTAAATTGGAAAGTGCTTAAATCCACAGATAAGGGCAAAACCAAGACTTATAAAAAGCAGAATTTAATAATCAGCAGTGCGATGGACAGTGATCCATATTTATCATTATTTTTCTGGAATACCATTATTTTCTTGAAATTGTAGGGCTTTCAATTTGAGGGTGTTTTTAGAGGTAGTGTCTTTAACAGTTTGTTAATGTCTAATAGCGAGCATGTCTCTCTCGGTTCTTTCCTTCGTGCCACTTGTATTATGCTCCTTTGGTTGAAGCTGTTGTAGGAGAGGCATACGGTTGTTTTATAAGTAGATGGAGAAAGGGCAAGAACTTTCTTCAAGGTGATAGGTTTGTACTCATATCTCTAAAAAGGGTGATTACTCTGGAGACCAGCAGCTGGCTTAGGTGCACAAAATGCCTTACATAGCGGATCAATTTGTGTTGCTGGGAGACTTGATTTCTCTCAGGTCAGTTCTAAGCTTTCCTGTTAATTTGAGTAACTTTGTGTCTTTGCATCCTTTTATGATTTCTCACTGTATAAGAAACCTCTTTGCTGTGTCTTGGCACGCTTGCACGTCAGAACAGAGTGTAGTAGGGAGATGCTCTAACTAGTTATAATTGAGCCACCTCAGGTACCAAAAGCTTCTAGCCATGACAGCATGGATCTCTGCATGATTAATTTACTCCTACCCTCATAAGCTTTGCAATGCTGCAGTCAGGCTTGTCAGCAAGAGGATTCATTTCTTCCTTTTGTTGAATCTGGGGCTTACAATGCTGTCTTTGCTATAGTAAGATGGGTCTTCTTAATAAAAACAAGAAGGATGCAAAATAGAAAGCTTAAGTTTGAGGAACTGACCTGCTCTGGAATGGTAATGATGCACCTGTCTGAAACTTGGTGGTGAGTGAGAGCAAAGGAGTTGCATAGTTTCTTACTGGACAACATTGGGCTACACTGGCTTCTGTAAGACAGACGAACTGGTGTGACCAGTTTATGTTGCAGAACACAGAGTTTCCTTTCTGTATGCATGGTCATGTAGTCTTCAGGGAAACGTTTAGTTTTGGGGGGTTTTGGTTTTAAAAAACCATAGGGTCTCATGTGCAATACCTGAGTATTATTTAGAAGGACTGTTGCTTTACAAACAGCTTCTTAGCCAGACAGGCAAAAATGAATGTGGCTTTTCTTCCATCTTTACAAACTTAGAGATGTGTAGTCATTCATTTTCAAATGTAACTGTGAGATTCCTGTTCACGATTACTTCTTAAGGAATTATAACAGCATGAGTAGAAGAACAAAAACTCAGTCTATATAATGTTCCACAAAAATCTTTCAAAATTCTGAATTCCAGATAGTCCAAGAAATCCTCAAGCTAAAATCCTGTTTTAGATTCTTAAGTTACACACTATGTAAGTAGTTACAGTTTGGTCATATGCTCCTTTATTCTGTATGCGTGAAGGAAATTAATTTTTTTGTGTACTTTACTTCACTAAGCAATAGATGTTTGAGAAGACATGCACTGAGCAAATTGCAAAGAAATTCAGTCTGTTCTAGCTTTCTTAGGTATTTGATTCTTAGGAGCTACATTCTGAACTATTTCTGTTAATTATTTTTAAAGTAAGGGATGAAACCATCTGTCTCCTTCTGATTAAGATATTTTCTTTTTAGTAACCAAAAGCATTACATGTTTTCTTTTTTTTGAAACTGAAAAATCCTTGGAAAAAATGCACCCTCTGCAGTTCTGATTTAACAATGAGTGCAGTGTACCTGGACATCTGCTTCCTCATTGAGTCCCACTAAAGGCATTGGTAAGGCTATTTCCTACATAACTTAAAGAGGCTGAATGCCAGAATATGGTGTTAGAAAGAAGACTTAAGGATGTTTCTCTGATTCCTTTACTTTTCTATATATAAAATGTTATTTCTGTGGAGGTATTCCTGTCATTGCAGGCAAAATATTAGTTTAGTCATACAGTCTGTAAAGACTTGTTTCTTTCTGGTATTTTTTTCATTGAAACAGAAAAGCATATTTTCATAGAAAGCTGCCTAGTTGTTTCCCAAATTCAGAAATTTAACAGCTGTGAGCAGGATAGAAGCATGTCTAGATTAGATCCCTCCAGGAAAAAAAATCCCCCCTCCTAAAAAATACTATTGCATTAAAACAATATAGAATAACTTATAAGAACTGTGCTAAACTACTAATATTCACACAGTTAAAACATGCCTAATGGTTTTAACATAATAAACGTAATAAGTACCAGAATTTGAATTTGCCTGGCAACAGGCTCTGTATTACTCTCATTTTTTTACTTTTTTAGATGGTATGAAATTAAACTTCAGTTTTTTGAAACATTACTACTTTGTCTTCAGATGGGATTATCAGGCAGTATGAAGAAATACTCTGTTTTCAGCTGCAACTAGAAAAGAAAATACTGATCTTAACTGGATCAGACATGGAGCTTTTCAAAGACTGAGTCCTTTTTCAGGTCCTTGGTTAGTATGCTTACCGTGTAGCTACTGGAAGTTTTGTTGCATTAAAGCCTGGCTGTTCTCTGCCATGTTTTTAAATGACATGTTGGCTAACCACAGAAAATTATGGTTGATGGGTTCTTATTATGTTCCCTTACACTTTTATTCTTAGCAGTAAATTACTGAAGAAGGGTCTTGTTGACTTTTAATTCCTGATGCACAGTTGCAGTGAGATTGGAATGTGTCTATTGATGAGTTATTTTTAACTAGTTGGCAATGACTTTGAAACCAAAACACTGTATTGACAAAATAGTACCTTATTTTTAAAAACAATGAAATTCCTTTTACATTTCTCCATTATCAGGAGGTATTTATTTCAAGGAAACTATAATGAAGGTTTTCTGCAGTAAAGAATTAACGTGAGAAGAAAGGGAAAGGTGAGACTGAAGGGGGGAAACCCAGAAGAGTCGTGTTGGTTTTCTGTGTGTTCTCTATAAAGCCTGGCTGGACAGTAGAGAATGCTGCAAGTTAACATCTCTTGCCGAGTGTTTCTGAGAGACTTGGACTGTGGGGTTTTTGGTATGTCTGGCTATATACTTCTGTCTCCCCTGTTTTACCTGATGTTATAATGTTTCAATTTAGAAACCTGCAGGAGAAATGTTGGGAGGAGGATCTTGGGACTATTGGTGGAATTTTTCAGGAACACATTACTCCTTTCTCCTCAAACAATGCGGAGTCCAGTTGCAGCTTCATGCCCCTTTGTAAATCCATGAAAACTCAAGCTGATGCCAGAAACAATTAGCTGTTGATGGTAGCCACAATGATTTTCTGTAGCAGCTGCGTTCTGACTGTTCTGTTGCAGTCAAGTGCAACAAGCAAGATGAATCAAGGTAAAAATAAATTTAGGGTAATAATCAGGTTTAAGGTTTATGCATGGCAACATAATTTTGGGAGGCTTCGTTATCTTCCCTATCAGCACTCTTTGTTAACAGAGGTGTGTAACAAAGGATGTACTAGAATATTAGTGATGTACAGAAAGCATGGCGGGGGGCAGGGGGGGGAAGGTGGCAACAACAGATTCACATTAAGTACTGGGGAAAATGAGGTTTTCTCTTTCTGGTATCAAGCCTGATTCCCACAAATGCTGTATTCCTGTGTTTGCTTTTCTTTATGAATACATCCTATTCTTTTCTGCTGAAGATGCCCACAAACAGACAAAAGTAGTGAACTCACTGGTGAGGTGAGGGATATTTTAAACATAGAAAGAGAGCATAACTCTTTCCGCTCTCATCCCTGTGCAGTGAACAGATGCAGTTTTGGCAAAAATGTTTCTAAGTCACTTAAGGCCAAACAGATTATAATTTTCTGTGTAATACCTTGAGTTTGTGTTGTGGTTTAACCTCAGCTGGCAACTAAGCCCCACACAGCCGCTCACTCGCTCCCCCCTCCCAGTGGGATGGGGAGAGAATCAGAAGGGTAAAAGTGAGAAAAGTTGTGGGTTGAGATAAAGACAGTTTAACAGGTAAAGCAAAAGCCACGCACACAAGCAAAGCAAAACAAGGGATTAATTCACCGCTTCCCATGGGCAGGCAGGTGTTCAACCATCTCCAGGAAAGCAGGGGTCCATCACGTGTAACGGTGACTTGGAAAGACAAACGCCATCACTCCGAACGTCCCCCCTTCCTTCTTCTTCCCCCAGCTTTATATGCTGAGCATGACATCCTATGGTCTGGAATATCCCTTTGGCTGGTTTGGGTCAGCTGTCCCGGCTGTGTCCCCTCTCAACTCCTTGTGCCACCCCAGCCTCTTCACTGGTGGGGTGGGGAGAGGAGCAGAAAAGGCCTTGGCTCTGGGTAAGCACTGCTCAGCAGTAACAAAAACATCTCTGTATTATCAAAACTGTTTTCAGCACAAATCCAAAACAGCCTCATGCTAGCTTCTATGAAGAAATTTAACTCTGTCCCAGTGAAAACAGCACAGTTTGTTACAGTATTAGTGCTTATTATAGTATCCACTAACTAGTTAGCTAGCAATGAGCGAGAGTAAATAACGCAGGTGATCATAGGAAAGGGTATATTGTAAAGATTAAATTCTTGTATTTCAGAGGGAATTTGTTGAGAACTGCTCTCAGAGGAGATCAGCTCAGTCTCTCTGAATGAAAACAGAAATCAAGCAGTTCAGAGGGAGCTCTTCTTGATGACAAGTAGGAGAGATAGCATGGACGATGAGGACAAAGCAGCTTGTGCAAAATTCACTTTCAACAAACCTAAGAAGGTAATGACTTAATTCAGCAGGAGAAGATTTAAGTATAGATTTTGAAAGAAGAAAGTTGCACATTACAGCTAGTGGATAGACTTTATGTCCATGAGCTTCTGTGGCAGGTCTTTTTCAGTAGCTCTCAAGATAACTGCAACAAACTAGGTGCTGCAGATATATATAGTTAATTGAAGAGTACTTGGGAAATGTTGATTTCTAGCATTCCGTACAGTTTGTAATGTAACTTCAATACTTTGTGTTGCCAAAATTCAAAACCAGTTTCCATTTTCCCGTGGTGTATGGCAAGAGTATCCTTTCTAGTGTTAGGAGTTGAAGCAGATAAAGCCTGTTCATTTATAGGTTTGTAGGGATGGTGGAGAAAGAAAAGTATGAACATAATGTAGAATAAGGATTGTAAAATAGATCCAGGCGTGGCTGATTGCTCTTGAGTTAACTGTTAATGAGGCATGCCTGCACATGTACCTCGGGTAGAAGCTGAGTATTCTGAATTGTCACTGAAATATCTGTAATGAGTTCTGAAGGCTTACAGCATCTGGAGATCACTCTTACACAGCTGGATTTGACAGGAATGTTTTCTGAGTCATTAAAGAACTACATCATTTTAGGGCCATGGAGTAAATGTATCTTGATTTTTTTTTTTTTTTTTTTTTTTTTTTTTTTTTTTTTACTTTTTGAAACACTTCATTTTGGATTGTAAGCCTGTTTATAAATGAACTTGAGCCATCTATTCTTGTTGGGCATCTTATTTTTTTGATTACTAAATATGCAAAGGCATACAGAAGTTTAGCAATGTGAATGTCTCTATTCATTAAAGCTTTTTCAGAATATGAAACATGTAGCAATTTTTCTCAGCTACTTAATGCCAGGGAAGAATGGCTGTTATCCAGTTTCCTAATACCTACAGTTGTATTAGTTGTATGGTATTTAGAAGTACAACTTAAGAGCTTTCAGAGAGACGAATGCATAAATGGACTCTTCTTTACTGTCCTGGGAAAACCAGTTCTTAACTGTATTGCAAAGAATACGTGGAATGCTGTAAAGTTATGCTAAACCGGCTTTGCCTATATCAGTGTTCCTCTGAGATTTCTTAGTTCCAATTCTACTTTTACAAGCATGTGATTCAGTTGATTTCAGAGCAGTCATTTCTAATTTTTCATTTCTGTAAGTCATACCTTAGAGAAGCCTTTCATAGGACAAGAAGGACTTGCTAGGAAAGAACAGTTTTAGAATCCCACAGAGCAGTTGCAGTTGAACAAAAAAAGAAAGTGTATTATGAAAGATAAAACTTTTTTACATAAGCAGTAGCTATTATTTGCACTGACAGCATGTTGGGGAATGGATTCTGTTAGTGCATGTTACTCTTGGGAACCATTTTCCCTCTCTTGCTCAGTGTATTGGGAGCACTGAAAATGATGAAGACTAGCTGCACCTAATCTGACTTGGAAGGTAAATTATTAGTTGCTTTGAAAGATATTTGCATTTCCAATGCATTGTTGACTTAACTGTTAACAAGGCTATATGTGAAGTGATATATTTTTTTTCCCCATGTTTATTTTTCAACATGCGGTAGAAATGCATCAAAATGTTGGTGAGGTGATGATTGCTAATGTGTCCATGGATGGGGAAAATAAAAAAAATGGGGTCAGATGCATTTCATGTCCTGCTCTTCTCCAAAGTTGCTACTCCCTTAGTTTCTACTGTTTGACTTTACTGTTGGCCAGTGAACCCAGTTTCCCAGTTCTATACAGCAGTATTCATTTCTCCAGTGCAAGAGGTGGGGTTGTTGGGGCGAGGGACTGTGTGGGAAGCCCTTAATGGCTTTTATGGTTCACTTAAGCAGGAGGTTGAGGAACAAAAAGAAATACCATATCTATGTGAGACACCAGAAATCTAGGAGCCCTATTGGAGGATGTGAATGCAGACCTTGAAGATACCAGGGCTGCTGTGCAGTATACCAATTTGTGAAGAGTATCTAAAGTCAGGGTTATGGGAGGGGATGCCTGTTGAAAAGTATCCTTCAAGGGCACCCCAATGGTTCCTCCCTCTGTTTTGTAAGTAAGTGTGGCCTGGAAAAAGGTGCATGTGGAACTTCTCTTAATTTTGTAGTGTCGCAGTTGTGGCAGGGAACTTTGCCATCATGGAGTGTAGAGAAACCAGAAGTCACTTTTCCCCCTTTTTTTGTTAGCCTTAGCTTGAGCATCTGTGTGAGAGTAATTAGATGGGTAGCCTGCTATGCAAGGAGTACTCACAGTATTTTGTACCAAGGGAAAGCGTTTTGTTGTACAGTGTGACGTCTTTTGATGCAAGGAGTTATCTGGTAACTTCAGTGCCTCGTGCTAAAATACTGTCCACAATGGTTTCATTCTTGCAAATCTCACATATTTACATGTAAACATCTGTGTGTAAATAAATACATAAACACACATTTGTATTTAAAAAGATAGCATGGAAAAGCTTTTCATCTAAAACCTAGACTTTTGTTTTTCAAACCTGTCATGTGGATCCCAAACTGAGTTTTGGGTTTTTGAATTCTTATTTTTGTTGAGCATAATGAGGAATAAAGTTGACAATTGTTATAACTAGATAGTTACTCAACAAAGCTCCATGTTTCTGCAACCCTCTTCGCTCGCTGTTAAATTTGACTTCAGAATAGCATAGATTACACAAAGTACTAAGTAACAGAAACAATTTGCATGTCATTCATGGGAAAAGGTATGTACGTGTTAGAACAAGTTAGTGTTGGTTAAGGAGTTAAAGCTCGTTCTCACAATCTAAACTATGTAGTGAGTTAAGAGGGTTTGAGTGCTATCCTTCGATTCACTCCAAGGTCACTTTGAAGTCACTGGACACTGCTGTGTTTCCTTGGATTGGAAAATGGTAGCTTGGTATGGAAGGACCATGGTATTTGGCAGAAAGCGTGGGCCACTAGTTCAGTCGTGGACATGATGTTCTCCTTTAGAGGCATATTACATCAAATGGTTAATATTGCTGCAATAGAACAGGGAGTCTTAATTACGGGCATATTTAAAGTCTGTATCAAAATGTAGTTAATATAGATGTGTTTTTCAGCTGTGTAACTGTTTATCTGTTCATCCTCTGCACATTTCTGAGTTGGAGTATAGCAGTTTGTGTGACTTGCTGTTCTGATTTCTGAATGACTTTGTAAAGGGATTATACTCTTTAGATTACTTGTAGACCTTTCTGCAGGGATAGCAAAGCATTTACAAAGCTTCTCTGAGCACAGATACTAATGAATGAAAACAAATTTCTAATACTAGATTTTGTTGAAGTCTGATTGGTATTTCCCTGCAAATTCGACTCCCGATTAAAAAAATAGCTGATTTTCCTGCCTGTCTTCTGCAAAGTAGGATTAAAGAGAGTTTTTTTTCAATATGTTCACTCCAGTGTAGCTATATTAAATAACCTTGACTAAAAATCAGTTTAGGATGAAGGTAAAATATATTAATTGTCTGTTCTTTCTATGCTGTACCTTACAGTGTTTCAGAATATTCGCGTGTCACTGAGCGTGCAATAAGGGTAATCTAGCTGATGCTGTGAATTGCCATTAAAAACAAAATCCCTGTAGTTCAATCTACGAGAAGAACCTTCATTTTTATATACTAACTGGCCAGAAGAGAGAAAGTAGGGGGTAGAAAGAAATACCTTGTGGTGACAACGAGCTACCCATGCCATTGTGGTTCCATTGTGCTCGTCAGCGTCATAAACTGTCTGAAGGGAAGGGAGAAACAATAAGACAGACAAACCTTGCTGGTAGCACAAGTTACTTCAGGTAGTGAAAACTAAAGCTGAGACAGGTAGGAGTTCAGTGCTTTATCACTGGATGCTGAAGAGGTGGTTGAAACAGTGTTTGTAAATGGCAAGTAGTAAGAAAACATAGATGGCAAGAGGAGGCAATGAATGAGAGAACTTGAACCATGCTTGTAGGCAGACTGATTCTGAATTGGCTTTTGCCCATCAGGAAATGTAGGTCTTTTCCTGCTGAACTTGCTTGGAGCCAGAGTTAATATACAGTCAAAGTTCAGCTGGCAAGAAAAAAAAGCAAATAGTGTGTTACTAACAGTTGTGCAGGGTGTAAAGAACAAATCGGGAAACCTAATCGTGCAACTGCGGAGTCACGTTGCATCAAAGTTAGTGCAGCATAGTTCAATGTGTCATCTCAAAGATATTGGAGTTTAAAAAAAAAGTAGAAAACAGAAAAGAGAAATAAGGTATTGTCTGGCTTCTGTTTCTTACAGAGAAAGTAGTAAAGGGCATCAAAAGAAAACTAATGTAAAAGCTTGAAATAAAAGGTACTCCCTTTTCCAGTAAGCGATGAAACTGGGTATCTTGCCTTGTCATCATGTGCCTTGTGACTAACAAAAATACAGATCAGTTTGTGAAGTGCTTAGAGAAGTTCTTGAAAGAAAAGTTTTGTCTCCGTTTATGAAGAACAAAGGTATTAATAAGCACTAGTCAAGACAGTTTTGAAATTGTGGGATGTCAAAAAGATGTGGTTGTGGGGACATACTGCTCTGCAAGTATTTGATGTTTATATTTATTTGAGTATTGATATTTTCTTCAGTCACTTTAACTACTGCAAGGGATGTGATGCTGAGTTTAGGTGCACCTTTAGGGTCTGACACACACTGCTGTTGGGCTCTGAACTGATTTCAGTGTGCTGGGCCTGTATCTGGGCTGATGATTATCTGAATTATTGCCACAAATGTTTCCTGCTGTGCTTGATGGGTGTCTGAAAATGTGTTTTCCTTAAACTGTTCATTATAATTCTTACAGGCTGTTAAATTCTTCACAGAAAAATAACTCTTTTTCTCTTCTTAGATGGACAGATTGAATCTGAGAGAACCTGAGCAGCTTGTCTTTATCTTCCCCAATGCCACACTGTTGTGGGACCCTACTGATTGCTTGTGTGTTGGTGTGCATTTGATCTTTTTGTTGCTTTTTACCTCTTTTGTTCTATACTTTTGAATGATGTAATTATTTTGGTGCTTCAGCAGAGTGCCTCCATTGGGAAAGTGAGAAATGGAGAGGGCAGAAGAAAATATTCTCAACAGACTTCTGAAAGGGAGAGGGCGAATGGTTGACTGGATACTGTAGCTGATCACTGTCAAAAAGTCTTTGCTGAAGTTAATGAAAGGGAAAATAGGGAAGAGAAGCAGTGTAGACTGCCTCTCAGGTGTTTTGTGGATTCCTGCATTTTAGATTTCAGAAAATAATTTCTGATATACAATAAAACAGGCTGTGACCATAGTCCTTTTTTTTTCTTTTTACAGAGTAGTAGTAAAGGGCACTTTAAAAACAGGCAGCAAAAGGGATTTTGCTGCTGTTAGATAGTATGAATATAGAAGCAAAATGAAAGACAAATATTTCTGTGAAAATAATACCTCTAACGTTTCAAATGTTTTTATAATTTTGTATAGGAAGAATGGCTATTCCTTCTGTGCAGTTTTTATTGTTGTAATATAGGGATGTGTCTTATTTATTTTATCTCTATTTTTATATATTAATTGCCAAAATCTGTGTTGGAATTTTCTTAAGTAGAGAATAAATAGCAATTTTGTGGAATAGGAGCTTAGGAGTGACAGAAGTATATGATACATGATCTAAGAACAAAACTGAGTGGGACTGCTTATTTCTTGACTATTAGATAATTCACACATCATAACCTGAACATAATTTTTCTCTGCAAGTTCCAGTGTTTGTGTCCCAGCAGTCATGACGGTGATGCCTCACTGAAAATACTCAGGGTATATCCCAAAGATGCCTGTGGAAGTAAAACAGAGCTGTAACTGCAGTTGTGGCCCATGGCATCATTTTAAACAAAAATATCTTGGTTTTCAGGTAAAAACTTTTGGAGATATTTAAATGAAGCTGTACTGATTACTCAGGAAGCAAGGATGACTTTTTTGAAAAAAGTATTAAGGAACAGACTTGGCAGATTAGTATTGGCCCTATCAAAAGTAAATAAGTGATTTGGAAGGGGATGAGGGAAGAATAGAAGAGGAGACCAAAAGTTTTCTTGCTTTAAAGTTCTTTTCTATATAATGGGAAAAATCTTCATAACCAAACAGACCCAAAACATGTCAATGTTTACTGGCTGGAGGTGGGTGGGGAATCCCTTCTCTAATCTATTACATGTCAGTCTGAGTTGGTAAGAAATGAACTAAAATATAGGTAAAGATAAATGGATAGTGAGCAAACCTCCTCCTTTGAAGAAGCTTCCCATTTGCTCAGTTTCAGCCCTACTTTCAGTTCAATACATGTGTCGAGTTGCTTGGAAAGAAGAGTTCAGCATTGCAGGCAGTCACTACCAGGATGTTGTAACACCTTCTTCTTGAGTCCTGGTGATCCCCTCACCTTCAGAATTCTCTATTGCATGTCACACTAGTGAAACTTGCTCCATTAAGTTATGAGCAGTAAACTTAGATTTTATTTTTTTTTTCTCTGTCCCATACAGGTAGAGAATTTAGTAAAAAGCTTTTCCTCAGACTAGGCTTGCTTTGAAAAATTAAGGGAAGCTATGAATGCTTTGCAAGTAAGGTATGTTTGTCCTTATTAGTTTCTGGATTTTACAGAGATAATCTAGGAACAGGGATTACAGGAACAGCCAGCAGCTTCTGGCAGTCTAAAACATTTTCTTCTCTAAAAGAGTAGATACTGCATTTAATCTTCAGCTACTTTTCTAGAGCACTCTAAATGAAAAAAAATTCTCACTAGGCTCTGCATGATTCCAAAGCTATCGTGACTATACTTTCAGAATAAACTGAGGAATACATAATATATATCCCTTTTCTTGTACATGTTTCATGGACACTGGTAGTACTTGGACATTTTATTTGCACATGGGTTGTGAACATCTTGTTAATGTTAGTAGGTTATTTCCTGATGTGGATATCATTGCTACTTGCCTTTTTTTCTTGGCACTTTGAACACAGTAGGATGTATTTGTTAATAAGCCACACTTTGAGATTTGTTGTTCCTAGTTTTTGACTATTAAGGCTTTAATATTTTTCTAACTGAGTAAAATGGTCACCCGAAATGACGTTTTCAATAGAAGAAATGTATTTTCTTTTGGTGAAGAGACTTAAAGTTGTGTTGCAAAAATTTTATGGGCAAAAAAGTAAATAAAATTGCTTCAAGTGGTTGTTTAAAGCTGAATTTCATAAAAGCACCTAAGCTAGGAAAAATCCCTTTCTTGATGTTTAAATGTGAACTAGTTGATTTAGCAGAGTTAATATTTTAATGTAGTGGAAACTAAATTCAGTGGTCTGGAAATTAAGAGTATGCCAACTTCGTTGAAATCCTATGGATTTCTTGGTGTAAGACAAAACATGTGGGGAGGACATGAAAGCAGGGTAAAACTTTCTGAATGGTTGCAATTATTTTCCTTCCCTTCTACTTACTCTAGACCAATTGAAGTGTTTTTAGGGAGAAATTTCTTGGCAAGGTGGTAAAATATGAATTATTGGATATATTCCTACACAGGTGTAGCAACCATGCCACAGCATTGGAGAAATTTGATTGAATTCAAACTGTTTCTCATGTTAAAGATTAAAATTCTGTCAAAGAGCACTTTTTATATATTTATCAAAATAAAACTGTGAGGCCAAGGTAACTCCCCTATTTCCTATTGGAATTAAAATAGGTGAGACAGAACCTCCTAAAGGAGTCTGGTGGTGTGTGGTATTGTGCAGCTTCTCCAGGTTAATACCAGAACTGCAGCTTCTTCTGAATTTGTTTTAACTAGTTGGAATTCATTCAGCCTTGAACTGAATTTTTAAAGAAGTCATCTTGTAAACAGGAGACTCCTGATGGTTCTCTAATGCTTGTGTGAAAAATAGTGATTATCCCAGGGACCTTTAAAGTATAACAGTGGAATTTTTAAGTCTTGCTAGAATTTAATAAAATTAGTGTTGAATTAAACAGATGATATGTTTAAAAAAAAAAAACACCAACGAAAAAACCCAGACCAAACCCCAGTACCCGGCAACGATGGGAACACCTTTGAGTAAGGCTTTCCAAAGAAATAACATCACTTTACAAGACATCATGGAATTAAGAACAGTTTAAAGTTTCATCTAATTTATTGTCCAAAGCCTACCTGACTCCTGAGTATTAAGTGTTGATTATAGTGTTATCAAAATACCAGACCTTCTTGGTAGCAAGAGAAAAATACTTTATTTAACAGCTTGAGCATGCAATACAGGGAATAAATAAAGAGCAGTTTATGCTACAGGAAGGGCAAGCACATGTTACTACATACATGCTCTGAAGATCTAAAATGACTGATTCTGGAAATATAGAATGAAAATAAAACTTAAGATGCATAAAATCAAGACCAGACTTCCTTTCAGAGAAAGGCTAAGAGAGAATTACTAGTGAAGACAAAGTCTAACCGGAGTACAGCAGCTAAATTTCACAGGGTGTTTGGAAATCTGCAAGTGATGTCTGAGTGAATACAGCTTCAGGGACAGATTAGTGTAGTATAGACCCTGTGCTTGCAGAAATTTAAGATTAAATGCTTTAAATAGTTAAATGAGGATATGACCGTGCTATTCAGTCTAATGCAAAAGTTGTAGGCTTTGATACTTTAGGCTCAAGCTGTTTCTTATTGTTTTTTTGGAAAGCCGTGGCTCATTGAAGGTGTTCTTCCCAGCTTTTGTTTTCTGACAGTGTCCTCTGCTTAGACCACGTTCGAGTTTTTGACTCAGGTTTGCCTTAAATACTCTGAAGTAGTTATTCAAATATTTGAAAGTACTACTAATTCTTTTCTATTGCTAATAGTTACTATATAATACTTCCTAAATTATTGTATGCTATGTACTATATTTAGAACTGTTATGGGTATCTATAACACCACCAAACTTTACTTGAAATCAGTTATTCAAGAATAAGTTTACGTTTTTCTCAATGAGCATGTATCAAAGTTAGTCTGGAGTTGTACTTTATTCTAAGTTAAACATTCATAGGTAGTGCATTATTTCAAAATCAATATTCCCCCCTTTTTTTTGTGAAGAATTATCTTTCAGTGCAGGTAAGTCTGGGCATGTAGCAGCATTGGTTTTCAGGTATAAATTATATTTGTCTAATGCCAGGTGCCACAAGAGATTTGTATTTTCACTGGGTATGTTATATAGGGTTCAGTGATGTTTGTTTCCCCCATAGTTTGCAGATTTTCTCTGCAATGCTCAGTTCTACTATTCGGCTCCACCAGGTTTAAATCTCTAAATTGAGGCTCTTCCTTTGCAACTGTGCATTTCCGTTTTCTACCTGATTCTTAACAAATTGGAAGACTCACTTTGTAGAGAGCTTGGCCTTAGCCTGATTTCCCTCAGGTTTCCTCCTGCTCTGCAGCCAATATCACTTATCAGTTTGATAGGTGGAAGAGATCTATTATATAGGAGGTCTTGTACATACTCTGGTGAGCACCTATTTTAGTCCCACGAACTACAAGTTCTGGTCACCAGGCCCTGCAGCTTGAGGCACTCTATATCTCTTCTTTCTCTTCTAATGTTCTGTAAACATTTTTTCAACCAGTTGTTCCAAATCGCCCGAGAATTTACTAGCATGGGTCCTGTTTGTGGGTGCATAATGCTCTGGAAGTTTGGTTACAAATTTCACACTATAGGCATATTAGCAAAAGATCAGTCTCCTTGTCACATAAGGGTTACACAGGACCAGTGCCTTTTATACCCCTTTCTGTCTATCCCTCCTTTGTTCCTTCCCTTCCCCTGCACGTTCCTCCATCAGTTTGCATAGTTTCACTGACACACCACCCACCCCCAATATCCTGGACCCTCAAGTTTACACTCTTATCAGTGGCAAAGTCCTGGCTTACCTGCAATTTCTTCATAGCCCATCAGTTATTGTGACTGACCAGGCTTGCTTCTTGCCTGTCAGGTTTGTGTCTCTGTATTTTGTATATAACCTTACTGAAATAAGCATTCCCATGTACCTTTATCAATTAATGTGGCTGACCAAGTTTGGTTTTCTCTACTGCCTCCCTTATTTTTACAATCAGGTTTGTGTCTTAGTATGTTCTCGTTCATGGCTTTCTCTTTCTCATTACTTTTTGCATTGAAAAGGCCTTTAACCAAATACCCTTAAAGGAGCAGACACTCTTCTTCCACATACCCTTAAAATCTTCTCAATACCTTAAATGAAATAGTCATGATTTGAGACAATCAAGTTTTTACAGTAACTTTTGTGCAAGTCTGTGGCTATAGATCGTGCTGTAAAGTGTGTGGGCTTTCTTTTCTTATTTTTTTCTCTAAACACAGGATTTGAGTTGTGTCCTTGCAAATCTCAAGACTCCAGTTTTTCTGGAAATTATTTGATCCTAAAATTCATGCTTTCTGTCCTAAACTGTTGAAGAGGCAATAGATTCTTCGAAGTGCTTCTAAATAATATATTAAAGCAGAGAAGTTAATTTTCAGTAGATCAAACAGTTGAAACAGAAAACTTACCCCTGTCCCAGTGATCGTAATTTTTTTAAAGTGGGAGTTTAAAGGTTGAAGTACACTTCTTGCAAGTACATGTGCAGTCCTGCTTCATTGTGTTTATAACAGATCCGAGCTCTAATTTTGCATATCTCTTTAGTAACTGCTAAATGTTTCTGTATTGTACGTGTGCACATGTATGCGTGACCATCGCTGTAAACGTATGCAGCTTGGTACATAATATTGCATTTGGGGGTGCTGTTCTAGTTTTAAAACTAAAATTTAATCGTCTTCTATGTTCATTTACTGAAAATGTAAATGATTGTCGAGTGTATTGAATTAATTATGTTCCTTTAATGGAACAAGATCTGCCTGGAACAATATAAAATTGTACTGCATACTGAAAAAAACCTACTAAATACCACATTAACTGTAGAGAAACCGTGAACTAGAACAGTACTTAAGATTTGACCACAGGGGCATGTTTTACCTTGGAATATAGTTATTTTCTGATAGGGACCTTTCAATCTTTCTAAGATTCAGTGAACATTCTGTATCAGAATTAACTTTTATGGTCTGGGTATTTCAGTGCTTTCTTTCATAAAACATTTTATTATGTATTTTATAATTATGGAAATAAACTCTTCTGGTAGACATACAGAATTATGAATGTTTGTTTAAAACCTATACATTCTCTTAAAATTATACTATAAACAGATGTAATGTGTTTGTGTGAGCTTATATATGTAAAGTCTAGCACTATGGTTATACCTGTATGTGCAAGTGAGAGTAATTGTATGGCTAAAATGCAACTAGGAAGAGATGAACCCTCCTCCCTGCAAGCTTGGGCTTCAGAGAGATGAGTTGAACACTAGAACTTCTATGGGAGTGATATGTTTCTATTTCATTCCCACTTTGAACTCATCCTGTCAAGTTTAACTTTTTTTTTTTAGTGTAATTTTGCTTATTTTGACTTTTAAAGTACTTTTGTATCTGATTCTGGTAGCATGAAGAATTGTCGGTAATAATGAAGAACATATGAATAGTGTATAACACTATTTAGCAGAAAGGACAGGGTCTTCTGTATCAGAAAGCACCATTCTTAAACTCTTCATATATTACATATTCTGAAATGAGCCAAATCCTTATCATAATTGGGTATAATTGTATGTTCTTTCAGGAATTTGAATAATTATCTCTTTCAGAGTTTCACAATGAAGATTTTAAAAGGGGGGGGGGAACAAAGTCTTTTAAGTCAAATTAAACCTTCATTTGCTAGGATGGTAGACCTGAAATGACCCCTGAGTGGGTCTCACTAAGTTGCTCTTATCAGAGAGAAGTCAATTTTCTTCCCCACCAGTGCTCCAATAATCTTCATATACATCTGCTTCTAACAAGTATTTTTGACAGATGGGGGAGAGAAATGCCATTTTCTCATGCATAATGTGATATGTAATATTGCATACAGACCTTTAAATTGTCTGTAAAGATTTATCTCTGATCACTGCAGTAGAATACCACCTTATTTACAATTAAATGAAAAACTCTATTTGTCAGACTCTTCCAGAGGAGTATTTTAAATGTCACAAATCAGTTGTTTGCTTCAGATTCAATGGTTGTTTGATTTGTTATCTTAGTCTTTGCAGGGTGGGTGCAGAGGGCATGGATGACAATGGGATGAAATGCAGCGATGTTCAAGTCCTGGAAGGTGATGAGAACTTCAGTCTTCCACTAAAACCCAGAAAAATTGATGGCAATTGGAGGCAAACTTTTAAAATAGAATAAAACTTAAAAACTATAAAAAAATCCCTCCCAGACCCAATGTAGTATGGTATTTTGGAAATAATTGTTCTGTTCTCTGTGAAGTTACATACTGTAACTGAGTAAATCAGCAAGATCTTAGATATTCTAGCATGCAAACACTCTTGAATGGCATATAATCATCTTACTGGTCACAAACTGAGTAAACAAGTGAGAAATCCTGTTAAAATAGTGCTTTTCTGAGTTATTGGGTGACGAACTGCATTATGCTGTTTGTTCCCCAACACAAACATAAAATTCACCATTGTTGTTGCAAGTTTGACTTCTTTTTTTCAGAATGGCAAGACGTGAGCTTTTTGGCCTTGCTTTCAATTTTTTAATTTTAGTGACTTTATTTGAAGATGGGGAAAAATAATTTTACCGTTAAAGCTGCATAAACCTTTGCTGAAGTGACTGACTCCAAGTACAAGTGGAATAAGGAAGACTCTGGAAATTAGCTGGTCAGACATCTGCTAAGAATTTCTTTGCATAACTTCTTTGCACTGAGATGAAATCTTCCACTCTGTGGATTTTCTAGCTTTGGCTAGAATGGTTTTTTATGGTCTTTAAATGGTCTCTTTGTCTCGAAGCATGCAGTACAGTAGCTCTTCAACCTGCTTGTATTCATTAATGCTTTGTACCTGGTAAAGATGTCAGAAAAAAAACTTTGTAGTAGATTTGCGTATGTGAAAGCACATAATGTGATTAGCTTAAAAGAGCATAATGAGAACATCATGGATTATTTGTTATTAAGGTGATAGCAGTAACCAGATGGAAATTATGTACTTGGAAAAAATGACCACTTTGTAAAGGAGCTCGCACGTGGTTTCGCTTAGTTCACGTTGCTGTACACCTGTCTCTTCGAACTTGGGAGCAGTCGGCAAAGTCCCTTCTGAGGGCCAGTGCACCAATGCAGAGAACTCCAGTGTGTTGTAAGTCTCAGTAAAAGTGTGTGTCTGTATATATGTACATATATATATACATAAAATATGTTGTAACAACTTGTTAAATGAAGTTGCAGGGTTTGCTGACTGTCTTTCAGTTTGCAGAGTATGTAGTGACTCAGTGGGGAAAGGGGCATTTGGGAGAAAGCTGAAGTATCATTTGCAAGATAATGGTCAGTTTTTATTTCCCTGCCCATTCCTACTTCTCAGAGTAGGAAACACTTAGTCAAGCCTGTGGAGAGATCTGGAATTCAAACAGTCTGCATGTCAAAAGAGCATGCTGAGGTAGTTTACAAGTGCAGGAGAGTCCCAAACTTTGTTACATGTGTCAAAATAAATGATTGCCAGAATGCTAGAAAACAGGTGACTGGAAGGCATGCTTATATGTAAAGCTTTCTTGAAAAGCAGATTCAGGAATTGTTCACCCTTGTGTAAATCCTACCCTAAAATTGTTCAGGTCTTGAATTAGATGAAGTTTAGCAGCTTGGATTTTTGGGCTGTTCAAGGGAGCTATTTAACTACTTGGAAGGATAACTGTGACTATTCTAGTTTTTTGTTGGTAGTTGCTTTTTGATTTCTAAAAAAACACAAGAAAAACCCACAAGAACTTAGAGCGGGCTGTACATAACCATTGTATTGGTAGCTGAAGGGTGGGTGAACCTTAGCTAGTTCTGAGCTTGCTCGTCCTGATCCAGTGCCACGTTGCTGTTACCAGGAGTACTTATGTACTAAGTGCTCGGCTGGACCTGAGCCAGAATGTGCTCAGCACAATGTAGAATGGTGTCTTAAATTACTACTGTATGGCAAGTATTCCTGGTGAGAATTGGAAGTTCAGTTAGCGGTGTGTGTCTCGGGCTACTTGGGAGCTGAGGAGAAGAGAATGAAAATGCTAAAAGACAAATTAGGGCAAGATATGTTCACCCAGATTTTGCCACAATTGTGGTTTACTGTTCTCTCATAAAATGTTCATGGAGAGATAATGGCTCTGATGCCAAGTGTGATACAGTTTTTATTAGAGGCCCTCTGAAATCCTTTCATGTCTATCCACAACCTGAAGTCTGCTGTTTGCATGGTTATTCAGAGCTATTCAAAATAACAAGAATGAGGATATGAACTCTTGCAAAAAATCAGACAGTTACCAGCTAATGAGTGCGTCTAGCTAAGAGAAGATGTTGTGTCAGATGAAACTCTGACCTAGAGTTTCCATGAATTTGCAATTATGGGTTGATATGTAATAAAATCTTTAATATTTATAAGTTAATTAAAGGGAAAGGGTCTGCAGTAATCCATGTAGCTGTCATATTAAGCATACAACAGTTAATTTACTAATATCAAGAGTTCACGAAAAATAATGAAACAAAGTAAATCCTAAAGACCAGAATCTAAAAAATTTAGCAAGCAAGAACTGAGAGCTTCAAACTCTTCAAGCAATATATAATGACAAGTGAATATTTTTTTCTAATAATGGCAACGTATTTCTTCTACTTTTTTGTACGCACAGTAAGCTGCAGATAGCTTTGCAAAAACTATAAGCAAGCCAAGCATGTAAGTACATTAAAAATTATATTCCCTTAGAAAAATGAAACTGCAGCATCATGCCAGGACATGGATTCGGTTGTAAAATTGTATTAGAAAAAAAAAAAGTGCTGTTCTGTCTGAGAAACAAAATGATCATAACTGTGTCCAACTTGTATAAAGAAATTGTGCTCAGGAGCCGTTCTTACCCAGAAGGTCTGGTTACTTTTTAAAGCCGTGTGATGTAATCTGCTCATGCTTAATACTTAATTTTAGAGGTACAAAAACCACTTTGAGAAACCTCTATTGGAAATAAGTTTGAGTTTATTTTCTGCAGTTTGACAGCAGTTCTTTTGTGGTTTTGATTGAAGTTATTCAAGGTACTAGAAGGTGGATTATGGCTGCTAACTGGGAGGAGAATTTTTATCTCCAGAACAAAGCATAGTCAGAAAGTTGGGGAAGGATTTTATTAAGAGAGCAGTTGAGTGATGTGAGTGGAAGGTGTAGTTGAGTTGCTATCCGCTTTTTGTGTTACAAAAAGATGTAGAACCCCCATGCTCTGACATGGGAAGTATTAAGTATCCACAGAATTTCAGAAGCAATCAAAGTACAAGCCACTACACTTTATCACAGAATGTGTATAATGCTTTGCTGCTGTACCAACCGTATCCTAATTGTACTTCTGCTCTAGTCAATGTTATTTAGCAAAATATATTAAACTGCATTTTCACATGCACTGAGGAAATCAATACTTTCTAATGAAGTTATATATCTCAATAATTAGGAATTAATAACATGGGAAATCAATACTTTCTAATGAAGTTATATATCTCAATAATTAGGAATTAATAACATGGGAAAGGAAGAAGAGAACTGAACTGGAAGTCAGCCGTTTCTACTACCTTTATTCAGTTGCTCTGCTCGTGTGGAAAAGAGATTTGCACATGATGTATTCTCACATGCAAATGTGAAATTTCTATTTCTCTTTAACAACAAAAAAAATCCCTGTTACTGTTATATAGTAATACATGGTTGTGGGACTCTTTTTCAAACTAATGCCCATGAGACTCCTTGGTGCAAGCATTGTTGTAGTGCTCAGTGCTGCTACTTGTTTATTCTTCTACAGATGAGATGCCACATACCTGAAAAGTGTGCTAAAGTGGTTATGTTAAATATTCTTTTATATTGAGGAATCAGATGGAATTAATGTTTTCACTCCCCCAAACAAAATTCTCTTAAAAAAAAAAAATTATATATATTCTAACTATACTCACTGTCCAGAATAGTTTCCAGCCTTAAAATGCTCCTTGGGAAATTTCAATACAGGATGAGTGATCACTGTAGAGTTGCATAAGGGTTGTTACTCTACAAATACATAGTTTGGAATTGTCTCCTCCTGTAATTGACAGCTAAAAAATAGTGACACTTGCTAAGATCTGTGTAACTATTGTGGGTTTGGGTTTTTTTTTCTGGTTTTTGGTGCTTTTTTTTTTTTTTTTAAATTTTGTTGCAAAGGGAGAATGATGACCAGGGAAAGCTTGTTCATGTGTGTTGGAGAATGGCTGAGACAACCAGATGTTAAACCAATGACTCTGGCTGTGCCTTATTAATGTATATATACATGTTGCTTAACATGCACAAGAACTATTTTATCTGCTGTGAATCTGGTCTTATTTCCAAATGCTTTCAGTCCAGAACATACTTAAGAAGTGTTGTTGCTGTTTGTAGGTGAATCTTAAAGAAAGTTTCTCATTCCAAAATTCCTAGAGAACTTTGAGTACAGGTTTGATTTGTACACAATGAAGAGGGTACATAATATCTTTTTGAAGAAATCTTATTTTGTTTGTGTTTTACTTGAAAGTGATGTAGCCACTGATGCCTCTGGCCATTTTTCTGTCTCTTCTTCCATATCTTTGTTAACATTAAATACAGAACAGATGAAAAAACTTGCACTTAAGAGTTTTAACCCAACAGGGGCACTTGATTCAGCACCTTCCCCCCCCCCGTATCTAAAGTTATTTGAAGTTGTATGATTTCATGTGTGATTCATCTTTACTATGCAAAATCTGTTTTGAGCATTTAGTTGCAGAGGAAAACATGTCCTAAAGGCTTAGAAGTTTGAAGTAAAGACGAACAAGAATGTGCATATACTTATTTTACGTGCGTGTTTTAAGGCAGTTTTGGGCTTTGGGGCAGTATGACAGAAATAGAAAGGCATTTGGAAGTAACAAGGCTGTATGTATAATATACTGGATAATTATACTTGTATCATATCTGCCTGGGACCCTTCAATCTCATACCAGTTTCAGTAAGTCCCTCATAGTTCTAATATTGTGAGAGTTCACAAACAGCATTTCTGTTATTAGTCTTATCTGTTGTCTTTGCACTTTTACAGAGTGAAGCCTGATTTTGCTGTGTAAGGACCTACATTACGCAATGTGCTGTACCACAGTAACCTTTGTTATTCCTCAAAATACCTCCAACTCTTCTTTATCACTCCCGTGTTCCCTCCATCCACAATCTTGCTGTGTGTACTTCAGTATTCCCTGACCGCCGACCAGGTGGAAAAAAAGTGATGTACTCTGTGTCTGGCTCCCAAAGGCAGGACTGCGCTCATGTACCTGTACTAATCGGTTACCTGGTGGGCAAACCTCAGTGAAGACAGACAGTATTCATGTTGTAGTGCTACTTCCCTACTCCGTAGCTGATGTTTGTGGAGCTTATAAGAAACTGGTATCTTTGGCCTCTGCTCTTCATCAAATTGATGTGAAATGGGTGATTAAGTTCAGAAGCTTCTGAAGCGGACATGGCAGATGTCTGTATAAATAAACAGTGTAATCATACAGTTTCATTTTTGGAGAAAGCCAGGATAAAGTAGGTGAATAGAATTCTATCATATAGAGAAGCTGGTCCTGATATTTATGCTTTTACAAACACTAAATCCTATGTAATTTTTGAAACTTATTGCCAATTTTCTTGTGCAGGTAGAGTTATCATAATAGCAAAATCATATTGGTGCTGAAAAGGGTTTTCATCTCTCTCTTTTCTTTTTTTTTTTCCTGATTGAAAGGCAGGCTATCTGCCATGAAATGTTCTGCATTTGTCTTTAGCGTGCCACTTGCAACTTTAAGTGAGACTTAAGTGAGATTCAGTCTGTCCCATCTTCTCATGTACTGGGTTTATTAAAAAGGAAATAGGAATTTTCTTATGATACTAATGTATCTGACTACTCAGATTTTTGCAGATGAATCTTCAGTTGCTCAAAATTGTTGTAGTTCAATACTGACAGATTAACATGAGTTATGTACTTCCTTTACCAGAGAAAGCATCTTGATCAGATGCTATGCTGGAGAAATGGGGATGAAAAGGGATATTAAATAAGTGTCAAAATTAAATAATCCCTGCTAGCCCTGGGTTTTACATTCATGTCTGAGAATTAGCTGAAGATACATAGATTGGGAAGTGTATTTGTATGGGTAGGGAGATCAATTTTTGATTGAAGAAGTGCATCCTTATTCTGGTGCTTAAAATGCAAGAATAGCTCCCACTTCTGATAAGCCATGCTCTAATCTGGATATTTTGAATAAGGCAATATGAGAAATGAGTATGCGTATCACACTGTGTTATGTCTGCATCGCCGATTCTACCCCACTGCCATACTTGGCTTTTTTTGAGCATCTTGTCGAGACCCTTTAAGTGAACAGTAGATACAGGTTTAAGATAACTTCTGAATAAGGGGGTTAAACTGCTCTTGCAAATGTGCAGCCTGTGTTTGGAGTGATATGGTTCTGAGGGGGAGCCGAGTGTGATAATTAGCAGGTTGTTCAGCGTTTACTATGATATTCTGAAAGCGTGTGCCTGAATGGGAGCTTTATGGGAGAAAAGTATGAGAAATGCCAGGGTGTGGCTTGCAGAAAGGAAATCTTGATTCTTTTGAAGGTAATGGAAATAACGTCGTCGATTTTGACAGACCAGACTCTTTATTCCCATGTTATTTTCAGATTTGTTGAATTGTCAGTCCAACTCTGGCAATATTCTGACTGCCCTAGGATACATTAATAATAGTTGTTGCACAAAAATTTCATAGTGGAAAAGCACAACACTGATTAAAGTGTGAGAAAGTAATCTAGAACGTTGTGTGGAGGATGCACTACTGTAAAGCATGAAGCAGGCTGTGTGACATGGGAACAAACTGTTGGTGGTGAGTAGTAGTTTAAGTAAAGCACGGAGTAGCTAGATCATAAAGTATAAATCTTGCTCTATTTTCTTATCTTTGGTTGTTATTACTTACAAATCTAATGAGATTGGCTGCAAAATTAACTTTCTGTGGAGGGTTCATAAAATAAACAAGAACAAAGTATTGTTAGATGGGTGAATTTTATTCAGTGTGTTAGATTGTATTAGGATGTGGCTTTTGACAGGCTGATTAGAATTTTAAACGTGCCTGGGAATTAAGAAGAAAGAAGAAATAGTTACATTAAAAAAAAGGTTCCAGAGCAGCTTCTTAGAGAGGACACTTTGACCTTGAAAAAGATAAAACCAGAACAAGTGTAAAATAGAAAGAAAATAATCCTGCTATTAACAAAGAGTACTATAACACTGCATTGTTCATAAAGCAAAAAATCAAAAGAATAAAAAACCAAATAGATAAGAGGACAATATTCATAGTAGTCAGACATGTAGATCTATTAAGGAGAAATCATAGTGTAATTAATTTTAAGATGGTAAAGTTTAATTTTTAATCTGTTCTAAGCTACCATGAAAAAAAAGGGTTTTAAGGCCTGGATCAACTGGCAGTTGGTAATTTTTTATGAAATACTTCCAAATATTTCTGTAATTATTGTTTTAGATTCCTAAGTACTCCAATTTAGCATCTTGTTATCTATGTACTACATCACAGAAATACTTTTTACTGGCATTACTGCGAAGAATGCAAGACTGCAAAATGGGGAGCAGCTCAATTATTGCAGTAAATAAAAAGGAAACTGTCACAGCGTGAAATTTGTTGTTACAATAAAGATCATTCCTGTGCTTCTCTGTGAGCAGTCAGAATGTGTAACAGCATATATTGATTTCATATAGTTATAAATAGGGAGAGTCCCTCAGGATAAAATATTGATTGAAGTGAACATATTGATTTGGCTGTCAACATAAAATTAATACGTATTTATAGGTTACCTTGGATATTTTAATTTTTCATTCAGAGGAAAAAGGAGTTGTGGTTTATCAATTAGCATTTTCCTTAATGAACTTGATTTAGTTGGGAAGCAAATGCATGGAAAGAGCATCCTGATTTAAACATGATGATAAATATAACATCTAATCCCTTGTACCTGGCTAAAGGGCAAGATAGGTCATAGGAGTATGGTGCATTGCGTAGAATATTCCTTAAGAATTGTTTCTGTCTTAAAACTGCTAAACTATTTCATATACATGATGCAGTCATAAAACCCACTTTATCTTATCTTAATGTTAACTATTTTGAGTATTTGAATGAGAATTTTAAGCAGTGTAGAACATACTGCTACAAGATGATACTTGGGACAAGTTATTCAGGGGTTGCATAATTCATTACATGTGTGTCTTGTCTTTGTAGCAAAAAATGTGTAAAATGGGTAGGATGATTATGACCAGTGTGAAGATTGTGTATGACTGCTTAAGATGATAGCCTTTGTTCTGAACACATCAGATTCTCTAGGCATTTTAAACTGCATAATTTATACCAAATAGAAAGAAAAGATGTTTGGTAACAGTGGTATATTCTAGACAGCTTTTATTTTTTTTTTTTTTTTTTTTTTTTAATCTTAACTTCCCCCATATGTACTTGTACAAACTTTGAAAGCTACAAATAGCTTGTCTTAATTTTTGGCAAAAACTTTGTTGAATTTGGGCTGCTACTTATAATATTTCTTTAGCTGCGGGTGAGAAATAAAAGGCTGTTAAAAATTAGATGTGTGCAAGATAATGTCATTGATGTCATCAGTTGATGTATGCTTTGTGGTCTGTTTGTTATATCATCTTGTAGTACCCGTATTAAGGTGACAAGGCAGTTCTTTCTACAGTGCTTAGCCAACAACTTTCTTCTAAGCAAGTTTCTCTACAGGGGTTTTTCTCCTTTGTAGAAGAAAATATTATTTCTTATGAAAACTTAAAGGATAAGTGCTCAGTGAAAGTTGTACGTCTGTTTTTATCATCCATATGTTTCACTAGTAGACTTTACTTGAAAATGTTCCAATGTGATGTAGACAATGAAGGATATATTGCAGAATGTCATCATTGGCTTTGTGAAGATTATCTGAAGGTTTGAGTGGTCAGGTCTGGATTTATCAGGTTTGTTGCAGAAGCTCTTGCACCATATTTCCAAGTTATCTCAAGTTGGTGCAGCATGTGGTTCCACTCAATATAATATTGTTGTGCTACTCAGCTCTCACATTTAGATCGAAATCACTGATGTCAGGTTTAAAACAAACTTTATTTTGTAGACAAACCAGTATGTTAAGCCATGGTACTACTTAGTTGGTTTTTCAGAAAATGTCAGACATAAAATAGCATACAACACTGGTACCATCTGTAACATATTTGGTCAAATTAGGCAATGTTGAGTTTAAGTCCACTTAAATGTATTAAATGAGAAATGTGTGCAGTAATCCATTGCTTCTGGTAATGGATCTCCAGCTTTTTCATCCTGTGTGGGATGACATAGCAAGTTCTGAATTTTTGATACCAGTGTAACCATCAAGAGAAGAGCCTCAGAGAAACACAAGACCAGAAACTGCAACGTGTGTGTTCCTTTGCTACAACATTACTCAGCACGCAAGCTTAAAAAAACTTCTAAGTCAATAAAATGTGGCAAAAAAACCCCAGACACACAACCCCAATACAATGCCTTGGAAAACCTGTTTTTCCGTTAGGCGGAAAAAGTCTGAAGCCAGGGACCATGTTTTGAGCTACAAAGTAGCTGTGCAAGTGTAATGGGCAGCAAGCCAACTTGTCCGTTTTATTCTATTTTTGAGAAATTTACTCACAACTTCTTGTAGTATTTATTTTTTAACATTAAAGTAGATGATAAGATTTTTGTATTGGTTAATCTTAAAATACTTTGACTATATGAAAGTAATAAAGCATCATGGAGACATAAACAGAATTCTTGCTTGCAAATGTGGGTGTTGAATAAATATCAAATTAGTTCTGGCTGTGAGTGTAAAAGTAAATATTCCTATCATATACTGAACACTCCGCCAAATACTTTTGTCCTGCAAAATATTGCTGGAGGGAACTTTTCTATTGATTCTTCATATTTTTACTTCAAAAATATTAAATTCAAATCAGTAATTATTTTTAGTAATTTAACTTCATAATACCTCTTAAATTGCATAATCATGAACCTTGTGCTGTCATTTTCAGGAGTCTCTTTAGAAAGAAGATCCTGTAGTTTTTTTTCCTAGCCTTGCTGTGTTGTGGTACAGCCTAAATACAAATGCTCAATTTACCCCCATGTTTATGCAAAACAGAATAGTGCAGCTTGTTTGGAAGAAAAAAAGTATTCCAACATAATTTTCGGGCTAGGTATTAGGACTTGGTCCTTTTTACCATGAAGTGATTTAGTAGTGTTGTGAAACCTCCATTAATGCAAAAGACCACATTTCTGTTAGGTCATGTGTAAACTTTGTGTGGTGTAGTGTTTTCAGGTGACTGCAAGTCAGAGATCAATTATGTATCATCGGTATTCAACTGTATTTCATAGCAGTTTTACTCTTGAATGCGTTTGTAATGGGAAGGCTTTCCAGGTCTGCATGTAGCTGTTGCTTGGAGAGCTTTCACTAAAAACAAAAAAGCCAAGCTTAGGTGACACTAAGGTAATTCTACTTCCTTTTTAGAGACTAATGTTGGATGTGACAGCAGATGTGATGTTTTTAGAAAGTCAGCAGAATATCCCGTTTCTAGATTCAATGGCATACCTGTAGCAGAGCGGTGCGCTACTAAAGACAGTGGATTAAAAAGCTTTTGTGCCTTCTCAAGGTCAGAGTTTAGGCTTCAACAAAACCATTTATATGCTGTTTAGTCTTGCTTGTTAGATAATTTTTGTCTTGCTTTGCTTTGGTTGTTGAATATCTAATGATACAGCCCCATTTTTCTGTTTACTTCAAACGTGAATAAAATAGATAGTAAGAGTAGCTATGTGGAGTTGCGGTGACCAGGATTATGTTGAAGTTCTGGAAATGCCCTAACACATCTACAGGTTGTACAAGATTGTTAAGCAAAGCCATGAGAGAAAGCAAGTGATTTAAGTTTGGTAACTGGATTCCCCCCTCCTGTCAAGATGAATTCCAATGGTACTAATCTTTCCTCAAGTCAAGGATTAATGCTCTACTGTACTTGTCTTTCAGAAGAGCCCAGAGGAACACCTATTGGGGAAACTCATCCCTGCTGTTTTGCTCTTGATGTAGCTGAAAGAATCTTGAAATGTCATGAAAAACACACCCAGAACACTGAAGTACAGTGCATTCTTTAGAAATTTTATGAAAATGTGTCAATACTTTTAATTAAATCTGAAACAGTATTACAGTTTCAGTTTCCTATAAAAGTTCTTAAGAGATGTTTTTGGTTCCCCCCGCCCCCGCAAAAAGTTAGTGGGCTTTTCCCCCAGAATTCTTTCCTGATAAAGTCTTTTGAAGATGTGGACAAAGCTGTATGTATGCACTAATGATGTGGATAAATTTTGACATAGTAAATAACCTTTTCCTGAGGTGACTTCTGTTCTTTTCAAAGACAAATTTCTTGGCTTCAGCTTGAGGGCTGAAGGGTGGTTCTCAGGCTGGAAAAGAGGAGCACTAGGAAAGAAGGGATCCTGCAAGATCTACAAAATCATGGATTGCATGTAAAGGGCAGATAAGGATTGGTTGTTCGCTGTCTCTTCCAACACAATAAAAAAAAGCATAAAACTAGGGGTGGTTCAGAACCAAAAAAAGCTCGTTCTTCATGTGTCATCAGGTTTGTGGAAATCCTTGCCGAAGGGCTTTGGTAGTGCAAGGAGTCTGCTCATAAGAGATTTCAATTGAGATCCTAAATAGCCACTAATTTTAAAAGTTCCCTGAGCTTAAATTAATTGGGAGATTGGGAAAGTGCAAATGTGGAAGTATCAAACATGCTCCCTGATCTTCCTTGGATATCTGGGAAAGCCTTTGTGACATACCAAGGAAGAGACACCCTTGGTCTGAGTCACTACAGCTAATTCCTCCCTTGCTCATTGGAATCTGACTGGAACATGAGTAATGTTAGCAGTAAACCACTGCTCTAATTGAGACTAGAGAGTGACTGTTGTTAAGGATACTAGTGATCTCACCTACGTAAAATATTAAATGTTGATGCTGGAGAAAAGCTAGGGTCCTACGCATGGCTTCATAAACAAGTAAAGATCCTTACCTGCCACTTTCTATTACAGCATCATAGAGATTTTAGGATCTAATCTTAGAGCTGCAATAATCAATATGAATTCCTGTTTACTATGAAGACTGTTTTAAATTAATTAATCTGTACAATAACAATCACTGAAAATTTAAAGGAATAATTCTGGGGAGCAAAGCTCTATTTTTCTGATACGAGAACTGCAGCACAGCCACGAGAACTATTTTTTCAACACTTGGGTACAACAGCAAGTTTTAGACTTCTACATAAAGCCTAGTCAGTGTTAGCATGTTAATTGTAGTTATCTCTAACTGTATGCTGTGTAAAAGAAATTAATACTCTTTTTTTTTTTTTTCCCTCCACTCAAACATTTTGGGTAGAGATAGCAAGAGACTGTTCTTTATCACTTAAGTGTTTTTTCCTTTCCACCTCCACTTATCTGTTTCAACTGGGTGTCAGCTTTTAAATAGTTAGAATTTACTGAACTCTGCGACTTCCTTTTCCAAGCAATTTGGTGTAGAAATTGAACAAATACGTTTAAACTTTCCTAGAAAGAAGGGGAGTCAGCTTGAGTGTCTGAACTTGTCTCCTACAAGCGTAAGAATCACTCTCATTTTACAAAGTTCCCAAGATAAACAGTGTTCAGTAATCACCATTCCTCTCTGCTGAGCTGAGGCTCAAATATAAAAAAAGGAAAAAAGGATGCTTTTCAAATCTAGTGACTGAAGCATTTGATGTCACTGGAGATATATAATATGCACAGTTTTGCATTGTTAGCTGCTATTAAATACAATCCAGAGTTTAGTTTGTGAATCAAATACTATTTACAATCTTAAGTGAAATAATTCACGGACAAGAAATAGAAGCCAAAGAACTAACTTGAATTTTGTTTTGTGAAATAGTCATGCTAGGTGGAGATGAGAGAGATTTCTTGGCTAGCATCTGTGCACCTGAAAATGTAGGATGTTGAATTGCACAGAAAACCATGTCCTGTTGATTATAATAAAGGTAATGCTAATGTGCAACCTTCAGAGAAGAAATTCAAATGGCCTTTAAATAGAAAGTAAAAATAATTAACTTCTGCCAAATAACAAAATAGTCAGCATAGCTTCAGGCACCACTCCTAGGCATAAGAACACTGGGGCTGCGAGTGCTAAAATACTGGCTCCCTAGTAAGTATTTCACAAAGAACATAGTTTATTGCTAATTGGACTCATATTGCTGAATGATCATATGTGTATTTTGAAGTGAATAGAATATTCCTTCCTCCTGTATATGCTAATACTTTTCTATTCTTGGTAAAGATACATTCAGAGTTTGATCATCAGGAGAGTATCCACCACAATTGTGGTATTACAGCCGGTCCATTCTCACAGAGTGACATTTTAAAATTTGAGTGTAATTGCAGCACATTCTCCTGTTAGAGATGGTGTATCAATCAGATTCTACCAGGAACATCTGTCTATGTTTTGCATTAAAATCTGAAAGCAGAAGGAAAAAAGCAGGTTCTTGGCTCTTCCTCCAGAGAACTTGCCACTTGTGCATGGTTGTTGCAGGATCCATTAGGAGCTGTTAAGTACTAATTCTGATATCTTAAAGCAAACAAGAATTTGAAGAATAATTAGAGAAAAAGAATAAATGAAGTATCAAAGATATTTGGTACTATCATGTAGAGAATGCAAATCTATTTTTCTGTTAAAAATCAAATTGTACTATTGGCATATTTGTTAGGTGTACAGGTATTTGAGAGATTCACAACATGTTTCATTTTTAAAAAGGTAATTTACTTTCATGGTTAACTCCTTAGCGACTGTACTAAGTAGTTACAACACGAACGTGGTAAGAATTTTCCTTATGACATAGAATAAAAATACCCTTGTTACGAAGCTTTCAAGTACAGGAAATCTGAAAATACAAATTCATCAGTCAGCGCAGCATTTACTTTATAGGGTGTATAAGTACAGGATGAAAGAGAAAATGTTTCTGATGTCTGTAGGTGAACGAGTAAGCTTGCATGCATTAGCATCTCTGCACTTGCAACTTTTTACACTTAAATATTTAAGTGTAAAATCTCTTACAGTTTGTTAATCACTTTTAGATGAGACACACATATGTATCTAAAACTTTCCAGTTTCCAGTGTAAAGTCATCACTGATTCTGCTGGTGTTATATAAGCACCCTGACAGAGGTCTTAGGCTAAAGTGACAGCTTGCAAAATTGTCATAACCGTTCATTAAAGCATTATTAGCAAGTTGCTCTTTCGTCATCTACTACATTGTTGCCTTCCAACAGTAATGCTGTTAGAAGTTTCTTAAAAGATGCAGTCATATATGACTTAGTGTCTCTGAATAAATTAGTATTTGGCTTACTTTTTGGAAATTCAGTTTCTTGCTTATGGTGTAACTTTGAAATCCAAGACACAAACAAAGGTCTTGTTTTGAATCCTTTGTCCCTAATGTCTTATTTAATTTGGGTAGTAGAGAAAGTAATCTGAAGCTGAAGAGATTTGGTGCATTGCAAGGCGGTGTTTAAACCTATGTTTTCTGCTAGTGAAATGTATGTAATGCTTTCAAAAGTGGAAAATTACATCTAATAAAATGACAGCTAGGTGGTTCTTTGATTTGGTCTGTAAATGTGGGCTTTTGTTTTAGCAGAACTCTTTAGGCTTTACAGCAACCACAAAGTGAGATTGCTACTGCATGTGACCAGAGAATTTGATGTTGGTGAATTACGCTAAGGTGTGGCCTGCAGGGTACTGGTCAGCTGAATTACTTGCACTTTTACCAGATTCTAGAAGAATGTGAGATTTTTATAGTATGAAAAACTGCTGTTGTATTATCTTTGTAAAGATTATTTAATGAAAGACTTTTTTTTATATGGAAAAAAAAAATCTTCAATTCATGATTCTGTACTAGCTCTACTACAGCTTTCAAGTGTTGAGTTTTTTTCTTAATTTACTTAAGTGTGTGTTCTGAATTCAAACACCCAAGCAAATGCAGAAAATTGACTTGTGTATATTGCAGGCACTGGCCAAATAAGAAAGCACTGGGCAGAGAATTTGAACCAAACCATCTGAGTATTATATGGTTTAAGAAAAACCTGTCAACATCAGACATATGTATGGTCTCCTCCTCCTCCCAACCCTTCAAGAAAATAAAATCTCATACGTGCAAATTTCCTTATGAAGCTGTTTCTGCATTAAGTAAATCACTTGCATTAGTGTTTCGAGTCAAGAGATGTGACATGTGATCTTGCACCATGTCTCATCAGACCAGAGTAATGGGAAGCAGTGGCAAGTGGAAGTGACAACTCCTGCCAGACCACAGAAATACAGTTGTGTTATAACCCAGTAACAAGGACAATAACGTGTGTCATGCTTGTTAGTCCTTTTTTTAAAAAATTTTATGTCTGGTTTGATGCAGAGTAAAAGTGGTATTAAATGCTAACTGTGCCAGGGTAATGTCTGATTTTGATATAAGCTGAAGAAGCCTGATTTTCAGAATTAAGAGTAATTCTGCCCTCAAGTTTTGTGCTTTCATTGTCATCACTCTGGATGAGTACTGGTACTTAATAGGCCTAACAATTCTATTCATGCTGGGAAGGGAAGACTGATATTATAGCATCCTTTGTCAGAGCACCTCATAAAGTCACCGTGTTATGATAAATGCATGCAGCATGCTCTTTTTTTGTGACTGTAAAGCAATAAAATCAAGACAAATGATTTAAAACAAACAAACAAAAAAACCCTTGGGGTTATGTGTTTTTTTTTTTTATTTGGGTGTAAAAACCCAAACAAACTTGTTTCTTATAGGTTTAAGTAGCTGTACTGTCTCTATTACAAGTCGGCAGTACCTTCTTGTGTGGAAGAAGGTAACAGGTTGGAGGGAAACGGGACAGAGACAAAATTAAGTAACCTTATGTAATAATACATTGTGTCTCAGTTAGGAACAGTGAAGTCAAGTGGTGCAGGGTTACTGAATGGGTATAAAGAGCCTGCCAGTTTTACCCATACAGAGAATATACCTATCTTGGGATATTACAAAATCAGGTTTTTATTTTATGCCATTAATGTTGTTATTGTTTGTATTGTTGGAGTACCCAGAAACTCTATTAATAAATTATGAATGCCTTTGTCTGCCATGTATAAATACAAGTTTCAACCTCTTTGAGGTAGTGACTTTCTTGTATTTTAAGTATGATAAAAGACAACAAATAAATGGGAAGAGCCTATCAGGACATGAAGCAGTAGTCTCAGTACTCTGCATAACCTTTGTCAACTTTAGGTCTGATTTTGTAGGTAAGTTGCTTAGAACGTTATAAATCTCTCTTGATGATAACGAAGATGGTGAAATAAGTTTTGGCAAATCTTGTAGATGACATGTCAAAACAGATTCCCATTTGCTGTCCTTTTAGAAAGTATTGATATTATTGTGTGTGTGCATCACTGTAAAGGAGAACTATCTGAAAAGAATGTGAAGATGATGGTTATGCAAAGGCCCTCCAAGAAAGAAAGGTCAGTAGTGGAGGAAGTAGATGGGGTATTGCAAGCTGTTTAGTGGGCAGGTCAGAAATGGTAGTTTTAAACAAAGGTATAGTTCACATGATAAGGGATTTCAACTGTGGGAGCAAACAGCTGCTTTCTCTGAAGGTGTTTTTCATATTTACCAAAAAAAGTGTTCCAAGTGTTAGGCTAAGAGGATAACCTTTTTGACAGGAAACTGGATTTATTGTACATAGATTACATTCATCAAACCTGTGAAAGGAAACTTGTGATTCAGAGGTGAGTTGATGAAAGAAACATTGTATGAAGCTGAAAACCGTACAAATAGATTTAATGTAGAAGCATTTCCTGCTCATTCTTTACTGACTTTTCTTGTATCAGTGGTGGTTGTCCTTGTGACTGCTTTCCAAGTCTTGCAACCTTCTCAATATATTTTGAAAAAAAAATTGTTTACCAACTTTCTGATTATTTTTTTAATTAGACCATACTCTGACCACTGAATGTGCAGTTGAAAAGGATGAAAAGAACCCATTCCAGATATGAATGCTTCTCTTTTTTTGTACTGTTTTGATTTTCCAAGCTCAGAAAGGTCAGGGTTATTCAGCTTCCACTTGGCCTCCTTCTCCGAACAAGTAATCCACATTTCAAACACATTACAAAGTCTGGCTCTGATAAGAGGCATTGAAGAGAACAACAGAATTCCAGCACATTACTCTGACTTGACTGCACCAATTACAGGACAGGCATGAACAAAAGGCAGTAATGCTCTTGGGAAGGAGGCTTCCCCATATGGATGTGTGCTGTGGCTAGTGCTCTGCTGACTTCACAGTCCTCTTTGATAAGTGACCAGGAGCTACTATGTTCCTGTATACAAGCACAAAACAGAAAATTTAAGGAAAGTTGATGTTATCACCTTTTTATTTGGGGGATTTAATTACAAAGGCTCTGCTAGCCCTATAATATGTGAATGAGACCCCTAGCAGGAAAGGAATGGGTATGGGGTTTAGTGGGTATGCTTCATGGTTAGAGGGTTTGGGGGATGCAGGGGATTATGAGTGTCTGCTGCTGACTGCAGTTACAAGCTAGCTGTTAAGTGAATATAGTTTTTCTGAAGAATGCTGACTGTTCATTGAACTTCTGGTGTCTTGAGCAACAGATTCGTTTGGTTGCCAATGAGTTGGGTCATGTCTATGTGCAGTTATAAGAAGTTAACAGACTCGTTTGTGACGAAGATTCTTAAATCCTGTGGGTTTAGTGTGAATAGAGTGCTTATAGCAACTGAGACACATAGTCATCTTAGTAATAGAGTTAATCTTTAACAAGCATGAAATGGACAGGGAACAATGGCATTGAATCTACTTGTCCAAAAGTAGAAAAATTATATCTAACTTGAACATATACTGAAAAGTGAGCAACAGATGTTATAGTGAAATCATGTATATTTGAATTTTTCCCATAATTTGTTAGATGTTCACTTATGGTAATGTTTTTTTAAAGCGTGGAGATACAGTTGGGCTCTGGGGAATTCATTCAGCTTTATTATTTAGGAATCTTAATTAGCTATTACAAAAAGGATATTTTTTACAGTAATGTTAAACTAGAAAAGCAACAGCCTATTATGAAAATGTTATTTTTGTTATTTATAACATCTGAATTCTTTTAAGAGTGCTGTTTAGTTCTTGTTTTACTGTTACAGTGTACAAAAGTTACTTTAAAAGAAAAAAATATAACAAGTTAAAAAGAGGAGGAAACTCCCCACAACCAAACTGAATTTAGAATTGTTACAAAAGAAATGGTCTTGGTAGGTTTTTATTGGGTTTTTTTTTTAGTAGACACATGTTAGCTTAAGTAGAAAACACATTGTCATACTGTACCTCTGTTAGCAGACTTCCATATTTTCTATTACTAATTTCAACTACTGCTACAAAATTTTTTTAAAGCACTCTACCAGAAGAAAATTCTGCTGCAATTTCAGATTAAGACATGTAGTCTGCAGATACTCATAAAAGTATAGATCAGTCTACAGACATTCGTGGAAGAAATGGTGCATGAACAATACAAATTCACAGAGGACCTGTGAAGAGAAAATGACTTTCCTGCTGGAAAATGAAAGCAAGGGAGAAGAAATGTGGTTGAGGCACATGAGATAGAACCTTGCTCTTCTAATATGTATAATTTTGTCATTTATTATTAAGGTTTTAAGAACTTGTGAAAATTATTTCTTTATTAGGATGACAATCATGCTTCCACCTTCTTCTCAAACTTTTTTGGGGGCAGGGAGAAGTGCGAATTTATTTTTGTGTAGTGTCTTATCTTTTGAGTGAATTACAGCTTTTAATTTTTTGTGCTGTATATGGCCCTGGAATAATAAATAATAGATGTGATTTACCTAAAAGTAAAACTGCAGCTGCAGACACAAGTAATACAAAATCAGTGTTATGGTGTGATATTTCTCTTTTTTCCCTTTTTTTTTTTTTTTTTTTTCCCCCCCAAAAAGATTTGGAATGTATTGGGGTCTTTGAGTCAGCTGAGACACAGATGGAGCCAGTCAAATGTGGAACATGGCCAGCATTCCCAAGAGTTGTTTTCAGTCCATTTGCTAGTCAATAAGTTTCACAGGAAAAAAAAAAACGATGATAGCACTGATGGTAGTGCCTTCCCTGCAGAAAGCAGAGAGGGTGGAATATTTCCATGGTGAATTAAAAAGCACACATTGCTGAGCAATGAAAACGAATTAAGGCAAATTCAGTAACTTAATTTTAAAAGCAACTGTGAGCTTTAATTGTCATAAATTCAGAACTAATTAAAAACATGTTGACAAAAATTGGACCAACAGCTTTTCATTTTCAAATCTAAGTGAAATGCAAAGTGCTGAGAATAAATTACCAGGTCTGAATTCATTTCTTACGTTCAGTGCATTTGCTACATGTAGGATATATCAGGATATTGAGGCAAAAAAAAAAAAGGTAGAATATATCAGAAAATATTCTTTCCATATGACTAATATATTACAGATAAGCTCTGGACTTAGTGTCTAAACCTTGAGATCTGGAAATCTTTCTCAGCGATTGGGTCTAGATGGGGTGATTCAGTCCTGTCTTAACTCCATGCTGGGTGAGAACTAAGCATGTACCATCTCCTGTCCTCCCTCACATGTAAGGAGGAAATAAATCTGGGGACATGGGCTGTAATGTGTAGCTCCACAAGGTCCAGATGGGTCCCAAGTCTGGATTATTAAGTAAATAGGACCACAAGATGTGCTGTGGCACGTAACTGCCCCCTCAGTATGTTCCCATCTGCTCTGTTAATAACTAGGTATAATGTAATGTAAAAAGAAATACTAAAATCCCCAGAGGTTAACTATTTCAGGATTGGTAAGTTACCAAAACATACCTTCATATGTTAGTTAACACAGTTACTGAATGTAAGAATAGTGTTCTTCTAGGGAGCAGGGTGGATAAATCTTCTACTTTGCACCTTCAAAATATTAACATAAAGAAGTTTGTAAATGCAAGTTGTGCGACAACTATCGCATGGTTGGAATGTTCTTGCAATTAGTATTCTACATCTTTCTGCTCCGTAAGAAGATAAATCCAGCTCTAATATCCAGAATCACACTCTGTGTTGATGTGCACAGACTTAAAACGTGATACAGGTGCCACAGGGTGACTAACTGCAGAATTCAGAAGTGCGATTAGGCATTTTGCTTAGGTGAGGTGGCGTGCCTGTGTGTCACTATAGACTGCCAGCACAGGACGTTACTGTCACACCGATCTTAAAGATCTTGAAACTAGGACCAAAAATACAAATGATTTTATAAAGTATAGGCTAAAATGAAAATCCTTTCACCTTTACACAGATTCAGTAATGGGCTTATGACAGTATCCTAGGTGTCTTTCGAAATACAACCTTAAAAAAATTAGCAGAGTGCTCTAGGGTCCTTCCTGATATAAGGTGTAAACTTGCAAGGCCTGTATGTGAAGTGCATTGACTGATAGGATATAGCATAGAAGTATGTGATTATTTTCCTTTTTTAAAGGACTCAATGACAAGCATGCCAGTGTGGGATTTTGTTCTCTGAGCCTATTACTTGTTTATAATTGAAATTTCCTGAATGACTTCGCAGGCTTTGGCATCCTCTGGTGAGACTTCTGGAAAATGAATGAGAACTATATATACAGCTAGTAGAAAGACAGAGGAATAAAAGCATGTGTACTGGAGGACTGAATAAAGCTGTTCATGCCTTCTTTGCTAGTTAAAGGTCTAGTTAAACTTCAGAGTAAATTTAAGTGTCTAACCAAATGCCAGTTTGTCTTCCTTTCTACAGACTGAATTGCTCAGCTATTGCCCTGAATAGAGTAGAATAACACAATGTATCAGCTATAAGGAATGGTTAAGAACTTAATTTGTTAAAATATCAGTTATGCTGAATTTCACAACCCCGTGTGAAGTATGACATCCCTAGCCCTAGGAATGCCAATGAAAGTTTGGGGTCTGTCTCTGAGAAGTACGTGAGTACAATACTGTCCAACAGAATTATTTGAAGTGGGTTATAGCTAATATAAAAATGTACTAATACTCTAGTACACCTTACATGATGAAATTAGAAATATGTATTTATGGTTTTGAGATGATAGAGTTGAGAAAAGAAAAATTCAATTTTGAATTTTCTGTGAATATATGATAGAAAATTTATTTCTTGCTGCTAGGATGATTCATTTATTTTTAAACAGTAGTTTCACTGAATGAAGTTTACATTGCATTCCTCTCTGTTCTAGTCATTTTAGCTGACTGATGGAAAATTAACCTCATATGCAAATAGTCTAACTTGGACCTCTCTTTTCTTTAAATCATATGTGGTTATGTGATGGTTTACAATCCTCAAGTAATGGTGGATAATTGTGTATTATCTATGGAGTCTGTATGTTGGGATACATGCAACAGCTTTAAGGCCAGGCTGTATTTTCTCACACAGTGAACACCATAGGTTTGTTGTGGGGGTTTTTTGGTTGTTTTTTTTTTTTTTTTTGCTAACTTGTTGCTTTAAGTTATCAGACTCAAGGGGAGGAAATCAATTGAGATGCTTCATTTGAGCTATAATGAATACTTTGCTTAAGTTCTCTTATTCATGATGACAACAAAATACTTAACTGAGAAAATTTGGTATAACAAGGTTCATACAATAACACATTTTCCAGTATTCTGTTATGTTTATGTAACTTGGAGTAATTGACCTTTACTTAATGAGCCTCTCTGTGGTGCACCTTACTGCAAAAATAAACAAGACTTATACTTTTAACATTTGTTTATAATAATCAACACTGAATTTGCTAGTTCTGTGTATTAGAAATACCCATAAAAGACTTTCCAATACCTCTTACTGACTGTACCTTGCGTATACTGTAAAGGCCTTTGGTAGCAAGTCCTTAGTGGCTTTTCGTTCAGTTCCTGTGGTAACTCTGAACTCTCTTTAGCTGTGGAAAAAGCATCTCTCTTTTTTTTTTTTTTTCACTCTCAAGGAAAAAAAAGTGTGTTTGTTTTTGAGCAAGAAGAAAAACCAACCATAGGTTCTTAAGGAAGTTATACCAGATGAGCTTGTATATTCTAAAAAAGGATATTTTAAAATGCTTTGGATTTTTTTTTTTTTAGGTATGTAAAAAATTACTGAAATGGGGAAGCAACTGATTTAATTAAAATACATTAAGAAAGTCTTCCCTGGTTATAAACTACATATAAGTATTTATCTATACTTGTGTATATATATTCACATATATACAAATGGGGATTACATTGCATTCATATATTAAATTTTCTGTAAATCACAAAGATTATCCTCGTAGTGTGATCCAGTTCAGATCTTGAAGAATTCAAGGGAAAAAGTGGAATAAACCAGGTTTGTATTGGAGCTGTGCTTTAATAAGCTTCTTATTTTCATGTGAGGGGTATGCTGCCTCCTATCCTGGACAGATTGTTATGAATAAGACATGAGTAGAGTTAGAAATGTGTAAGAATCCTTTGAATGGGGTCTTGCTGTTGGGGAAATGTTAAAAGTAATTCAGGAAACAAATATTTTTGTGACCGTATTGCTTAGAAATAATGCAAAAATATACTTGAGCTATCCATGGTCTTTAATGTCTTCTCAGCTTGAAAGGTTGTAGCCCAATTTATTTACATCAACTTCAGAAAATATTGATAAAAGAATTCCTTTGTAATTTTTTTCTGTTCAGAACATCAAGATTTATATCTGGTAGTTACGGAATTTTCTTTGTGATGGTTATCAAGGCAGTATGATAGTAAGCAATTAAAATGTATAATCAAAAACGAGCACAGGACAAAAATCTCTGGCTTACTAGGCAGTATAAAGCTGGAAAGCTTGCATTAATTCCTGATTCCCTTTATTATATTAAACATTCTTTTAATTTTCCCTTGATGAAAGTCACATTGCTCCTAATTACAACACAGGTGCTTTTGTGATACTTTAATAGGAAATACTCTGATTAGCAAACCAAGGAAGAGTAAGACTATAAGCTACCTCCAGCTCCACTGCTTAAAAAAAAGGTTTGTGTAGTCAACAAAGTTCCACTGGTTTTACCAAAATCTGGCAAGTTCACCCCATCAAGGTTCTTCACTTTTTTCACTTCTAAACTATCTAAAATTTGAGTTTAATTTTTGTCAGTCATGTTACTAAAGGAAAATAAGGAAATTGTTGGCTGAGTCTGGGGATAATTAAAAAAAATGAGGCATTTTTTTCTAGATTAATAATACAAACCTGGGACTAGAAACATGACGTGAGGGATAGCTGATCAGAAACACTTGTACTGTCTATGAGGAAAAAGGTCAAACCTCAATTCTCAGTGACGGATATTTCTTCCAGTGCTGGTCCTTTAAACCATCAAGACTTGGGAAATTTCTTCTCTTTAATAATAAACCATCTTTATTCCAAATGCACTATTTTTGGGGTTGGATATTCTTGTTCTGATTCTTAATATAGTGTGGATAGTACCCAGTCCTATTCTGCAGTGGAAAATGGATTTTTTTTTTCTTTTTATCCCAAATGACATCCTATAATGCTATATATCTGTGTAAGATACAGAGTCCTGACAAGTATAATAAAGATCTTTGTCTAATAAATACCAGTCTTGTTTCAAAAGGCTGGAATTTGATGTGATAATGTTTGGCCAAGACAAAAGCTTCTTGCTTCTACAAGCTACTATATTTTCAGTATTTTTCTGAGGAACTACTTATCTACTTGGGGAAAAATCTCCAAAATTAGGGTTAGATTTTAAGAACATGTTTAGTGCATAGCCACGAGTTACTTTGCCTAAATATTTATAGACAAAATACTTAGATGCAGCTAATGCCCACATCTCGCTTCAGAGTAGATTGTATTAGCTTCTGGGATATAATAAATCCACTGGGCCCAATGCTTGAATTAACATAATAATTAAAGTTTCAGCACATCGTTGTAGGTCACAGTAAGAAAATGTTTAATCTTTCTGCATTCATCTGTATATATTCAAGGCATCGGGAGGTCTACAGAGACTGAATTAAATTTAAGTGTGTCAGAAATGAGCGGAGTGTTTTAAGAAAAATGTGAAAAAGATTTAGCTTTGTTGGGAGCTGTTCATAATTGGTTTTGTTCTAACAATAAAAGATACAGCAGAATTGGGTCACTACTCAAGTTACAGCTCATTTAATGAGAGAAAGCTGTAGGTGTATAGGAGCCAAAATACAGAATTATCCTGCATCTGCCTGCTTAGGGATTTGGGGTTTGGTTTCTAGTTCGTTGTCTATGGTCAGCTGTGACCACAGGGAAAAACATCCAAAGTCCTGGACTAGAGTGAGCGACCACGGGATCTGGTAGGTCAGGTGAAAGTAACTCTGCTGCAGTGGGTGGTACTTTATGAAACTACTAGAGTGTTAAGTGAATGAAAGCGTGCATTTCCGAACATCACGCCAGACTTAAAAATTGATGATGTTAAGAGGATGATTTAATGTCCTTTTATGAGTCTTGAGTGAAGCCAAGGAATCTTCAAAATTATCTTGTCCTAGCAATGCTCACTTGCCAGGGAAAAATATCTAAATGCTGATTATTACATTATCAGAAATGGGTCAAGATCCAACTTCTCTTGAAACCACTTTGGAAATCCAGAGTAAATACCAGAATTTCAGTAGAATCCTTAGCAGTAGTTTTACTTTCTTCTGAAACAGTTCTTTGCTAATATGGGGTAAATGGATTTAGTCATTTAATGGATCACTTGCAATGGGAGGAATCTTGACAAAACAACCCAACAGAATGAGCGAAGAAAAGTTCTCTGTTGCTTGTGTTATTGAGAAGCTAGTGCAGGCTGCTGTTCTGCTGTGCTTGGGGCTGCACAAACAGGCTCACAAAGTGGAAGATGAGGAAAGAAAATAAAAATGGAGATACTGAAGTTGCCTAAATCAACTGTGTTTCCTGTATGGCAGCATGGAAAAGTTGCTTATTAACTCTGTGTTGGGGGAAATAACTGAGAGGGACATAGCCAGACAAAACGAGCTGCATGAGCTGCCCTGGATACATCAAACAGTTGTAATTTTGTGGCTGGCAGGTTGGTGAATGCTGCCTGCTTTCACTTATGAAATGGGAATGCTTCAATATGGACATTGTCTCCATAGCCCCAGACTAATGTACAAACAAATAATCCTTAAATAATAAAATAATCAAATTAGCCTGGAGTTAAATTGTGGTTTACCTCTAAATTTCAGTTTAGGAATCCAATGAAAATGAACACCAGTAGCAGAGAGAAGAGTGGACAGCCAGTCTGTAGATTTCTTGTTTAATGATAATTGAGCAGAATTTTAATGACGGACATACCTATTGTTTTAAACCATTTACAACTGTACCAGTGTTTCATTTGAATACTGAGGTATAATATTACCTCAACAATAGTACTGAGGGGTAGGATTCTGATATACTTTAAACACAGCTTCCTATTAGTACCAAAACTGAATGCTATAGGGATTGCAATCAAAACTCTTAGTGAATCTGTAGGGAGTTGGAGCCTTGGGGAGAAATATTCAGATAACAATTGCAGAATGTTTTCTTGATTGACAGATGCAGTAATTCCCTTTCTTCCCTGGAAGTTCAGAAAGGTTTAAATAATTTCATGAACGTAATAACTGACCTGATGTTTTGGTGATGAATACTAGTGTTTTGTGAAGTACTCTTCAATTTTAATTAATTTGAAGGTATCCAGAGTAGTCATCAAATGGCTTTAGAAGTCTAATGACACGTACTCAGAATTAAATGTCTTGTGTGTTGTACGTAAAGGTCTCTACTCATTTTCTCAGGGTGCTATAAAATGGAGAGACTGTAGAAAAGCAAAACCGTATTCAGCAATCCAAAGAAAACATTAGGTTGTAGAAGAAGGTTGAATTACTAGCTTATAGAACTCATAGTGCAAACATTTTCTGAATGTATAGCGATCCTGTCACTCTGGCTACTACACCATGGCATTTTCCTAATGTAGTAAACGTAGACCTAATCGGTCTCTGGGGCTGTATGTCTAAACAGCTGAGCAGTAATTACAGGGGACCCATGAGGCGTGGATGGAGGGGGAGAAAAAGTGGAGGCAGCTAGTGAGAGCATTTGTGTTCAAATTATGATTTGAAGCAAATTTTCAGTTATTTTGTGCTATAGGGAAAAACAAAAATTTATCTTATTTCTTCTGAGGGGAATGGAAGGCGTTTATTATACCTAGAGTTATCATAAAATTTTTCCTACGCTGTAGTTTTTTTGTGTTTGAACAGTCAATCCAGTTATACTCCTTGCTCCCGACTCCTGTGTTGTTTTGTGTGGGACCAACAGTTGTGTTCAAGCAGTGCAGGAGGAACCAAACTGTGGCTCCTGCTGTTGTTGACACAGGCTTCAGTCTTGCGTGTTTTCCTCATTGGTTAGGAGGTGGAAGTTTGTAGAGAACAGATATCAGTTGCTGAAATATTTGGTGCCAGGATACAGACACCATTGCATCTTCCCCTACCTGCTCTGGCCAATAGCTTAGTGGAGTACCAGCAGCTGTGGTGAACCTAATCTTTGTGTCTTAATACGTAGAGAAACTTTAGACCCTGCATGCAGATTAGATTATTGAAAAGGCAATAGAGGCAAATCTGAAAGTTATGTACTATGCCTGTCAGTAGAGTACCTCACCTTCTCTTTTGATCATCCTTTGTAAGATATTTTCCCGGTTTCATCTGGGATAGAGTTAATTTTCTTTCTAGTAGCTGGTATAGTGTTACATTTTGGATTTAGTGTGAGAAGAATGTTGATAACACACTGATGTTTTCAGTTGTTGCTAAGTCGTGTTTATACTGAGCCAAGGATTTTTCAGCCTCTCATGCCCAGCCAGCAAGAAGGCTGGAGGGGCACAAGAAGTTGGGAGGGGACACAGCCAGGACAGCTGACCTCAACTGGCCAAAGGAACATTCCATACCATGTGATGTCATGCCCAGTATATAAACTGGGGGGAGTTGGCCTGGGGGAAATTGTTGCTCAAGAACTAACTGGGCATCAGTCAGCAAGTGGTGAGCAGCTGCATTGTGCATCACTTGTTTTGTATATTCCAATCCTGTCTATTATGATTGTCATTTTATTATTGTTAATATTACAATCATTATTTTCTTCCTTTCTGTTCTATTAAACTGTTCTTACCTCAATCTACAAGTTATACTTTTTTTTCCCTGATTCTCTCCCCTATCCCACTGGGTTGAGGGGAGCAAGTGAGCTGCTGTGTTGTGCTTGGTTACCAGCTGGGGTTAAACCATGACACACGGGTATACTCTTCTAGGATCATCAAGCATGGTTATGTCATCTACTTGCCTTCTGTCACAGATCTAGAGGAATGGCTACAAAGACATCTCCTTTACCTGTCCAAGGGCAGCAGGAGCCATACTGCTTACTCATTAGAGGAAAGATTGGCACTTGTGACCAGGCTCTCTCTCAAGAAGAAACTGCTCTTTGGAAAGGAGAGTGAGAAGGTATTACTCCGTACTATGCCACCAGCAATAGTTAAACATCTATCCTAAATGTGACTGGAACTTTGTCAGGATGCTGTAAAAATCAATCGCAGTAACTCCTCCTGTACTCACTTACTGAGTCTGTAGATGCAATCACATGACATTGTCCTGACAATAACTTTAGCAGTAGTTTTTGCAGAATATTGCCAAGTGCAAGAAATCCACATGTAAGTACACAGACAGCTACAGTGAAAGAAGTGGGTCTATCAGCCACAGATATCCCATCTTGTACAAATTATAAATGCTCACTTACCATTAAGCTACTGAGTATTTTGATGTTTCTAAAAATGGTGAAAAATGGGATAGAGCTAGACAAAAGTCAGATGCCACATGTAAAACAAAGAATAAAACAGAAAGCTTCCTGTCCTACCCCTATAGAAAGGCCTTACCTTTCAAAGTAACCCATGTAGACTACTCAGATTGGTTTTCTTCCTTAAAGCCCTGAATATCGAGATACAGTCCACTGTGCTGAAAGCCACTCTTTCCAAAAATGAGAGTGCTTGCCAATAAATCACAACTGTTTTACCATATGCCACATTGTTCTGCCAAGTATCACCAGCCTGTTCCACTTTTAAGCAAATTTCATTATAACATAGCTCAGAGCAATGCTCATTAAGAAGTATACTGAAAAATGTCAAGTTGTTTTTATATTAAAAATGTGACTTTGTTTTCCATGAAGATTTCAGACTGTGAGGAGGAAAATTTAAGAAATCTCACCTCAAACTCACCACTTACTTCTGGGACTAAGACGACAGCCCTGTCATCAGCTCCATCACACACTAATGTCAATCGTTACTTTGAGGACTGTCCACTTCCCAGCACTCCAGTGAGATCTCTGATCTAATCACACCCATTGAACACCCTCCCCATTTGTGCTGTTAAACAGGAGTTCGGGATACAGCCATTTCTTTGGATAACTTTGAATACGCGTGTTCACCCTTGTGTATTACAGAGGCTCACTCCAGTCAGTTCTAAGAGTCTTCTAAGAAGTCATTAAGCCCTTTCAGCTTTTTCACAAGCATGTAAAACTCAGCAGCAGGGTTTCCATACAATAGCTGACAAAACCGGTCTTTAACTGATGAACTATCCAAAAACTAGATCAAATGCTAACCCAATTTAAACTCTGATCTCACTGGAGTCATGGGGTAGGGAGAGTATGCAAATAAACCCAAAATCTGGCTTTAGATTCTCTTTGATTTGTTTTACCCAGAAATAGATCAACTCGTGGTGTTTCTACATTTTAGCTTGATGAGTCATTGCTGAACCTATCACAGGCTAAAAAAAAAAAGAGACATTAGCTTTCCATTAGAAAAATAATCATTTCTTTCATTTACTTGCATCCAATATTCCTCATGGCAAGCAGTCAATCAAGAAACATACCTCATTCCTGGTACTGTTACAGTTTTAGTGGAAGTTTAAAGAACATTATAAACTACTCTCAAAGTAAAATTCTCAAATCTCAAGATTAAAAAAGGTCACAAACAATTGGTGCCTACAGCATACAAATCACAGTACAAAAGTTATGCATGTCATAGTAGTTGTCTTTTGAGAAATCAGATTTTCATCAGGTGCCAGAATATGATTTAAGGGTTCCATACATTTTGGTCAGCTCTTTTATTTGAAAACTATATGTTATAATGCATGTCAACTGCTGTCTAGTGGTTACTTCCTGTCACTGTTCATCCAGAAAAACACTATCAAAATTCAACAACACAGTACAGCCTTTGAAAAAGGCCAGGTAGTTCTAGGGATGTGCTACGTAACTGATGTCCAAAAATAATATTTTGTGAATACAAGACCACTTGCATTTCCTTTCATTGTAGTGTCTATTTTCACACACCCACTCCCACCTGCCCTTCTACAACAGCAAGGAATTTCTAAAAACCTTTCTGTTCTAGATCCATAATTTGCTTTTCCCTAGGTAATTTCATTCTTGTTGCCCCCTTCTTCCACAGTTTTAGTTCAGTTAACCAAACTTGGACCAAAACCTGTTACCATTCTTATTTTAAGGGATACGGTAAAATTAATAAGGGCTTAAAGGACAAAGGCCATATCTGTTCAACCTGTCACTCAGTGTTTGTGTCCATCCATGTCCATCCTCCCCCACCCACCCTCCTTTTCCAACCTATCAGTCTCAAGAAGAACACCTACAGAGAACGACCTTTAAAATGGCTCCTATCTTCTGCTGCTGAAAAAGCAAAGTAAATAATTTGAGTTTGTTATTGTACTGAAGTTTCATTCTGATTTGTACTGAAACACTACTGAAGCACAAATTAGGCTGTTTAGCCCCCAATGACAATTTTTTGCAAGACTTCCTCCTATCCCAGCCAACTAACTACCTCTAAGTGTCTATACAGATAGATAGATATAAGTGTATGCAACTTCTGAGTTGGTTGAAGATGAACATGGCTTCTTGGCAAAATCCAACTATATTTAAAACAAAACCAAAGCAATTAAAAAAATTGTATTTCTGTAAAAAAAAAAACCAAAATCAAGTGTCTGATAAACAACCAAAAACCTTCCCTTTCTCTATCCATAATTCAGCACATTTCCCATCTTGAGCTCAATGAATCCTCAGCAATGCAGACATGAAGAAGTCAGTAACCATAGGGTCTAGTTGCCTGGAAACAGGCCTGTTGCAGCCAGCTGCTGTAGGCTACAAGGAACTTCTCCCTGATCCTTCAGGATCAGCCACCAAGCTCACTGTGACAAAAAAGAAAATGTAAACTTCTGTCAAGACTTTTCCGCAAAGTCGTGTGTTTTAAGTTGTTCATGAAGAGAAAAAAAAAAAAAATACAAGCCATAGGACAAAAAGAATCCATATTTGCTAAGTCATACAAGCAAAAGAAAACCTATTGCCATCACACTGCAATGTCATGAGAATCACAGAACACATATATGTACATGACCACATATATGATTTGCTGCAAGAACTACAGAAGCTAGCGTTGTGGCCTACACACTGACAGTGCCTAACCAGAGAACTAATAACTGATGTCTGTGTCCTGCTGCAGTGCTCCCTCAGCTTGCGGTTACACGCACTCCTGAAGTCCAAATTCCAATGAGACAAACTCTTTCCTACTTTGTTATTTAGAATTTGTATCACTCAGGCTGCTGCATTCCTTATATTGGTCTCAATTTTTGTCAGAGTTGCACTAGAAATACCCAAACCAAACAAAGCCCAATGATATTACCTTTTGTTTCAGAGCTTTTCAGTGGGGAGGTGTTAGAGGTACACGGTACAGTTCCCATCACAGGGACAGGCGTATTCCTGAAGTGTACTGCAGAACATCCAGATCACAGCCCTGTGTTGAATGGGGCAAAACAGGAATTCCCTCTTGGTTTGCCAGCATCTCCTCTGATATATTATAAACACTGTTTACCATTTTGACAACTGAGCCTTTTTTTTTTTTTTTTTCGGTGATAGAATTGCTCTCATTTCAGCACTTTTCTGAACAATTTGTGGGAAGCTGAAGTTTAGTCTTTGGGAAAGTGGTAAAGAAGGCGTATTTTCATAAGCTAAGAAGGCTAAAATAGGGGTTGCTTGATTTTAAGGATCTTATCCTGACTGCAGGGTGGAGGGAGAAGAGAGTTTCTATTTTCATTGTTCATTTTGGTGCGGGTGTTGCTTTTTCCCCCTCCAAACAAACAGTAACACACTGCCAAACATCACTGATTTAAATGGTCACTATTCTGGTGAGTACAATGAATTACTGTGAGGTACAGATGCTGCTTCTAAAGCTAATCAGTAAAACCTAAACACCAAGAATATCTGCAGTGCCATTTTCAGGCACAGGCAAAACTGAGTGATCTAATCCTGTATTCTGAGGCTGAATCCCTTCACCCCTGCTCACAAGAGCCAGTGCTGTAGCAAAAAAACCCAGCTTATCTTCTGATCTCAGAGTACACAGGGGAGAAGGCATTTCCAGATTATCTTCTCCCAAGTTATGGGAAGAAGAAGGGATAGCTAAAGCTGCCTTTCAGTGCCCCAAGCTGCGGCATGGTTCCAGAGTCATACCCTGCTCTGCCAGCATGTTCTTGTGAAATTTGCAGCAAGGGAAATCATCACCCCAGTGCAGCAGGTGGAAAGAAGGAAGCAGCCCTACTGCCCCTGGCCTTTGCTGGTTGGGAGCTTATGAAGCAGGGCGTCTTAGGAGGAGAAGCAGCAGGATGGGCAAGCTAACATTTGGAGATACAACCAAAATTAAAATCCTAACCAGAAGGTCTCTAAACAGACTCCCCCTCCACTTTAAATGCTTCAGCTCTACCTTGAATTCATATTTGGAATTAGCGACATCAAATAGTCCTCTTTTTAATAAGTATAAAATGAAAAGATAACTGCTAATGGCCTATTCCACTGTTGCCTGTTAAAGTCCTTCACACCTTTCCAGAAGGCTTCTGACCACAGTTCCCCAGTGTTCCAAAGAAACACCAAGCGCTAAGGACTCTAGATCAGTTTCTAGATCAAATGCCTTTCCATTCTCAACCTTTTCCATCAAAAGGCTATACCTTCTCTCATAACCATTTTAAGACTCAAGACTCTCCCAGTAATTGAAGAGATTTTATAATCCTAACATTTTCAGTTGCAGTTGCGTCTTTGGTAACAGAACAACTTTTCCAGTACTTCTAAGGGACACAATGCATTGCTGAGCTGTTTCTAAACAAAGACAGGCAAAACCTGGCTTAATGTGGAAGTTTTTATCAAAACTTTGCAGTTTTAGGAATGCATTACTCTTTCTTACTATGCACGGAAGGCTTAAATAAAACAGCAAACTAGTAGCAGCTGAACAGTAGAACAAAACAGGGAACAAACTCTGTTTTTGCCTGTTTCTCAGATCTCTTTTGTTGTGGATGTACAAAACAGTATAAAAACAACCTGGAAATTCCTAGATGACATTACAGGTCAATGGCTCAATTTTGAAACACTTTTCTGCAGCACAATTTGTATGCATCTCTGCAACACATATTAACGCCTACATCACTTACTGCCTGTCACTTCAAAAGGCCAGCCAAATAAACTGATTTTAAGGAATGGGATTATTACTTCTACTGTACAAGTATAGGAATAGAAACAAAGAGCAGGTTGATGACTTGCCCCAAGGCACAATAAACCTGTGTCAGTTAGAACACCAACAGAAGAACAGTTGACAAATATTAGTCTTGTACTAGCAAAACCACCGATAAAAGTTTGTAACTGATGCTTCTTAGCAACCAGATAACTACAGATAAAGTAATACCCCCTTTCTTACCAGCTTCCACCTAGCATAAAAAAAAAATAGAACCAGATGGTGCTGGATGCCAAAGGACAGCACTGCAAATATGCAAAGGTACATGCTTTTTTAACTTCTAGTCCAAGGGAAATTTTCTAATCCTTCCTTTTGAGGGGCATAGGATTAGTTACTATTTCATTTTCCACATTTGTTCTGCACTAGTGTCCCATAGCCTATCAATAATTAAAATCAGGCATAAAGCACAGTGAGAGCTTTAACACTGATCCCCTCCCAGGCTAAGGCACTGCTCACCACAGTCTGCCCTGTTCACAGTTGTATCTTCTCCTCATTTTAATTCAATTAAAAGCAGCACCAGGCAGATATACATGAACACTGTTTTATACGGCTAGACTTACTACAATCATTTTGAGTCAAACACGCAGAGACCAGGTGACTTTTAGCATTTATCAAAGTACAGGATTAAGAGCACCAGGGCTATAGCCAGATGGGACAGACAGGCACTGTGGGAAGCTTCTTTGTACCATTCTTGCAACTGTCTTAATGAAAGGCTAAACCCTAACTGGCTTTCTGATACCAGACCTTCAGGCAGTGTTAATCAAGTCTAGTTTCCCAAGGGAAATTTTACAGATGCTTTACAAGAAGACATACCGCAATTAGAAACTGTATAAACAGATCTTCAAATAACACTTTTACGAGAATGCAAACACACACACTTTTGTTTGTCAATGTTTCAGTCAGACGCTAATTAAGAAAGTATTCAAATGCCTATCTTCAAGGATGACTCTTGAAAGCATGTAGATTAATTACAGAAGAAACAGAAAATGCTATACTGGCTATCTAATTGGTGCAGTGGTAAGTTATGAACACTGCATTGCCACCAGATGCCAACTGCCTCCTGGTCACAGACTGTATCTACCTTCATGTTCCAATGAAGCCAGTGAACTGCAGCTGAATTACATTCTACTACCAGAAGTAAGTATGCTGAAGAAGTGAAGAAACATACTTGATTTTTCCCTCTTGTGTGAAGAACAACTCCAGGCAAATTGTTCTCTACAAGCAAATTTGGAAGTTAGTAGATGATTAACATTCCCCACAGGTAAACTTTGCAATTTCAAATAATGACAATTTATATTCAGATTATTAATATTTACTTGTTAAATACAGGGAAACATTATTTCTCATTTATTTTTCTATTGCGATTTGAAAAAGCCCAATCAATTATTTACTCTAGCAAAGAGAAAAATAAAGAGTTGGTTTGCAGCAGTGACACGTTGAAATACTTTTGCTAAATTAAATAAGTCTGATTATGTAAAAGTTAGAAAGCTTTCAAGAAACAAAGCCTTACCTACCAAAAATAAAAATTTTCAAGGAAATAAGTGAACATACACAAACTTAAAACAGGTAAGCTAACCACAGTGCTAAGTGATACATTTGCTACTTTTATCAGACATCCTCAGAATAGCCTCATCTGTTTTACCTTTACAGCAGAAGAATGGTCAGAAAAAGCCCAAGAGCTGTCAAAACATTTAACATCTAGAACTACTTATTGGCAGAAAAAGCAACTTTATGATAATATTTAACAGTGTGGGCTGCACACAAAGCAAACCCATTTCCAGAACACATTTAGATGTAAGAGCTGTATAGTAACTGACTAATTTGGGCTAAAGAAAATTATGTCTGCAGTGTGTAAACACAGGATTACCTTGTTATAAAGGAAGTATTACAGAAGTGTTTTCAAAGAATGAATGTGAAAAATTTCACCCTAAATTTACTAAAATAATTTTGGAAAATATAATGCAAAAGAAAAGGAGATAAATGCTTTCTATTTAGACTAAAGAACAAAAGAAACACCATATTTTCAGAGAAGAGGCAATTGCAAACTTCTGTAGCAGGCTGGGGTTAATCCACAAGGTCTCTGCTTATCAGACTGACCAATAGGTTGACCTGATCTAGTGGAACTTGCTTTGAGCAGAGGCTTGGACTAGATGACCTCCCAAGGTCCCTGCTGCTTTAAAGAAGGGGCAGAAACCTTGATTTTTACCGTCAGAAAACCTCCACCATGTCACAACTTCCTGATACATAACATTACAACATTGCTTTACAGTATCTGGTAGCAGATGAATTATTCCTTCTGTGTTGGCAACAGGAGATAACAGAGGATACAGAAGTCTCCACCTACCTTCACAACTTCAGGTACTTCTGCTCTCTTCTGCCTCTGCATGCACAGAAACACTTTCTAACAGTAAGGTAAAAGGCTCATTGATTTCATTCTGTTTCAAGTCAGGACTCTTCCAGGAGTCTGATCCTCTCCAAAACTTTCTTATAGAAGAAGACTCAATGGAAAACATAAGACCCATTAAAAAAAGATTTTGCCTGTTTGTACCTTTCTTCTTTGCTCGTTACTCCAAATTAAATCTAGCTGTAAGAGGAGCAAAGTTAAATTTCAACACTATAAAAGCAAACATAAAAAAACCTTACTAAAATACATGCTAATATCACTAGTTTTCCACTTAGAATAGTATAGATCTTGCTTAGATTGCAGAAATAAGCTGTTACACATCTTGAGCAACAATTTAAGTGAAGGTTTCATAATACAGCACCCCCTCCACTTTCCCATAGACTTCTCTAAAGTCCATCTTCAGCATGTGCCTGTTTCCACATAGCTGTAGCCACTAGCTAAAACTACTTCATAATTTCTGGGCCACTGCATATAAATTAAGCAGTACAACCTTTAGCTAGCAAAGAAGAAATTTCATCTCACTAGTATTGACAGCTAGCAGTGATTTTCTTGTGCAAGAGTCTGTATTTCATTTGTTACCAATTCAGCTACTTTAGCTGACCACTGTCATTTGAACTGTTGACATCACAGAAGTTATTGCAAGAAATTAAGGAAGCTATATGAATCAGATCACTGTCTATAGAAAAAGTTATTTTCTGTTAGCTACATATTGTCAATGCTGAACCAAAATTTTACTTAAGCTGCATAAAAGCAAAAATCACCACAGGTCATCATTACTACAATTCATCACAGAAGGGAGAAAAAGTAACTTTTAGAGTTAACATCCTCCACGTGGAACTGAGGAAACAGCTGCAAACACTGCACTATAGCACAGCTACTGATACTATGATTTCTAGTTTGTCTCTATAAGAAACACAAGTATGTGCCATGAGAAGCTCATACCTCCCTTTATCATGTCTTACATAAATTACGTCAGATACTCAACACCTCATGGTGGCAGCAGTGATAAAACCTCTGCTTGCCTTTGAAACGCTAACACTTCTAATGTTTCATCACAAGCTCAGTGCAGTAATTGATTTCAGCTCTGCAGTCCCCAAAACAGACTATATTCTAGCTCTTCCACCACAGTAATCCTTTTAGCACCCAAAACCCTCAACCAATTGATATCAAACATAGCAAAGCAAGCAGCTGAAACACTAGTGAAGACCCATAACAGAGGAAGATACTTTATTCACTCAAAGAATCACACATTTAACAAAATCACAGAGGACTATGTATTGGTTTTGAATAGCCCATAACTTAAATCCACATCTCCCAAGAATCTTCTAAAGAAACAGAAAAAAGAGACCCCCATAGCCTTGGCACTGAACATCACTACAGAGCTGGCTAGACAAGTTTTCTAGTCTACCAGTGTTGAACACTTCAATACATGGTTAAAATCACTTTTCATAGTTAAGTGGAAGGCACTCTCTTTATATTCTTATAGCCATCTAGTAATTATGACAAGTATTCAGGCTTAACCTTTTGTAGTTTACTCACATATACACTCTAAGAGCATGTTTGTACGCCATGCCTTCTGCAGTGATCCCCAACCATATTTGATCACATAAATAAAAGTACAATCAACTCTACGGAAGATGACTTCTTAAAAAGTAAGAAGCAGTGCCAGAGCTCAGTAGCAAGGAGGTAATTCATTCTGTATGGTGTGTATATGTATATATACACACACATTCCTTTGCAGTGCATTTGCGCTATTAAGAGCAAGATGTCACTCATAACTACACAGGACAATGTACATGTAGGAATCACAGAACAATAAATCTATGTTTTTGAGCCAGAGCCATTTACTTTTCCATATAGTTACAGAACTTTCCATATCATTCCAAACAAAAACCAGAATTTTTTTTCTTCTATAGTCTTTTCTTCCATCCACTGAAAAAGGACAAGAAAAGAAACCTTAAGAAAAAGCCATTTCTAATTGCTATAGATATATTTCAAGAAGTCCTAAAGGGGAACTCTTCGTATTTTTTTTTTCTTTTCATGCAGGAATTCAGGAGGAAGCCTCCATGGGTATTAACAAAGAAGTAGTAACACTTGATAAAAACAACACTGTGCACTAATCAGACAAAAATCTTAATACCACTTGAAGGGGATGATAAACCCTGAAGGATCATCATCTGCTATTCATAAAACTGGCCTTGCAAATACACCCTTCTAATATAGTTGAACACAGACACACACACGGCCTTGCTCTCATTGGATTTAACACCTTCCATAATGAAACACATCCAGTCTAAGGTACAATTATAATCTATTCTGCATAACAACAATCAAGATTTTTAAAACTACTAGTACCTTCTGGTTTGTATCAAACACAGTACCACTGCCTACCTGCATTTTCCATTTCAATAACCAAGCAACAAAAACCCTCCTAGGTGAGGGTTTCATAAGATGCAAGACTGCAGGGAGGAAGAAGGTTCTGCTGGAAGTCACATAGTCCAATAGCTTGTCTTCCTAGCTCTAGACACCTCATTACGGACTTAGGAAAATTTGGCACTATTTTCAACAACAGTAGTTGCAGACTAAGTCCCCTCGATTTCTTCTACTGAAGAGCTGCAATGAGGGTAAACTGATGGAGCAGAACATTGTGGGACCTCTACAGAAATGGAGGGAGACCAACAGCAGGACACTTACACAGCCTTTGGATACTGCTCACCCGCAGATTCCTTGGTTCTGAACCACTTCTCCTTACTACAATAAGCAGGCCTTTAATAGGGAGATTAAAGTGTTAAAAGGAACACAGGGAACACAAATTCTATCCTATTTTCAAAGCAATTAAAGCAACAGCAGTCTGAATGGTATCTTCAGTCAACATGAAGCTGCAGTGATTTGCCACCTTATTAGAACTGTACCAATTTACCCTGGCTGAGAATCGAGTGTGTGGTACTTCTGTGTGTGATTACAATAGCTTGCCCTACAGTCTTCCTTTTCAGGAGCATAGCCTTGGGGGAAAAAAAAAAAAAATAAAAATCATTAATAGAGTTTAGGAGAGCAAAGTCTCATTGTACATTTAGTCATACAACTTCACTGCACTTAACATAGCTTGCCAATTCCTTCAAACAACTTAAACCCTAAGCCTGAAAAATGTCTCTGCCTTGGGAAAACACTGTGACTCTACAGAGAGGTACCTTCCCCAAGGCATTCTGTTCAGAGATGGTTGTACAGCAAGGACTCACTTCACTCTGTCTGCCTCTATCTTAAAATGAAAGAAGTAATACCTGTTACACAAAACTTGTCACAGCTTCCCAACTCCATAAACTCATAATCATTTTTATTAGTTTCTTTAGAAATCAGTGAATCCTCTGAAGCTTGCTAGGCATATTTCAGTCTCAATGTATCTACTTCTAATACAATCATAAGATACAGATTAATGCATAGCTGAATATCATCTCAATTTCTTTTCAGTGCTATCTAGAGATATGTATGCAAGCACATGCTTTAAGATACTTATTTCACAATACACTTATTATAAACCACATAAGCTTTATTTTTACAGACATCAAAATTATATTGACTAATGTGGGAACAACTACCTGTTTCCCCTCTCCTGGCTTTTTTTCCTGTTTTTATTTAAGTGTAATAGCTAGGACTCTCAGTGAGATTTCTTCCCGTCAAGAACATTGCCATACTGCTTGAAAACATTTACAAACAACTTTATTTTGTAAAAATCCCTGTCCAGGTAGATTGAGCGCATTAACTGCATGCAAGCAGTCAAGTTAGTATGTATCAAAAAAAAAACCCAAACCCGCAGACTGTAGGAATTTAACCATGGCGGGGAGGGGGGGGGGGGGGATCTGCTCATCCTGATGGGGGTAACATTTCCTTAACGAATCTCTTAAAAAAATCCATTATTTAATACTCCCTCCTCTATTGCTGTAGAATTTAAATACATATATCCTTCCAGAACGGAAGAAAAAACCTGAGTCTACCCCAAATCTTAGCACTGAAGCCAATTACATGTTACAACAATATGCACAATACAAAGCAAGTTACATGCCAAATATCATTTTTGGATACACTAAAAATTGCAGGGAGTCCATGTGTCAAGTGCCAATACACTTATTTCTTGAGCAAGGATTTTTAACATCATGCAAATGCTTATTTCAGGTAAATAAGAAAGGCAATTTCTTATTTAAATATTACGTTCTCTTCAATAATTACAACACTCATGAAACTTCCACCACAGCCAAACCATGAAGATTAGTCTCAGACTAGCTTCTATAAATGCTAGAGTCTGTGACCACAACACAGCGATGTATGAAGAGAAAATTCTGTACTGCACAAGTGCTGACAAGTTCAATTGTATTTCTAGTATTGCAGAGAGGCTAATCCTTTTACCAATACCTAAAATGAACTGGTAAACTGCCAAAGGGGGTTCACCAGGAACATTGTGTCCATTTTACTCGTTATGACCTGGGATGCCTCAAAGTGGCCAATAACAAATATCCTGAAAGCTAAAATACTCAGTTGCACATAGAATCACATCAGCTGGGAGGGATCCCAGGAGATGATCTGATCAAAACTGCTCTAGGCAGGTCCAGGCAACCTGTATCTGTTCTCACCCACTCCATGATAAAAGTAACTATCTAGGGGCTAAGGATAATGCAGGATGCTAAGTGCAAACTTTCTTAATTTGCTTGAATTTTGTCAAACACAGCCTGAACCTCAGGCTAGGTTTGTTTAGACAGTGTTGATATGCACTTACAAGGAAAGCAGACAAGAAAGCCCGGGAAATGCTGCTTACTTTTTCATATCAGTTTTGTTCCACGTTCACGCTGACAGGGCAACAGCTCTTCTTAACAAGCTTAATACTTTTCGATTACCTCAACAGAGTGTAAGTTGGGTTTTGGAAAAGCATAGAGACACATGCAAAGAACAAAGCTTAAATACCTAGCTTGAAAAGATTAGCAGCTATAAGAAAATGGGCAGCAGGCAAAGGGTGTTAAGTTGTAGATACAAACACATCCTTATGTTTCAGATTACACTTGGGAAAAATGTTTATTCTGCAAGACATTAAGAGCAGCAAAATATAAAACCCCTCTTTCCAAGTGTTTCCAGATCCCCACTTACTGGCTGCTGTTTCACAGAACTGTGTACTTGCACTCTGAAAAAGGATAACCTAACTCATGATTATATTACACTTTAAGATCTTTAAAACATGCAACTTCGCTAATCTTTTCTACCAAGAAAAGTCTTGTTCTTGGACTAGAGTACACAACCCATTAAAAAGTAATGCTGGCAAGGTCTTGTCTCTTCACCCTTCACAGAATTTTGGTTCACCAGCTTACACGGTATAAAACATACAGAAGTTGACTAAAGTTACTTTTGAGCCACATTTCTGGCAAAAAAATATCCCATTTCCTCAACAGCATTAGAGAATCGTATTTTATCTATTCTGCTTGAGAAGATTGACAAATACTACATACCAGCCACAAGCTCATATATCAGAGTACTTTATTCCCAAAGTCTGATAAGAGTTTCTAGATAGTAAAAGGTGGGGAGATCAAGGGAAAGCAAAGCAATTACTGCAACCAAATTTACATAGTGCTTCCCTTGATAGGAAGCAAAGTACTGGAAGGAAATATTTTCAAGAGCATTTTGTGAACTTGAGTGATAGTGTCAGGGAGCTGAACTCCACAGCAATCAGATGATCAGTTCTACCATGTTCCATTGCTGTGGCATGCTTTAATCAACCATTTTTCTGAAGGAAAACAGAAGCAGACTTGAACTCCTACTATCTTATACATATGTATATTTATATTTTTATATATATATATATAAACAATCCAGACCATAAGAAATAAATATATTTTTCCTTTCTTTTGCTGCAAGTACAACTTATCAAAAGATCATTTCTAGCTTTTACAATTAGAAACAGTGGAAGTAAACACGGAATTTTAAATGAAACATACCAATGTTCCCAGAGTCCTCCTATCAGGAATTAGCAAAATGAAGAATCTGAAGACAATATTGTTGATTTCCAGCTTATTAGAATAATTTTGTCCTCTGCTTCTTACCTTCCCAGTTTAGATAAGGCACCATGTATTAAGGTAGTTGATGGAAATGGTGGTCTTTTCTCAGAGCTGATAGAAGTAACAAGTATTACAGTTACAATGTAACTGTAAGAGTTACTGCATTTTAGGATATTCTCCAACCACAGTATTGGAGAAATACTAGAAAGTAAGACTGATTTCTAAACAGTCAGTTAAAAAACAAAGGCAAGTTCTGTTCCCATTCCTGTAACTACCAGTTACACATGTTCCTGGCACACCCACATGTACTGAAGAAGGAAGAGAATTCACCTTCCTGCATTTTTAGTTATTTACAAAACATTTTAACTGCTAATCTGAAGGCAAAATTTAGTATTCGACTGGAAAAACCAGCCCAAAATTTAATAATCATGTAGGACGCAGCAGATGTAATTGTCATTGTAGTATTACATAAAAAGTCCGGAACTGTTATCCAAAACCTTTTAAAAAGAGTAAACACATTTGAAGACAAAATATTTTGGAAATTCATTTCAGTTTTGCCAAACTGGTTTTGTCAATAAAAAACAGACACTGATGTTTTTTAAATGTGACTGCTCATATAGTTTCTGAAAGATAGTAAAAAACTGATAACATTTTTCATTTCACTTTAAAAACACTAACTACTCTATTAACCGTAAACAATCGTTTCCAATTTTTCATTTGACCTGATGTATCCTTGTATCTTTTACTCACACCAACTTTCCCCTAACAGCCACTGAACAAAAATTTCCATATAGTACTAATTAATGACAAAAAAAAAAATAAATCACAAGCATATTCTGTAAGGCTTAAACACTGTAAGTAGCTGTTCTTTTCCAGACACATACCAAGTGATGATATCATTTATATGCTGCATGGCTCCACTTCATAGAAACGTGTATCTCAGGAAACCAACTGCAGATCACACACAAGCTTTCTTCAATAAAATCTGCATTGTAATTTCTAAAAATCAATTAGGCATAAGAAGCAATTACCTGTTTTTAAGAACAGTATAATTTGTTTCCCCCTAACTGAAGAACATAATACGTGTAAACAAGGAGCACACTGGCCTGACGGCTGTAAACGTAAACAACTGTGTTAAAATGGGAACTGCAACAGCATTAACTGGGTAATACATTACAACAGCATTTAAATCTGCACACTTCAGGAAATGAGCTGTAGAATCTCTCAGTTCAGCACAGCACTCACCTGCCACTAGCCAAGCACGGGGGTTCACCTACCTTCATGCTTCTGCACCATTCTTTATCACACAGAATGGCTCCCTCACATTAATGCAAAGCAGTTTACTCTTAAGCTACTTGAAGATTAACAATTCATTGCAGTAGTGAATTATGAAACAAATCTCCATCAAAACACCAGGCCATCAAAACACAGGAGAACAACTGAGAATCAATGTCATTTAAGATGCACGAGAGCAGGATGCGCTAAGGCAAAATAAGCCTCAGTTAGAAAGAAAATTCAAGAAACTGGATGCACTAGGTAGATAATGCATGCAGCTGGTCTTCAGCTAACAGATTCCCTTCAAAACCTTATTTTTTTTAACCTGCAGCAGTCCTGAAAAGAAAGAGAATGCAATAAAAAGGCAGGGTTATGATGCAAGAATGAACAAATATTGCCTAACAGGTCACTGTTGTTGTGCAACTTAACATCATCTTGTATCCTAGGAAATGCCAAGATATCCCAAACACCATCACATCTCTTCCTCAAATTACAATTCAGCTCCACTAACCATAGCATCATTGCTCGTCCATTTAAGTCTTCAGCTCCCCAAGTTTTTCTCATCTTTAGCTGGCTTCTCCTTAGCCACTTCTCTTCATATACCTTTCCTATCCTCTCAGTAAGGACCAACTTCTCCCAATTTATTTGTATATGAGTACAGCAATACACCACTCCACACACACACACACACACACACACACAAATCAAGAACAATTTGAACAACCCAGCAAGGGAGAGGAAAAGCAGGATAAGGTAAGTCTTCCAGCTCCTTCTCCTACCATCAGCCTTCACTCACACATACAATGAAAGTTGTGTACAGGATCTCTTTTCAGCTCTGTGTTCATCCAGCCGTATATAAAGAAAAACATAAAGAAGGAATAAATAGGAACAAAACTAAGCAGAGTGGGAAAGAAGGTATCAGGCAAAGAATATATACGGAGGAGGAAAAAAAAAAAAAAGCCAGAGACAACTGACACCAAGAAATATAAAGACATAAGAATAAGGGAGAGACTGGAAAACAGAAGCGAAGACAAAACACAAGAAAGATCTTAAAACTGGGCATTTCTTAAAAGAAAGCTGTTGCTATGCTACTTGGTGCTATGGTACTCTTCAAAATAAGATCTAATTGAACATATTAGTTCCAGAGCATTGAATGCATGACATACCACTTGAAGAGATTTGCATTTCTATTAATTTTAAACAAGTTATTACCAGCACATTCATTGTCCAAACTTTCTAAAAGGAAGACAAATAAGTCTGATGTCAGATGCCTTACACAAAAAGCAACCCCAGAGTGTTCCCCCCAGCCCTTTAAACACACCTGGAAACATCTTGACATTACCAACATTCCTTTAGCCTTCAGGTCAAGTTTGTTTGGTTTTTTTTTTTACCTCTCAAAGCCACATACACTGACAATTCTCACTGATTAGTTTTGCTGTTTCTTACAGGGGGGAACACAGGGACATTTTAAGGCAACAAAGGTCTAATAAAACTGAGAAGTGCAGATTCAAACATTGGATTTCAGCTAGTTTACATAAGTTGGGGATCAAGCCTATATTTTTTCAGGGACTACGTACTGAACATTTTCAAGACCACTGTAAAAATAACATTGCATGTTATATATAATGGCTTTCAATCTAGAAATTAAGAAATACTTGCAAATTCACCTACAAGGTCCTTTGATTATTCATATTAAATCTAATTCCATATAGCTTTCTCTAAGTGATAATCTAAACATACTTTGAAAATGTCTACTTCTGCATTATTTTCAGCAGAGCCATATCCCAAGGGCCAAAGTTCAGACAACACATCAGCAGCAGGACCCAAGAAACTTAAACTCTATTTCCTCACTTCTTCCCAAAACAGTGAATACAAGTTATTTGGATATTTTCAGTTGTCCTTCTCAGGAGGAAATGGGAACACCCCTAGATAACCAAAATTCACATCATGACCGTGAACCAAAGGATACTGAACAAAAAAAATTTGTACTTGTTTAGCAACAGGAGTGCTTCAAACCAATAAAAGATAGCAGCCATTCTCCTCTAACTCCTTTTACACTGTGCTACATCATTCATTTGCTAGCCTAGCAGTTAGTTTTTCAGACCTTCTGGCAACATGATGTAAGCAGTGCCAAAAAAAAAAAAAAATCCACAAAGACCCTGAAGGTTAATTGATCAAAGAACAAAGGCAAAGGAATACACACAAAACCCAAAACAGAAAAATTAATGCCAAGATTGAAGGCAGTTGTCACAATTTCTGAGCAACAATAGGTCAGCATTCCCAAGTAATGATCCAATAATACAGTAACAGAGATCCTTCCAAATGATTGTTCCCTACAGTTTTCAGATTTAAAATTCCTCAATTACAAAGCATATTTCCATTAATAAATGTCATAATACTTAACTATCCTGTATGGAGTTACGGTATTCTTTATATCAATAAATCCCCACCTTGTTCTGTAAAGTTCACATACAAAATCCACCATAGCCCTGGAATAATGCAGTATTTTTACAGGAGTATGTTTTGCATAATAGCTGAGGCTTAAATTAAATATTCAGAGCAGTACTTCCAAGTCTCCTAATATTAACTAGCTTTGCACCTAATAAAGCAAACAGCTTGACTTTACTGACATCAACAAAAGTAGGGCCTGCTAATGACAACTGGACTTTTCTCCCTTCCCCCTGATCAAGTCTCACCCTTAAATCAGTACTGAATTATAAGTATGTATCCCAGCACCTTAAAATCCCACCAGGCATGCCAAGAGTTCTTTAACCTGCATAGTGATTCCACTAAATACTAGACATTTTCTATTTTAAAACTATATTTCTTTCAGAGTACATTGCTTTCCTACAATACCTGAGGAGTTTTTAGCACACTCAAGGGAGCTACGACAGAATACCCATTTTAATAACTTTTCCTCTATAGGATACTCTTAAAAATCAGACTCAAAGTAAACTTAGAAAATAAGCTTTTGGTATATTCCCTTGCACTAAATACACTGATCAATTTTCACCCTTTAAAACCAGAACAATACTCTCTCACTTCTTCCCCAACTTGGAAGGACTGTTATTTTTGTAGCCTTCTTTTTAAGCCACTACTCCATAAAGTTTGACTACAGATCTGACCGCTCAAACCGAGAAGCTCACCTGCAGACCTTCGTTACTGAGTCTGTCTCTAACCATAGTCAACACTTAAGTGGGAGAAAACATTTGTACTTCATTCTCCACATAAGGCAGTTGCAGAGGAGAAATTGCAAGTAGTAATTAGGTACATTTCACAAGTGAGAAAAGCTGAAGTAGCACACAGGAGTCTTATGACACTAGAACAACTCTCTCTTCTCAAAGCCTCAATTACTTTTTTCTTCAAACCTTCACTGCAGTTGTACTTGCACCTTCCAAACAAACTCCCCTTTAGAGAAAGGAAGAACCAACTACCTTTTAAACCAGCTAACCCTTTCAAAAACTTGAATACTAATAGTGTTTGCAGTACTTTTTTTGTTTGCATTGTTTTCTCCTCTTGTATTGCATTTAGTCTCTCCTAGCTCATGCTTATATTCCATTTCAATTGTAAAACTTGCAGATGACAGCATTTACAGACTGCCTAGTGCTCCATGAACTTAGTCTTCATTATTACTGTACTACTTAGAGACTAACGTTATAAAACTTTTTTTTTTATTATGTATGGTAGATACAATCTACTTATGTCTGCAAGAACAAAGAAGCTTCACTATGTTCCTGACCTTTCTTGCTTTTTTCCTGTGACACACTAATTTTAGTTTTTGATTTATTATTGTAGGTCTTAAGTTTCCATGAAGACAGAAAAACAAACAGAAATACATACTTTGTAAATCTTTAAACCATGGATTCCTTGCTGCAGAGGTTTACATGGTTCCAGAAAGTTCACAAAGCATCAAGAAATGGTCTGGAAACACTCATGCATTTAAAAGCCAATAGAGGCAATTAAACACAATGACAGCCTTTGTGGTTCAAGATGCCGTTCCCTGAGCGATAGATCACTAGACCCTGGACCCATGTTCTGAGAAGCTTCACTACAAACTTATCCTTTTATTTTTCCTGGGGTAGCGATGCTGAATGTCCTATAGGAAACCAAACACTAAGGCTACAGACTTTTCTGCTCTGGCCTAACAAAGCCACTCTTAAATTAGAGATCACAGCTAGATTATGGTATTAAAAACATAGAAACCTCTGGTGGAAAACAAACACACACACTGTTGCATAGTTACAGACATTTGTTGGCAAACAGACTGACTCAAAAACACACTTCCACAGTCCTTTTTTCTATTATCTTAGCTGGTCACACAACCATCAAATCTCCTGCAAAAACAACTTCTTGCTGTTACTTTAACTCACTTATCTACTGTGTGTGGTCTTTATCTTGAATTTGTATGCACTATGGTACTGTCCCAGTTTAAACTCCCTGAGTAATACTGCACTTGAGTTCATGGGAAGTGGATTTTTGGAAAATGCTTTAAGCACTTTCTTCGTAAATGGCCACAAGATGCTTAATGGAATAAGAAGCATTTCTCTCAAGTCAGCTTTTCTGTGTGGTTTTCACTACTTGGACTTGGTTAGAGGTCTCAGATCCTTGCATTGAAGAGGTTACATGAGGATTTTGCCTTAGAGTTTGCTTTCTGCATACAGAAAACACTTTAAAAAAAATCATTACTGAGAGGTCATATCAAAAATATTTGAGTCCTAAGTTTCATTTTCAGGAGTTTGCTTTTTTTTTTTTCCAGAACACACCAAAAGCAACTAGCTGAGTTGTAACTAGCTCCAAACAAAAGTATTTTACAAAGTTAGTTTGCAATGACATACTGCACTGTGAAGTTGCAAGTTTGCAAGTATTTTATGATAATCCATCTAAATAAAATATCTCCATTGAAATGCTAGGTTTTCAAAACTTCACCAGGGACATGCTCTGTCTGACTTCAGACCTACTTCCTAACTGATCTGAAAAAAAAGCAGCAGCTCATCTTAACCCCTTCACCTACCTTTTCTTTCTGCTCTCCAGAGCTCAAAAATGATTTTTTACTTCCCTTTACTTACTAGTGCACTGAGACATTTAATAGGAAAAAAAGTTCACATCATTAACACCATTTCCTTACCCTATTAATTCTCCTAGAAATACTGTTAATCATTTTGGGATAGGTATTGCCAAGACAGACACATGAAAAGGATTTAAAGACCTTTGCACGCTTCTCCTGACAATCCTCTCATTGGGATCAAGAATAGACTGTGAGCACCAGAAATTTCACTACAGAGCTACAAGTCTCAACAAGCAAGAACTGCAGCTGTGTTGTTGTGGTCATCAAAAAACGCATAAATCTTGCGTTCATCAACAGTGCCTGGAAATCAATTTTAGAACAACCCTCCTACTCAGGTACATAGAAGACACTTTTACAGGCAAGAGAGAAGGGCTTGATTTTTAAGCAAAAATGTAAAAATCTGAAGAGCAACTAAGTACTGGAGTGAATCATGCAAGAGTTGAGGGTCTGAGCTCCCATAGTTTGCCGTGTAAGGTCTAGCGTGATACAAACCCAGTCTGGGATTCCTACACAATTCTCTATGTTCAAACAACAGAGGACCATATCTTGACACCACCCAGTGATAAACTATATAAATCACATGGCATAGCAACTTATCTACAGAGCACATTCAGCTAACGGAACAAAACCCCCCAAAATATGCATGTTTTATTATTTCTACAGCCTTCCAAAAGGCCTTTAAAAATGGAAGACTGTCAGACTTACTGCCTTCAAAGGAAAATTAGTTGATTTTAGTTTATATTACATTTAAGAAGGCATTTTATGAACTAATGATGGCTTTTACCAGAATAAAATAAGCAGGTTCCGTACTTGGACAGTAAATTTTCATTTGATTATTTTCACAGAAAATTTCACTCACTGTATCATGTAACACGATATAACTGTCGCATGAAATAGCAACGCCAGTTTCTGCTGCACGGTCTAAGAAGAGAATTGGAAGCCAGTTGCATAATGAGCTTCTCCTAATGAACTTTACAGCCTTCTGAGTTAAATGTCAGTATTATTGTAAAAGTGCAAGTGAACCCAGTATTTATTTTAGTCTCTAACTGCTCACACAACAGGGAGTTGTAACTCAGAAGAAAAACCCGTTGGTGAAGACATTAAGGTGAGCTACTGTTTCCAAAGAAAAACAGGTGCCAAATACATTCATGATGTAACTCCAATTTGCATCATTCTGGAAAACCACAGAGTTCAATAAATTACAAGCTGCACAAGTAATTCATCTTGGCTTAAAGAACCAGCCACCATTACCTCCTGCTAAAGTAGGATTCCTTTAGGCTAATAACATGCTCTTTCTTACCTACTTCCCCAGTAGCAGAGTGTTTACTTACAGGTAGATAATTTTTTCACTGGCTTCCAATTTCAGAAATGCATTCAAGAAGCAAAAACCAAAGCTTGGTTTTTGTATTGCATGCTGTGCTGAAACAAGAAATTCATTTACCGCTTCCCATCGGCAGGCAGGCGTTCAGCCATCTCCAGGAAAGCAGGGCTCCAGCACGCGTAATGGTTATGTGGGAAGACAAATACCATCACTCCAAACATCCCCCACTTCCTCTTCCTTCCCCCAGCCTTTTATACTGAGCATGATGTCATATGGTGTAGAATACCCCTCTGGTCAGTTGGGGTCAGCTGCGTCCCCTCCCAAGTTCTTGTGCACCCCCAGCCTACTCACTGGTGGGGTGGGGTGAGAAGCAGAAAAGGCCTTGGCTCTGTGTAAGCACTGCTCAGCAAATAATAAAATAATAAACAAAGATTAAAAATCTCCAACATATCGTTTTGGAACTTGAGCTGGTTCCAAAACTCACCTACCTAAGGGAAGCATCAGGGACCTGCAAGCACTGCACAGGTAGAAGAGGAGAGTGCCTCTTTGGGGAGAAGCGCACAGCTTGACAACTGTGGTTGGTTTTATCTCACAGGGACAGCCCAATGGTAGCAGTAGCTTCAAAGTGGCACGAGCTTGTGGTTACATGAAAGGACACTGTCACAGTTCAGGTACTGAAATTCTTAAACTCTGCATTCAGTTAATAGCTCTGTCACAGACACTTCTGAAGGTCAGGTAAGTGATTTTTATCCCTCTACATGACAGTGTCCATTTTCTGAGATGACAGCCACCACAGCAAAACTAGTTTATAGACTTGCTCTGTCCACTCATTTGCTGACTCCTTATTTTACCAGGACAGCTGACTGAGCAACTCCATGAAGTAAGTTACCTAAATGGTCCACGTTAAAGAGATGATTCATTTTTCCTAAGGTAATTACTCACAGGGGTGAACAAACTAGATGGTGCTTAGCTTCTTGAACAGTGTAAAGAGAACTACCCCTGCCGACTCTTCAGTGAGGGTCAATACGCTAGTTCATTAACACCTGTACTAGAATATACTTTACAATAAAAATTATGTGCAGGACAGACCCCTTTCAACACCAGCTGCAGGATTTAAAATAAAGCTCCCAGCTTCTCTGACGTTTCTTGTCCGTCAGCCTACAGGGTATATGAAGACTTTATTAGAAATACATTTTCTACAGTTCACTGTAATCAAATTCAAGTCAAGCAGATACAAAATGGTTATCTGGTGAATTAAAAGAAATGCATATACTTCTCCCTCCCCCCAGTCTATCCATCCATTTTGCCTATGACTAATCTTCTAATCATCCCTCAAATACTACAAACCCTGCCACCCTGAGTGGTAGCAATTTGAATTAAAAATAAAACAACAACAACAAAAGACCACTAACCTTTCCCCTTTCATTACTGCCTTCTCTTGTATTACATGTGTTTGCTGTATTTGTCTCCTTCAAACTAAAACAAGCCTAGTATTAAGAACAGGTGTCACTTCGTGTACATACATAATTATGAAAGGTTTTAAACAGTGGCACCTATTTCTGGAGTAGAGCATGCAGAAATCTGGCAAAGCTAGTAAGTACCCTGCGTCTCTTCCACAGGTACTACTTAAACCCACTTCCCCCACCATAACTTTTTCAAGTTTTATCTACATTTCTACAGTAAAACCGTGATGAAAGTACCAAGTCGCATGACATTCTTGTTATTATACAGTCATTAGAAATAGTTAAACACATTTGGAAATGTTTTGCACAGAACATTTTTCTTCTCCCAGTTTGCCTTCTGCATCCTCTGCATAAATCTGACTACTCAACACCTAGACATTGAAGTAACTTTGCCAAACTTCCCTGCTCCATGATCCCCCCTGTGCAAGTGTGCCTGAAGTTACCGTGACATCCAACTCCCTGAGCAGGATCCCTTCTTGTGCTGCTCTGACACCCCCAGCAAGCCACTGAATAGAGGCAGGAAAGGAGGTAGAACAGGAGGAAGAAAACCCCCTCAATCTCTTTTCTGCAGTGATTAACATCAAGCTTTAATATTTTGCCTACAGCTGAGGTGGGGGTAATATTTGCTTTATTCTCCGAAAACATAATAGGTCTGTAGGAAGCCACTCAGCAGTCACATAACCCCTTTCTCTAATCCCCACACTTAAAGAACATTCATCCTCAATGAGATCTAGAAGCAACAGTGAAAAATAAGGCAACTGAAATAAGAATATTTAAGCATGTTTAATTGCTCTTTTCTTCCTTCCCCCCAACTGAACAATATTTAAATCAAACCTATTACAAAGCAGAGTAGAACACTTAAGTAGTCTTCAGCAGCCAGCTATGCAACCTCACTCTTCTGCACATTGCAAGAGATAATAGTTATGAGTGTTACTTGAGGAACAAAACCATCCAGCTTGAGATAGCAGGAGGGCAGGTAAGTTCTTAAGACACTATCACAAACTGTTTGTTCTGTTCTCTAAATATGACTCCTTCCATGTGTGCCTGACCACACTCACATGAAAATGAGCAAGTTTAGTATTAAAGCACTACAACATGCAGGCACACATACACATTCATCCTACTGCTGCACATTCTTGTGTATCCCACCTTTTTCTTTTATTCTCTTTTCAAACTCTAAGGAGTTTATCACCGATATCTTTATATTGGCCTCAAAAAAGTTAAGGTAGCTGAAACAACTGGATAAAAACACATAGTCTTCCTTACATAAATGCTATTTTAAGCATTTTGTAATCTTCAAGTCTTCCACCTTTATTAGGCAGATCAGCATTACACTTATTAAAGCTTCAGGATGGCTTTGACTATTTCCACCCCACCCTTTTTTTCAAAATTAGCAGACTATTTTATATTGATATGTATTAATTTTCAACATACATGTATTGAACCAAGTTTTAAGTTGATTAAACAAGAACTAGAGACATCAGTTTTGCTGCCTTTTTTAAGACTCAGCCAACATGCAGTGCTTCCCAGGCACAGGCATGTATTTAGAATTTGCAAGTACAGGAAACTGCAGAATCAGAGAACTGGGGATTGTGACTTCCTAAGCACCTTCTTTTTAGGTTTAGATTATTGAAAAGATCTAAAGGAAGCCATGCCACTATAACAAACTTTACAGTGGCTTGAGAGTTTGGTGTTTCTTTCGCGGGGCAGGTGAGAGATGTTTGGTTGGGGGGGGGGGGGGTGTTTGGTTTTTTTGTTACCCCCCCCCCCCTCCTTTATGAGTCCTGTGTCCCTTTTGCAGGGGCTGGTAGGAATCACCATCACCACTTTCCAATTGCAGGTAAACATAAGCACAGAGGTGAGGCTTCTGTTATTTTCTGGAGACTCGTAAGTAACACAGTGTTTTTGAAGAGCCATGATGCAATAGCCTTAAGTCTCCATGCAAATAAATAATGTATTGCTATGCATATAGAGGAATAAAGGCATTCCACTCAGTGTGTATCCTTTTATAACCTCAGTTAATGGCTTTTGAGATCATTATTAGAACTGTACAAGAACAGCACTTTTGGAAAGATGACAGCCATTTAGGAATGAGTCAAATCTCTTACAGCATCCCTTAACAAATTATAAGTCTTACTGCAAGGAACTGTAATGCTGCTCCACTTTCAATGAAAGGTGTAAGGCCTAATGTTAAAAAAAAAAAAAAAAAAAGCTCTTTTACTCAGTCACCAGAGGAACTTCCCTTAGCACAAGAAGAACTGAGCCAAGAAAAAGCAATCCAAGATGTCCAGGTATCTTTTAGGCTGTTACACAACACACTCACAGGCAGGAATCAAAAGTAGTAAGACTATATTTGACAAGAGTATTATAGTGTAATCACATGGTTTGTTATTCTTGAATAGGTCTTCCTGGTATGTTCCTTAAAATTTGCTTAAGCTTCCTTTCAACCTACTTCACTACATTACTCCTTTAACTCCAGCACTAGACTTCGTGATAATCCAATCCATTGTAATAACAAAAACTATTAACAAGAGAGTTTCAACTCCATCATGTTATCATTCTGGAAGAGACATGAAATAGAGAACATGGGACTAGAAAGGACATCCTGGGTCACCAGTTTAGTCCTCTAATATTAGAAGCAACCACATCATGTAGTCCACTTTCCTTCATACATCACAGGAAAAGTAGGACACACAAGTATTTATTATGACACTACAACAGTCTTGGGGCAGGAGAATGACCATCAGTACAAATTCCTCCCCCACCCCCGACCCACCTTGCATTACCTGGTCTACGCATATTGATTACAAACAGACTTCAAAAATGAGTAAACTACTAGATGTTCTCATCTCAGCAATGACTTTGCAAAATGTGAAGCAAAGGTACATGCTCAGCCCTTCAAATCCTACCAGCTTTTATGACTCAAAAGAAAGTTTACGTCTTAGAGTTAAAAAGCTTTTTCTTCAAGGACATGATATTTTAAAGTTCATTTCCCACAAAAAACTGGCTTCTATAGAAATTAAGATTTCAGAGACAGAATACCATTAGTCATCAAAAGCATGTTTTCAGTTGTCTTTAAAGCAGGATTTTTTTTAAAGCCACTACACCACAATGAAGTAACAGATTGCACAGTGCTTTTCCCTGAAGTTGGATAAATGCCCTATCCAGTTAAGTCCATGTCACCACCATTCCATGAAACATTTGAGAGACTGTCCTACTCTAGTTTTTCAAGTCTTCTTTCTCCAAACAAAAATAATGCCTGAAAGTATAAAGGGTTAAGTTTTCTCAAGCCTCAAGTTCATATAAGCATACTTTTACTGCTCAGCTGTTTGGAACTAGCCAACTGTTTTCATTTTGAAAATACAGAGTTATCCTTTTAAAGGCTATTTGACAAAGTTCAGAAAAAAACACCAAAAAAATCCCACTTCAGTAGCTGTAAGACAGCAGGTATTGTCAGCAGAAATTCCTGTGTATTTATTAATACAACACAAAAACTTAACTTTTTTTCATACAGTTAGCATTGCTATGCAACCATTTTTAACATTTTGAATGAGAAGAAATTAGGTAAGGTTTTCATTATTAAAAGCTTTGTGTTAGTTTGAACACAATATTATGTTTGTGGAGTTTCTACATATTTCTTTCAAAAAGTTAATAAAATAAAGCTCGTACTATAAGTAGCAAACATTCTGATCTTGGTTGAAACAGCAGAAGAGTTTAAAAAAGCCAATGAAAGAAAGTCTCCCATCCTCTCAAAATTGTCTTATACCTGAAGAAAAGGTCTTGTCCTTTAGTTTTTCCAACTAGCTTATCAAAGATCAAAATCAGTCTGTAAAAGCTCTGTTGTAATGAACAAAGCAGCAAGGTAGGCATATACTTATTTATTAATTTGCATATATGAACACTACCTAGGTATAAGATGATAGCATATCAACTTAGTACCGTAAAATCTGAATGGTTATCACAAAGTTAACAGCAAAACTTCACTTTGTATTCGCAAAAATTTTGTGCACAAGGCATTTTAGGGCCATATTTGTTAAGGTACCTTATCCACTATCTATGAAAATATATACTAGAAGTGACACTGTTTTGCATATTACAAGAGATATTTGAACACGCATGCACTCACTCTGCATACAGAAATGACTCGTATACAAGAAAAGATTGCACAAATGGGCAAGATACAAATGAGTTTCAAGGAAGAAAGATGCATCCATTGATGCAGAAATAGAAGTCCAGCAAAAACAACGAGGGTGCGGCAGTAAAAGATACCCAGTAAGGGGAAATACATACACAAATTGCCATCCCAGTTGTTGCCAGGTTGTAGTGCAGTGCAGCGGGGTTTAAAATGGTAGTAACATACAACAGGAAGCTCAAAGTTTAACAGCAAAAACATGCACCCCAAAAGCCCCCCACACTGAGCAAAACTGCAAAGGTTTCTCAAAGCACCAAAATGCCTTGCTATGTTACTGCAATAATTAGAGTAGTAACTTTAAACTTGACCAACTGACTTCACGTCACTTGTGTGACAAACCAACTATACAAGTGAGAGCGTTTTGAAGTGGGATTCAGCTACGCACCAGCAATAAGCAGCTAATGACTCGATTAGAATTTTGTATCCTTTTGTTGCCAAACGATTCCTTTTTCTACTGGCATTCACTGGGCATCCCGCTCGTGATTTGTGAGGAGCTAGCTAGCTAGATACACAGAGCACAGTATTCTCTGGTCTTTTTCAGATCAAGCTCAGTAAAGACTTGCTCACTAACAAGAACTTAGAAACCTGTATGAAAAAGCAGCAGAGCAGTGCAAAGCCAGAGGTTGCAAATGACCGTACTATGTTGTCTACTCCATTTACTATGGAGATATTGTACATTTAATTCCATTCAATTACTAGTTATTCATTTAAGTGTTTCTTTCTCTAGTGGTGAGATTTAAATAGCACGCATTTGACAGCACAAATTCGGGTGGTAGATTTTGGTTGATTAACATAGCTCAGTCATTGCTTTCAAGAGACAAATCATAAGACAAGATTCTTCAAAACCCAAGTACTTTCCAGCCTGCTTATCCCTAGCACAAGGAAAAACTGACAGGGCACTTAGTGACTGATGGAAAATTAATTTGGGTCACTCTACGGTATGGTTGCTATGGCAACTGCATGCAAAATGTAATAGGCACGCTCTTCATAAATGTTAATATAACATCAGCCATTCTTCACAAATTTTTAATCAATGTAAAACAAAGTACATGTCATAACTAGATATAAATTAAAATAAAACCTGTATGGTCAACTCTCCTCTGTCAAGGAAGAAATGTCACCACCTCTTCCTTGTTGCATACAGTAATCTGTCATATCATCTTAATTTCTTGAGAAACAATTTCCACACCTAAATGTCACATTAAAAAAAACACGCATCTGACTAGAAGTGGGGGGGAAGGGTCGATCTGAAGGAAGGTTTTTTCCTGGATGCATGAATTTGATACCTCTGGTATTTTACAGTAAAGCTCTGAGCTAAAAACAAAACTCCATCTCACCAGTTTAAACCAAAACAGCTCTGCTGGGTTTACACAAGTAAGACACAACTTTATCTGACCTCTTGTTCAAATATTTTTACAATCAGACCTCAAAAAGATACACTTTTGACTAGACATAGTAGGAAGTTAATGCATGGAGCCAAGAGCAGTTTTTTACATATACATACCAAACTTCTTAGATCTTTTTCAGATTATTATTTATTTATTTTAAGGTGAACTTGCATTGCTTCAGAGCCTGCTTTAACTCTTAAAACCTAAATGTGGTTGAGCCTTTTAAGACTAGACTTTTCTGTCAGCTACAGTTATATCACAGAACCAAACAGGCTTGAGCTATAAAAAGCTTGAGAATCATAGTTCGTTTCCTAGACAATGTTAGGCTGATTTAGTTTTAGATCTTACTCCAAAGATAATACATAGTTATATAAATATACAAAACTGAAGAAATCCTTGATGCTACAAAAAAAACCCACCACTCCAAAAACCAGAGGACTCCCCCCAAAAAGAAAATCTATTTCCCCCTTTCCCACTAACAATACATTATACAAGTATTCAAACCAACACGACATAAGACCAAAGCTGGCATTTACTTTTCACGGTGTATCTACACACCCTAGCAGACTTTTGCAACAGGTTACCATCTTTGAAGCCTCCACCAAGAACAAACTGAGACATCAGAACACAGCAACAGGGGATTAGCGTGCAAGATTACAGCGACAGCCCAGCTTTGCTCACCATTATGCTACTTCAAAGCGTCACCGCACTGAGGGCAACTATGTCGCCCGACGTTTCAAGCAGCCTGAATATGATTTTGGGGTCTTCTAGCTTCCCACAAGACAAGTTTGTAGAGCATGTGGTTGACTGAACCAAACGGATGATTTTTTTTAAAACAGATCTCCACCTCCTCTTAGCTGTTTCCCAGGCAAGCTTAGACAAACAAGCAAGCTGGTTTTGAACTGGAAAGTCACCACATGGCTGAAGTTGATGTTGATACTTAAAGCTATATTCAAAGCTTTGTATTTGACAGAACTGCCCCAATCTACAAAACTGAAAAAGGACAAAACTATCAGCCTTTGGTGTTACACCAGGCATTAATTTGCCTCTATATTATAATCTAGGTTCAAAAGTTTTAATCTGGATTAAAAAGGAAGAGTCCCAACAGCCATTCCAAGTATCCTATTAAGACACAGCTAAATGAAGTGTTGGGTTTTTTACTAATTTTTTACAGGAGTTGGAACACCAATACCTCAAAAGGTGTTAATTTCCCAAGTCAAACAACTGATGTGTCTTGCTTAAAGTTACTCCTAGTTCTTCAAGATAAGAGAGCAACTACAAGCTTTTATTTATTTTTGTTTCCTCCTTTTTAAACACAGATAACAAAATATCTTTTTGGACCAAATAAATTGGTTCTGCAATAAACAGAGTATTACCAAGAAAAACAGCAGACTAGCAGAACTTGTCTTAGTATTAAAACAATGCACTTCAGTACTTGGTTTTCAAAAGGCGGGGGGGGGGGATTGTGGTTGGTTTGTTGTATTTTTTTTTTTTTAAACACTAAGTGGTGAGAAGGGAAAAGATTTTGCAGCTGTATAGCAGATCTGCCATCATGTGACAAATAGATACACCATGGAAGACTATAAACAAAAAAATAAGGTTTCGGATATTAAATATTAAACAGCTATTAGCATCATCCACTGTCCACAATATATTTGCATCTAAAAAAGGTTTAATTTTTGTGCATTTTTCCCCTTAAAAATTCTCAATGCATCAGTACCCACCTGATAAAGAAAAACACAGACAGCATATGCACACAATTTCGAGCTGGCGAGAATCAGAATGTTATTCTATTTTTAAGCTCAATTTTAAATTTAGATTGTCACTCTATTAGGCAAAGGCACCCTACCGAAACAAACAAAAGTAGTTTTATGAAAAAATACCCACTTGAAAACAAAAATCCAAGGCATAAAACCAAAGAGGCAAAACAATTGTGTAAACAATTTCTAGTGAAGTAGATGCCAAGTGTCCACGGCTGATATACCACACTTACGGTTTTGAATTATTTGGATGATATTTGGGATGAAAAAGGTGTTATTTTGTACAGTAAGATAATTGTCTAAATAGAGAGCTTTTCCAAGGCTGTTTAATTATTTCATAACCACAATAGTTTCGCTTTTTAGGTTAAGAAAATAATGCTTTTAGCTTAGAGAAGTTGAGAACAGTTTCAATTCAATGAGTCTTTATCACCATGACAAGTTTCTAAATGCACAAAAAGAAGATGATACTCCCTGAATCTGTCATTATGGGCCCTTACAGGAAAAACCACCCTGAGAGATTAAAGTTTCTGTTCTGGATTCTCTAACAATTCCTATCCATTCCTTGTTCAGTGGCTAGCAGATACATAGCCAAGTATTTTAAGTTATCTGTGTTTTCCACATACATAATTACAGACAACTAAGAAGTCCAGATTCAGGGTTTAACTGGCAATAATGAGTTGGGAAATAATGATTTGCAAAACAAAAAGGCCCTGCCTTTCCTTTTTCTTTCCACACAACAGTTTTTAGTATTCAGATTTAAAATTCAATTTACCTAACCTGGTTGACTGGACACTATTGCTGTCCTATCCCCTAAGTAACTAAAACCCTATGCTCTTCAGTGGGGGACCTTCCCAAATCCTGTTTATTGAAGCTGTTACACTTCCACACTGAAGCACTGAGGAGTTGAAATTAAATTCATATCCTCCATGGCAACAGTATAATTTGAGCCTATGTCTATCCTATTTTATGTGAACCTTCTTACAATTAAGCAATTTATGTAAAAGACCCAGGAAGGATGCTGCACTCTAAGTTAACAGACACCTTCAGACAAGGAGGAAAAAAACTGGTCTCCAAATCCTGACAAGTCTTAGTCTTGCCAATAGTGACTAGTTCAGCATCCGAGGTGAGCCAGATTGACCAGAAGCATAACGCAGTTGGGGAACATAAGCATCAGAAGTTCAAGTGCTCAGAGACTCCTGGCATATCCAGGGTTTGTGACAGTTGACCAGAATTTGATGGTCTAAATTTGAGTTTCAGACAAAGCTATTAAAACCCCCTAAGAAATATCTTAGGTGTTTAAAACAAAACCGAAGAGTTTTTCTGTACTGCAGAGAACCAAAGAGAGCAAATGACAGTATTTCAAAGGGCTGGTATAGAAATAAGTATGTTACACCTTATAAACTGCTCAGTAATCTGGTCAGAGAGGATATTCAGGATGAATAAACTGTGTTGCAGAATAACTGCAACAATCAAGAGGTTTCAGCTGGAAGCATCATACATTTCTGAGCAAATGCCCTTTAGTGGTTCAGAAGACAAAACTGTAAAAGGAAGAAATAAAATCCAAACTTAACTGACATCTGGCCCAAGTGTTATTCATCACATTAAATATCTCTGGACAAGTTTAGCATATGCATTGTATCAAATCAGTAAGTTACAATGGATTCCTGCTGATAAAAGTGAATGAATCAAACAGCAAAGGTCTGCCACAGATCTAGTGCGTGACTTAAAACTCAGTCGGCTTTGACTTCATCTAAGCAGTGGAAGAAGTGACACGCAAACCCTAACAAACAGAGTGAGATGTTTCATATTCCACACAATTTGCTTAATATAGTGCTGCGAGCCTTAACTGAAAAAAACAAACAAACACCCCCCCCCCCCCCAAAAAAAAAACCAAAACCACAACAAAACACCACCTTTACTGTGCTCATCACAGCACATTATCTCTTCCATCTGTTTAACTTAAGTTTTTGGGGGACAGGAGATGGTCAATACTTCAACCACCAAGCGTCACAGAACAATTAAGCGCTTAAACTGGGAACAGAGTGAGTGTCTGCTAGACCTCATCTAACTGAAGCCAGGGTGACTGTCAATATGCTCACCCTATCCCTCAGTTTCCAGCTAGAACTTCAATAGACACAATGGCATCTGCACTATCACTAGCTGAAAATAACATTTCAAGGCCCTCACAGGCAAGCCTCAAAAGTCTCAAGATCCCTCATAATATTGCATACTTGTTCAGACAGCTAGCTTGAAAACTGGAAGAAGAATGAATATGTTCATTATATTTACATAATTACTGACCTTATTAACTTGGCCCTTCAGACATTAAATCCTTATCTTTACTCTTCTCCCCAAGTTTATTGAATAAACTACTTAGCATAATTACAGCTTAGCATAATTGTAACTTACTAACAACATTGTAGTTCAAGGCCTGCTTGCACACAGATTGAGGGTTTCCATTCCAGAGGAAAAAACTGACAATAAAAAGCTAACCTGTACTGACACCTGCCAAGTGAGATACCCAACTTTGGACCAGAGTTCAAATAACCAGCAATTCAGTTTTAAACAAAGCCTTAGCAACACATGAATTGGAGAAGCACATTTCCTCCCCCATGGTCTTAAACCACAATACTACTAGACAATACAAATTAGATCTATAAATACATATCACTAATACTAAATTCTATATACAGGAACACATATGAAATACCATTACATATAAAAGCCATCAAGATTAATAATAAAAGACTGACAGCGCTCCTGTAAAACACTGTCTTCTACTATAGCATATTAACAATTTATACCTATTCAAGAGAAACAGGAAGAAGAAAGTCACAGCTACTTTGTGGTCAGTGAACCTGATTTTTATATTTTTATATATATATATATGAACCTGCCTCAGTTTCACATTCATATAACCTCTTGAATTTTACACCTACAAGCAACTGAAAAAACAAAGGGAATACATCTGGTCAACATCTGCCCAGTGATTAAATCTAGCTATGTAGGAGGTATTTAAAAACCAACAGACACTACACTGGCTCTCAATACCACTCATAACTACAAAATTTGGGCACAGTTTAGAGGCCCATGCAAAGCTATCTGTGCAAAAAGCCTCAAAACAAATAAAGGTAATATTAAACTGAAGTTGGTTTGTTTATCAAGGGCACATGACAAGCCAAATATAATAGTTGTTGATTAACAGGAGAATTCTGATCAATATATTGACTTTAAGAAACATATAACAAATTAAATCTTTGCAGCTGCTCCCTTTGCATTAAAACATGCTTTTTCCAGCAGGCCAAAGATCATTAAAAAAAGATTGAAATCTGTAGCATTTCTCACATTATTTATACAACTATGTAAGATAGTCCAGCTGCACAGACTAATTGCCTTAAAAGCCCATTAATACAGCAGGACTTAATAGAAAAAGGCAAGAATTTTATTTTAAATGTCAGATTACTAAATTGACTACAGGTAAAATTTCACAGCAGACAATATCCTGACTATTTTTAGTCTCACATGAGAACAAACCAGGCCATTTCAAGTAGTTAAGACTACACACATGTGTAATAGCTGACATTTGACAAACCTGCTCTGCACAATTACTATATGTTGTAGTCACAGTTAGTGTAGTTAAAGTACTCATAGACTTCAAAAGTGTAAACAGAAGTGCTTAATTTTAGAAACAAACATTGCAATGCCAGAAAAGACTCTGAAACCAATAACGTTCATCCCCACAGCCCAATCCTATTTTACCTGTTTCTGATAAAACACAGGTTTGCATCACATTGGAAAGTTTACTGGGTGGGTAGTTCTGTAACACCAAAACCCACCATGCAATGCTAAAAAATGGCAGGTACAGATACCTTAACGTTTGCATTTCAGATGAGGGTGATGCTTTTCAGGTACCTCTCCCAGTAGTCCCTGCACACAGGTCCCAAGGAACCACCAAATGTGCTGCCTTCAAATAAAAATAAACTAAAACTGTGCTCCAAGGCTGCTCCTGACACATCACAGGCAAACAGGCATTCAGTCCACTGGGTCACTCTGAAGTTTGTCAAAGATTTTAAGAGAAATCATTAAATCCGTGTACCATAGACACAAGGTCATCAGGTCTGACTGCTCTGCTCTACAGCTCTCCACCTGTTTATCCACACTGCTGGCAAATGGTGGCATGGCCTAATTAATGATGGGTCTGGACTCAACCAGCTTCTGCAACGTGATAGGATCCTATTTACACCTGCATATAACACGATACAAATCTGCATTAGGGAAATGGTCACAATCATGCATTTTATCATTATCAGTAAAAAATGTTTTATTTCTGCTTTACTCACTAAGAACACCAAAGCTTAATTGGTATTATTTGCTCACTGGATTACAAAATAATCATGTGATATGATTGTTATGTTTAGTACTGTTAATCCTAAACATACAAATTATCAGAACTTTCAGATGATCTTTATGTTCATAATACACTAAGAATAATGCAACTTGATAGTAATAGCACCAAACTGAATAGTGCTAAAAGCAGCAGCTACAGCCCTCCAGCTACAAAAATGCATAAACATTAAGAGGAAAAAGAACAAATTATTTGAAAGATAAAATTTGAAATAGCACGTCAGTAATTGTTGGTTTTTCATATTTAAATAAATTACTTTAGCTGGAAATAACTTTTTGCTGATATACAAGCTCCTGTTTAATCTCCAAGATTAATATGCTAGTTTAATACATGCATAAAGCATAAATTAGTGCTGGAAAATGTACTGTAAATACATATTTATAAACACACAGCAGTCAAAGTTTATGTAACTGCAAACTGCATTTATCTGCTGACTCAAATGTTCTGTTTGCTGAGTAGAATATAACTATATTGCACAGGTTGATCGCATTATCACTTAGTATAACATTAAGACTTCAACTAAGAAAGCCTTTTCCAATGAAAGAACCCACAAATGCCATTTGTACTTGGTGCTGAGAGTTGAGTACATCAGCCATCTGTGAACACAAAGTCTGAATAAGATAGGAGACCAAACAAAAATTCTGCTTATACCATATTAGTAGCACATGATTACTTGATTTCTTGGGTGTTTAAGAGGTAAAAATCTGTACAGAAGTGAGAACCTGTACTTTTATCTAGAAATCCATCCAGTGGCAATACAGGATTAACAGTCCCTCTTTATTTGCTTCAGCATGTCACCAATATGCAAGACTTCAGTGGCTTAATTAGCCGGACCAGATAGTCATGTTTCTAAATTTGTGGGGGTTCTTTTTTCCAGGAATTTGTACTTGATTTGAATTCACAAAACAAGTCTATTAAATGTAAAACAACAGCAAACACACTCCATTTACAAATCTGGAGTATAATTCTGTGTTCTCTAGGCACAAAATGCTACATCCCATTCATTTTTCTGCTTAAACTGGGGGACCAAGAGCTGTTTTTGCAGCCCATAGCTATTAAAATAATTGCCAAAATACTGATTCAGCATTTGAATTTCTTCCACACCCTGACTCGAACTTTCATATGAAACACAGGACAGCAATTAAAATCCTCTCATTCACGAGCTATTAAAATTTAACACAAAGTATTCACAGTCTATTTTTCAACTCTGGAACCAATAAGAATATAGGAATTTCCACTATGTTTAAGAACTTTTGCTTGGGATTTTTGACATAACTGAATAGAGGTGTAATAAAACAGCGTTCGTGAATTTATTTTTCTAAATGTCTCCTTCAAGTCTAGCTGCTCAGAGAGTGCTCCAAAAGCTTCATATCCTTCAGGTTTCAAAGAATACCTATTGGTTGCAAATATCTTGAGGTCTTCCCCCTAATTTGGGGTTCCTTTCCTTCCTTCTTGATATAATATACTGAAGAGTATTATCAGCAGACACTCTTAATTTTCACTAAAACAAGACTTATTAGTTAGCACCTACTACTGATCCGATATGGATATTCTGAGCAACAAGAGAAGTTGTCAAAATAGCCCCAAAAACTGTATTCATGTGATTTCAGGTGGTGCAAACTAGACCTGCTATCAATTGTTCACCCAAGTGGTACATCCCTCTTCCCTGCCCAGCACCAGTATTTAGATTCTAAGTGCTTTCAAGGTATAGACAAACTGTTCTAGTTTCATACTGCCACCAGCACAAAACAAGTTCCTTCTTTGTAGTCCATGCCACCATAGCACGCTTTCCACCCCATCACATTGAGAGAATGCCATTGCACAAGTCCATGCTGCTCACATACGTTTCCACCCCTCCACCTTAGAAGACAAAGGAGGAGAGCAACAAGGAGAATCAAAACCACAAAAAGCCTTTTCCAAGAACTTAATAGACAAGGACTAAGACTTAAGGACTGTTCAACTGAAAAAGAGCTGACCATAGCAGGACATTACACAAAACTAAGTCACATTTAAAATGGGAAGGTGAGCAAGCAATAACAGCCATTCACAATTTTTCCCCATACGAACACACAGACGCCTTGAACAAAGCAGAAACAGGACATAAAGCAACAGATCATTCTTCACACAGTCCACAGCTGAGGTGTGGATACTGCTTATTTCAAAGCAGGAATAGAAAATTAGATGGAATAAAAATCTAGCAATAGCTATCAAAAGCAGATACCCCTTTAACTCAGGAATCCACAGGCCACAAAATGCTTAGAGTACTCCAATACTTACTACATGCTTACCTGTACTTATACTCTTTCTGGCAGTGTCCAGAAGTAGGTGCCAGGCAGAAGAGAACAACAAGCCATACGGACATTGATTCTTATGTTAGCTAATTCACATTAATTAACCCAAAGCCACACCCAGAGCCATTTATAAAACACCTGATTTGGTCAAATGACACCCACCTTGAAAACTATGTGTCCTCACACCTGATAAAGATAATCAAGCTCTTAAGTTCAATCACCATAAAAGCAAGTTATTTGCTACGGTTTTGTAGCCCCAGCTGAATTGTGTTTGCTCCTGAATTAGTTACACCTGGTTTGAAGCTTACTCTCCAGCACAGAGAGAATGAATCACAGGAAAACAAGTGATAACTAAAACAAACTCTTAAGTTTCATCACCAGGTAATAGTGCAAGCTCCCACACATAGTGGGAAGTGCAAACACATCTATTCAATAGCTTTTTTGATAGTACTACAATATAGAGCAAGCTTTTCTCTGACTATTGTGGGAATAAAAGGAGCCAGCTAAGGAAACTGCCAAATGAAACATGCTATCATGTAAGACTTGCCTACCACTTTTACCCCTACCACCCTCAATAACTGTTTAACTTCTTAGATCTTAAGGCAATCTTAAGGTATTAACTTTTCTTCAAAATATCATAGATCTCTGAAGGAGTTTCCATTACTAAGAGCTCAAACCTTCCAACACACCCATTTTAGACTGCCTCAAAAAAGAAAACACAGATAGTTCAAATAATTATGTAATTCACAAGCTATGAGACATGCTATTCATTTACAAAATGAAACATCCTCAGGCAGGGACAGGCAAGTAATGTTTTACATTTTTAGATTTTAATGCTAAATTGACTTAACCTTTTTATAAATTAAGCTTCAGAATAAAAACCAAAAAGCATCAACATAAAGGATATATTATCAATTGTTTTGAGTTATCACATGAAAGACACAAGTACTTACGATCACCTGGGTATTAGGCTCTGCCAAAACCATATTCAGTGGTCCTGAGTGAAGAAGTATTCTGATATTTTTCAAACCAAAACTAGATTCATCTACATGCTGAATGAGGTCTTTATAAATTCAAACCTGTGCAAGATTCCCCAACATGAGCACCATATGGAGACCCAGCACTGCCACACTTTCTGCTCTGGTGCAATTTTCATTGCTTACAAAACTCTGACACCGAGACAAGTCTTGCTCTCCAGCAGAAGAATGGAAATTTGAACACAGCAAATCAAAGCTTCGCTATCAGAGATGATTTTGGTTTTGCAGAATTGGCATAAAGAACAAAAACTTTAAACTTCCAGTTCTGTCAAAACACATTAAGACAGAGCTCCAAAAGACTTGGAAAACTGACACTTTGCAAAAGCAGCTATCATTTTTCACACAAGAGTAGATTAAATGAAGAACAGTAGGACTACGCCAAACAAATTTATCTCTGCAGCGCTAGTTTCAAATCCACTCCGTGGAAAATGAAGGGTGGATTTCACTCTTCCATTCACATTCCATAGAAACAGGTATATACAAAGCCAGAAATCACCACCTTGCTTTAAAAGCCATCTTTGGCTACCTAAAATTGCTTATCTTTAATATACATTACATTAAATTGCATCAACCTCAGCCACGGCAAGCAAGGTTAATTCCAAAGCAACGTCAGTTAATTGTGTATAATATTTTCCTTAAATTGTTCCCTTTCAGGGTTTGCATTTGCGTTCACATTCACACATAAGGCAAAGAAAGCCTCCTCATCCCTGCCTCACTGAAACTACTCCATGTTTTCCTATGGGCTGAATACCCTTCACACCCGAGGGAGCCAAGTCAGGAAAGAGCAGCAGCCTGCATTTACCCTGCCAAAATTCAGTTTCGACGCCAGGTGAGGTCTCGGAGTCACCAACCCGAAGGGCGAAGCCACGGTACGGAGTGAAATTCCCCTCGCCCGCGCCCCGAAGGCGGCAGCCCCACCGCCGGCCGGCCGGGCGGGCGGGGAGGCGCTGAGGGCGGCCTGTGGTAAATTCCCGCCCGCCCCGACCAGCCCTCGGAGGCGGGAGCACCGTGCCCAGCGCTGCAGCCTCGTTCCTTGCCCATTTCTACTTTTAAAAGCAACCGGATCTTTGGGATGACATTAAGGCTCCCCGAGGCACGTTAGCTGTAGAGATTAAGGCTCGTTTTCGTAATAGAAACGAGCGTTACCGGTGGCCAGGGCGGCGAGCCGCCTTTCCCCTGCCGTTACCACAACAGGGCGGGCGGCTTCCACAACAGGCGAGGACCTCCAGGCAACAAACCGGTTACGCCTTCGAGACCCCGCGGGAGATAACGCTGCTCCCACGCACATACGAAGCCAAAAAAAAAAAAAAATTGTTTTACTTCAACACAGCGCTGTCTGGAGCTCCTCCGGCAAAGCCCTTCCCCTCACGGACAGCACCCATGAGCACTGCCTGCTGCCGATCTATAACCCTTCCCTGCTAGATAACACCAGTTTAAAGCTGTGGGGCTGTCCCACCCTCGGTGTCCACCTGTGAAATTAAACGGCCTCCTTCGTCCTCCAGCAGTCACTTCTCCCCTGCCAGGTGAGGTGAGCAGCTGAAGCAGATTTTCATCAACCCCCTCCCCCTCCATTATCTCTTGTTCCTTCATCTCAAGTCTCCAATTCATCTTCCTTGCACCGCTGGCCCAGAGCTCAACAAGCTGTTCCAGGAGAAGTTATCTCCAAGGTCAAGGAGAAGCATATTCCTCCTGTGTGACCTTCTCTGGATGGAGCAGCTCCCCTCCTGTGGGAGCAGGGGTCTGCCAGGGGCCCCCCCTGCCCGTGGCCAGCACATCACCAGGGAAGTCGTTGCTAAAAATGGTACAATTCCTGCATAAATTCCTCCAAACTGTAGCTGCCTAAGACTACTCCCTATTCACAATTAAGTTCCGAGGGTTTTAACATGCGCGTTATCGATTTCACTTAGGCCTGTTTCAAGTTCTGTGTTATTTGATCAAAATGTATCACAAAGCTTTTAAAGCCATGGTAACAAGGCTATCAATTTTCTTAAGCAAAACTGTAATCTTGAAAAAATACATTACTCAAAGGTACAGCGCTAAGAGCCGTCATCTTTGGGGTAAGACTGCAGCCACAGATAAAAACTACTGTAATGTGCACGCTTCAATTTCCACGTATATTGTATGCTGTTCACTGACGCTGCCAGGCTCAAAACTGGAACTGGCTGACTGACACATAACAAATTAATTCAATAGTCTTTTTTTCAAGATTACTTTTGGACAAGCATGCCATTATGAGGAGCTGGAATTCAGAATGGCCTGATGTTACATCTATGTTAACACTTCAGTGTTTAGCTGATTTGATGTGCCGTCCGTCGTGCTATTCACGTTTGCCATTTGTCAGATAAATCAGGCGAAGGTTATCTTCCCCCTGACTGCCTCCCAGACTTGTGAACCAGAGGAGAAATCAAAACAAACATGCACATTTGGGGGGGGGGTTGCAGTCACATTTGTTAAGGAAAAAGATACAAATGGCAAAAAAGGTCATAAATGTCATCAGACCATGTATGCAGTTTTTACTCAGATAAATTTTTCTGAATTATTTTTTACAGTAATGACCCAGCTCCCAATGCCGTTACTTTTCTTATCCTCCTAAGCTTGGTATTACTGCCTTATATTATACTTCAAAAATAATCTAAAATAAAATTCATACATTAACACATCTTAATTGAGCATACCAGAGTGATGACAATACAGCCCTGAAAACAGTTAAAGACCTAAATTCAGAAGGCAGTATTTTAAGGAGATAGAGCTGTGCTGACAAAAATCAGAATAATGTACTATGTTAATGTGCTAGGACATCGTTCACAGCGAGACATTAAAACATTCCTGTGTCATATCTGAAAAAGCAATATTAATTTGGACTATAGCAAATCAAAAAAAACTTACAAACTTTGTAAATTGTTTTAATATTTAAATTAGATGTGAGAAATAATTACAAGTGTTCATTGTAGGGAAAATTAACTTTTAAATCTGAGCTACAATAAGGTTTTCATTTTCTATGTTGAAAAAAAGAGTTTAACAAGGTAGGTTAGGTTGTTAGTCACGTTTTCAACAGACAAGAATTCAGCAGATGGCTGGGATGCTGCACTTCTAATGCCATTTCCCTGCATAACTAGAACAAGACATAATGTTAAAGCTAGAGCCAGGGGACCAGATACGACGAGATTCAGCCATTTTACTACTGTATGAGAAGTACAGCACCATCTCTATCTAATCATTTCACAAAATAACAATGAAATAATTAAAATTTCCATCACTGAAATGACCTCCTTTCCCTCCACCAATTCTACCCAGTGATGTATGTAAATACTCTTGTCTTCCTTTATACATGAGAAAATAAGGCATGGGGGAAGAAATGCCTCCGAATCCAAATATGTAGCCAAGAAGTACAACACAAATATTCTGAAGAAGCTGGGGTCCAGATCTGGATTGTCCAAACCTAGGGTTATATATTATTGCAGATTAGCAAACCAGAACATTAATACTTACAGTGTTCTGACAGTGAAAGCATGAGATAACCCCTGCCATCACAACAAGTTTTGCATACGGAAACAAATTACAGTTGAAGTATGAAAATATTTTCTTAAGAGGCAAGGGTTTATAATCTTAGCTGCGATGCACAGTACAGAGCTTAACATCTTGCAGAATGTAAGGGTATTTGTTGCACAGCAATTTCGGCTATATTGCCAGCTCGATTATCACAGTACAGTGCTGGCAAGTGCAGCTTTTTCTATATGAGAATATCTCATAGCAGATTTCATGGTTGCTAGGTAGCTGTACAGCTCAAGGGCCCTGAAGGAAGCACAAATGCTGCAAATTGGTGGTACCCAATCAACAGTCAATCTGTTTAAGGTCCATTACTTCTCATTACCTTTTAACCATTATTTACTTTCTATTAGTTCAGACAGGATGATTGTAAAAAGGATGGCTGAAAAGGGCCAACAGAATAGATGCTTTTTCAAGCCAATCCTAATTATTTTTGGTATAATTACACAATCCATCAAAAGATAAATACAATCTCCAGTCCAAACTGGCATTGTGTCTAACTTTGTACTGGCTGCTCACAGACATATTTGAAATGTGATGATGGGAAGGAAGAACAGGGTGTAGTCATTCATATGCAGCCTTCACTATTATTTCACTGTTTAGGACATGCGATACATGCCTCTCATAGTCTACCTGTAAAGCCAGGACAGCAAACCTGAGACATTTATAGGGTATTCCTAATGAAAAGTCAGGGCAGGATTTATAATGATAATGTTTTAATAATTGTTTAATTATTGAGAGAAGTACTTTTCTAGCTCTGTACAGCCTGAAAGAGATTAGCAGAGTGTTTCTTGAAGGATGAAGTCATCATAATGATTCTGATTTTCAGAGTGGTGAGCCCTGCAGTATCAAGTATAACTGTGTAAGGTTACAAATGGTTGTCTGAGCTTCATGCCCAAGATCTAGCTGTCTTCACAGTACTGGCTGTCTTCACAGCCTGTGTAATTCATTCATACACTTTTTTTTGTTGTGTTTGAATGACTGCACTGTTGTTGCAGCCTACTACATAATCATAAAATGGCTGCGGCTATTTTGTGTCCGTTATTTGTAAAAGACAGTACAGCTGAGCTTTGATACAACCACTCTGGCATTGCAAGTTGGTTTTCAGAGTGTCTGTCAAGTTTATCCTTTCACCGAGTGTGGAGAATGGGAGTGGGGTAGGAAGGGGGACCAATTGTATTCCTATTACATACTTTCAAGAAGACTGAATGGAAGATAACAGTTCCAGACACTGAGCTCTCATATTCAACCTACTTCACTGTGGTAAAAATCCACTGTCATTAGTCAGTGAGGTTTCAGGGGAGAGAGACTCCTTCCCAAAAATACCTACTAATCTTTGCATGGAAGGAAAAAAAAAAAACAAACAAAACCCAAAAGAACCAGGATTCAAAACCAGGCTGTTTATGAGCCTTATTTACAGGCAGCTTTTGCTGTCTTTTCTTCATTTGTTTATGCAGTAGAATCTGCTTAGATGCCTGTTTAAACTCATTTGTCCTGACATCAATGAAATACTATCTGGGATGTGAGATGCCCAAGCTATTGGTACATCTTATTGTTAGTTCTGTATTCTGGGAAATCTCCCCACTGCATCCTGGATTTCTCAAATCTTTAAAACTCTTAAGACTTTTCAATTTGAAGTTTAGTTGCAACTTATATTTTCTATAAAAATATTTAGTCACTTGGAATTAATACTCAACATATGGAATGTCTTTTGTGTCCATCTGATTCAGTCATACCTCATGTAAGGCTTAGCTATTAGAGCTTCATTATCTGTTTTTGTTCTTATCTTTTTATAATATAACAGCTCCATTGTCACAATGCTATGAATATTTTAGTATCTAATCGTATGTGCATTTTCATTTATTGATAACGCTTTCTGAAAGTGTTACTGAATTGTGCTCTTTGTTTCATGGTATTCTCAGCACAAGTAACTTTGCATGGATCCTCTTTGCAGTGCAATAAAATCTTTAACAAACATGAAGTCATTTGCAGACACATGACTTAAAGCGATTTCTTTTTAACCTTCCAAATGAAATTGAATTTTCTCCCGCCCTTCACAAATCATCTGCTGCAATATTCCCACTTAAAAATCTCTACCTGTTTTTCAACAGTGCAAAAATGTATTAAAAAAAAATCCGTCTACTTCCCTTTTAGTAAATCTGGTTAGCGCTCCAAGAAATTTAAAGTTTTACTGACAACCACATGCATACACACACACACATAAACACAAAATATAACTCCAGATCAACAAAATGTTGCCCTGTGTGTTTATGCACCTCATAAGATTTGAGCAGTAAATGCCAAGCACAAATTCAGAATGCCATTAGCTCTTCTGCTGCTCCAGTAGCGTGACCTTAATAAAAGTTTCCTCATGTTTGAATTCACAGCTGCTGATTGACACTATAAGCGACATAGAAGAGCCAGGTCCCAAGAGAGTGTGACTTGGCCCGACTATAGTGGAGCTACACAGATTTCACATAGTATTCAGCAAATTATCTTCAACATGAGGAATCATTTTAAATGTAAGCAGATTTAGGGATTGCTCTGCAGAAAGCCGTCTCCTTTATTTATGGCAAAGAGTCTGCGGATTCCAGTGCTTTCATTCCCTCTGTGAATGCAACACACGAGTTATCTGCTGTCAGTGTGAGTGCTCACCAATTAATCTTCAGCTGCAGCCCTCTTCTAGAACATGTCACTGCTGTGATTTTGTTTCCCCTCAGATGGCTTTCCTGTTATTATGTTCTCACATTTGGATTTGTATCTTAATTACATGTTAATATTTCTCTACAAGGAAGGGGGTGAATCAATCTCATGAATTAAATAGTGAACGGAGTGATAATCCAGGAAGGATAATGCATTGATAGAAGTGCTCTCATGGGATGTATTTTACAAGATTGAAAACAACAGCTTATAAAGAACTGCACTGATTAGAAGTGATTGAAGGGGCATGTAAGTTGAAGATGGGCAGAACAGATCAAAGAAGGTAAAGTTTAACTGAAATAGGAGGCACATTAATTTATATGAAATTTTGAAAAAGTGAAAAAAGTGAGTGAGGCCATTAAAAACTACTTTAATTAACAATACTTATGGATGCACCTTTTTCCATACACAGAATCCTGTTGCATTTACCTTGGCATATGCTAGAGGTGATGTAAAGGTTCACTTCTGTTGCATATTACTTAAGAAGGCTCTTCCAAAATTTGCTGTCTGTTGCTAGATAACTTCCCTTCCCCTTTCCACCCTGGAATAATCATATTCAGGGCGAAAATGAACTGCAAAGTAGTTAGAAAAAAAAATATGGTAGGGAAACCAAAAAATAAAACAGAGTAAGTAGGGCATAGGCAAAAATCCATATACTCATAGTTGAATTTTCCTTTCATTGGAAATATGTAAATAAGCTTCCATTTCAAATAGATATGGAACAAATAATCAAACTGGCAAAAAAACTTTGCCTAAATACTGTCCTGATTTCATAGATTTTTTTTACATTGTTGAGGAAATTATGGAGTTTTTGTTTCAATTTTCTTGCCAGATCAAAACTTCACAGCATTGTTTTTCCTTGTGTTTCCATAAAAGGCAAAGATTGTCCTAGAAGCTTTGGTAAATTAAGGAGGAACTGGCAGATGGTTTATGAATACAAGCAGTTTTGAAAAACAAGCTTCATTGCAAATTTACTTTCAAGCAACTGCTCCCAGCTCCAATTAATCTTCTACGAGAAATAGGGAGATAATGTTTTTATGCTTTTTATTCCAAATATGGCTAATAAAAGAGAGAGAGAAAAAAAGAGACTTAGAACCAAGCACTCTAAATAAAAAGTGTGTCTCTTAGGTAAAAAATGATAATGTATTTGTAAGGAAATCTGAAAACATCCCATAATCATTAGGAGGAAGGGAAAGAAAAATCAAATGGGAACAAAATGTGTAATGGAAAACAGTTAATACTATCATTATGGTTGTAAGTCTATTATACGTGCTTAGAATTATCTCTGAAAAGGAATATATGAGGCAACACAAGGAATTTCAGCTTGTGTGTTGTTGGGATCCAAATTTGGTTTAGATATCTGGTATTTCAACATTGTCTCATCAAAAATTGTTACGTGAGAGTAGACTTAGTTCTATTTAAGATCATTCCTTTCAGATTTAAAGGGAATTTATCTCTGACTTTAATCTCCCCCTCCATTCAAATGGCAATCATTTTCCATATCTAAATCATCTAAAAGCGTCCAGTACAGACACTGTGATTTTCATAAAGAGATTTTCAGATTTTAGCTAGAAATACAGCAATCAAAGCTAGAATTTTCTTCACTGTCACTGGTGTCATGTTTCTGGCTACTTATTATTGATACAGAAATATTTTTTTCAATAATGAGCTTGCTATTGATATTGATCCAAGCTCTCTTCTTAGTGTTTGTATTTTTAAAAACAATAATGAATGATAGCAGCAGAGGCAAAAAAAGAAGAATTTTATCTATTTTACTTGTTATAGCCTGAGTTTATGGGGGGGGGAATCAAAAGACCATCTGAAAACATTTTGTCCAAATCCCTCCTAGCTGCAGCTTAGTTTGCCCCTTTCCATTATTTAAAATCTATATAGTTAAACACCTAGCACATAAAAGAAACATACAATCAAACGTTAAGATGTTTAAAATGAGATGTCATTTATGGTGTCTGTGCACTCTCATTTTTTTCATACTTTGAAATAGTTCCACAGTCCTTTCCAGATTGAAAGTATCACATGTTTTCACTGGACAGCCACATAATAGGAATATTAAAGAATTTTTTTAATGATTAAATCCTTCACATATCTTAATATGCTCCTCTTTTTTTTACATCAGATAATGATGACTGAGCTTTTAATACATCATTCTTCCATGGAATTATAAAAAACAACAAACTCCCTTGACATAAAAATGAAGGATCCAAAGTGGCCTGAAGAAAATCCCCAAACTAAAAGGTTTCTTATGTGTGCAAACAATATAGTTGCTGGAAGGCTCACAAATGAGAAGTCTTTAAATGGACTATTTTGATTGCTGTGTATTCATGTTCTTGTTACTATTATCAGGACAAAATATTAGGCATAGAATGTTGCCCAGTATCCCAGGAGTTGATGAAAAATGAGAATTCAATTATGTTCTCCTAGTGTCAGCCAGCAAGAAGATATACATGCTGAAAGTAACTGAAATTAATACCAGTGGGAAACTAAAGCACTAAGTACTATGACAAATTGTAAACTTTAAACCAGCAGATTGGATGTAAATAGGAGTTGGCCTCTAAAGGCCTCTCAGTCATTCGCTACTTCTTTCAAAACCCCAGCCAAAGGTCTGGTCTCTCATTTAAACTGGATATATATGCAGGAAACTTAAGAAGCCATCAGAGACTTATCTTCATCATCACCAACTGTAGCCTAATTATTGAGTTGCACAGAAAACTACATTCCATTTCCAAAGCCTTCAGTCCCAGAGTCCCTTTTTTTTTTTTTTTCACGACTCAAAGTTGTTTTACGTCTCTTTTGGTGACCAAGTTTATTATATACCTTGAGTGTTATTTGGGCTCAGACTATAGCATTTCTAGCTCTGCTAGAAATAGGAAGTTTGAATTAAGCATATTTTAGAAGTCATTTTAATGGTGCCTGCAAAGAGTTCTTCTGTCTTTTGGAAAGTGTTTTCCTCTCATGCTCAATTTATCCATGTATCATCTAAGGCAATTACTTACAGTACTCACTCTCCTTGTACACTGAAGGTTTCTTAAGCTTTTTAAAAGCGTTACCATCTGCCATAAGACTGCACTTAATGCAGTGGTCACTAATGGCATACATTTTATGTGTATACTAACTGGGGGAAAGATCATGCAGGTTTGGATTTTGTAAGATTCTTGTAATAAAGTCTGCAGCGTAGCTTTAGTATTTTATCCACACACTTAATTTACAGAGATTTGGGTAGAGTTAAATGGACAATCCATGCACCTTTCTCTTTCTTGTACCTAAGGGTTTATAAGATAAATCAGGGAGGAGCTGAAAGTGCTAACAGTATATGGGAGAAAAAAAGAAAACATTGAGACAAACTTTCTGTTCTTGGTATGCATTCATATTCACAACACCTGAAACCGGAATATGAAGTACAGTTTCCGAGAGAAGCCACGTTACATCCCAATTAGAAAAACAACCCAAATCATGTAAACAGCATCAGTCCCCAACACGAAGGTGCCCAGTTCTCCCTGGGCCACAGAGGCTACACGCAGGAAAGCCCCCTTTCCCCACACAGAATCAGGCCCCCACCAGAGGGCAATGCTGCTGCTGAGAAGCAGCTGATTCCTAAAAATACAAAACTTCACCCCATCAGAACACTTCGAGAAATTCCATGAGTAACCAGAGAGAGAGAGAGACCCTGAGCTAGCATTAGGTTTTAGACAGATTTTTGAATGGGGCATATGGAACTGGTGGAGAGAACCTTGCCCGGGATAAAGCTGTGAGACAGAGTGGAAATTGGAGAGAAGGAAGCATGTCTTATCCATAAAGTTTTCCCTTTGTTGACAACAAAGATGAATATATTTGAGAGAAGAAGTCTAATTCAAATACTGGCAGTGTACCATCACTCAAGACATCAGTGGGATGTGAAGCTTTTCATCTTGCTCAGCTTTGGTTGCTTCACTCTCCTTCCTATCAACAGTCTCGAAAAGAGTCATTACTGCCTGCCAGAGCAGCTACAAATTAGTTGATAGACTTAATATGGATTTTTTTTAGAGACACAAACAGAGTAATAAAACTTTGCAGCCCCAAGCTGGCGCTCTTCTTGGCAGCTGTGAACAGACCTGATAAATACAGAAAGCAACTCACCTTCATAAATACAGAAATTGTTCAAGCTTGCAGGAATCATGGCAAAAGATGAAGCACACAAGGTTCTCTTCACCAGCTACAGAAGCATGAGAAATCTTTCATTGAAAACCCAGGAAACTTGGAAGAGAGTCAGTGATTCTTATTTAACTTCTCCACACTTCCAGGACAGCAGCTCTGAAAGGCTGGAGTTAAATCCCAAACTGACAGGCTGACACTGCTTTGTCAGTGAGACAGCATTGACTTCAGTGTCTTGCAATCAGGTGTAAAAGCGCTAATGGCAGTTTTCATAGCAGCTCAGCTTCTCAGACTTTAAAAAGCTTTCAGTTCTCCCCTCTTCTAAAAAGGAAGAAACATTTACAGATTTTTTTTTTTTTTTTCCCCCCATGGAGAAGTGGCTGGTTAGCAATGTGGATTTCAAAACCGCATTAAGCAAAAATTTTGCTTTATTCTCTAATTTGGAGTACATTAGAGACACAAGCATTTTAACTTTCAGTTTACTATGTACTTCCCAGGTTCAAAGGTGACCCTTTCTATCCTTCTGTCCTGGTTTTGGCTGGAATAATGTTAATTTTCTTCCTAGTAGCTGGGTATAGTGTTTTGGATTTAGGAGGAGAATACTGTTGATAACACTCTGATGGTTTAGTTGTTGCTAAACAGTGTTTACATTAAGCCAAGAACTTTTCAGCTTTTCATACTGCCCTGCCAGCAAGAAGGCTGGAGAGGCACAAGAAGTTGGGAGGGGACACAGCCAGGACAGCTGACACAAACTGGCCTAAGGGGAATTCCATACCATGTGACATCATGCCCAGTATATAAACTGGGGGGAGTTGGCTGGGGAGGCACCATGGCTTGGGAACGGGCTGGGTATCGGTCAGCGGATGGCGAGCAGTTGTATTGTGCATCGCTTATTTTGTATATTCTACTATTATTATTGTTGTTGTTATTATTATAATTATTTTCCCTTCCTTTTCTGTCCTATTAAACTGTCTTTATCTCAACCCACGAGTTTTACTTTTTTTTTCCCCAGAGGGGAGTGAGCGAGCAGCTGCATAGTTCTTAATTGCTGGCTGGGGTTAAACCATGACACCTTCCATTGGTGTAGCATGGTAGGAGGCTGCTGAAATTTTGGAAGTCTTAAAGGTTTATTTTAAAACATTTATGTGTATCATCAGAAAATTGCTGCTTAGTAAGACACCATACCTACTACTGTAAAACTAATCAGAAAATCTTTAAATTAGTCTCTTGACAAACATGCGTTCTGAGGGACAACAGAATGGCCTGGAAGCCAGCCAGCTGAAGGAGAGCATGGTTTGCTTGTGATGTTTGTATTCAAGGTTTATTAAGTAGAGGGATGTGTGTTATGAATAATGAATTGTGGCATTCCCAATTCTTGCATCCCTGCCACTATTCAGTGATTAGTTTTGTAACAAACCTAATCAAGCTGGGTTCTCTTCACATCCTTTTCAGATTAGGCTGTTTTTCTCTGGGATAGGGAACCATGGGGATCAGTGCATTGCCCTGGTCTTGGAGGGTACACATTTACAATGTGGATTCCAAAAGGTCAAACGTTTCAAGAATTCAATGGGGTTAGGCTGATACATCTTATAGCAGACTTAACATCTCATTTTGGGCTAGCAAATCAGATCCTATTTAACAACAAAACAAAACAAAACCACCTACTCACACCTTCTTTACAAATGCTTATTTTCCAATGTCCTAAAAACCTATTTAATTTTACTGAATATGCAGTCTGATGGAAACCTCTCTGGAAAATGCAAGGAAACTTAATGAAAATCTAAACTGAAAAGTGTAGTGGAGCTATACTCAAAAGTTTAGTGGAGAGGAAAAAAAAGTTATCTGGAAAGAACTGAACGTGAAGGCACTGATACTTTAGTAGAATTTAAAAAGTCAAAACAAGACAACAAACCTGGCAGTAACTTTTATACAACATGAAGTGAAACTGAAATGAGCCTTGAGGTTTTTAACTGCTTATTGTAATGATTCTCTGCTAGAGTACAGCTCTGTTCTCATCAGCATTTTTGTCAGTTACCTACAGCTAAGCATTTGAAGGTAAATAAATCACAAGCTTCCATGAAGTATTTAAGCTTTCAAGTTACTAGGTATGAAACACCCTTCTCTTTGTAAAATTAAAACTATTTATTTACTGCACTGTACATTACAAAATACAAAAGCATAACACAAAGTCTTAGCCCCAGTTCATTAGAGCTCTTCAGAGCATAACGAGCTATAGAAGTTCAGGGGCTTGATGGTCAGATGCAAAGCTGTGCAATTAATGAAAATAATACCTGAAGTCTGTATGGTGCCAGAAAGATATGGTTAATTTACAGCTCTGGTTCCACTCCTTACCTCTTCTCTTTGATTTAATGTATTTCTCAGGGTGAACTTTTCCATATTTAGACGTCTGGCCACCTAATTCATTCATCTTTCATTCATTCATTCTGTCCTTCAATCTATTTCAACATATTGTGTGAAATTTTTCACATTAAGGAAGGTTGTCTGAAAATGTAGTGTTTCCTGCTATCACCTAGTGTAAAAGCAGATTAAGAGTCACCTCTGTAAGCTTTCCATACGTTTAAACATTTTAGAACATCCCTGTGCCGGCCATGTTTGAAGAATCCAGGCCTATAGAGTAGAGCAGAAAATTCAGGATCCAATGCAATTTTTGGAAAAGTTACAAACGTTCATAGGGCACTGGCTGAAATATTAATGTTGGGGTTAACATTAACAGCTTAGTATAGAGGTGCTCATTTCTTGCCTCATTCTTCCTCGGTTTTATAGGGACCTGCTGTGACTCTGTGTTCCTGAAAACTGGGGTTAAGGTATATCAGACTATGCACCCACAAACAATCAGGAAATGATTTTAAAATGTACATCAATGTAATTATTAAAAAAGAATGTGGCCAGTGATAGGTCATTTGTGGTTTAAAATACCTAAGTATATTTCTGTGGTTAATAAATACACTCTTAGGGTTAAGGAGTTGAAGCTGATATTTAAGTTGCTTTACATACTATATGTCTGCAGCGGTGTCCAATAGGTGAATTTTATTGAATAAAAGGTTGCAGCCACTTATCCCGTTACACTGATTTTGTTACTGCCTATATCTGCATTATCCCTCCACCTGCTCTATAAAACTACTGATGTTCATCTGACATACATAAAGATGTATGAAATCTGACACAATTTTGCTATTCTAAAACCAGACCAATCTAAAAAGCAAAGCAAATATACATACAGACGTGGATTTATTGATTTAAAACGTTAATTTAAGAACACAACTGGGCAAGTCATCAATATTCTCCCATTTTCCCTAGAATAAAAAAAAAAAAGGCTACCTATATAGCATTATTCTGAACAGACAGGGAACTTCCGATTTAAATAGCTGTCATCAGATACTTGTCACGTAATAAAAACTATGAATATTTTGATACTAAAATCAAAACTGCAATTATACTTTTAACTATGACTCATTGCTGATTTAGATTGTTGTGATTAAGTATGTTTCTTTACGCATACAAATTATATATTCAGTCTGCAGATTGTGTGAGAATTAGGACAGCCTAGCTAGAAATTATTGCTGCTAAGTGCTTGGACTTTGTGAATGATGTTCCTGGAAAACACTATGGTTGCTTCTTGAAATCTTTCATTATTTCTGAAACAAATTTTGAGGTTTGGACGTCTTTATATTAAAAAAAACGTATAGGCAATGCCTGTATATTCTCATCTACTCATAAACATTTATTTTTGTGAAGAAAAACTTGGTAATCACAGTGAATTATTTCCCTGGGCAAAAAGTTCCATGTGGGTGGTTGAATGAGTGAAAAACAATTTTTGTGGAGGAAATAAATTGAGAATAAGTGGTTTCACAACTATACTCAAACCAGTACTACCCATCATACTCAACGGAAACACAATTTAAATAAATACTGCAAAGCAACACAAATATAGTAACTTACATAAACAAATCAATACAAGCAGACTACTGTTACAAGACTGAATGCAAACAGCTCATTTTATAAAGAAAGGTTGCTGCTACACCGTTGACCGTTACCTATATTTAAACAAAGAGGGACTGAGTTACAAAGATATTCAATAGCATTACTCCTATTTAGGCACCCACCTACCATGGAGAGGAATGAGATTTTAGGCACCCTTTAGGATTTAGGTACCTTAAACATCTTCCTGGTCCTCTCAGCAAGCTGTTGGTGCAATACAGGGTTTTTCTTGAAGTTACTTTTTTTTTTTTTTTTTTTTTTTAATGCGACAGACAGAAGAAAGAACCAAACCACTCCCACAGCAACAGTCCAGAAAGACACCCTCTAGAGAGGGTGTGTGCCAGGGCAGTGGTGCTTTTAGGACGTCCCGGTCAAATCACCGGACTGTTTTGTCCCAGGCGTGCCTTTAAAACACGTCCTCTTCATGCCCACCCCGCAATGGTGTCCGCCACCCAGAGGAGCAGCGGGCGATAGTAAGAAGAGCCTAGGATTGCACCTCGACCTCATGCGTTAGGCGCACGCCGCCAGGATGTTAGGCAGAGGTTGCAGAGAAGGGACCGTGAGGTAGCTGGTTAAAGCCACGGGCTTATCAGCAACTAGAAAGAAAGCAGTGGGGCAGTGAGAAAGCGAGAGGGCTGCCTGCAGGCCTGGGAAGACGTCCTGCAGCGTACAGGGCAGAAGGCAGATAGCACTGGCCTCCCACAACTCCCCTTAGAACCAAAGCCCCCAAATCAGTGGCCGTGTTCCAACTCAAGTAGATGGCTTTCTTCCATACCACTGCCCTCTGCCCCCAGCAATACCTAGGGATGCTTAGCTGGAGAGGGGATTTTTGTTCAGACTCTCTATGAGAAGAAGAAGTGAAGCGGTTTTCATCCTCACCTGTAACAAAGGACTCTCAATCAGTCCCTTCCTTGAGCTACTTTCTGCAAGAGCTTCGGTTCTCAAGTACTCTTCCATACAAACGCGCATCCTAGTCTGTGTTTGTCACTGTTATTTTTAATATGTAAGCCAATTATAGTTAGCTTTAAATAGAGAAGCCTAATGAGAAAATGTATCCCATAATTAAAAGGGAAAAGAATCAAGAACTTCCTGCCAACATTAACTTCGCTGATTTTACAGCAAGGTTACCTACTCTTTTCTTCCATCTCTATATTTAATTTTTTGTGCATTTTTTTTCCTCCTAATTAAAAAGAAAAGTTAAGATATTTACTGAGGATTTCTTGAGATAAAGTTTTCCATGTAGAAACTATTGCAACTTTTTCCATTGCTAATTTAAGTCTTTACATATTCCTTTCAAAACCTCAGTCTTGTAACAAGGGAAAATATATTTCTACACTGGCAAGAGCCCAATTACACATTTTAAATACTGTACATAGTTAAAGTATAGCAGACCATCTTAAATTCACTGGCTGTCCATTTATTAAGATTAAATATACATTTAAAGGAGAAAATTGTTTCTTCTTTGGCTATCTAAGCGAAGATCTATTTTACACACTTCTCTGTTCCAGACACAAAACTGTAATTATCTCAAGAATCCTATTTCGTATTAATATCGCCCTGTCAGCAAGCCAGAATGTTTAGTATGCACTGCTGCTCTGTAGGCGTATTAATGAAGAATTGCCTGCCATTGCAAAACATGCTACATTCCAGGATTTCCATATGGTAAGATACCATGTCAAAAAGGTTTCAGGGCAGTGATTTTTATGCTCCATGTCATCTAGCCAAGCTCGCTGCATTTGGAGACCCATGCAAAAATGTCATTCACAATAATTTGTGTAAATATTCAAAATTTCTCACCACATTTTCGGTTCAGCTACTTCTTGATTGTTTTAAGAAAAAAAAAAAGTGAAAATTAGAATTGGCTAAAAAAGCAAATTTCAAGTCTCCACCTAAAAGTAGATTTTAAAAATAGAGCTTACGGTTAAAAATATATACTATCCCATATAAATAATGAAAAGCTAAGACATAAAATGGAACTGTAAGTGAAAATTTATGATGTTCTATTTCAGAAGTACTGAAATTCACCCAGTCAGTGTTTCAGTGAAAAGCAACCACTGGACTTCCCAGGGGACTGGAAAGTAGAGCAGCTCTGATACATGCAAGATTTACTCCACATCCTACATGAGGAGGTTGATGTTCAAGCCCCTGGCTTTACTGAGGCAGAATGAGAAATTTACCCCAAATCTCAGCTAAGTCCTACATTCAGAGTCCACAAGCAAGTATTGAGAGAATGCTGTAATCTGATTATTATTTACTTAATAGTGAACAAAGACTGTTCTTTCTTGGACTGGTTCCCAGTCAGAAGCTGTCATATATCCCAAAGAAAGGTTTTGGTTATTGACAAGTGGCTTTTGCAAAACTAATGCCTTTAATGCAAAGCTAAGGAATTTAACTGACTCTACTGTCGCTAGCTGTAAAGTCATGAACTCTTAAGTATGGTGATACAAGGTTGTTTCAATGAACTTAATGGATAGAATTATTTTTATTTTAAACAAAGGCTGACATGGAGGACAGAAAATGGGGAGAGTAAAAGACAATGTTGACTTCATAAAAAAGCAATTTGAAAAAGCAATCTGATCTGGATTTTTTTTATGGAAGAATTCAATTACAATTTCTCCAGTTCAGATAACCATTACTTCTAGCACCTTTAAAAGCTTTCAGCACGTTGCATGACTACAAGTTCCCTTGTAGTCAGAAAAGTCACTCAAACTCATGTCAAAGCAAGAGTCTTTATTTCAAACTAGAATTTTCCAGTCCAGATAAATCCTCTTAAAAAAAAGAAAAAAAAAAAGGAACAAAACCCTGAAACAAAACAAAATCATATTATTTGCCAAGTTTTATAAACACAGGTTTAGATTCATTTTGCTTTGGCACTCATTAAAAATAGATGGTTTTGACTGATATGACAACATTATAAAAAAATCACTTAATTATGTAGAATATGAATTAAAGCTAATAAGATTCAATTAAAGAAAACATGTTTACAGCATTTACTTGCGCTTGCTACCACACAAGCTGTTCTACTTCTTATCTGTTCTGAAAAATATAACATCAAGACAGCCGCTTTAACAGAAACTGTTCTGTTATGGTCTCAACTTTGTGCGTTCCACTGAACTGAATGAACCGGAGTCACAGTTCTGAGTAGAGATAGACAATAAAAATATGTCATTTTAATGATGCAAAATATCATATGCTTGATGCCTCTGGCCACCCCTAAAAAGAATAGTTTTCTTCTGAACTTTATACACACACGTCACCTCCCTCTTATTTGTTCAACGCTGCTGCAAAACCCTTTTGCAAGTCTGTTTTTCTGGTCATTCTTTCCCTTAGCTGGAGGCAAATTCTCTGGAGAACGTTCTTAGGAAAAGGCCTCAGATCATTTAGGGAATGTGCAACTTTTGGTCTAAGTACCACTAAAAACTCCTTCCAGGCCTGAAAAATCACATCTACTTTGAGGTCAGTTTGATTGCACATGTGAATTTTGTAGATAATCCCCTGACTTTTACCTATGACAGTGATTGACTATGAATCCACTGTACCAATATAACTATTTGTGGCCAGAAATGTGAATGAATATTCAGTGCTTACATCCTAATTTTAGATGTAAACTTGTGTTGGTCGCAGTTTCTTCAAGAAACATTTGGAAATGCATGTTCATGACACAATGAGTGGGGAACTATAAGTGAGTTAAACTGCAGTCCACGACTTCTCAGAACAACACATGTTGGGCAAAGGCTGAATCAGAGAAAAAAGAACAGATTTTCAGCAGAGTTATGCTATGCCATCTGTCCTTTAAGATCTTGTTCTAGCTGTTTTTCAGTCTCCCAGGAGGAGACCAGTAAGATGGATATCAAGACATGGAGAAATAAGCTCTCCTTCTCTCTGTCCTTCCATACATCTCTCCCTGCCATTCCTTCGTTCCTTCCTCCCTCCCTCCTTCCTTCCTTATCTCCCTCCCTTCCTCCCTCTTTTTCCCCATCTTGCCCCCCCCCTTTTTTTCTTTTCCACAGCTATACAACCATTACAACAGCAACTGGAAAGCAGCACAAACGCACCCGAGGTAGCTTTCAATAAGAGACACCCCGTATACAGGTATCGGTGCGTCGACAAAAACCAATGCAGACCGCCTGACCCAGACGGTAGAGCCGAGACGCAGCACCCGCACGCCAGATCGGGAACCGTGCTAGAGACTTGTCGTGCCCTCTTGTCCCCTAGCCCGATGCACAGAAACCCGTCTGCTCCCGCGGCTCCTCGCAGGTACCTGCCACCGCTCGGTCCCTTGGACCGGGTCTCCTTTCCCAGGAGAGGCAGAAGCAGGGCTTGCCCAGGTCTCTGTTGTTCCGACCCGTCCTCTGATTTCTAACCGCTGCCTCGAGCTGGTCAGAAGCCGAGTTTGTTCGGCAAAGACGGTGATTAATCAGGGTACAGATTTTGCTAGTAGTTTGTCTGCACCTATTTGAAACGAGGGCATTCGTTTCATCTGTTTGTAAATTTTTCTAAGGGAATTGATTTGTACATAATCTGAGGAGCCTGCTTGGACCCACTAACGGTAATTACACAACGTGAAAAAACATACTCCAAATATATACATGGAGAGGACATTTTTTAATTTTTTAACATCTTGATTGATTACAGTAATTATATATTTAGCTGGTCAACATCACCTAAATGATAGAGATTCATTCAGAGGAATAAATGGAACCAGCAATTATATCAAAGCTATATTTGGTTCCAGCCGATGTGCTGTTACCACAGGAAAATTCTGCCTATTTTCTGTGATTCCTTAAATCAGTGGCATGTCTTTCTCCGTATTACATCATCTGTGAACTCTTTTAAAAATGCAAAACAAACTGAAGAACTCACTGGTTTCTTCAGCAAATGTGTGTATTAAAGACTGGAGATGAATTCCAGGCAATTCTTGCAAAAAGATGCATATGCGCAGCCCTTCTTGCCAGTGTGGATTTCCTCAAAAGATTGAAATCAAGGGAAAAAAAATCCACATTCCTGAAATACCCTGAGCACCACATTATAGCAGCAAAGAAGTAAAATACAGAAAAAAGGCAGCTAAGGAGTTGAGGTAGTCTTATTATAGCATTAGACTTACCAGTTTGTGGCTATGTCCATACTAGTTTTAAAAATGCCATGGCATGCGCGAATTATTTATTTTGTTTCAATCTGACTGAACTAGCTGCTCAGTCTTTCACTAAGCTTTTGTCTGACTTGGTTATTCTGTATGACATCTAGAAAAGGAGAATTGACTGACCGCTAAGCATCTAAGGTTTTGTCTCCAGGTAAAGATACAGGGTATCAGACTATGGTTTTAAACTGGGTGAAAGAAAGCAGTACAGATAATTGTAATTTTGGTAAGCTGTTTGCCAACGCTGTTGTACTGTTTTTTCAATACAGATGTCTTTTTCTAACTACATTATACTCAAGATGCACATTCTGATGAAATAAAGTCAACTATAGAGGACAGCAACTACCTGCAACATTGTCACATTTCATCCTGCTTTTTCAACAGCTGTTTTGTTCTAGTCACAAAAATACTGAAGAAAAGGAATAGTGCAATCACAGGATAATCATAAAATCAATCATCACCTTTTTTATTAATAGCTACTTTTTTTTTCTATGTGATCTTTATAATCTCACCTCCCATAAAATGACGCAATCTGATGCAAGTATCATAGGATTTCATTTTCCAGCAGTGGATGCTAGCTGACTATTAATGAGTTAGTATATAAGTAACTCACATTCATGTTTCCCCAATTAGCAGAAGCTAATGCATTACTTGCCTTGTATTCTGAACTCACCTTAAATCTACACAAAATATTTTTTTTTTAATCGAGAAAATAATTTACCCGATTGTAACATGTTACAACATGACATATGTTGTTACCTCAACATGTAAATACTAATTTACATTTCTGTACAATGACGGAATAATGAAGGCAGATCAGATTTTGAAATTTCTATAGAATAGAACAGAACAGGACATGATATTTTCAGTTGGAAGGGACCTATAACAATCATCTAGTCCAACTGCCTGACCACTTCAGGGCTGGCTAAAAGTTAATGATAACATTTTCGTCTAGATACAGCTTTAAAATCATATATTACCCAAAATAAGAAATACCCATTTAAAAAAATCCTGTTTATTTTCAAATTCTCTTTTCCATTTCAGGCTACACAGAGTATTTGTATAAATGGTAATGTAAAGAGAAAAACACACATTTTTGCTAGTCTGAACAAAAATTACCAGTATTTCTGGTGTCTTTAGTTTTACTTTTCTCTAAAAAATTTCCACGTAACCTGATAAATGTTACTTTGGGTATTTTATGAATTAACAAAAGAGTGTCTGATCGGTTTCAAATGTTATTGCCTTACACATATTTTTAAATAATCTTCTGGATTTTTATCTTTAATTTCACAAAAGACTGTTGGAGTTGTATAAATTCTGAGTATTGGATAAAAGCTTTTTTCTTGAATGAGTACTTTAGTACTTCGGGTTGCTGAAGGTTAACCACTGCAACTGCATGACTCAGGTATAGTACAGAGTAACAGCGGTTCCCAAAGGTGTGTTGGGCAACTGGACAGATTTGTGCAAAGGGAAGAACCTTCCTGGGTTTAGGCATTATCTGCCAGACTTCGTTGATCAAAGTATTATCCTTGAATAATTAATACTTGGATTAAAACCAATGACATTTCAAAGTGACAATGAAGCAACCTGTGGAGTGTATTTAATTGAGAAATCACATCCCAAGAGTATTCAAGTCACTAAGCCATTCTTTCTACGTTATAATAATTAACCACATCCCCTGTCGTTTTTTACTGTTTATGATACAACTGAGGTTTCTTCCATGCATATCCTTATTGATTGGCAAATCTGTCCCTGTAACACATCAGTCCTTCCCTAGAGCTTCTTTTGTGAACATCAATTTTATCATGAATTTCTATTCCTGTTCTAAGAAATTATTTCACTTATTTGAATTTTTAATTCATGTGACATCATTATCATGATCCTAATTAAAAGGATGGGATTTAAAGAAAGGGGTATAATGCATACACTTTGAGGATCATTGCGGTCCCCCACTATGACAAATTGTTTATAATGATTACAGAGTTCATTTGTTCATTTTCAAAGTTCCAGCTTCAAGAACAATTTCAACCTGCTTTTCAGATGGCCTCTGGATACATTCTAGGTAAAAATGATTTGGATTAAGAAAGAGAAGTTTACAGACATTCCGAGCCTACTCTTTCAAAAAGCACAAAAAACCCTGATGCTGCGAAGCCACATCAGTGGGAAAATGAACAGGTTGCTTTCGTCCTTCCATTGCCTCTTCCAAGCTGTGCTGTTTTCCCAGTGGGACTATAGAGCAGATTGGCTCAAGTGCTCAGAACATTAAAGAAAATAAATTAACATTCAGCATGTGGAAATATAATAAATGTATTTGTTTGGATCTGCAAGATAGACTTCTTATGTGATAATACTGGCATCAAAGTCCTGTGTGTTAAAAGAAAATGTTATTTTCCCAGTTTTATTAAGGGACTTCCTTGCACCTACTATTATCTATTCAATTTGAGTGCCTTGCTCAGGTCAGTTTTGCTAGGTAGCAATGCAACATTTTTTAACCCAGCAAAAAAAGCACTGGAATAACCATAATCATATAATAATAATAATAATAATAATAATAATAATAATAACCTCAGCTGCATCGTCTACTTCACATGGGAGAAGGCAGTAAGCTCCACTGCAACAGAACTTCTTCCTTGGGCAGTGACTGCAGAGGGTGCTGGTGGCAAAACCTTTTTGGATGTTCCGGACATGTCTCCTCTCATCTGGAAAGGCCAGTCCTCTTAAGAGAAAATGGGCACTGAGCTCTGTAAAGCCGAGCCAGTGCCGTGTGGGTGGTATCTTTTCTGGGAGATCTCTGAGGGTCTGTGCGGAGTGTGGGTAGCTCACAGAGAAGCAGAATATTTGTATCCTCCAGGTTTACCTTCAGGTAATCTTGGCACAATATAAAAATAAGACTAAAATTATTTCTGATATGTTTACCACTTGCCTAATTAAAGAACTAGGGGCTTCCTCATATCTCATTATACAGAAAAAACCCTTTTCTTTCTAAATCAGGCTTCAGAACAAAAATTGATCAGGTCAGGACAATCTCACTGTTAATTGGTATATTTTTTTATCTGTCTCAGTAGGACCTTTAACCTGTGGCTATTCTTCTAGTACTATAATAGTAAAGATAAACTGTTATATAAAATTGTGACTTGATTTTATAAAGGTTATAAACAAATCCATCATCAACTGAAGTCAATAAAACGCAGAAGGTCAGCAAGTTAGTAAAAAACAAGTGTAAGATTTAAGGCAACTAAGATTGACTAAAACATATTTAATAGATATATGTGCTTATTATTTGCAGTTCAATACTGAAATTAACAGACTTGCTCTGTTTACAAGAGCAGTTAAATATCTACTTAATAGATTGTATAGAGATTTGCAGTTCCTAGGTTTTGTGAGAAAAGCTTAAGTTACATTGTTTTATAGAACTGAAGTCCAGAAAACTTATTGTTTTTTTCCTCTAACTTGTAATGTACTGTAATTTTAGACTGAAAAGAAATACAAGAAAGACAGAGAAAAAAAAATTACTAATTTCTTCTGCTGTAGAATGGTGATTAGTAAAAGTGGACAATGTAGCTGTGAAATGGTGAAACTTGTTACTACAAATTTGCATGAAGTTCCTATATTAAAGGGAAAAAACCAAGGTTAAAATTCAATTAAGTCTTGTTTTTAGAATGAAGTCAACCTAATTATTGCTGTTTGTATACCTTTTACTACAGCTTTTCTTTTGTACATCTAATTAAATGTGAATGACCAATGAATTGGTCATTATGAAGAGATAATTGACCACTATAGCTTGTTCACTTTCCCTTAGGGAAGAGAGAGATACCATATTTTATGAACGTTGATTGTCTCATGTTAAATGGTCATCTCAATTTAACATTTCTGTAAATGGAATCTTCATTTTCCATTTGTGCAGCTGGCAGAGTTTTACACTGTTTTTATACCTAAAAGAAATTAAAAACCAACTTGCAGTGCCACAGACATAGATCAAGGGGAAACTGCCAAATGTATCTAATTGGAAACTAGAAAAAGCTTTAGTTAAAAAAAGTTTTTTGTTGAGGTAAAGGTCAATGAAGTCGTAATAGAAGCCAACAAAGCTGTAATATATTTATGACTTGGCAGCTGGCTAGGGTGAATTGGGGCAGACCCAGCGACTCCAGCTGAAATCATAGTTATTAAAAAATGTACAAGCCTGCTCTGCAGCTGAAGTGTTTGCATTTCCTTATGGTATTTATACTCTTCTATCTATCTGAACATTATAGTAATTTCAAAAAACAAAGCAACCTTATTTTTTTTCTAAACAAGAAAAAGGTTTTTTTCTGTTTTCTAAAGAAAAGAAGTTTAATTCTTTTTCCCCTGCTGTGTCTTAGTTATTGCTCAGTTTGCAGAAAACAATGATCATTTCATCTTTGTTTTTGAGCAACATGAAGTCCTGCTCTTTTACTAACATTTGGCCTTTTCTCAATGAACCATGTTCTCAGAGTTCAACAAAGAGGCCATTAATAAAAGCCCAAAGCCAGTTATAGATTGTCACATCTTCCTGTCTGAAGAACACAAATTAATTTATAACATTTAATTTCTACTCTGAGGTCAAAAGGCTGAAATTTTGGTCTAAAGGAGAAAAAAATTAAGACAAAAATAAAAACTTCAACAGGAGAGAGTAATTTGTTTTATCTTTTCTCATATTAACTTACCTTACAAATAACATTGATGTACCACATTTGTAAATAAGCTTGAGAAAGCACACAAAAAAATAGAGGCAATACTGGAAATAAAAGCTATCTGATAAACTAATTGTCATTTTTGTAATACTGGCATTGAACATCTTCTCAAAGCTACTCTGGTCACTGTAAAAACACACAGTGGGAAACAGTTCCTATTGAAATTGCAATAGATAGACAAATGATTGGAGAGGTTAGTGAGTGTTGAGCAGTTATGCAGCTAGGAAAGCTGCTTTTCATGAGTTTATGTGGAAGCACTGAGGATTCACAGCAGCTGGCTATAGACAGCCTTTACAATTGGAAGATTTCTGAGGCAGTAAAAATGCATGTATCTTCGGGGATGGAGGAAGGCATGTTAGTGTTCAAGAGGTGACTAGGCATCTGTACTGAATAATTAACTTCATTAAAGAGAAGAAAAACAAGCAGTTTCTATTTTTCACGTTAAAAATGCAGAGCAGAACCGTTGCTGGGCTTTGCTTTACTAGCTGACACCCTACAGCTCGTCCCTGACCTCAGCAGAGACACAAGGATAACACCGACTTCAGTGATAGTTTTTTCTACACTCAGAACTTCTGAAGGTTTTGAAAGCAGACATGAACAGTTTCCATCAATAAATAATTCCAACTGATCAATAATTTCATAGCTGATACAGATTTTGCTTGTAGCCTCAAGACTATGCCCAGTATTGGTAGGGTGACAGATTCAGTACTAATTCTGTCCCAGTTTTATACATTTTTTTATTTTTAATATTTCTTCTTCACTCTTACATCCCTGAGTTATGTACTGTAAATCTTTACTAGTGCCTGATGAAAACAAGTTCTGTGCTTTAGAATTGCTGCAGTGGTATAAAATTTCACCTTCATCATCAATGTGCCATTGTTAATATGAAGCATGCTTTTTTTAAAGATTACTTCTGGAATTACTTGGTGTATGCATGATGCAAACTCAAGAGTTTTCATCAAAAGTTACTAATCTCAGGAAAAAAAAAAACCAGATTTTAAGCCATCAGAAAAGTCTGCGTGAGAACCAGAAGAGGATTAAAGGTGTTGGCTTTCTGGGCATACATTAAATCCTCATAAGGAGAGTTAGAATACACACATGGGAGACAGAAATTCTGGTCTTCGAAAATGTAGCTGACAACACTACAGTATAATTTTTTTAAAACCTTTACGAACTGTGATACATGTAGGGTATATATGTGTCTCCCATCTGCTCCTTGAGATGAAAGTGAATTATCTAGTCAAGAATGGGAAGGAATTATCTGCACCAGTGATTTCTTGTGTCTAAACTAGCTAAGCTTTTTCCGGAAAAGCAGGGTTTTTTTAGTCTGGGCCTGTTGTTTCTGGGAACCGTGCCAGTATCTCTATATGATATTTTGCTTATCATCCTGATATAATAGTTTGGTAGTTTCTGATCTTTTTCACAATGTAGATATACCCAGACAATTTTGTAAGCAGAGACAAATGGGCCTTTGCTTAAATCTTCAGAAGGTATTTAGGCATGAATCTCTGATATACCAATAAGTAAAAGTACAATAACAGCTTTGTATCATGGTTACGTGGACTTACGTTTCAATCCAGATTCCTGTTTCAATTCTTACATTATAGATCATTAATTATGTGAGAAAAGGAGCTGTATTTTCAAAAGTCACTTTATCAGGTAAATTATAAAAAGGGATAAATAGTCTCCTTAAGAAGTCCTTAAAATAGAGGGGAAACTGTGTTAAAACAAGCAGGCAAAACTCTTCAAGCAAATAAAATATTTTTTTGTACATACCTCTTCCCCCAAAATTCCCTATTTGTTTCTGCCCGTAATATATTCAGCAAAGGATAAGATACTCCAATTCTGAAGAGTGCTTATAAATGAAGTCCAGTAACATTTTCAGTGAAAATAGTTTGGATAAGTCTCTGAAAATTCAGGGGAAAAGGGATAGGGGTGGGAACAAATTAATTTGTGAATAGTTCCAGTATTAAATCAGTCTTTCAGGATTTTATATTCCCTTTCATAGATCTTTTAGTATTGAATTATAAGGTTATAATTTACATCAAGACATGGGACTCATTGGATTATAGAAAAAGCATATCTCCTTATCATGAAAAAAAACCCAGAGACTGTTCAAATTATCTGCTGAAGTAAGAACATACTCCATTTAATATTCTCTTATTCTCTTTTATTGAACTCAGAGTAACCAAAGCACAGTTAATTTCCAGAAAATAGACCTGGGACCACAACACTATGCAAAAGTACATACAGGTATGTATGTCTTCTGTTACAAAACTCCTTATTTTTCAGCACAAATTCTTTAACTTTTGTTCACTTTTTTGCATAGCATTGTGGACCTGCCTTTGGAAACCAGTTACTTTTGACAGGGAGTGACAATTTCCTAATTTTGGGCACACATGTAAGTTCAGTTGCAATCAACAGTGCTTTAACTGGCAATGACCCTTAGTACTTGAAGTCCTCCAGTGGCCAACTTTCTTTACATTACAAATTGCATATAGAAAAATGGTTTTGATGAGGAGCTATATAGCTTTAGTATCTCTCTCTCCCTTTTTTTTTTTTTTTTTTTTTTTTTTTTTTAAACAACACATGCATATTATAGAAATGTGGGAAATGAAACTAAGGAAATAGTTCCCATTTAGGAGATGACAAGAGTTTTCAACAGTCCCTCTGATCTTCGGATGAAGACAGTCCTGCCGCAAAAACGCAGGGCGCTCCCTGCCTCCTCCGTTCCCTGCTGGCCTCTTTCCTTTGGCAGACAGAGCAACATGAAGTCACCCAGCAGCTTTCCCCAGCACGCCCTGTACTCAGCTGTGTTACAAAACCCAGCGTGGGAGCCGTGCTCAAACCAAATCTACACTAGAGCACAGCTCAAAAGCCACAAATTGACCACTCTTGCCAATGGGAATCTTGATTCTCCTGCTTGTGTTGTATAATGATCTCAACTTTCATTACAAACAATAAATGTTGAACTCAAATGAACAAAGCTGGAAATAGAGGACAAAGGACTGAAATGAAGAGCCCAGAAATCGGTTTGAAATCTCATGAGTTTCACTCTGATCAAGAATCAAAATTGACTTTTAAATATTTAGCATAGAATCAGGTCTTAGAACTAAATCAGCAAAAGAGACTCTTCCCACCCAATTCCATGGCACATGGCGCTAACCTGAAAGACCATATGGACCACTCTGAGGTCCATAAATTAAGTGTCTCTGCACCTGAATTGGAGAGATACTGTGTCCTGCTAGTTTAGCAGTGCATTGAATTTGATATCCTGCTTGCTGAGAAAATGCCACTGGAATAGATTAAAAATTAAAAAAAAAAAAAAGAAAAAAAAAGAAGGAAAAAAAAAAAGATAACTTCTATGTCTAAAACAAGAAAGTTGTTACAGACTTTGAAGATCCCTCATTGGAGCCTAATCCTGTACTTTATAGGTCACTTAAACATTGTAGAGTGTGGAATTTCCCATCTCTTCGTCTTTTATGCATTTATTTTTGCCTAGCTTGAATGTAGTGGCCTCTTGCATGCCACTCCACACGTAATCTGCCCTGACTTCCATTTCTAGATCTAACTCAGTATGTGAAATTTTTCATTGGGATCTGAGCATGCCCAAACTTTAGGCAACACTTCTCATCTTTTCCTTCCTTTTCGATCTGGGTCTCAGTAGCTACATATCTGAGTCACAACAACATTGTAAGTGGAATTTGCGACATTTTATTAAAAAAAAAAGTGCTTTTTTTTTTCCCTTGAAATGCAAACCTTAGACAGAAAATGAAGTAGATAATCATTTAAGAGGATAGATGAATTTTTAGATAGGCCTGTGAAAACTCTGAGATAAATCAGCAAAATTCCCACTTTGAAATTATAACTTTACTACTGGCTTCACAGGTTTCTCATCCATAAGAGAAGCATTCATATTTGCCCCAGTAAGTTAACAACGTATAGCAGAACCTGTTTAGAAGTCCAATGTCAATAGATTCAAGTGGTCTAGTTACTTTAACTGTGATGCTGAGTTCTTGCAATAGTTATGGCCATCTGGGTTGGATAATTAATATTACCAAAAAAACCCTTAGATACAGAGGTCTTCGTGTATTTAATACACTTGTAGGTCATCTGAAGCAAAAAGTCCTAGGAATAAAATTGGGGAAATTTGAGAAGGTGGCCAAATTAATGTTTTTGAATGCGTTATAATAGCTTCCCCAATATTCTGAAGGCCTAAACTGAAAAGTTCTTTTACTGTATAATCTGGACAATATACCACTCAAAGAATGAAAACTTTTCCTGTAACACATCATCTAATAAACAGCTGTACTGCATGGTTCATATCTCCTGTGTTGTTTGAGTTCTACTTCTGCAAATGTCAGCCTGAAGAACGCAATACAGTATGTCGTCTTAAATGATTTCTATTCTCTCTCCCCCTGGAGAAGTGGTCATCAAAGATTTACAACAGGCTATGAAAAAATGATGCTGAACTGACAACACCTTTCATGAAAGGAAGTGGCTTCAAAGTTGCGTAAATGAGACAAATACTAATCCTGATGTACAGGCTTTTCTTCAGAATACACCTTTAGAATTAGTAAAAAAACCTGAGGAATGCATTAATTTTCCACAAATAACTGAAGCAAATAAAAATAGGCATACATACAATCTAATACTGTACTTAGAGAGGAAAGGTTTATTAAAGTAGCTTTATATTAAGGCAGAACCAAATTTTATAGAAACTGCCTAGCTCATGTCTGCAAAACCCATCTTTATCGTAGGACGACAAATCCAAAGCGGGAGTACCTGACTATACTGTCCTACCAGTTGAACAGGGACTAAATCATGACGTCTTAAAGAATATTATTTTTTTTTTTACAACTTCCTTCTTACTCAGAGTAATGGTGTATGGGATTTCAGCTTCCTTTCCGGCCCTGCACTTTTCCACACACTTGTGTGTGAGAGGTGGTCATGGCTACTTCTTCCTCCTCTCTTGAGCCAAGTCCTAGCCTGGGATGCCTACGTATCCCAGATGAGGGACTAATAGAGCACATCATGCTTCTTTGTGTGGTTACAGTAAGCTCCATTTCCACAACTTCACTTTCATAATAATAAAAATTGTGATAAAAGCTCACAGCGAAGTTTTAAGAAACAGTAAACCGACGACGTTAAGGTTTGGCCGCGTAGCCCTGAAATTACTCAGATTCTAAGTGACAACTGAAAGGCTGTGTGAGAGACAAAATTGTAGCTACAGCTTACTTAGGCCTGGGCCACTGCATTAACTCCAACACACTTTCTTAAAATGTAGGACCATATCTGGGATGAGATTCATTCCCATCCTGTTAGCTAACATGGAAGTTTTAAGCAAGAAAGTAAGACGACCAAATTCTGCTGTCAGTTACGCTCAGTAAATGTGCCGGTCATTCAAGATGTACAGAATTTGGATTTGAAGATGGTTTTATCACTTGCAGCTTCCCCAAAACTACTTCGTCTTTTTAGAGAACAGATGCTCAGCCCTGCTGATATATGGCTAAAACATATGGCTGTGGATCTTCAAGTTAGGAAAGATATAAATAAAATATGCATGACTTGAAATAATACCATACAATGCTATACATATAGCTGTCTTAGCAAAAGTCCAAATTAGCATGGCTAAATATTTATTGAGAAAAAGAGAATATTGTAATATTGTTGTGCCGCAGGGAAAGAAAGGAGATAGTTCGTTACTGGGTGGAATTCCATACCAACGCCTTGTCTGCCTGCAACTGCCTGATCCTAAAAAGACCTCAAAAGATGTTAAATCTTGGGTAGCAGTACACATTTCTTAAGAACTGTTGGCAGGGAACATGCCAAAAATCCCAGCTGTCCTATGAAAGTATTTGTGAATTGCTTCATCAAAATAGTAATTTCGTCCATAGACTAGAAATGAAAAATTATCTTTTTAGATCCAAATATATGCTAAGAAATAAAGTAAAAGCTATGATTTTTTTACTAAGGTAGATGTTAATGAAAACAGTGTTTTCGACATAGTTGAATAATGTACTCGGATGTCATGGTCAATTCAGATCCTTTCTATTAGAAGTAGCTTTGCAGCTGGCTGTAGCATCTGCTGGTTAAGCTAACAGGAGAAGTCTGCAAGTTTCCTTCATCATCTTCGCTCAAAATGTAAAAAAATCTACGATACTAACAATTTTTTTTCAAATCGTAGGATCATATTATGTTTTGTTTTGTTTGTTTGTTTTTGGTTGTTTGTTTTTTTTTTTTAAACAGGAATCAGTCAAGATACCTGCCAAGAAATCAGCACAACTATGTTCCAGATAGTGAAGATTTAACACAGACCTTTCCTTGAAAGAAAGTGTAATGACCTCAATGCATTTTTGGCACTAGGAAAAAAATAGCACTGTATTACTTTCTGGTTTTGTAGCTAGACGTAATTATAACATACACTAGATTAATTATTCCAGGTCATAAAGATCTTGGAAAACTGATTGATTTTTTTATTTTGTCCTTGCATACTTGAGTTTGATTTGATTTGGAGGAAAGGAGAAAGAGAAGGTCTTTGCTCTGATTTTCAGTGTGACCAAGGTGGGAAATAAAGAGTGTGCTGTTCCTGGAAAAAAAGCTCAATGCATCTACACCAGCAACTACAAGCAATCAGAGAACACTTGGATATTGGTTGTAGTTAGGTGGAAATTCTTGCTTGCCATAAAGTAAGAGGCAGGGTCACATTTATCTACTGGTTTTGTTCTTGTGTTCTGCCAATACAAACTCAGTCCAACAGTATCCTAAATGCATTACAGCACACATATATTTAGTGCTTAGAAAGAATATTTATTACTCTGGAAATATGACTGCTGTCTCACGACATCTCTCACATTTGCAGATAAGGGTGAAAAGGTTCATACACTTTTTCCACTGTAGGAAAGAAGGTATACATCTTCTCATATTCATAAAGAGAGAGATTAGGAATTTATAATGTTTACATTCTCTCAGTTATGATGAATAGTAATGAAATATAAATAGATTTATACTAATATAACTAAGTATAACTAAAATTATAAAAAATAATATAAACACTTTAATAAAACAATAGAGAAAAAGTATAATAACAAAAGTAAATAAAAAAATGTTGAGGGGGAGGAAACAATACTAGATTAGAAAGTCATGTTTCTTCCCTTCAAGGCTAACTTAATGAAACAGTTTAAGAATAGTCTATCCTCCCATCTTTCATTGCCCTTGAATGTGGGTCAGCGTTAAACTGAGTCAGAATATAAGCCTCTGTTTCCCACTGCATGTTCTGGTTTATGATCTCAAAAACCCTTAAATGAAGCCTCATGAGTAAGTTTTGCATACACTTTCAACAACTTCTCAAGTGTCTCTCTCTTACCTACCCATGGTGGATATTTAGGTGACTCTTGACTACAGCATACCTGACTTATTTTTAAAGTCCAGTCAAGAAATCAGAGTCTCCCAGAAAAAAATGTTGTCATACACCTCTACAAAATGTCTAACGTATCATATTATACTGCATTTACAAGTGTACTAGCAAATTTCTCCAGCCAGGGTACATTTTACAAATGTAGAAGCCAATTCTACCATGAAATGTGATGAGGTAAGTCCCTGCGGCACATGTGATGCTCAAATTGAGCATGTGGCCCAAGAAGACTCCAGATTGCATCCAGATTTCTAGCCGTATATCCTTTTTTGATTATGATTCAATGAATCTCACATCAACACTATTTCAGTAATAGCCAACATTGACAAAATGTGTCATTTCACACGAAGTTCTGAAACCCCAGTTTCTACGGGATGAAAAAAAGTTTTTAAAACCCAGAGTTTCCCACAGAGTAGGAATTATATTTTGATCACACAGGCATAAAGCAAACAAAGATTTTTCAATTTTGTTGCTCTATTATGGACCTATAATATGCTGATTCCTAAAGGTAAGAAAAGCAGCTCCGAAGTCAGTACATTACTTAGTAAAGAACCAGCAAACCTTGGTTCCTTAGCCAACTTCTCATGACCTCCAAAAACGTATCAGCACTTAGAGAACCTACCTAATTTAAACAAAGCTCAATGGAGAAAGGTGGTAAGATTTACAGGGTTCTCTCCAATATACCCGAAGCATTATATCTTTGTTCAAATGGTCATTAACAAGGAGCCAAGCAAAGCAAAAAAGTATTTAGATGACAGAAGCCAAAGGCACGTATGTGTTGTCTACACAAACTTCTACCGTGAGAGTGCTTATGTCAGGTTCTTAGCTCCACTGTTAAGTGCTGCATTTAAATAAAAACCAAAGCAAATGATAAAGTTCTTACAATGCAATTTACAGTAGAAGTTGAGATTGATCACCGTTAGTCTAGTTGTCTTCAGTGTGGAGTAGAGATGCTAACAATGGCAATAGGGCAAAAAAAGATCAGATCCTTAACCAATGTACGCTGGTAAAGCTGGAGTTGTTGTCTTAGAAGTAACAGATTTTCAAAAAAAGAAACTAAACCATCGATTTAAAGATCTAGTTCATGAAGCTTTTTTAATGACTATTAAGGTGACTCTATTTTCAAAGGGTTATTCTTTTGGACTACTTTTTGCACAGGAGTATATAAGCACCCAGTCCCATTTAAAAAATTGAAATAATTTGAGCAGTATTTTCATTTGCTTTTCTAATATATTTATTAATATACAATAACTTTTCAAGCACTTTATCAATGACTTAGTAATATCTGTCAAACTTCTCACTTCAGATCAAAATCAAAACCCAACAACTTCAAAAGGTACTATAAAATAAATATATGTCCCAGACAAATGTACAAGCCATCTCCTCTCTGACTCAGCTTCATTTTTGGAGCTTATTTTAAGGTTATATGAGAGAAAGGACACAATTCTTCTCTGACCTGTGAGGTGTAGGTTTGCTTTACTCCTGAGCCATGCTCGGATACATATGTGAAGAAAACATCCATTTACAGAGAATGCTATCTAAACCCGATTCTTCATTCTCATCTTTTTTCTTCCCTATGCAAGCTTCAGCCAGGATGGTGCTCATGTGAGTTTCTTAAGCTCCACTATTAAGTGTTGTATCTGAATAAATGCATCGATAGTACAGAGTTCTTAAAGTGCAGTTAAAAAGTCCTACAATTTCGTGCTACTTATGAGAAGTATCTACCAGTATCCTCTTACATTCCTGCCACAAGACACCTGTCAGCATGTTCGAAGTGAAAGATCAGCTTATTGTAAAATTTTGGAATGAAATTAGTATGCACCTTGTCAGGCAGAGGGCAAAGAAAGTAATCTTTCTTAAAGAGTACGACATCCTTATTACAGGGAGCGAGGCAAGAGGGAGAGAACTTGTGTGCATGCTTTAGTGAGTCAGCACAGCAAATATACAAAGATGTAAGTGTTATCGGAGTATTTAATTTTTTTCATACTAAGGGCCATTGCACTTTATTTGCAGTGACAATACTGCAGGATTCCTGGGTATAGCTTGTATCTGAAGTGAAAGTGATTTTTCTACTATTTATTTAAGTGCAAAAAAAAATGCCTCTTTTTTAAAAAAAAAACAAGTTGGGATTAATTTATGACAGTAAGGAATTGCTGTTTATTAAAAATAATTTCTATCTTCTCTCTCTGGTTTGCACTATTGTACATTTTCTTATATAATCATTCTTTATCAGACAGAACTGAGGTGCCAGTAGCAACAGAAGATATTCTGCTGATGACGCGTGGCTTGTTAGCCAAAATATTGTCTGAATTTATATTGTGATTAAGAAGGCGGCTCAGGATTTGAGCCTTGTGATGTTCTTTTATCTACTGCAGTAGATAAAAAATCATATGCATTCCATATGTTGAGCATTCCCTCTTTAAGAGAAAGAAGGATGTTATCAATATTTTAGGATACTGCCAGAAGGACAAAGTTCTTTCTTAATGAGCACGTATTTCAGAACATGGAGTTCTATATATAGATGAATATTTACATGAAGTGGGGAATTATCACCATGATTTAGAATAAGCACAGTAATATGAGCGGTAGACTTTTTCAAAGCATTCCTTACCAGCTTGTCCCCCTACCCTCTGGTAGCACCATTGATAGTGAAGAAGATAGCTTAAGTATAGTAACGAACTGTATTATTCATTAGAAACTTGATAGATGATTTACCGAAATCGTATTACATTTTTAAAGATCATGATACTCTGAAGCAAAATGTTGAAATTATTTACAGTATATGAAAACAACAGTAGTGCTATTTTAACATATTCCATAAAAAGGTACTTACTTCTGAAATTTTAGTTTAAATTTGCTTCTTAGAAAATTATTAAGAACAACTCCTACTATTTGGGGAACAGGAAAATTAGCTGAAACTGTGGTGAGGTCACAGCACGTTCTGATATCTAGTAGCTCTTAACAAAAGTAAAAAAAAAAACAAAAACAAGAACCCTGACACTCAAGTGAAGAAACATTTTTAAAAGTTTTTGCTCTTCATTTACAAACTCTACTCAGGGATTAGAAGATTAGAAGGAAAAAATAAGGACATTGAGCATGCTGCCTGCTGAACAGCTTTTAATTCTTCACGTAAGCAACGTGATGCAAACATTTGAAAAACTACTTAATTTTAGGGAGAAAGACAGCAAGTGCAAAGGGTCCGTGTAAATCTTATCAGTGCAAAGTTTAGCAAAATGAGGACAGCATGCAAGTTTACATACAGTGACGGGTTTCACTGGCAGCAGGACAGGTTGTAGATGGGTTTAAACACTAACTTTGCAAGGAAGGGATTTTTCTCCACTGCATTTGTCTAAATATTTGCAAGGAGGGGAGAAGAAAAAGTCTTCCCTCATTTCATTCCATTCCTCCTAAGACATTCCTTTTCTGGCCTTTTCAATCTCTCTTTGTTCCAAGGTTACTTCGAATGGGAGGCAAGAGCGAAAGGAAAGCCTGTTTAATTAGCAGACTGAGCACAGTGCCATCTTTCCCCGCGCAGAGGCGTGCAGGAAGAGGCTCTCGCATCTTCCAGCACCCGCTCTCAGTTGGCTCAGTCATTTGCGAAATGTTTGCCAGTCTCTCTCCTAGATGCTCTGAACAAATATTGCAGTACTCTGGGGGAACGTTCAATACGAATGGGGCAAAAGAACACGCAGAACAATTTCCAACGCTTTCCTCGGGAAAGCATTTTATTTTATCTGTTTTCATTTGAAAACAGCAAGAGATCCTTCCTCCAGAAAAATATTCCTGTTGCATGAATTTCATTAGCATAACTAGGGAGCTCCAACTGGGTACCAAATGGTATGACTTACATTCATGTATATATTTTCTGCCATATGTCAAGGAGTTGGCTGTATCTTGAGAATATTATAGTTCTGGCTGATTCAGCACAGTGAGCAATCCACAGCCAAACATTCAGAAATATGTGCTTAAGGCAGGGAGTAAGGATTTCCATGTCAGTCATTTTTATTTGTAAAGATAGAGAAAATCACTGGCTTATGAATGTCAGAATCAGCTGAAGTTCCCGTATGATTTCTTACTTACACAGGATAATAAAAATACATCACATATTACAGAGAAATGCATGATAACACCACAAACAATTGTGGTTTTATTTGCAGACCTAAAAGCAATTTTGTAACTATTTTCCATACATTTAAGATTTAAATTCATTTTGCTAACAAAATAATTAAAAAAAAACAAAACCTGACAGGATTTATCTGTCTACAGCATATTGTCTGTGATGTTTTCCCATGACAAAAATATTTCCATAGGCTATAAATACCTGAGATCTTTCTTTTTATAGTTCAGAGAAAGTATAGAATTGCAAAACATATCCTAAATATTTATAAAATTGAGCAATGGCACAGAACAAAAAAATAACAAAATCTTTCGACTGTCTACCATGCTCAGCATTTGGTAAGTTAACATGTTTAGTACTTTAGCTATGACAGCATTATAGCAGATATTCCTGAGAAAATAAAGATACAAAAGATGAATCATAAGTCTCTACAAAATGATACCATATTAAAAGTGAGATTTAAGAACAATCTGAAGCAGCAGCTTTGGGTTCAGTATCTAACATTACCAGAAAAGTGAAATTCCCATGAAGCAGTGCTCCGTCACCATGGCAACCATGCAAGGTAGCACAAAAGGGTTCATTTTTATGCAACACAGTTTTATAAAATCTATCATCCTAAATGTGACAGCATGTACTATCTTTTGGGTCTGCTGTGACACCACAATGCATAGGAGTTATTAAATATAACCAATGCCTCATTTATTACCAGTCAAAGAAGTTACCTTTTAAATGCAAATGTTTAAAATTAAAATGAAAGGTTTAATCAGTAAAGCTCCCCAACCTTAAATTACCATAGGGAGAGTAACATTGTCAGCTTTGCCGACATTGTGTTTTAAATATACTTTTAAAATATTAATACTAAGATCTACGCTTATTTTTGACAACGGTGACATGACCTTTAGAAGTGAAACTAATAAAAGCAGTGTGACCATGGTCTTTTGAAATAAAACCCTATAATCTCCAAGCATAAAAGCTATACTAATAAGTGATTACAAAGGGGATTACAGTGCAACCTAGAGAGTGTATCTTTAACAATTCTCAATACACCCTTTTTTACCCCATAAATATAATTTATTAAACTTAAAACATGCTTGAAAGCAAGGTTACCAGGCAAAACTGCATCAGGTGGTCCAGGTTAATTTGATTCAAGTTATTTTCTACAGAATGTCTAATTGTGAATGGCTCTGCCTATTGATCTCTTGCTTGGATCAATAACTTTTTTCCATCTCTGTGAACCACACAGGGAGAAGAGAGAAAAAAAGAATTGTAATAGATTTCTTGCACAGAGGCTGGTCTCTCTCTTTCTTTCTTTTCCCCCAAATGTCATTTCTTATTTTGAAAAGTCATACAAAACAAAATCTCCAAGGGAATTAAATGAGAGTATGCAAACTGTAGTGAATCATAAACTTTCAAATACTGTGTTGAGGTCTTATTTTTCCTAATGCTTTTTTCTCTTTTTTTCACACAACTTGTATAAGTCTAGAGAAAGATATTTTAAATGACCTTTAGGATGTCAGAATATGCACAATACTGGCTTAGTGAATGTAAAGAAAACCCGCAAGTAACTTTCTCATGAAATTGCACCATAAAAAGAACATTTTCTTTTTCTCCCATATGAGGGTATAAGCTTATGAATGAACTCAGGCATGGACCCAATAATATAAATATATATCCTGATGTAGCTTGGTTTCAAAGGTTTGCTTTGTAGGTCAGTGTGACTAACAGGCATGTCTCTTAAGCAAATGTCTTTGTATGTCAGCAATACAATTTATGTTCTTCAGAAATATCCTGTCCAAATAGAACTAAGGTTTTGAGAATAATTAGACTAGGGAAGGCACAGATGTACTTTTTGAATAAATGTAGAATATAGTCTTAATAAGGACAGGAAAGGATTATCTGAGGAGCCATCTACTCGTCTAAGCATTTTTTGAATTCCAAGTGACTTCATTAGGGAGGAAAAAAAAAAAAAAAAGAGAAATGCTATGTCATTTGTCATAAGCACAAGACAGCACTTTTACAGCTTTGCTACACCCTTTCACAGGACCCTGATGACAGAAAAGGGACTAGTAAGACAGTTTAGCCAGCTTTCCGAGACCTACCCCAGCAGGAAAGAAAGCCTTGCATTGCATAAAGTTGGCAAATAGGCTGTCCGGCACCGTTTCCCATTACACAGCCACAAAGAAGGGTCTCTCTCAAGAAGCGCTGTTTCCCATTAATCCCTTGATGCAGTAATGGGACATTCGAAGTTACATAATTTATCATGAGTATCTCTGAGGTGGCCCTAAATTTGATGGGGGCTGAATTAGATCCTAGCTCCTAGTATACGGTTTCATAAAATACACCTGTTGGCTCTTTTGCCCTTTTCTTGCCCTCCAATTGCTCACATGAACATAGAATTGTATAAATGTGCAGCTAAGATCTCATTCTTCAAAGGGATTATGAGCAATGAAAAAATCTTCAACACAATGTAGAGAAGAACAATATAAGAAGTCTGTAAACGACATCCGCAGCCTTCCAGCCTTTCAAAGATAATACCTTGAAAGACTTATTACTGCTGACCTGACATGCATAACTCTACTACTAAGATTTCACGTTGACACAGCTGTAAATTGGATAGCCAAGACCCACTCATGTTAGTCAAGGAGTTACGCCAGTGCAAATCTGATTGCAGAGGATGTAAATGTCAAATATAGCAACTTGGCTTTGGGTTGGAAGACCTAAAACAAGTTTTGTTATTCTTATATCTTAAGATCAAAGTACTCAGACACCTAAATCACATATTTCTTCTTTTAAAAAACCATATCTCTTTAAAAACAAAGATACAAGTTTTTCAGATGAAGAGTAATAGTTAAATCTTTATGGTTTACAGCAACCAAAACTGGAATGACATTGAAAACCTGCTTAGCACATCTATGCTTTTCCTTGCATCATACAATGGAGCCACGTTTGATATACTACAACTTTTTTCAGGAAGAGCGTGGTGAATAGCCAAAGTCAATTGTCAGATGATTCTGAGCAATTTTCTCTTAACAACAACATATTCCTAGCTCTGAAAACAATTCCATCTCAGTGTTGCCCGTGTTAAAACTGTATTTTAAATAATACAGTATTGTATCTTCATCTGCATTCTAATTTGAATACAGTAATTAACAGTAACTGCTTAGTATCTTTGATTAAGAACTGATTTCTAATACTTGCTGAACTTGATAACACCACAATATCATCTAAGTTATTCTCTACCATAAATTTGTGACTTAGTCTATTTTTGTCACTAGGATCACATGCATGCTTTTGCAAATACTATGACTGTTAAATGGCAATTTTCTTCCTATATATTTCACATATGTAAAAGTAAAGAGAAAATTTATAATTATTCTTTGAAAGTTATATAAGATGTGTGTCATTAAATCTTGAAAAATAATACAGCTGAACTGCCAACCTCATTTTAATCAATAAGAGTTTTGCTGTGGACTTCAGTGAGGCTAGAATATTGCCCTTACAGAGCTTAACTAATGAACAAGATCACAGTCAGATTATTGACTCAAGTAGAATTAAGGTTACTCCATAAAGCTCAGAGAAAAAATGTCAATGTATTTAAAGTTTTAAGGTATCTGAGTAATTTGATTGTAAATTGATTAGTTCAATATAAAGCCTCAAAAAGGAGTTTATATAAACACAAAATTAGTGATTGAGTTTTATACTATTCAAACTACTGCTTCATCATATAGGTGATAATACATCAATTTATTATAAACATTTAAAAATGCTACACTTGTCTAGATTATCCCACAGCTTAATGTATATTTTAATGACATAACCTGCCATAGCCCAAAGTCTGAAAGTCTTACATAAAAGCCCAAAGTTAACAAGTTAAAAACATTCCTTCAGCAGCTATTGACTATTTCAAGGCATAGATTGAGGGATGTATATTTTCATTTCTTAAAAGTGGAGAAAGAAAGAAAGGTCATGGCAAAGCAACACTGCAAGTAAAAAAAAAAGAGCAATATGAAATCAATAGTACTATTAGCTATATTGATGACCCTTTTCATTACTATCACTCTGAACACAAAACAAATTTCTACCATATCAGCCTGCCAATAATATCTGTGGGCTGGATGAAGGAGAGCAAGTGGGACTTTTTTTCCATTTTTCTATGAGCAATTCAATGGTAAGAGCAGCACTCACAATTTACCACATAAGTGAATTAGTAGCTGACATAATACCTAGTTTAATGGCAGAAGATTGGCTTTTATACAGTTATATCCAATACCTTTACAATAAATAATACCGCAGTCCTCCCCTGTCTCCTCCCTTACAAATTTAGAGCAATTAGTTGTTATTCCCAAGAGATGGACTATGAAAAATTTTCTCCCTGTAAAGACACTGGGTTTCGCATATCTGTGCCCCAGCAACAGCTCCGCCAAAACTTGAATTCACCAGAGCGGTAGAAATAGCGCTCTTCAGCAACTTCTGTCTCTTGAGGACTTCTGCTTAGTAGAGAGGTGCCTTTTGAAATTAGTGGTCTATCCTTGATAACCTCTTTCATTGCTTGACCACAATGGACTTACGGCCTGACATATCTTTGCCTACCCCTCTACCCCCGCCTTCCTGGTCTTAGACTCGCTACTCCTGGCAACTGAAGAGAGAGGCAGGAGCTACAGGAAAATTTGGCTCCATTTTTAATAAAGCACTTAAAACAAAACCTGGCAAATTCCATTCTGCATTATGCTTGCAGGTTAAAATCCTGCTGAAGAAAGCGGGAGTATTTCCTGCAGCTGAACAATAAGGCTGGGACATAAGGCATCAGTTGTTTTGTTCCTTCACTCCAAAGAAAACACAGAATAGTGGAACTTCAATGGATGATTCAAAAGAATTAAAATCATGAAAACAATACTGTCTTTGTCATCTTTGTGCTTACTTTGATATATAAAAAACTGAAAAAATTATCACTTACTGACCATCAGCTTGCAGCTATATGTGCATTCTTCCTTTGAGACAACTGAAACCTAGATGATGACATAAACGGTTTGATAATACGAGGTGGGTTTGCCATACAAAAAAAAGTAGTTAGTAGCTGACATTTGATAATATAATCCATCTGCATACCCTCAATGGATTTGGAAGGCATTTTCCCCCAATCCAATCTTCTATACTAATAAGTGTTTTCTTAAGGAAAGTATTAAATCATTGCAAGTTGATCTGTAATTCTAGAAACTCACCTTTTTCCATTTGCAGAAGGCTACTTTTGATAGCTAAAAGAGAAACTCAGACTTTTCTTTACAATATGGTATGCCGAACTAAATGCATTGCATAGCACCTCATTCAGCACACTTCAATTTTCACACTTTTATTGACTTTTATAAGAGCAGATGAATCCTGAACTTCTGAGTACTGGAAGGGAAGTAATTTTACACCCCACATATTCTAGGCTGATCAAACCTTACATCTTTTCTGAGTGTGTCTCAGTCAGTAGCAATAAAAGATTTGTGTATGCGAGATTATACCGTCCCTCTGGTGATTCCGGTGTCTGTGCTGGATCAACCTGTTGCACAGCAGTGACTCTGCTCTCCGTGCTTAAGTAAGGCTCCATGCTACAGTCCAGCTCTATTCCCAGCTTTGGTCTTAGCTATGATGTAAAGATTTCACATACTGCTGTAACCTTCATCTGTTTAAGCCTTCTTTCCGGACTCTCAATAGGCAAGAAAAGAAGTCAAAGGCCTAATAAAGACCTTGTCCAGTATTTATATACTAACCAAATGGTAATATATCTCACATTTTAACGAGTTACTAAAAGCAGGTTAACAGTCTGTAACTGTCATTAAAATTATAGACACTTTTTTTTTTAAAAGCTACTTTGAAATGAAATATTTTAACAGATTTGAATTCGAAGAGAAAAATGAAAGCCAGAAGTTGCCAAAACACACACAGAGCTATGGCCATGGGTATGCCTTCTTAGCATTGTCAAGTTCAATGCCAAAATTCAGACATTTGCAAATTCACAATGTAGATTGTGACAACCACATTTTAGACCTCACAACCTTTGCTCATCCACTTCTTCACAGTTACAGGAGTTTCCAGCACCAAGATGTCCCCGGTACCGAGAGGCACTTAGTATTTTTCCATGTATTGTAGAACAATCCTGCAGGCTAAGCCAAGGGTTGTGAATTCTGGTGGGCAGGATCTCTCTAGCACTTTGGTTAGATCTCTGATAGCGTTGCAATGCTTAGGTCCCCTTTGCAGAGCTAGCCTTCAGTACGAAAGTATTTTTTTTCTGTAAAATTAATGGTAAGAAAGATTGACTGCCTCTGGATGTATAATTCAATTTGAAGAATCTGAAAAATGTTACTGAAAATCACCCCTATTTGCCAAAAGGCTGACAAGCTATTTGCACAAAACCATAGAAAGAATTCTGGGAGATGTCAATAATGAATAGGATAAATGTTCTCCAGCTTGATAACTAAAGGGAGTTTGCTGATAAATTTTAAACACATTCAGCATGCTGCATTGTACTCTAGAGTCACTTTATATAGATATTGCTCCTGGATTTATACAGGAAGAAGTAGTTCTGAAATAGTGTTATTTCTGTTTCAGATTATTTGACATTTTAATGCATGTAAGTAATGTTTGTGTGTATGTAATGTATGTATGCCATTTCCTCATAAAATTTTTAGACTTCAAAAATAATGAGGGGTGTTTTTTTGGCTTTTTCCATGTTTAGATACAAAAAATTCAACATCTTCCTTTAGGGGGGAATACAAATATTTGAGCATTATATTGAAACACACTATTTTATAACAACATATACTCTACCTATTCCCTTCTCCATTCTATTTTCTTTTACCTTCATATTTGATATTAGATTTGAAGCATTTGTGCTTCAAGGTCTTTTAAGCTTATAATAATGTGGTTTTGGAATAGGCATCTAGAAGTACCCAGATACCTAATACCACACGTAAGAGTTAGGTACCTTCATACTTTTCAAAAGCTATCCCTAAATGTTCATGTTTTAGAGAGTCAGAGGTTATTTCAACTATTTCTCTTTATTTAGGGCTAATCTACACAAAACCCTATGAAAATTTTAGTGGAAACAGACAGAAGCTCTGTTTACAAGTTGGTGGTATAAAGGGATGAGGTAAAACTGTTTTTGACTGTTTCAGCTTGCTTATTTTAGAGGCAAACATAGCAAATTCTTTCTCCTTTCTTATGCCTTCATATGCTTATTTCTTACTTCTTTTGTCACTGCTATCAACTCTTGGATTACATGAGAGCACTCTACCACTTAATCCTGCCCATGGACCTAATCTGGTCAGGCAAATATCATAGACCTCTGCTTAAGACTTACAGATCTTGGGGTTTTGTCTTCACTAGCCTTCCTCTCTTGATATAGATCTACTTCACAACATCCTTCTTCTCAACTGGTCTGAAAGCACGTGTGCTAAAGTACGCACAGTTCTATTTAATTCACTGTATTTGAAAAGAATCTTTGCTGATGTACAGGTGATGATCAATCAAGCCTATAGCCTAAATATTTAGTATTACTTTCAGAGATATGAGTTAAAATACAGTAATGAGGGGAGGAGGATGGTTGAAGGAAGCCTTTTTCTCTCAAAAAAACATTGTCATGAACTTAAGTAATTTTGTTATCAAATCAATTATGAAAATTGAAGATATGAAAGCGTTGGAGTTGAAATGTCTTTGACAAAAATATAGCATTGTTGAACTCTGATCATACATCAAAAGTGACAGAAATGCATAAGCAGGGTTCTTCTTTTTAAAGATTAAATGAACAACTAGATAGCTTGCATGAGGCATGTCTTCCAGGTCTCTCGGGCAGTTTTCTCCACGCTCTCAAGCCAAGCAAGGACCTTGTGATGCCAAAGGATTGCCAGGTCTGGGTTTTGCACTTCTAAATTGCGGCCTACTCCCCCACTGACAGCTCTTTCTGCTTCCCATTCTTCTAAACTTCTCATCCCTTTCCTGACCCTTGCAATATAAATAACAAAGTGGACAGGTGGTTGGTTTTATTAAAGGTTTGTTTGGGCCTATTGAATATTAGAACAGTCGGTCCTAGGAGAAAATACTTTGCAGGAAATAGCTATGGTGTTTTAAAGCTTTTGGAGCAGTTACCTTTCTCCTAGCAGCAGGGAGATGCAGACAGTAGGAGAAAAGAATAGAATAATAAAATCTTTTATGCCTGTATTTCTACAGCTCTTCAGAGCCTTCCTGGCTTCACTAAGACTTCACAGACACAGGTAGTTTTCAAATCCGTCTAAAAACAGATTTAAATGTCAGGCTACTGAAGCTTGCCCATGTAGTTTTCTACTTAACGCCTTAGCTTTTCAGGGGAGAGTTTTGAACACGGTAGCCCAGAACAGGCTGCTCTTACTACCTTGTGCCAAAAGTCACCATCTTCCCACACTGCAAGCATCTGGCAGGTGCTACAGGTATTTAATTAGCAAAGCACTTCACAAAAGAAAGATAAACTTTCACACTATAAGGAAAAACATTGTCCTTCAGGGAAGAGGAGCGACAAGAGATGCGTAAAGTTTTAGTGAAGTTCCAGTCAGGTTTACTCAAACTTTTCATATTCCCTGAGGTTTCTACTTAGCATAAGAAAAAAACCTTTCTCTCAGTCCATATTCACACTACTGCCATGATCATAGGAAAACTGAACATCGTCAGTGCACAATAATTAAGTGCACCTGTAATCCAATTAATATTTCATCTGTCTCCACACAGCCAGTGGCTTTGTTTTTAGACCACTGAAACCCTGTTCATTATTCATTGTAGTTTAAAAACAAAACAAAACTGAACAAAAAACCACACAAAACAAGGCAGAAGAAAAAACAGGCCAAACACAAATTGTATAGCTTCTAAAGAAAACTGAAATCCAGACAAAAATTAATGCTAATTTAGGTAACAATACACACTGAAATTTACCCAGCAACAACATTCAAAGTTTTCTCCTTTTTCTTTCTTGCTCTGTGTTACTACTGATAAATTTCTCTTCCTAAACCATCCTGATTGGCAGTACTGTCTGCTTGGTTTTATTCTTAGTGCCTACTTACAGACAAAAACCCTACAATAAGCTCAAACATTGAAGCAATCAGAGGAGCTCCATGCGGAGCTCCTAAAAATAAAATAATCTAGCTTTTGAATCAAAGATATAGCAATTCTGGAGTACTGAAAAGCTGTTTTTTCAGCACAGATAACATGTCTGGGCATGTCAATAGTCATGACCACACTTCACTGATACTCAAACATCTGCTGAAACTGTCAGCAGATGCACTAAGGGCAAAACAGTCACTGAGAACCGTACGTTAAGGTATGGAAAGTTCATGCTTTAACTGCCAATTAGGTTTTTCTCTGTCCTTCAGCATAATGACAGACATGTTGCAACCATGAACTCATCAGGGCTTCATCAGTTCTCCTGCTAAACAAAGGCTCTTAGAAAAGAGAGGCAACACAAGATGAAATAATATATAATATATTGCAAATATAAAGGAAAACAGATTGTGTGTTTTTTTTCTTCCCATGTACTCATTTATGTGAAGGTGAATATTACAATCCAATATAAACTATACAAAATGATCTAATTATAACTGCTGGAGGGCTTGGGGCTGGTTTTTTTCATTTGGTTTGGTTTTCTTCCTGTCAACTACTCTATATCAGCCTTCAAAAAGATGATACCATCCTTGTAGTGACATTTCAATATGCCCTATTCTCAAACATTTCTACTAAATTAATTATCTGAAAATATCAGGCTCTGGTGGATCTGACGGATGACAGTGAACCCAAGTAGGAAGCTGCTCGCAGAGCTTCTGAAGTCGTCCCGCTCACCGTACAGCAGCGCAGGAGGAACTACGGGCATGTATTTGAAGCCTGTTCCTCTGTGCGGCACCGGTACAGTTTGAACACAGCCCAAAGATAGGGAAAAATAGCATTCAGCTTTTCCTTATGCCAGCAGGATGTATGTCCAGTTTCCCATTTCCCTATGTCTTTTCCACACAGAGCAAGTGTACTGATTAGAAAATGAGGATAGATGTCGTGAAAGAGAGGCCTCCTCTTTACTGCACACAGAGATGCTTCCTTATTATATATTGAATAATTAGTGCATAAAATAATAACAAAATTATTGTATCAGAGACTTTTTTTCCCCATCCAAGTGAATATGCTATTGTATTCTCCCCAGTGGCACATATTCAGCTGTTTGTACATATATTTCACATGTATTAATAAATTATCAATCAATAACAGGATGCTAAACACACAAGCTCTGTTTGTCTACAAGGTGTGAAACTGAAAATCAGTAACGATTCCTAGAAGATATACCTCAACAATTGGCTTTCCTCCTTCTCCCTGATAGTCAACATGTACTATCAGGGAAAAGTTTGGAATTCTTTTAAACTAGAAATATTCAAACTTCATCGAATTAAATAACCCCCTAATTTTTTCATATGTTCAGGGAGAAACAACAAACTCCCGTTTGTCTTCTCGAATTTTAGCAAATAACAGAGTCTTTTCCTGACTACAGTAAAACTGAATATTAAGAAAGTATTTGAAGTCTTCATGAATAAAGATAATTCTGATGTAGAATAATAAGTCCTTCACTGAAGCAGCCTATGATTCCATCCTCTCCTTTTGTATGAGCGTATTGCAACTAAAGAAGAGTACTTAACTCACAGTGAATATATATTTGAATGGTAAGGTTCAAAGAGAAACTAAATATTAGAACATTGGCTTCAGTCTCTAACTAAAAAATCTGGGTCTTAGAGTTTGAATCTTTCTTCTGCCTAATTTAGAGCACTCTTATGGGACTGCTTTAGCCTCTGGTTTATAAAATTTTCTGGATTAGATCACAATTTCTGTTCCTCATTGGATTTGTCAGATTTGTATAAGCATTTTCCGCTGTATCAAAGAGCAAAAATGAACAGCTTCAGTTTTGCTGCACAAATAAGTCACAGAAATGTTTTGCTCAGGTTTATCTGGCGTAGCAATCACTGTATAACACGGTAACCTCATTTCTTCCTGTATAACTGGAAGACCCCTATACGCTGTTGTAAATATGAGAGTCTATATAAAATAAAAATACTGAATGGCATAACATTCTTGAAAATGAGACTGTAGTACTCAATTTAAAGTATTCAAAATAAATGATCACAGCAAAATGTAGAACTTTGAGAAAGATTAATCTCCATTTGCTTCACACTTCCAAACATGTCTGAGGCTTTTCCATGAAGATGTTTCAGTTTTCATGTTACATTCTGACTTAAGGGAATGCTTTGAATGGTTTTTCCAGTTAGTCCATAAAGACTGTTAGGGCTTGGCTTGGTGTTTTGGGGGACTCATTGATACATAATTCCATCTACACAAGAAATATGATAAAATTATTCCTAGTAAAACAAAACAGAGGTGGCTGTTTTTACAGTCTGACAATTTTCTTACATGCTACCACAGTAATTTCTCTTATTATGTGTGATACATAGGCTTCAAGGCCAGAAGGGTTGGTTTTGATTATCTAGTCTTATTTCCTGCGTAATACAAATTACAGGCTGTCAGCTAATACATGAGAGACCTCCTCTTTAAGCAGTTTAACAGCTATGAACCTAGGAAATGTATTTTTAGACTTTCTGAAGCCTGCTCTTCTGACTTGGGTCTCAAGGGTATGCCAACTTCATAGAGCAGTATAGGCACATTCTTGCCTCCCAAGGTGAGTAATTAACATGACCTAGATATATGTACATTTCTGAGAGTTATATGTACTTATTAAAAGCTATAGGGCTGATATATAGATCAACTAGGTGTTCTGAAAAGGAAAATATTAATTACACTTTTGTATTACTTTTATAACAGCTCAATAAACGCAGAACTTTCAAAAACCTGTTTCTTTAACAAGACTATTCATTTTAGGGACAATGCAAGGCATAACTCTCTGATCTACTATAGAACAACGAACAAATATCAAATACATGTGTTTTCCTGGAAGAGACAGTAAATGACACATAATAGTGATTTATGGATGCAGACACAGCAGCCATTTTTATTACATATTTGTCATTATAGAAAACTTGAGATAGAAGCATTTCTGAGAGGTAAAATCATGAAGTATAGCAGAACTGAATGGTTTCAGGGCATTTTTATTTATCTGTGTATGTGCCTATGTCCTGAATGCAGCTACATGTATGTATGTTAAATATGTATATGCTATTAAAAAATTGTTGAGGAATTTGTCCTTTAGAATTGTGAATGACTTACTGTGTTTTACTCTATGTGTTCAGTGCTTCTCAATATTTTAAGTAGGAATACAGGAATATATCCTCTTCACAGCAGTCTAAACAGCTTCTTTCTTTGCTCTGAGGAGGTATGTAGCAGTAGACTAACACTGGGACTCAGGTGGCTTTACATATTGTTCAGAGTATAGATTTGCCATAGATCTTTTCCTCTGTCTAATATAGGATGTATGGATATATATGAACATACCAATTCTATACAGATAAATATGTTGTACGAGAATCATATAAAATTACCATTTCCAAGTTTACCTTTGTTGCTCCAATCTTGCTCTTAGATACTTTTATATGATTCTTTTCTGAAGTGTAAATTTTCTTTCAAACCTTATAATACAGTTACAGTCATGGACAATATCCTTATTTGAGTAATTTATTGCAGAGAACTATAGGGCTAAAAAGTCTGCTAAGGACACCAAAAAAATGAGTTCACGGCTGACAGACACAGCTGTATTTACATGTGTTTGAAGGTTCATAATGACCTAAGCACCTTGAGGTATACTTGAAAAATTCACCATTTGCACAAGTATTCAGGTGAAATGAGAGCACCAGTTCAGTACTTGTACCACTGGGCGTGTTCAGGTACATGAAGACTAAATTAAAATAGAATCAGAATTTTTTGAACTCTCACATCATATTTGTGATAATGTAAACATATATCAGTGTTACAGTTCAATATAATTACACCCAAATAACTCTTCTAAAATTGAAAACTACGTAACAACTAGTCAGTAGTTGCAGTTAATACAAATAATATCAAATATCCATTTAAATGACACACCCATTCATAGTCAAAACAGCATTCTTAAAGAGGCTTTTGGTTCTAAAACTAATTTATGCTTTGTTTTGCACAGGTTCAACAGTAAAACCACAACATTAAGTATCTCATATGCATGCAAACATAGTTTTCAAGGGCGATTTGCCTGTAACTGAGCTTGGTGGTTTTTTTGAAGGTTTCTTATGGACTTTTGCAAACAGTAAGCATAGTACCTTGTAAGACCAAGCTGTTAAGCAGAGCCATTAACTGAGAAAATCAAAGGACCAGCTTGTATTATCAGTAAAATATCTGTGAAGCTCTTTTTCTGAGATGGAAAGCACTTATCTGGCACCTTTTTGATATAACCCAAGTTCTTCCTAATAAAGACATTCAGGTTCAATGAAGTGGGACATCAGGTAAATTATTTCTAATTTTTAATCCTAGAGAGAGATGTTACTGTTGGATGGGAGCAGGGTCACATAATTACCAACGTAGCTGGCATCAGGAATCAACCTCTTAGGGTTTTCAACTAAGAGTATGCTTCAGAAGCAGAATATTAATGGTCATAGGAAGGAGGCTTCCTTTCCTTTGGGTGGATACTCCTTCTGAAAATGGGGTAACAGAGGCTCATGACATGAAATGTGGGACAGACCTATCAACTAAGGGTAACTCCAGTGAAAAAATCACAGACTTATACTCACTTACTACTGAATTTCGCTTTCCAGGCAGACTCCCCTCTCTCTGAAGACTATGCAAAGGCAGATGAAAGGGATTAGACCCAGCTGCTTTTATTTCCTCCCACCCCAATATAAAGAGGCTGCTCAAGTCAATGCCGTTATGCCAACAGTGTCAGGTGTGGCCTACCAGTTACTCTGGCAGCCTCCTCTTATCTGAGGTTGCTTCCATATAGCTTTAGAGAAAGTGCCAGTGAAACAGCCCAGAAGTTTCCCTTCTTTAAGGAACAAATGTCTACTTTAAGCAGGCAACAGGATGTACCAGAATCTCTAAGACACATTAGCAAGTTACAAAAAAACAGCCTTTAAATGAAATGGTGTGGTGATCAGAAAATTAGCATAAAGTGGGTGCCAGCAGAACCCCCCCCCAAATATAGCTGATGTAAGTGGGGAAAAAATTACTTCTTTCACTAGAGTAAATTAATTCAATAAAGAAATTCAATAGCTTTCCTTTCCTCCCAAGTCTGGAAAAAAGATATTTGGATAACAGGTTGGTATGTATGAAAACCGTTAAAAGAATGGTGAACATGGAATTTCATAGTGAAGTCCATGGTCCATACTCAGTTCCTATGAAAGTTTTCTCCCTTGCGCTCCAGAATTTCCCAGTTCATTGCACAGTTTCACTGTTCTACTGATACTTAATTGCTCTGGCTAGTCCCTGAACTGAAGATAGAAAGCTACCTTCAACCAATTAAGAATGACATGGTTATAGAAGTCTTTGAATATCAGGAAAGAGACATATTACTAGTATCAGTGCAAATGATATTGTTTAATTAAAAGATTTTAAAGGAGACTGGATAATTCAAATTTTTGTTGTTTCTAAGTAGCTTGGCATATTATTACAGCCATAGAAAATTACCGTAACGAGTAGGTTAAAAATTTTGTACCAGCATTGTTAATTCTACAAGAACAATTGATTCTGACCAGACTATTTAAATATCTTTTTCAATTTTTTTGTGGGGAGTCATTCTTGGTGGAAAATAATCATTATGATGTGCATTTAGAGAGCATAGTCCACATTTTCAGTTACATCAGTACAATTTTAGGGTGGTTTTCTTAAGAGTTCTTCAAATTGTGATAAAGTTTACTCCTGAATTTAGTAAGCTTGCATGTAGGCAAATCTTAAGAGATGTTTGAAAATACTCCTCCTTAGGGCTGTGATTTCTTTCCACTTAACTGGTGAAACTCCACTGAGCGTGATTCTGATTTGATTAACGTTAAAGTCAGTTGAGACTTCTGCTATAAGTGAGATGTACAATAATCTCCAATTACTTTTGGTTTTCACTAAAATAATAGAAATTACACTCTGTTGGGCTGATTTGTTTAGCTGCTCTTGTAGATTTCAAGGACTGAATTTTATCCTAGAAAAATCTTAGCTGTAGTGCAGCCCAAGAGCGAAGCTGTAATCCCTAGTGTCGCTCTAACAATGTATTTGGCTCAGTAATGTCATCAGATATTAAAAGAAGGTGTAAAGGAGAAGGTTACAGGATATTCTACAGGATATCCAAGGAATATATCTCTCTGAAATATCCATTTTGTTTGAAATGCCTATGAAATTTGTATGAAACTCTCATGGAATTTCATTGTGTGAAAAAGATACAGATCGTTGCAGCTTTTAATTCTCATTTGCTATGTATATTTATATATACATAAAAAGAAATATTTGCTTTAAGGAATAAATGCTTAGTTTTCCTATTTCTTCATTGTTTACCCACTCAAATTTTTTTTTTTTCCTCTTCAGAGTGATGGCTTTACTGTTTCCCATCCTCAATAAATCCCCACCTACTTTTTCACCTGAAATATATATCCTTCATATTGAAAGAGCTTTAATATTATTTTGAAAGGCACTCTGTCAGTATACCCATCTTCTGGGGAAATCTATGCTCAGAAGTGGAGCCTACTGTCAAGGAAGCCAAAATCTTAAATATGTACTATCATATACTAGGATGCTTTCTGGACCCAGCAGAAATCTACACTTCTGGAAATATAACATTTTTTTTTACATAAAATTCCTCATAGTTCCACATTTATTTTCTTTCCTCTGAATCCACAGGAGACCTATGACATATATACATATGTATATATGATATGCGATAATTTTGAATGACATCAGAATGATTTCGAATACGGTAAATGTTTTATTTTGGTGGTGGAAAGCTGCTAGAACTCATGGTATGGATTGGACATTATCATGTGGTGACTTATGTAAGAAAAATAACACTTCTGAAATAAATGTGTTCCCCCTCCTTCATACAGTTTTCTTGATATTTACAGCAGGTCCTTACAATTTCTTTTCATACTGCTGATCAGGAATCAGCTATCTCAGATATGATTTTGGGCATATGTGTGTCAAGACAGAATTTGCATTTCTGGTCCTCATGCTGATGGATTTCTTCTGAGCCATGTACTTCAGACAGAAAACTTCTTCAACAGCCATGTTCTGCTGCATTTTTCTCCTTAGGGAACATTAATTATCACATTTCAACACAAAGATGAATCTGCAGCTCCAAATGCCATATTCTAGGCTTGCTAGGTATCACCCACTGAAGTGCGAGTAAATTGTTTGCTTCAATGCACCACAACTTTTAAATACATAAAGATACCACCCTTCTGATTAAAACATTTAATGTATAGTTCATTATGATATTGAACACAAATTTGAACAGATTAACCGTGAAATATAAAGATAGTTTAAATATTTATTGGAACATATACTTGTAGGCATAGGTGCATGGGTTACACACAAGAACTTCACTGCAATATTTATGGTGAACATCAGCCACTATTTAACTATATTTATGAGGCTCTTTAGAAAAAAAAGTCAATACAGAACAGATATGATGTGTAGTTACTGCTCTTTAGAGCACTTTGAAAAGCTTTATATTTAAAGTTCCTTAATTTCTTTAAAAAGGTAATTCTCATTTAAAAAAAAATCAGGTAAATTTTATATAGAATATTTTTAAAATTTTTGTGCTGATCATTTTGTAAATTATACGAGACTGTCAGAATGTTTGGAACCTGTTAAATGGAGGATAAATTTTTCAATGTTATTGATTTTTTCTTTTTTATCAGTAGAAGAAACTATGAGATTGAGCAGGGAAACGTAAGTTATCCATTCTTCTGCTGTAATGTCACTTAGAAATAATTTCAGTTACCTGAGCTTGGCAACCCCATTCTGTTTAAAACTCCTAAATTAACTCAGTTAAATTCTAGCAGTAAGTCTTTCAAATAAGCTGCTATCACCCAGGATATATAACTATGTGAACAAGTACAGAGTCAAGAAAGCCCTCCGTCCATGATTTGTGCTTGCCAGGCAAAAGCCAGCTGCAGTTGAGAAGGCATGTAACTGAATCCATGTCAACAGGGCACCGAGCCAAAAATAACAAGCTGTGCTAGAGCTCAGTGCTGTACCAAAGCATTTACATGGCTTCTGGACTGTTGGTGGCTCAGGTCGAGGAAGGCTGGAGGATGCGTGGCTTTCAGACCCGCTTTGAAGCAGCACACACAAAAGCAGATGAGGATAGGCTTTTCAACAATCCCGGGAGGATCAGAGAGTGTAAGAGGCCAAAATTATTTTCGTTCTTTGAAAACAGAGCAAAACCGAAAGTCATCACAATAAGATGAATTTGTGGTTGCGTTGAGGTTAACGAGTGAATTCCACATAGTTTGATGTTAGGGGAGGTTATTGGCACAAGGTAATATTTGTGTTGCGTGACACAAGCACTACATAATTACTTAGCTATAACATACCATTTTAATGCTTATGATTGTTTAAAGATTTATTTAAATTACTTTTATTTTTCAGTGCCCTATTTTTCCAGTTGTCAACTGAATTGTGTGATCGATAATTAACAAATTAGTGGCGTCACTTTGGTTTTACAGATATTGTATGATTGCTTGTGCAATACAAAACTTGCCCTCTTTTGGCAAGGAAGTTGACAAGTATATAAATTGACATTCTGAAGTGTTTCTTCAGCATTTATACACAGTATACCGAATACCATCACATCATAAGCCTGTAATCTAATACAATAAATTGTAGTTGTACTATCAATCTTTTGGTAGAAACACTTATTGCTCAGCTAGGTATCATTTAATAGTTTGTTATGGACCTGAGTGACTCATGTATGGTTTAAAGCTGCACATAATCTCTAAAGTAATAGAACAGGAGCATGAACACAGTGTTTAGGTATAGAATGAGTAATATATATAGTCAAAGGTAGGTTGTTTACATAGAAATAAACTATAGGTAAAAATATGTATAGGCTTAAGAGAACTGCAATAGTAGAAGGAAGTAATACATGTCACTTTATCTTATCGTAACTGAATTAAAAATCCCTTTCATTGCTCACCAAAGGAAAATGAAAAGGAGAGGAATTTTTTTGAAAAAATAAAGAAACTGAGTGTTTTACATTAGGTGCCGTGTAATCTTAGTTGTATTGCTATTCATCACAAAGTAATTCTGCATGGGAAATCTGAGAGGTATTAACTTTTGACGAGGCTTATAGGTGGAAATGGTAGTTTTATTAGACCACCTACAATAGCTGGAGAAAGCAGGCAAAATTTGTTTGGGCACAAATTTGTTTTGGGCAAACAAACCCTTTTCGATGTCTGTTATGAGCAGCAGACTTCAAGGTTTGCTTCAAATTCAAACAATTGCTCTGAGTAGCATATTCCAGTAGTCTAATAAAAACGTGAACCTCATTTACAAAACTTACCTTGCCTACATCTTTTCACCACCACAGCTGTGACAACTCTACTGCTAAAGTTGTATACAGGTAGGTGATTCCCAGGGGGAAAAAAAGGAATTCCTAAATATTTCTGGATGCTTATCAGAAAATAAACAAATGCCAGTACAACCAAAAGCTTGCGGCTCTTCCTAGAATTAGGCTTAGCATCTACAGAGAGTAATGGATCAGGAAACAAGTTTTGTATAGTTCTAAAGTTATAAGACAAACTTCTACATGGGCTCTCAGCTTTATGTTATATCCTCCTTTATGTCAGCTGGTTTTGTACATAGATCAAGTTATATGACCTCAAGTACTGACAGATGTCTCAGCACTGTGACAGCTTCTGAACTTTGCTTCTGCCTTTCTCTAAGGGACGGTGACAGCTGTGTTAATATTGATAAAGCTTCAATAAAATCTTTGTGAGGAAATTATGCAGAGTCTCCCAATTTATATTTCCAACTAAATGACAAATAGCAGGTGTGTCTAGTGAGATCATACTGGATTTTGTATTGCTTGCCCATTTGGAAAGGTTGCCTCACCCCTCCTTCCTCTCTCAACACCAGGTCCCTGCCCTGTCAACATCCTGTCCTAATTCTGAAGGTACGTTGGTTTTCTTCCCTTTTCCAGTCTCCCAAAGAATAGCTACACAATTAAAGAAGATGGTGATACTTCAGCCATTCATACTCTTCAGGGCAAATTACATAGTAAAGCTTCTTAAAAGTTTTTTATTGCTTGTATTTCCAAAATAAGATTAATTCATGATATAATCTCTCAGAATTTTGCAACCACTTTTGTTACTGACCTCACCTACCTCTAAAGGAATTGAACTTACAATTAAAGATTGAAATAGTTGCAAATGAATTAAATGCTGAGCTCCTTTTTTGTCCCTTTGTTCCTTTCCAGCACCCTCCTGCTTTGCTATATTTTCACGTATTATGAATATGTGTTATCATAACTGTTTCGAGGTCACATGTTTCAACAGCTGATGTTAGCATAGTTTCAGGATAGTCAGTAAAATGAGGCCATTTTTGCCTGGTTGAGGATATGGTTCGATGTCGAGGGATATTTTTTGTTACAAGCAACTGGAGTTTGTATATATATAAACCCTTTCCATCCATTTGAACAAATATACACCATTATATTTGCAGAAGAAGTATTGTGATTATCAAAACATAGTAATCAGTATTCCCATATAAACTGGATAAATCTAATAAAAAATTAAAATGCGAAAAGAAAAATGTAGTCAAATGATTAGATGACTGGTGACTGGTGTTTCAACTATGTCCCACGGCACATCGTTAAACATTAAATGTAGCTAATATATCCAAGGTAATTTTTGGTGAATATAATTGTTAAGCCTTTTAAAATAAAAATATTAATGTCTAATTATTGCATAATACTTGCAAAGTTTTTGTTTTGCTAAAATCTGCTTTCCAGATCAACTACTAATCAAAATATATATTAATAATATTTATGTTTTCATCCTTTTATACAAAAAGACCTTCAGTGTTGTACATACTACATCATGTATTCTGTGTATAGAATAATTTAGAAAAAGAATTCCTTAATATTCATAAAAATGATGTATAACATCAAGGTTCAGTTACTATAAAATGTCATTTTAAGATAACTCCACCCAAGACATGTACCGTTAAGGAATAAGATAGTAATAATAAGTAATAAGGAAGTCATACATACAAGGTACTGTAAAGAAAAACACAACAAGGATCAGCCATCCAACAAACAAAACAATCCTATAAAACAAAGAAATCAGTAGACCGTTTTTCATTCTACTTGCTTAAAACTTCTCCTAAGCAAGAAGATTTACAGCTCCAGAACACACGTAACACTTTAAACAGTATCCCACCTATAACCAGGTACACAGTCTCTCCAGAGAGTCTGATATGAAGAGGAATGAGACACTACAGGTTTGTAATTACAGTCTTTACATCACATGAACTTTCTAGGTGTGGAAACACTAAATCAGCCAAGACACCAAGGAACCTGGAAGATTGTTTCTAATTTAACTACTTAGCAAGTATGACCATGCAGATTGGATTTCTGATTTATACTAAGAGTAGGCACACCCTGACAAATGCTTAAGATGAATAGAACTGTATTATGCATCATATGTAACACAGATTTAATGGCTTTTAATGACCAGCTTCTTATCATAAAAATATATTTATATGATGTCTGTGAACAAGTATCCTCGCAGAAAAACCTGGTGTTTATTTATACAGGAAAAGTCTTGACCCTACTGCACATATTCCCTCCAGGAGAAAGAAAGTAAACATGGCTGGTATTCTTTACAAAAAGAAACAAAAAAGAGTAAAAAACTCTGAAATAAACCCCACACTTCTCTTTGGCGTTCATTCTTCCTCGTTCCTTTGTCCAATTCTTGTCTCAGATATAATCAAAGTGATTAATATACAAGGAAAATCTCAGGGCAAATGTGATCACCTGATAGCAGAGACTTGCTGAAGTCAGTGCTATTCAGATTTAAAACTTACATCAAGCTGGGGACTCGCCCTGGACAGATTATCTCCAGAGAGTCTCTGTTGAACAACATCATGCTTTTTGCTGTGCCTGGTGGTTTAGACTACAATTCTTTGAGAACAGAAAAATGCATACCTCAAAACGTGGCTGTTATTTCATCCTGAATGCTTTCTATAACTGTAGCCTCCTTTATCACTGCCAAAGCTTTACATCTCACAAAACCAGGAGACAAACTTTTAAAAAGGTCAGCCTGTACTTTAGGATACTTCTCCTTACCTTGATATCCATGAAATATTTACTTTAAAAACATACCTACCTCATGTTATCAGTGCAAAAAGATTTACATTTATTTGCATTACTTATACATACATTAAAGTATACTGATGGCATTAAAAAATAAAGAAAATCATGTAATACCTTTACTTTTACCTATGGATTTGGTGAAATGGTTCCATGAAGAAAGCATTTCCAGACAAAAAGAGAATAAAGAAGGAGAGAAACAACAGTAAGAGTCATGAGTATATGTAAATGCAATAGTATCTGAACATGAAGAGACAAAGTATAAGGTAAGTGTCTGGAGACAAATGGAGATGCAATCAGTGTCATATTAGGGATTTAGTTTATTTTTTCTCCAATCATGTACATGCAGAGAAACACAGAAATAACCCATGCTTAGATAAGAAAAGAGTGACACAAAAGTAACATGGACAATGGGTTAGGAGGAAAAAAATGACTGATTTTGTTAGGTTGCAAAACTGTACTCTCAGCATTCCAGAAGCCAGGAGCAGGTGCTTTCTGCACATTTCCAATCAGCCATGCATTAATGTAAATGGACTCTTCAATGTCTACAATGTGGCAAGCTGAGTATCTTCCTTCAGGAGCTATCTGAAGAGTGCTCTTGTGCTTCGTTTATCTGTTACAGAATCACCCGTAATTGTATTTTCTGATAAATACATGAAATTTTCTTAATCACCTTCTTATTTCTCTCACCTCTTTTCAGTTATTATATTGCAAGATGGGGAGTTGAGGAGGCAGGAAGGACAAAAGCTTACGGAGCAAACAAAAAAAAAAATTTATAATGAAATAAGAAAAGATGTGACTAAAACCATGTGTTTATTTGCAGCCAAAGACAGCTTTCAAGCATTTGCCCATCGTTTGCAGTGATGGATTCAAAGCAGCTACAGAACAAGAAGAAACAATGAAAGCAGAGTGGAAAAGGAACAGAGCCCATACCTTGGTCGCCCATCATCAGGTGCGCCAGACCTTGAAGGGAAACAAGAGCACAGTCAGCAATGAACAAGGGAGCACGGGAAGGTGGTGTTGTCACAGTGACAAAAATGTTTTGTGACAGGCATCTGTTTCCTATGAGATGTCTGTATCACAGAGGGAAATCAAAGAGCATTTTTCAACCACTGGTTGGAATGCTTTGGGCTACGAGTAACAGAACGGCAATTCAAACACTGGGTGCTGTTTTATTGTGTATTTCTTCTGTGCAGTAGTTGGGATGACAGAAAATAATCAAATGCTTTCAAATCCAACCAATTCCTTTAATATTCCATCTGTCTTTATTGTATTTTGATTAGATTGCTTTGAACGCTTTGCTGGGAGGACTTCCTGTCCTCTACATGTGAAATGATGTTAAAAACCTGGAGAAGTGTAAACCTGAAAAATGGGCTGGGTCTGATCTTTTTCCCCTCATAAAAATGAGCATTTCAGGTACTTAAATAAAATTTCTTCATCACATTGAAATGATAATGCAAGGGATGTCTCCTTATTTGTGTGAAACGTGACAGTAGAAAGAATTTGTTCCAGAGAAGGCAAATTATTACATATGCAATATAAAATACATAGCAAAAAAGAAAATTTAAGTGACAGCTTCTGAAGCTACTTCATAAATCTGTGAGAAATAGATTTTGCTTTATATTTGTATTGTGAGATGAAATCCAGTCATACCCGTATAAGTCTAGTGACATTTCAAAACAGATGTCCATAATAATAATCATTCAACCAGAGCCAGATTTCGTCACTCTTTAACCAAAAATATTCAGCTTTTTTAATTTATGATAATAAAATTATACTTATATTTTCACTGAGAATAGTGTGATGTAGAGAGAATGTTTTTCTAGAAATATGAAGGTTTTTCACATTTTATGTCTGGTTTAAAAGACAGGCTTATTCTTGTTGAACTTAGCTGTTTTAGGATCCATTTTAGAAGTTATTAATTGCTCATGTGTTAAATGTGCTCCTCTTCTCTAACAACTACAAGAAGTGATACATTATTTTCTTATTTGCAATTAATTAAAATTAATTCACACAAAGAAGGTGTGCAATAAAATATCCTGCTCTTTATTGGAAAGCAGACTTCCTAGAGAGTTCCTGTGATTTCTAATTCACAAAGAAAATTAGGTGCACAAATGACTCATAGTACTTGGGGGGAGTTCAGAGAAGATACTTCTGACTGCAATCAGTCTTAAAGGATTTTTATCTTACCAGTTTCAAATCTCAAGTGATGTTCCAAATAGACTAACTATGGTTTTGCTGAATTAGTGCTTTTTCATGTCGCCCTTTTTAGATGCGTAGTTAAACTGAAGGGTCTGGTGTGCCCCATCCCTTGTGCAATAGATTCTGTTTCCAAATACAGTGCCTGCAGCTGGTGGGATTACCTGGGGTTTACAGCAATGTCAGTGAAAGCAGAGCGTGATCCTGAAGGGATGCCTACGTAAGCATTGCTTGGGAAACATCACACAGCTGTTCTGTAGTTCACAGCTTGTGAAAGAGAGTAGAAATGTTTTCACGTGTTTTTTCTCTGCAAGTGTTGCTGCAAGAGAGGCATGCTGAATTCACAGAGGATAAAGACCCACAGTCAAGCTTCATTCTTTTAATGTCGAATGTCCTTGCTTGGATCCCTTGCTGCATGGAATTCTGGAAGTATTAGTCTCTTAATGTGATTATTTAGCTTATCTTTTGGCTTTTAGCTTTTCGTGTTGGCAAATATAGTAAGAAGTCTCTGACTTTTGACTTGGCCCTAACTGTATTAGATGGAGGGAAGATGAAACTAGTTGAACGTTACATGTTTTTCTTTAATAAAATTGTGACTTTTCAGCAGCTACTTTGTGAGCTCTTTCAGCTCTTAGAAGGTACAGAGCAAATCGCTGTTATGTCTCCTAGGGGAATGCAAAGAAGGTAATCATATTTAAAATAGCTTGCATTTAAATATGATCTTTCTAGCTATAAGGGCCTAAACAAAAGGCCTAGATTCAGGAGATTACCGCTGCTTGATAGGTACTATTTTTGCTGAAATGATATGTGAGATTGGTCAGTTGTAAATACATGATTCTTAAATAATTTGAAAAAAATCATAAATGGCAGAAGTGCCTTTTGAAAACATCATGGAAACTACTCGAATTTTAAGAGTCACTTACAGTGCTGTTCAACTAAAAAAGGAAGTCAAGTGAATGTAAAAAACCCACACCGCTCAAACCAAACATCTATCAATTAAAAAATTTAGTACTAGTCCTCAAGACACTATTTTGTTTGACTCTGTATGTTACTTTATTTGTGAAGCAGTAAGGTTACTTATACTTGCTTGCTAAAAGCACATAATGATACTTACCTTATTTTCTATTTTTGCAATCTATGGATGAAGGCTATGGAAGAGTGAAGATTTACTATTACTGTAACTGTGCAATCCACAGAGTGGTTTAAAATGATACAGATAAATCTGCCATGATAGTAATCACTGCTAGATTTTAAAAATGACAGTCTGCTTATAATAGAGAATACCTCAATGGATAGTCATGGAAAGTTCTAGCCTTAACTAGCCATGTATAGGCATACCATACATTGAAAATTCTCATTTGTGCACCATTACTTCATGTGGAATGATAAAAGCCTTTTCTTTGTGAGTTAGGAATTCAAGATTTAGTAGGAATGCCTCATGTGTGATTCACTCCATCTTTATACTGAACTTGGTTCTGAGAGGAGAGAGTAAAGGGGCACAGGATGGGACAGTGGAAGCGGGTATGAAGATAGGATATTTTCATAATTTGGTGTGTGAGTTCCATGCAGAGCACAGGCCAAAACGAAGTTTAAACATGGCAAACCTGCAGTGAACATGTTCAACCCTAGCACAATTTTAGTAAAATGAATAAAATGTAGCCTTTTCATACCAGCAATATATACAAAATTAACTCCGTGAATACTAAATCTTTCTGTTTTCTTATGTAGCCTAACTTACAGAGATGCTCAGATAGCACAGAAATCAAAGATGAAAAATTATAGTTCTACTTCCAAACTGTGCTTTGGATACACCATTCTATGCTTCCATTCTTTACATATACTTCCCTTGTAACTTTAATGTATGCATAAGTATCCAGACCTGTGTTGTAATAAATTTAAGGTCACGCCTTCAAGAATTAGATTCAGGTAAAGTCTGGATTAACTGTTATCCAGGCTTTATCTTGTACTGCTGTGCATAAATGAATACGTGAAATGAAATTGAACTTCCTTATCTAGTTATACGGATCCTAATTCACATTTGAGACTCATGTTGACACCAGTAAGAGTTTTATGCACAGATCAAATATAAGATTAGGTACTTATTTCCAGGCTTTTATGTTTTTCCGTTAGAATTCCTGTCCCAGTGTTGTTGAATACATTTTGATTTCACAATAAAAAGGAAATTGTATTGATATGTATGTGTGTGACTGCACACGATTAAAGCATCTGAATTGTTTAAATTTTCTTTCTCCTACTGGTAACATATATTTTAATAAAATTACACAGCATCATGTATGTGCTAAATCTGAGCACCTCTCTTTGCCCTTGAATACAGTAGCATAGAGAAATGCAGTATCGATACTTCTAGGCTTTTTTAGAAAATTGCAGCTGAACAGGCAGGCAGTGGCCCATGGTGACTTGAATCCTGAATGAACTCAGGCCCCTGAGTGGGGCCACTACAGGACCCTGGGTCAGAGCCATGCCAGGGCCGTCACTTTGCATATGAGTTAGCTTACAAAGTCCTTGATTTAAAAATAGGTTCATAAGTTTGGAAAAAATAAAAGTTATTACTCGGTTTAGATAGATAAACTAATTTTTTCAAGTAGATAATTGGTTATCCAGTATGCAAAGATTCAGCCCAGAGAGACTTTTAAAAGCACTTGTACATAAAAAAGCACCTTGGCTTATAAGCAAAAAAAAAAAAAAAAATTGATTCCCAGCAATAACTGATCTGTGAAGCATATTCTGTACCTTTAAAACTATGAGAGAGATATATATGCACGCAACAGGTTTTACCAGCTAATAGACTTACTTACCAATATTCAGGCTAGATGGCATTGTGCTTTAGTTTCCACTGCCCTGTGCCATACTTTCTTTAAAGGGACTTAATTACATACCAACAATATTATTAAAATCACATGCTGCTTCTTTCACAATGTTCAAAAGGCAGAGTGCATTATGTTGAAAAGTTAGACAGAAAAACTTTATTCCTAAAACTTTGTGCTGTAAAGGATATTACAGGAAGCAAGATTTGTAATATTAAAGAACAAAGCGCTTTCCATTTTCCTAAGCAATTAAAAGATAGGTATTTAACATGCATTACGTTCTTATGAGGGGGATTTATGCTGCACACTAATGAAACAAATAGTTTCTTGAAGTGTTTTTCATACAGAACATGAAAAGAAATCTGTCCTTCTGCAAATCTCCTGAATGATTTTGAAGGGTGATATCAGTCATATGAGTATAAATCCCATTGTTTCAGTGGGGATATTCTGGAATTTCATGAATAAGGCCAAGATTAAAATGGAGCTTTGCTTGTGTTCTGTATGAAAAAAGAAATCACACTTATTTAATAAACTTGTATACCTTTATGGGTAAAAAAATGCAACTTACCGTACTGAATGATATGCGTACTTTTATAACATTAAGCAGAAGGGAAAAAACCCACCAAACAGAAGGGAAAAACAAGAGCTTAGGAAAATAAGGTAGAAAGCACCCACCTTCCACATAGTTGTCTTCTGTAAGCACATAACAGGGAAGGAGAGAAAAGGAAAACATTCATTAAGCAGCATGCAGACTGGAACTTGCCATTGCATGTCTTCATCATGCAAGGCATCAAACACAACATGCAAGTGCTCCACTGCTACAATCCAGAGGGAAAAACAAAAGCACCAGGGAAGCAGTGTTTCCTCTATTTAACAAAATTTACGTGAATTGAAATAAAACAATACTGTTTCCAAAGTGAAAAAATTGTACAGGATTTACTGCAGCTCCATTTACTGCAGCTCTTTGTAAATTCAACTATGATTAGTCATTAATCAGAGATCTTCTTGTAAGACTTTTTATAACTAAATATTTTAAAGCCATCAGTCATTTGTGAAAGGGATTCTAAGTTAATTTGCTTCTATTTTCCCATTCTGAATTTTCCTTGCTGTCCTGTATGAAGTAGATTATTTTAAACAGATCGAACAAGATAACTTAAGTTTTAGAATATGCTGTGAAGATGTTACCACAGGCAGCGTGACTGATCCTGTACTCATTACTGAGGCACTCACTCTGAACATTGGGTTAGATCTCCAAATCCCATGTGGAAAAACTGTCACTTAAACTGGGTGGAATACCTCAGAACTGTAGGATCATGTCCCACAGCATTTGTCAGCATCAGAAACTTGAACATCTTTAAAAAACAATCACTTCTTTGCCTGGTACAGCTAGCAAAGGCCACAGCAATCTCAGGGATGGGTTCTGCCCCCAGATTAGATCAAGGGGCATTTTACCTAAGTAAAGGCTCCTATTAACAAGCAATAATTTAGCCTTTCATCCCCAACCCAGCATCAATATGGGGCACAGGAAAGCAGGTTCCCCCAAAACCTACAAAGCGAGAGGGGACTAGGAATTGAGCGTCAGCTAATGAAGTGGACAGAATTTGAAGTCAAGAAAGAGGCTCAGTGTCCTAGTACTCATGCCAGTCTCTACAGTCCTCAGCTCCTCCACTAGGTAGGTGATTTTGAGGGACTATGTCTCTGTTGCCCATTATGATTTTGACTGAGGAGAGGATAGGAGAGAGTACAAAGATATCTCAGGGGAGAGAGAAAAATGGGAACGGTAAAATAACAAAGGAAAAACGACACGGAAGTCAAGGAGATGGACTGTGCGAAACCAACAAAGAAATGGGGAAGGGTGACAACACAGCAGTTGGACTGCTTGGGAGATCTCTTCCTGCAATTTGTGCCGCCTCTGCCAACACTTCCTGGGGAGCGAGCACTCAGAAGCAATTGCAAATTGAAGCCCAGTTCTCTCATGACAGGTCATTTCTCATGGAGTCTTCCTATAGGAAAATACCTTTTCATGTGACTATTAAGAGATGTGATCTAAATTAATTTGGATATATCGTAAACCAGGAATCAATAAAACAAGTTACACAGAACTGGGCTCAATGATATTTCTTAAGCATAGCAGTTTCCTGCCAGAATGTGTCACTTTTCGTAATGAAAAGCGTTTATAAGTTAATGCCACAAAACAATGAAAAATCTCATCATAACTAGACAGTATTCCAATAAATAATTTGAAAAGTTTACCACTTTAAAAATAATAACTACTATAAACGATGAATACTAAGGGTTTAAGTCTCTCAGTTTTTAGTTGCAATACCCATAGGCCAGACCAGATAAAGTTATTTGGTGTAAGATATTATAAATTACCTTTTCCATGCACACACTCTAAATTTAGACTTCTAAAATCTCACTGCCTGAACTTTTAGTTTATTACGAAAGTGCAAAGGGTACATACTGTTTCATGCATTTAGGAAAATAAGAGGCTGAAAAGAAAAAAAATATGAAAAGCAGTATGCCTCTTGTGAGTAAATACCTGAAGATCAACAAATCAAATAAAGGTCACCGAGAAAATGAAAAACACCCATTTTCACAAGACAAAGATATTATGTCCTATATGCAGTGTAAATTATAGTGATATTTGGGCTATTAGAAATAGCTACTTATAGCTAAACTTTTCTGGAAGAGCCTTCTTCCTTTAACTGCATAGAGTAATTCCCTTTCTTTAGGTACAAACCCACTCAAACTTAATAAAAAATAAATTATTTATTTCAGTTGTAGTATAACTCCAGGTTCCTTCATCTAGTCCTGGTTACCGCAGTGTTGGTGTATTTATTGCAATACCAATACTGCAATGACATCCTTTTTGGTGGCCATATTTAGCTTAACATGATTACTCAAAACCAACACATTAACTTGCTAAAAGGCCATTTCTGTTGCTCATGATGTCAGAGTCAAAGGGAGAGTTCTGAAAATGACATCACAGGCACCGTCAGATGGTTAAACTCATCTGGTTACAGGGTTTAGCATATTTTGTTTTATATCTTGGGCCCTATTCTTAGCAGTGAATGGTATGTCTTTTTTGGTGACTGTCACATGAAAGATTTACACTAGCTGAGCAGCTTCCCCTAAATGTCTGATTGATTAAACTTTTAAGTGATAGTAAATTAAACTGTCAAAGCATTTTGAATTAAATAAAATTGAAAGTGTTGAATACCTGCTCTGTGAATAAAACCATGTACATAGTCAAACCCCTATACATGAGTAAACGGCATGAAAATTCATTCCTCCATACGTTTTTGTCATGGTAAGTTAAACCATCTTAAACAGTTTTGCAAACTAAGAAAAAAAATAGTTCAGCTTTTTTATGGTACTTTACGAGGTTTTTACATTAGATTAATGTTGAGCACTATTATTTATTTAAGGTGTTTTTTTTCTGATGGCCGATACATTTCCATATCACTAACACTTTGCCTGACTTTCCTGATTCCCATTTTCTTGGCATGGCTTATTCTTCTAAGCAGAGACTAAGAAGCCAGAAGACCCAAATTCTAACTTTGCTTTTATTCATTTTGCTTACTCGCACCACTCTTAAAAAAAAAAAAAAAAAAAAAAAGCCATGTATACTATCAACGTCTTAATTTTGCAGTTTGGAGGGAACAAAATTCTCCTCATCTAAATCAAGAGTAACTGTGTTTATGTCATTACAGTTGCACTGGTGTAAAATTTATGTACTTGCAGGAGAATAAAGCCGTATTACATATGTCTGTCATTGCTGATGATTTAGCCACCCATAGTCTGAATTTACCCACATTTACATCCATGCAACCTGGGGGACCTTATTGTCTGCTGAGTAGCTCTGTTGGCATCGGTGAAACCAGAGGCTTTCAAGACCCAAAGTGCTATCTCCTAGCTGCTGTAGGCACTGGCACAGAACGGCTCTCAGCCTTTTCTGTACCAGCTGGTCATACCAATGATTTTCACCAAAGCACAGCCCAGGTATGAGACAAGGGTCTAAAAGAGACTGTCAACGCAACAGCAGAGGAGCAGAATGGCCTTACAGCCTCCACTAGCAACCAGATGACTGCCCAGACAGGTAATTTTCTCTTCAGCACTCTGACTTCTAGTAGATGTGAAAAGTCCTCTGTTTTCCTGTTACACCGAGCTACTCACTTGAAGAACTAGACAGATCTTCATCCACTCCAAATGCTTATTTCCTAGACCTTCCCCCACTCCCAACCAACAATGATACTAAATGACACTGCTAATTTCTGTGTTTACAGCCTAATTCCTTTGGCCAAATTCTGCTCTCAGCACTACTGGTGTAATCTGTTGACTGCACATATTGAGCCAAATATTCAGTTGATTTAAATCTGGTGTGACACGGTTGAAATCAATAGAAGTATACAACTTACACAGGCTGTGAAATTGGCTTATTATCTTCAGATGAATTGTCTCAGGCTGTCCCTACTGAGCTAAGAGCAGAATCTGCTCCATATTTTTCACAGTAAATGCCCAACAAATTCTAATTATTTTAGCATATTACTATGGTTCAGTGATATAAAAATAGGAATCATGTTTTTACAGGATATTTTTACTAATTCAAGAATCATCTTAATATTTGGTGATGCTTCATGGAAACCTTGATTTTTTTTAAAAAATAAGTGACTGTTTATAACTTTTGTGGTTATTTCTGCCATTACATTTTTTTCTTCTGCCAGAATATTTACACCTTAGCCACACACAGAGCACAATATTTTTCCTGACAATTATATAAGAACAGTATTTTCATGATAAACAGATGAAAGAGTACATTAGTATTTTGAAGTTACAGAAATAGCATTCTAGAAATAACATAGTAAGAAATAGCATATTAGAAGTGACATTTTTATAGGTGTTTTTTTCCTCATCAAAATTATAGTTCAAAATCACATTTGGCAACAATGAAGGGTATAATATACGACAGACATAGGTTATGAAATTTCATAAGATATTCAGTAGTATGAATAGTGGGGAAGTAGCCTGAAATAAAACTTATTTTTATGCAGGTGTCTTGCAATAAAAATGATGACTAGAAATTTAAGATGATATATTTTTAGTTTGTTTTCCCAAAGAATAATGCATTAGTGTACTTCTCCATAAATTTATCTGCTTAAAAATACTGTACTGGAAAATGTAATTTCAAGAGGCAGCTCCTTCTACGGTACTGCACCCAGCATCTTTTGGATAGTGTAACTTAGCCTTTCTCATCAGTTTCTCAAATTATTAGAGAAATTGTTTTATTTTACACGTGGTTCAAAAGAAAATATTTGGAAAGGATATGAAAACATGAAATATGTTATACAGCATGTTATAAAGCATGAACAGTCATAGTCTAAATAATGATGAACTAAAGCAACACATTGAAAATCTATGTCTATTAACATTGGTCTTCTCAAGTGCTGTGTACCTGATAAATTCCATTAGGATTATTTATATTTTTTTGAAATGTACTTTTGAAAACCACTGCAACTATTGATTGGAATTACTGACTGTAACTATGAATAATAAGAAATGCATTGTAAAGATACCTAGTACAGAACTCTCATTCTATTGCAACATTCTGCTTGAATATTGAATGAATAGGGAAGCAGCATTTCCTACAGCTGAGCTTCATGGAACAAAATTTGGGATTCGTCCACAAAATCTGCAAATCCACCAGAATCTAGGGAAGAAGGCCCAGGAATTGCTACATTTCCACATGGTCCCATTGGGTCTGAAATTAATGTACAGCCTCTCCGAGACTCCACACAGCTTTGGGTGGACCCATTCAGAGGACTTTCCAGTGCAGTGGGTAGAGATATAATATAACAGGGACTCCATTGATTTTTTTTTTTGGTGGAAGGGAGAAATTTCAGAATAACAGGAGTTTGGTTCTGTTCTAGCTCCATTTTCTATCTACATCTCTCTGAAGATCCCTTCTTTTCTGGAATGCCCTGTACAAGACTCAGGAGAAAGGTATGATACTGTCAGGACCATAGATGACCTGTCTTGACCAAAAATGAGGACGAGGCTTTCTGCCAAGTGAGCATCATTATGGCACAATTAGATGTTTCTCCCAGTTTTGTACAAGATAAAGCCATCAGCCCAAATTTGGTGCACCTCTGTAAATTCTGCTAACATCTGTGAATTTACTCTAGGTGAGGTCACCTTTTCTAGATAGTGCTATGTATTCCAAATGCATTGAGAATGAAATAATGACAAGATCATTTTAGTTAAGCTACTGTAGATGAGCTCCTAGTGTGAAGCAGCAACTAAGGGGGGCAGTACAAGTCTTGAATGCATGGGCAAAGTACTAACGAACAGAAAGAGAAAATGGCATTACTTTTTCTGGCATAACTAAAACCATTACTGTGCTGTTCCAGTGCTCATATATTTGAAAGGAAATAAAAAATGAAAGAATTTTCAGAAAAAAAAACTTTTCCCACTGTCATTCATGCCATTATAACCTAAGAAAACTCAGTAACCATGTCTTACAATGAAAGCTCTAAGATGCGCAATCTATTGAATATATCAAAGATGAGATGAAGAGGTGTCTTGAACCTAGTCTGTAACTATAAATGTGGGGAGAAAGATTCTTGATACCTGGAAGTCCTTTCAACCAGACAAATGCTGTGATTGAGAGTCAGAAAAGTTCAAACTGAAAATAAGATGAAAATTTTCAATAAAGATAAAATAAGCATCGGGAATACTGGGTAATTCTTCCCTGAAGTCTTAAGACAGAGCCTTTGTCTAACAGAAACTGTATAGCAATCACTGCTTTTGGGCTGAATTGTAGGAATCACTGGAAGAAATTCTGCCTTTTGTCATTTAGGAGGTCAGGTAAATATTTTCATAGCAGTACATTCTGGCCATAACTTTTATGAATCTATGAATTTTCTCTAGTCAAATGAGAACAGAAATCAAGCATAAAAAGCAGCAAATACTTTGACACCCTGTTAAACACAAAAATGTTCAAATAAATTGTTTTCGCAGAACCAATCTCTGCATCATTTGCACAAAGAGCTCACTGAGAAATATTTCCCATGAAGAATTCAAATATAATGGGTGAAAAAAAATCATTCAGACAAATCATTGCTATTGTTCCCAATGGGAAAATACCCCCCCCCCAATTTACTTCTACACCCTGTAATATTTTCTAATACCCTCTCCAGTTGTCTGCAGACAACAAACAGAATCAAAAGCGAGACACAATTAAACCAATAGTCTTTCTGAGGCAACAATTTTTTTGTGTTGTTTGATTCTTATGCAGCTTTATCACTTTTCTATCATTTATCATCACAAGTGTCTCAAATGTGAAATCATTCAACATTGCTTTAGTTTAATGCTGTTAATCTATGATTATTTTATTGTTACATATTTTTAGATATTGTATATCTGAATAAACTTGTGCTTCTTGAGGCCACAGTAGTTAATGAATAAGCACATCTTTGATACTTAAATCTCCTTTTTCTCAACTACTTCCTACAACAGACATTTTTGAGAAGTAACTTGTCCTCTTCTTTTAGTAATTTTTACCATACTTCTAAATAAACTTGTACTGACTCAGGGCAGAGATGATGATGTAGATATAAAAATGACTGCTTTTGAATTATATTACAATCCCAAGAAATTTGACTTTGGCCTTATTTTGCCACTTCATTAAATTTAATCCTTTTCTCCAAAATGGTTCTGGCTAGTTACAGATGTACTAAACTTCAGACCTGCTTGCAATATGTCAATGCTTTAAAGAAATTTGCATCAGTCACTGGGACAAATGTTCTTGCATGTGTGTCATGGCTGCAGTAACCACAACCAGGTATCAAAGGTGGAATCAAAGGGTTTTTAATAATTGAATTTAGTAATATTAATGATAGAAATAATGAAAGGAGAAATAAATCATTTGCATAAGTGAAGGCGAGTCAAAGAACCACACTCCCTCCTGTGTGTTTTAATTTCCATGTATAAGCAGAAAATGAAACAGTGTAAAACTATGTATTTCACTCAATAACCAATTATTCTTTAAGAATTGCTGCTCTTTTTCCATTTAGCCTCTGGTACTATTTCTCTGGATTGGAAATATTTATTTCCATTGAAAATCTCTGGGATTTGTGCACTTTGAATTGTGCTTTTAGACCTCTTCCTTGTAATCACTAGAGGTCTTATTTCCTATCACAGAGAATGGATAAACTAACTAGAATTAAGAACTGGCTGTATACAGTCTGCTTTACATGGCCTGTACATCTGACCGTAACTCCTCTTTTCTTCCTAGCACTATTATTATGCCTTTGGATTTTCTCCAATTTAGCCCTGCTGGATACATGGCATGAAAATATACTTTCAGGATATTCCTATCAAAACCTTTCATACAGAATTAACTACTCTGGTTGGCAGAAAGTAATGGCAAGAACAGAGTATGTCCTATAAAAGTGATGCAGGGTGACACAGGTATTTCTATTTTAAGAATACCTGTTTTGAAATTAATTTGAAAAATTCATAAAATAACTTATTTCAACAACTTCTTTAGGAAACAGTTGTGAAATGAAGAATAAAGATTTTTCAAAATTATTCATGCTTGTTTTGGTGTACATGAGAGTAGAAAATAGCCCAGTAAATCTGATTCCCTGTTGTGCTGTGCTTTGTGTAGTCAATTATGTCTATGCAAGAGGCTGCAAAATCAGGCCCCAGTTACTATCAGAAGAAATCAAATCCCTGTCCAATCATCCTTTCAGCAAAACTGTTCTGTTAGACCCATTAATACAATAGAATTAGCTGAGCTGACAGTGGGTAAAAGTGCTGTGCAGTGGTTGAATGGCAGAAGTAATTTTCCAGCTGGATGGCAGCTTTACAGAGGTGATGATCCAGTGGATAACATGAGCAGGAGACTCAAAGGAGGAGAGGTCACATTTTTTGTTCATGAGAAGGATATTCATTTTAGACAATGCTTCCTACAAGTTTTCTACTGGTTTTGTATTGTATGGTGAACCGGCAGGTATCTACACTTTCACAACCTCTACTGTGTAATTTCTCCTTTATAATACTTACTAAAGAGTGATGACATATAACTCCCCATCTGAGATATTCACTTAGGCCCTAACCCTGTAGCTGAATTTGTGCCTTCCCAGGCTAGTAAAACACCAAAATTAACAGGCCTGCATGCAAAGCTAGCCATATTTTTGTATTGACACGCTGTCTTTGTACAGAAGTGAGGAATGTTTGTGTGCTGTCAGTGATGCTATGACTTTAACAGAGGTGGCTGAAGACAATTTGGTATGAAGTGTTCTTGAGAGTTAGCAGTTAAAAATGTAGAAGATGCACTGCACACAATTAAAAATAGAGTAACAATATTCAAAATTACTTTGTTGTATAGTTCTTTTGCTAGTCAATACAAAATTTTTTTGGCTACTACAAAGATTCATTTTGTGGATGTGAACTGAGCTGTACCTGCCTTGGAAGCCTTTAGAATGGTACAGAACAAACTTTCTGCTCATTTAAATGGGAAATTCTTCTGAAGTGAGTGGAGCTGTACTCTGGAAGTCAGCATGCTGTAACTGAGTGTTTAATTTGACATCAAATTAAAATTTAATCACAGCTATCTGTGACTGTGAGTGAACAAAATAGATATCTTTATTTTTTTAAAGAACCGAACTTAATTTTCTCCTTTACTAGTCTACAATCATTTCAGTGCTAATGCTGAATGTTATTCTGACTAATTAGTAGTTATAGATAATGACAATGAAATTAATTACAAGAAATTTTATAATTTAAAAAATCATCATTTCTTCACTTAAAATCTGGTCATCATTAGCTGAAGGAAGAATTGATGTATTTTTTATTTCCTCCACAGATTTTACAGGAACTGAGCAACAATATGTTTTTTTGTAGCCACGTGAATGCCTGGATTGAGCTCCCAGGTGTACAGAGTACTTGCACACACGGCAAACACGAAACAGATGCTTTAGAACAATTCTTGATTTTCATTAATCACTTTGATATGAATTGGTTAAGCGGTTATTTTCTTGGCATAAGAATATATATGGTAACTTCTATAAGGCTACTAAGTGATGTAAAAAACTTGCAGGAATTAGTTTAGAAGGGGTTAAAAAGGTGGCTCCTGACAAGGAGATACTGTACCTGACGTGCTTTTGCAAAACCCTGATTGTATGTGTATTATGGCTAGCTACATTCATTTTTCATCTATGGCTATTCTTATCTCAGAACTGCACAATTAATATTTCTAGTCATAGTAAATATTTCAAGACAGTCACATTTTGGGGACATCTATAAAATGAACCCAAACAAAGTTAGAGCTAGTTGTCTTCCTAACAGGTTGATCAATATCACAGAATCACAGAATCGCAGAATCACAGAATCACAGAATGGTTGGGGTAGACAAAACCTCTGGACATCATCTGGTGCAACCTCCCTGCTCAAGCAGGGCCACCTAGAGCTGGTTGCCCAGGACAGTGACCAGATGGCTTTTGAATATCTCCAATGTTGGAGACTCCACAACCTCTCTGGGCAAGCTGTGCCAGTGCTCGGTCACCCTTACAGTAAAAAGTGTTTCCTGATGTTCAGAAAGCTCTTCCTATGTTTCAGTTTGTGTCCATTGCCTCTGGTCCGGTCACTGGGCACCACTGAAAAGAGCTTGGCTCCATCCTCTAGGCACTCTCCCGTCAGGTTTTTATATACATTAACATGACCTGTCCTGAGCCTTCTCTTTTCCAGGCTAAACAGTCCCAGCTCTCTCGGCTGGATGCTGAGAGATGCTCCAGTCCCTTCATCATCTTTGTGGACCTTGGTTGGACTCTCTCTAGTAAGTCCATGTTTCTCTTGCACTGAGAAGCCCAGAACTGGACACAGTACTCCAGGCTTGGCCTCACCAGTGCTGAGTAGAGGGGAAATATCACCTCCCTTGACCTGCTGGCGATGCTTTGCCTAATGCAGCCCAGGATACCGTTAGACTTCTTTGCCCCAAGGGTATAATGTTGGCTCATGGTCAATTTGGTGTCTCTCAGGACCCTTAGGTCCTTTTCTGCAAAGCTGCTTTCCAGCTGGGTGTCCCCCAGCATATATGGGTGCATGTGGTTGTTCCTCCATGTTCTTCTTGTTGAACTTCATAAGGTTCCTGTCAGCCCATCTCACCATCCTGCCAAGGTCCCTCTGGATGGCAGCATGACCTTCTGGTGTATCAGCCACTCCTCCCAGTTTGAGGGTTCTCCTCCTTACTGAGGGTAAACTCTGCCCCATCATCCAGATCATTAATGAAGGTGTTAAGCAGGATCAGACCCTCTATTGACCCCTGGGGTACACAGCTAGTTGCTGGCCTCCAAGTAGACTTTGTGTCACTGATCATCACCATCTGGGCTGGCCATTCAGTTTTCAAGCCACCTCACTGCCTGCTCATCCAGCCCGTACATCAGCAGCTTCCCTATGAGGATCTTACGGGACATGGTGACAAAGGCCTTACTGAAGTCCAGGTAGACAACATTCAGTGCTCTGCTCTCATCTACCAGGTCAGTCAATTAATCACAGAAGTTGGTCAAGCATGGCTTACCCTTGGTGAAGCCGTGCTGATTTCTCCTGACGATTTTCTCATTCTTAATGTGCCTGGAAGTGGTTTCCAGGATTACCTGTTCCATCATGTTCCCAGCAATCGTGGTGAGTCCGATCGGCCTGTAGTTCCCTCCTCCTTCTTGCCCTTCTTGAAGATAGGGGTGACATTTGCATTCTTCCAGTCTTTGGGTACTTGTCCCAGCTACCACGATTGATCAAAGATTATCGAGAGTGCCCTTGTAATGACATCTGACAGCTCCCTCAGCATTTGTGGGTGCATCCCATCAGGCCCCATGGTCTTACGTATGCCCAGTTTGTGTAAGTATTCCCTGACCCGATCCTTTCCACCAAGGGTACATCTTCCTTGCTCCAGCCTTTCCCCTTTGTTTCTGGGACCTGGGATTCCTGAAGTTTAGTCTTGCTAGTAAAGGCTGAGGCAAAGAAGGCATTCAGTACCTCAGCCTCTTCCATGTCCTGTGTCAGCAGGTCCCCTGTCTTGTTGACAATGAGTCCACAGTTTCCCTGGCCTTTCTTTTGCCAGTAGTGTACTTATAGTTGCCCTTCTTGTTGTCTTTGACATGCCTGGACAGATTAAGTTCCATCTGGGCTTTGGCCTTCCTAACTTCATTCCTGGATGCTCAGACAATGTTTCTGTATTCCTCTCAGGCTACCTGTCCTTGCTTCCATGCCTTGTATGCTTCTTTTTTGTGTACGGGTTTGGCTAGCAGCTCTTTGTTCATCCACACAGGCCTGTCTGACTTTGTATTTATTGGGATGGAACTCTTTTTGAGGTTATCCATAAATATTAACCGGGTTTCTTGGACCCTCTTCTCTCCAGGGCCTTATCCTATGGGACTTTTCTGAGCAGATCTTTGAAGAGGCCAAACTCAGCTCTCCTGAAGGCAAGTATTGTGAGCTTGCTTCTCACCCTCCTCCATGCCCTTAGGATCCTGAACTCCACCACGGTCACTGCAGCCAAGGCTGCCTTGATCTTCACATGCCCAATGAGCTCCTCCTTGTTGGCATATGAGGTCCAGCAGACTACTTCTCCTCACTGGCTCTGCTATCATTTGGAGGAGGAATTTATCACTGATGCACTCCAGGAGCCTCCTGGATTGCTTGTATCCTGATACGTTGTCCCTCCAGCAGATATCGGGGTGGTTGAAGTCCCCCATGAGAACCAGGGCCTGTGAATGCGAAGCTCCTTCTATCTGTCTGTAGAAGGCCTCATCCACTTGTTCTTCCTGGTCAGGTGGACTATAGCAGATACCCGGTATAATGTCATCTTTGACAGTTCTTGAAGACCTCCATATTACCTTTGTTCCTTTCTGAAACAAATTACTTGGATATATACTCTGATGCTAATCTTTAATCATTTTACATTTTTTTCTAAACCTACATCACCATCAGTGTAGGCCATGTGGAGATTATTTTTTGTATAGTTATGCTGTGATATAATTCATCTATCATAATACATCAGCACAGTGGAGAACTATTCCTGGGCTAAAACTTTACCAGAACCAATTATAATAATTGCTCATGAAAAGTTGTCTCTGTGGTGTGTTGCCCTGTAGTACATATTAAGGGGACAGTAGGGAATATTGTAATGACCTTTCATGGGACTGAGTCAAATAGAAATTTAGGAGGAAATTCATGAGAACATATAAATGTAGAGCTATAGATGAAAATATCTGAGGAGACATAAATATTATTGGTTGACTAATATGAAAAAATAAATCCATTAAATCTGTTCTGAATGTATTTCTTAGATACCATTCTTTTGAGGTTACATCTTAAGCATGATATAAAATGGTATTTCTTATATTATTAAAACAAAATTTTAATAATAAATGGACTAACCAAACTGTCCTACAGGGGAAATCCTTCTCTGTGAGGTAAATCCCAGTGAATAACAGAAATCTTGTTTGATTGTTGGCCCATTATTGAAATGAACACACAAAACACCTGCTTCCTAGTTTTTATTCATGACAAGGAGGAATAATTCTGAGGTTCCCAAAGTGGAAAAACTCCTACATCTAAGCCATAATTAAAATTTCTCTCTGGCAGCGTATTTATGCCATTAGGCAATTCACAGAATTATAATCATGAAGGCAAGGATCGTGTATCATATAACCTATGAAGTACTTAATCAAGTTAACAAAACACCCAAACAAACCACAAACATTTCTTGCATTTTTTTTTTCAATCACATTTTCAGAATAAAGAAATAACCTGAGCAACTAACCATCTACTAAGAGAGAAACTCAGATTTGAACAAGGTGGAATTATTATGAGTATATACTGAATACATAGACTACATAAGCATATGCACATTCATTCATATAATAATAATACCTTATGCAATGTAAAGTGTGTATAAATGTAATGAATACATCCAACATAGTGAACAATAATGATGTGCTATGGTCCAATTATTAATGTATACAGAAACCGAAACAGAAGGAATCTTCACACTGAACACAGGGAAAAAAAATGTACTTTATTAACACAAAACTCCTCCGAAATGACATATCATGCCAAGGGACAGAAATAGATAACACTGAACTTCAGGAGAATTCTGCTTACAATTCAACAAAACAAAGACTAATGCATATGAAGATGCTTATGAACTTGAAAAAGCAATATCGATTAACAGGATTTTGAATTTGTTGTATGTTCTTTTGTTTAAAGAACATATTTCAAGGAACTGCTGTTCTGTAATTATAGTTTGTTTCAAAACAAAATTATAAGAACTGTACAAAAGCCACTAACAACATAACTCAATTTATTGTCAATTGCAAAGCCTCTTTATATAGCAAGTTAAAAAGTGCTTGATCCGTTTTTTTCATTCTGCTTTTTACAGCTTATAACAAATGCCTTCTTGCTTTAAGAAATATATACTTATTCTAAAAGTGTCTGTTATGAAGAACATCTAATGCTCATAAATCATTTGCTTCTTAGAAAAAGAAAAAAATTCAAAGCACATTTCCCCAAACATGCTTGTAATGCATGTAGAACAGCCACCTCATTTTAGTTCCATTAAAACAAATCAACCCTCCCTCCCCCAAAAGCCATTTGTCTCCAAAAGTAGGTTAGAATATCAAGGTCTCAAGTGTTTTTCTTTTATCTCTTTGAATGTACCTCTTAACATTCAATATTGACAACTATCTTTTTTTATCCAGTCTGCATTATTAGTGAGTTATCACTGTTTTCTGTAGTGGGCCAAATTTTTAAAATACACCACCTTCTGGTCAGGGCATTGGCATAACCTTTAAACAACTTTGCTGTTATTACTCTCTTACATCTTGTATGACTGATATCTGCATGAATTTAAAAGACATGCAAAAGATGTAACCTAACAAATACTACAATCAAATTACATAAAAAGGACATGTCCTTTATGTAATATCCTACATTACATGTTTTTTCTGTCTTCAGTAACAAGTAGTCTGATGAGAAGTGTAAAATTTAAAAAATCAAAACAAGTAAAGTTCTAGTAAAAATTAAGCAGAATAGAAAAACTGGGCAGGAATAGTTCTTATGACATACAACGGGATCTTCTTTAAAACCCATTCAGATGGATAGAAATCTTTCCATTAATTTATACAACTTGGATAAAACCTGGATCACTCCTTGATTTTCACCATTTATCTGCTGTGCTGCTACTTGGCATCTGCAACTCCCATTGAGATCTCATGGTGAATCATTGGAACATGGTGAGTTCATGAGTCCCCTCTTTCTGCCAGGGAAGCATTTCTAATCGATAGCTTTTAGTGTAATGGAAGTTACCACAACGCTTTCAAGACCTGGGTTTATGCTATAGCTAAAATGAGCTTACTGCCATCTCTAGTGTATAGTTGTTGCTTCACCAAGCTGCATATTATACATTAGGTCACGGCTGTTTGTCCAAAGTAGTATTTTATAAGATGAAATAAAAGCAACACAGAAAATGTTGATACTCTCACAGGGAAATAATTTTCATATGTTTTATTTGTGAATGCCTACATACCCACATATTTAGATATGAATTGTGATAGTAAAGATATTAAAATATGTCAAATACATTTTCCATCTAAATTGATTTGAGGGAGTATGCAACAGGAAAGTGCAGATTCTGATGGAAGATACGGTTATGTAAATCTCCACTGAGACAAGACAGCTACTTCAACAATATAAGTCTCTTATAACAGAAGTTTAAATCTCTGGTTGAAACCTTCATAAATACATTTTAAATTGGAATTCTTCTCTTAGAATTGCATCATTCAATTACATACACTTTGGAGCATAAAAAGAGGAGAAAGGCGTTTAGAAAAAAGATCTCGTACAAGTGTTGGCTGTTTTTTTCTCATTTGTCAAAATATTGTAAAAAATAGCTATAGTCACAATCATTACAGAACATAAGTCAAATCCAGTGAAGAGTGGAGTACAGATTTAATTTGGGTAGAAACAACACATGCCTTCTAAGTCCCAGCTTCTCCAGACACTGAAGAACAGGGTTCACACATGCTGGAAGAAAACAGTGGTGGGTACAAAGGAAAACTGAAGTTCACCATGTAGCTCTAACAACAGCTATGGTTCTCTGAAATGGGATAAAAGTCCCACTGGAAATTTCAGGTCAATAGGAATTTTTAACTGGATTACAGGATTGGGCCCTAAAGGCTGAAGATTGCACAAAGAGCTTAGTCATCTTTGTGCAGCAATGACACGTATTTTGGTATCATTTACATATAAAAGTGATCCCACTCACTTATGTAAATTGGATATTCCCTCCTGGAATTTGGTAGTTTTCTTAGCAAATACAAGAACTATATGCAAATGAAAGAAGAAGAAGAAGAAGAAGAAGAAGAAGAAGAAGAAGAAGAAGAGGAAACAGAAGAAAAACTACAGGAACAACAACGGAAAAAGAAGAATTAAAAAAAAAAAGAAGAGGAAAAGAAGAAGAAAAAGAATGGCAATTTCTTTTGGGAAAAATGAATGCATAAGAATTAGTGTAACTTACTCAGCACAATGCCATGGATCTCACTGACCTTGGGATGTTTTCCAGGAGTCTTTCCTCCCACAAATATTTTCTGAACAATTATAAAGCATCTGAGACATTTTTTTCCCAGGAGCGGTGATTCATTTTTCTTTCTGTATTGATTTTTCTTTAACAAATATATTTACTGGGGCCATTTAAAGGAAACAATACTGTTGTTTCAGATATGTTCCTGTATATCTCTTTGAGTGTATCTCATGGTCACATGAAAGAACTATACCAAGGTGGGTTTTTTTCATTTGTTTGTTTGTTTGTTTGGTTTTTTTTTTTTTTAAGATCTTCTATTAAAAAATTAGTTGTAATTCCAGGCTCAGGTAGAAAAAATTGGATAATTGCCTTTTTTCCCTTTCAAACAACAGTATGAATATATTCAGTGCAAACTATGAACACGATTGCAATTATCTGTACCATCTGAATTCTTTGCTCATTGTGCTTCTAGTGTGATGCATGGAGAATTATTGATAGCTATAAGAGAAAGCTGGAGGTCAGTTTACCAGTTAGGGTTAGACTAGTTGAGCTTGATATCCAGGGATAAAAATTACACCCATTCATCAGTATGAAGCAGTAACTCATATGCAATTTTTCAGAAAGCACTTGGCTGGTTTGAAAAACACAGTATTAACTTATAGGGAGTCTTACCAACAGTAATACCTCAAACAAAGTAATTCCACGGCGATGTATTTTCTGGCAGCCTGCTCTGCCATGGAAAGCATAGTAATAAGTGTGTATTACTGACCTTGGTCTTTACCAGCATCTCCCACTGACTTAGAGAGATGTCGTTCATGCAAATCAAGACTGATATAAGATCAGTAGCTTAGGCAAGTACACATCTATTCACTAAGAAATTAGCAAACCCATATGCCCAAATTTGATTTCCAGTGCAGTATCAACAAATCCTGTCACCGTTATATGTCAGTTTGTGAACAAAACATCACACTGCTAATTTAATAGTGATTTGAAGAGAATGAAAAATATTTGTCAGGAAACTGAACAATCAAAATGGATGAACTGTATGGTAAAACAGGACACGTTACCTTGCAGATCAGAAGAGGTAATGTAAATATGAACTTACATATAATATGCAATTACATTCATTGTGCTACACAAAGGATTGAAGAAATTTTGAGGGCTGCTACATTCCTTTACAGGGATACAAAATATACTTCAGTAAACTCTGGAACTGTAGCACACTCATACTTCATATGTATGAAAAAACCCCCATACAGCCCTCAAAAAAACATGCAGGAGTTACACAGTACCTTGAAAAATCAGATTCTGAGAAAGCATTTTCATTCCTTAAGACATGAGCATCACTCCTCACAAAAAAATAATCACATAGCTATGATGTTATGAAAAAGATGGAAATGACAGTTCACAAGACTATTAGTAAACAAATATCAAGAGAAGAAATGGGTCTTGATCTCTACAGGCAGCTACAGATATACTATGACTCCAGCGTGGAGTTCACAGAGTGATTGTAGTTAGTAAATAATGCAGAATGTTAAAACAAAGCATTTAATCTTGTTGAAAATCTATACTTTTACAGGTGAACTTACTACTTTGTTTTGGGGGAAAAAAACACTCTTAAATTGGTTCTTCCTAGGGTTAATTTTTGCTCATTCTGCTTATACTCGCTTTTAAAAAAAATTTTTAAAGCTTGATTACTAAAAATTACTCTCCCTTTTCAGCCAATTCTGCACACTCAGGCTCTGAGCACTGAGTTCATATCTTTGCAGGTAGAAATCTTTTTAGTTCACTGATGAAGTATCCACACTTTGTTAAGCAATAAAACCTCTTCATGATTCTATAGTGTCTTTCATGGAAGGTCTTCAGTGGCTTATACATACAAATACCTCCATGAAGCAGACAGAAAATTTGGTAGTATAAGTTTCCATGCAAGCACAAGTGGTGCTTGAGACTGATGTGAGGCTCATTCAATTCAAGTGAACATGTGCATTTAGGACTTCTTCCACTCATAGCTGAGCTGATGAAAACACAATAGTGGAATTTTAATTTGATTCAGGAAAAATGAAGAATAAAAACCAAGATAGAAGATTTGGCTAGGCTTAGCATACAATATTTTGTCTACAGGTAGGTGATGTCTAGACTTAAACTTTTATGAAAGATCAGGTAGGAATCATGTGAGCCATACAGTATTTTATTGAAACAGAAGAATTTTTTAAATTGTGTATAATGCTTTTTCTCTAGACCACAATGTCTGCGAAAATTGTTGCGATCTTTTAGATGATGGATTTAATTCTAGAACTCTGTTTTGTTAAGTAGGAAAAAATATGCAGTGCTGAATGTGATGAGAATTTGTGAACTCCTTATTTTATTCAGCTAGGAAACTAAGGAGGGAAAGTGCCCATGGAAGTAGTTTATCGTCTTAAATGCTTGCTTTTTCTAAGAATCCTGGATGTTCCTTGGTTTAGACTACTTTTTTTAACAATAGTACTCTTTAGACTACTATTTTTGCAGTTTTTATGGTAACAAAAAGCAACTCTGCTACTATCAATAAGTGGGCAAGAAAAAGATCAGAATCTTCTGCACCCCAGATATATGTACTTATTTTTCGGAAATGCCTCCCAAGTGCCAATTTAATTTATTGTAGACTTTCCCTTTTCCCCTTTGGCTTTATGTCTCCTGTAGAAAGAATTGTAGATTTAATATGAAGGACAAAATGGCAAACAGAAGAAAATAAAGAAGACTTACTTTTTTTTCCACCAAGAGGAAAGTTAAAAAATCTCTTCTTATCAAGCTTAATAGAGAAGAAATGTTGTTATATATGCAGAAAAACTTTCTCAGGAGAGAAATGAGGAAGAGAAATATTCAGTTCAGTTGAGTCCAAACTACAGGGTCTTCAAAAAGCAACCAGAACAACAAAAGCACCACATATTATTCATTGCAATAACATTACGTGCCAAAATATCAAGCCACTTCAGGAAAGAGGTAAATACAAACAATTTGCTTACACTTCCTCATCTACTTCTTTATCTCACTGTAGGATCTAAAAAGCAGAGACAGGAGAAGCAACAAAGTTTCACCAAAGGTTTATGCTGTTTCAGACTTCATTCTGTCATTTCTTGGGCTATTCATGACTCTGTAAGGTCCAAACCAAGCAAACTGAAATACGGTTTGTGTTGTTGGATTCTTTTCCTATTTTCTAACCATTACAGAAAAATAGCGCCATGGTTCCACTTTGCCTACCACCACCATCCTTTGACTTGTCCCTTCCTTCCTTCCAGTAACAAACTCCTGCTGAAGCCCTCATCCCCTGTGGTTTGTCAAAGTAGAAACAGAATTTTCCTACAACTTGACTACTGGGAGTAAGGAAAAGAAAAAAAAGTATCATTATTTCTAACCTGAAGGCAAAAATATTTTCTATTAAAAGTCAAAGAATCAGATACTGAATTATTACAGCTACTAGCACATTTTGTCTTTGGCATTTATTGTATTGGAAGATGTAATTCTGTGGCCACCAGCTGTTAGGCAGGATATTTTACTCTGTTCCAGGGATGTATCAATGTAATTAATCATGATAAAAACCAGAACCACCCAGCATGCTTTTCTGCCATATTGTAGGATAAACTATGTCTATGTCAATCCTGATAATATTTATCTAATGTCTTCCCATCCCCTGCTCCCATTACATCTCTTTCAGTAATTCACTATTCTTATAATTAGGAAGTTTTTCCTAAAGTTTAAACTTATTCTTAATCCTGTAATTTAACCCCATTATTTCTTATCCTATCTACCATGGACAAAAGAAGAACAGATTGTTTCTCTCCTTTTTATTCCAATCCTTTACGGACTTGATCTTTGCCATCAGGTCCTCCCTTAGTCATTTCTCCTGTAAGGTGCATAACCCCAAGTCCTTCATTTTTTATTTCCTAGGTCTACTTTGTTGGTGAAATGCAATGCTCAAAATTGGATGCAAAATTCCAGCCTGGAGTACAGCACTGAGCAGAACTGCATAATTACTTCACCGTGTCTTACAAGCTTTATTTCCATTTACAAGAGATAAAATGTTCTTAGATTTTTTTACAACTTCATGGCTTTGCTGACCCCTGCTCAGAATGTGATACATGCAGACTCACAGATTCTTTTCCAAAAAAACAGTGTTTCACCAGTTTTTTTCTACAGCATATTTTGGCTGTCCATAATTCCTTCCTATGCCTAGCACCTTCTGCTTGTTTCCACAGTTTTAACATATCTTTTAGTCCTTTTCTCTAATTTGTCAAGCTGATTTTGAATTCAAAGCTTGTTCTTGAGTATACTCTTTTCTTTCCCAGCTCTGCATTATTGCAGATTTAATAAACTTGGTCTATGCTCTACCATCCAGGCTGATTAAAGAAAAGTAGCAAAGAATTGATTCCAGGAGTGATGCCTGTGGTCGGTTTGTCCTTTCACTTTAACAGAGAATTACTGACAACTTGCGCAGTTATCCAGTCAACTTTGCATGCAATTTACTAGCAATTTAGAAACTTTGGCCTGAGATTTCCTGGCTCGCTTAAGAGAATGTCATGTTAGAGAGTGCCTAAAGATTTGTTTAAGAATATATGACATCTGCTGCTTCTTGACAGTCTCTAACAATTGTTGCAAGAACTGGTTTCATGTAATTTGTTGCTGACAAGTACATGTTTACTGTTACTCATCTCTTCCTTATTTTGCAACTGCTAACAAATCATTTGCTTGAATATTTGTTCCAAAGTCTTCCAGGAACTAAAGTTAAGCTGGCAAGCTAGACTTGGCTCTTTTTTATTGCAATTTTGAAATTTGGCAGTATGTTCCCCTCTTGCAGTCTTCCAAAACATCATACACCCTTACACACTTTCTTAAAGAAACCTCTAACAGAAGTAAGATTGCTTCTGGCCAGTATTATATTAAGTATCAAGCTGCAGTTCATCACACCATGCTCATTCATGTACTTCATGGCCATCAAGGTCCTGAATAAGCTGAAATGTAAAGAATATACCACTTTCATATTGAATGCTTAAAATGCCTATGCAGGATAGTCTTGCACCTGATAAGGAAGCTAAGAACAAAGTCACAATAAAGAGATAGATTGTATATTTTGCTATTTATTTTAGAAGCATTTTAATGTGCATTGGGAGGTTTAAGTTTGTGGCAGTCAAAGTATATATTTTAGGCTATGCAATGAATTGAATACCTGCAAAAGTACACATGCACAATGACCTACCGAAGAAAGACTGTAGTTGTGTGCTGGGTCTGGCTGAGATGGAGTGAACTTTTTTCGTAGCAGCCCATATGGTGCTGTGGTTTGAATTTGTGACTAAACCAGTGTGGATAACACACCAATGCTTTGGCTATAGTTGAACAGTGCTTGAACAGTGCCAAGGCTTTCTCTGGTCCTTATTCTGTCACCCAGCGAGCAGGCTGGGTGAGGGCAAGAAGTTGGGAAGGGACACAGTCAGTACAGTTGACCTGAATTGGCCAAAAGGATACTCCATACCATATAACATCATGCTCAGCAATAAAACTGGGAGGTTTTGTCATCAAATGTAGCCATTGCTTGGAGACTGTCTGGGCATCAGTCTGCTTGTGGGGTAAGTGACCACCTTTGCATCACTTGGGCTTTCCCCTCTTTCCTTTACTTATTAAACTGTGTTTATCTTGACTCATGAGTTTTTAACTTTTGCTTTTCCCATTCTTCCCCTTGTCCTGCCGGTGGAAAGTGAGCGAGTGGCTGTATGAGTGTGTAGCTGCTGGCTGGGGTCAGCTGACAACAGGTGTCTTAGGTGGAAGACTATAAGCCATGATTCATAATTCCAAAAAGTTCAGGCCATGTTTTTACTACGTGTATTGATACCAAGAAATATCTCTAGTAAAGTTAGTAACACTGGCAGCTTAACCATTTGAAAAAAACTGTTTAGCTATTTAAAAGTGTGCTGAGTTCTGTTCAGACAATAGTTGTTTTATTGTATGTGGTAAGGAAAACTATTTTTGTACAAAGTAATTATATCATAATTTCTGGTTGATTCAGAACCATCAAAATAACTAAATAATACACAGGTTGTACAGTATGAATTTCACTTAGTTTACAGATTTCTATAAATCTTCTAAAATACTGTACTTACTTAGATTAAAATTACAGATGTGACTGAACCACTCATTTAGCTTTCATGCCCATATTTTAGTTCTTTGCTTTGTCCTATAAAAACTGTTTTCTAGCTCTACATGGAAAAATGAAAGCTCAAAGAACAGGCAAACCAATTATTTGTCAATGTTCACAAGTGATAGGACTAGCAAATGTTGGTAGAACTATTGTTTTTTTTCACAATCCAAACTTTACATTAAAGTGCTTGCAGTTATTCTGTAGATTGCCCTTCAAAAATCAACACTGTTTCTGTGTATGGCAGCTACAAGAGTTCATATATATATTACATATCAAAATCTATTTATTTCTCATATGAAGATGTGGCTATTGAAACTTTTTGTTTGTATATTTAGTGCTGGCAATATTTGTGTCTTACTATAATTCTAAAATGCCACAGATTTCTTCATGGGTTTTGAACAAAGAATTTTGCTTCTAATAATAAGTTCATCCAAAAGGAATTCATCACCTACAGGCAAAGGTTTACACATTTTGCTAAAGTTAGGTCCAAACTTCATATCCAGAGGAAAAGGTTTTCTACTGTTCTTGGTACTTAGGTTGTAATGCAATTTCTGCAGCAGGTTTGCATGAATGCATACATTAGCACTTTGCTGAATAATGTGTGAAAATAGTCACACACCTAAGGTGGTTAGATTTTGAAGTTTTATATTACTTTCAATAGATACCAGACTACTGCTAAAGTTTTAATAACTTTCGCAGTGGGCTGAATCTTGTACTGAAAGGCATGCATTACATTGCAAAAGCTATCAGGAGAAAAAATGATACATCTGAGCTTCTCAATTGTTGTAAATAGATATTATACTTTGGGACCATATAAAGAAGCAAGTTAGCTGACTGTTGTTACTGGTGAAAAATTGTAATATGTTGCCATTTAAACTGTCATTATTTGTTTCCTTTGATACCCACTGTATTGATGTTTTCCTGTGTGTAGTGTCAAACAGTTGACGACCTTCATAAGATCTCTTGTTCTTATGAGTTTATGAATCAAAAATGTGCATTGGAAATTTTAACTATTTTTCTTGGTACTTCCTTCAGAACTCAGTAATGAAATTTACCTGGGCCTAATGCTTTGCAAATTTTAGCGGGACTAATTGCTTTATTGACTTTTCCAGCATAACAGCAAGGTCTTTAACTTTTTTCTTTCCCTCAGTAATATGTATCTGTCTCTGGGATGATATGTTTTGTTTCTTCTGTCAGTAACAAGACAAATAAATCTTTTCAGTCCCTTAGCAGAATCAAACTCATTAGTTGCCAACCTTCTGTTGTTCTTCTCGGCGACCCTGGTTTTCTTTGCTTTTCTCTTTTATTGTAAAGTTTAAATTAACTCAACTCAAAAACCATTAAGTTTGGTACAATTTAGTTAAAAAGAAATCCCCAGAGTTGTACTTTGAAAATTACACTTTTTAAACAAGTATTTTGTTTACCACATTTACCTCTGACACCCTCTTTATCTATGTCATCATATTTCTCCCTACAAATTCGGCATCCCATTCTACACTATTAGCCACTTATCATTTATGTATGACATTCACGGAAGCTCCAATATTAGTCAGGTCATCTTCTCTGCAGTGAAGCTATATGGACTTACATGATTTAAGTATATCATGTATATTTTTCTTATCTGATCTACAGGAATGGTGCTGCCATGTTATTTATCTGCCACTGCATTGCAAAATAACTTCCTATTTATAAAAGGCAATTCCCCTATTAGCTAAGGTCATAGCTAATACACACTTACATGTCTGAAGGTTTGAGTTTATTTAGCAATTCATATATAATGCCTGTGATTGTAAAGAGCATCAAAAAGTCCACGGATATACCCCAGACTAAGAGAAAAAAGTTTGATAGGGTCCATTCTAATAATGTTTGCACTGATGTTCATCCAGAGAAACTGTAATCACTGGAGGAGGCAGAATAACTGGAGTGATTCCAGCCTTATTACAAATTTATTATTATTTTTACAAGCAGATTTAAGGAAAAGAACCCCTGGTATTTTGTTTCAGGGATGAACTGGTCAACACTGAAGGTGAGGCGAGAATGGGGGAATTTTTTCACCACCTTCTACATCTTTTAACAGTAGCCTACTTGCTTTATGGGAGTATTTTTTCTCTCGAAATGTTAAACTTAGACACATTAGGCTGTTCAATTTGATAGACAATGGTTTTTATGGCTTGAGCTGGTATATTAAATTTCATGTTCTTCTAAAACCACTCTGTGTAGTCAGCCATAGATTATATAATATTTCAAGTCACGTATTGTTTCTTACTCTAAATTCCCTAGGTTTTATTTGTCGTATCCACACTGGCAGCACTACAAACAGTAAAATACTTTTTTTGTTATTAATACCATTTTTCAACCATCTGCACTCTAAACAACAAAGATTAAATGTCTTTCATTTTTTAGCCTAAGTAAAATGTCAAAGGTTAATTTTGTTCTGCGAACATCTGAAAAGTCTTAGCAAAAGCTTTTAGTTTGCTCATTTCAACATACTTATGGTTTCAGAATAAAAATGGGAGGGAAATAAATAAGGTTCCTGGCCTCTAGCTTGAGACACAGCTTCTGCAAAATAAAAACAACAATCCTTTACGAAAAGTACAAAGGACAATTCCCTTTTTCCCATCAGGTCAAAGCTGGAGTTTCAAATGTTTGCAGGCAAACATTTTGCTGACTTTTTTTTTTTGCAACTTTTAACTAGAGTAGTTGCTTTATTGTCTTTTCCATCATAACAGCAAGTTCTTTAACGTTTTCCATGGGCAAAACCAGTTCTTGCTTAGGATTATGAGTTGGGCATTTAAATTTCTTTCAGGAGCAATACCCAGCTGCAATCCATCCACATACCTGGCCCACTTCACAAATAAAGAAACTAAGACAAAAAAGATAAGATCATTTTCCTACGTTGAAAAGAAAAGGAGGAAAACCTGTAGTCCCAAATATTTTCTCACTAAATTTCTAACTAATTCATGCTAACATGAACTGTAGGTTATTTGAATTACTTATTTGAATGGTATTATAGATTGTTAAACCTAATTTGAGAGGATGTGGATTGATACAAAACTGTCATATAATCAAAATAATGTGTAAAGTCTAGCATTTCATGTTTTCTTGCCCTGTGTTAGTTCCTAAAAATATTTGCCCTTATCAAAAAAATTAATAATTTTGATGGTGCAAGCCACTTCTAGAATTTTAAAACCAAACTTTAAGATTGTTTTCTTTACATTTCTCTCTTTCTCTATTCTTTTGTGGTTTTGTTCAACAACATTAAAAAAAATACAAGGCAATAATTTCCACAGAATCTTTATCATCATGAAAGAACATGCTGAGAGATAAAGAGAGGTTTTTGAATAACTTAAAAAATATGCACAATGACCATTAAAAGAGCTGCAGTCTATGATCATACTGGTGAACAGCGAGAAAAGCAGCTATGTCAAGAGAAAGAAGAGACACCAGTAATAGGTTTGAGGCTCTTGCCTTTCCTGTGTCTGTCAAACGACTGAATTTGGGTAGAAACTAACTCAGAGAGGAGGCTGGAGTGAAAGTTAGTCTCAGATAATCATTATTGCCATGAAACAGTGTTTTTCACAGACAAAAAACCTACTGAGCACCAGAAGCATTTGCTGCTTTATAAAGCTGTACTGCTGGTTCCCATCAACTTTTTAATTATGAGTGATAAAACCTAAAGTTCCTCACAAAGCTCAGAAGTTCCACTTCTGCTTCCATTCAACAAAAGCCTGATCTAGCTATAGCTCTAGCTAATGTTCCAGGAATACACAGAAAATTAGCAAAGCTTAGTTACTATGGTCGCATTTTATAGCAGTCATACATGTGAAAGAAATAATATACAGCACCGAGATTTCAACGAAGCTCACTGCATAGTGTTCCTATAAATATATCTATTTATCTGTCTATATATGTATAAAACCTCTCTTATTCCAAGAGTCTAAGAGTTATATATAAGCTACTACGAACACCTGAGTAACCATAAAGCAAAGCGTTTCTTTTAACTTACTCACCTATTCGTAAAATTTTTGCCCTTAATCATAGACCTTTTATAATAAATAATTACTTTGAAACATGATTTACCATTATCTACTGCCTAGTATAACTTTATCAATGCTAACATTAATTTAATTTCTCTGATGGTAAAAATAGCAGCTCAGTTTTTCTCCTGCTCGCAGTTCCGTGAATACAGAAACTATATAAACTGCAGTAGGGTCACTTAGCATTTAGATGGCTACTTAAGTTTATACATCAAACCTAGAAGCAAGGTGAGTTTACCTACATTTTTCTATTTTTTTTTCTTTTAAAATATACATCTGGAATGACATATTTTAAAAGAACTAAAAGTTTGTGTACACTCTAAGCAATTTTTCTTATATTACAGAATGACATGATACTGTTGCAATGAATTTTCACTTGTGTTTTGTTCATAAGAAGGAAGGTACCTTTCTAATTGCCTGCCTAGTAGCACGCAGCCTACAATCTCAAAAATGAACAGGGTTTTTCTCTTTCTACTCATCATTAGCAACAGCACAGTTACAATGCAGAACTATGCCTCTGGTTTCATCTGTGCAAACTCATGAATGAATTTTGCAGTCTCATTGTCTTTCCAGAAACCTAATTAATTCCAACATAATGCTTACTACTGGTTATGCAGAAGTAGTACAGAATGAAGATCACTCCTACATCAGTCAGTGCTGGGTCTTCAGTGTTTAATGAATCGCCAAATAGTTACAACTTACTGGAATTACTAAGGCAAATAAAGACAACTGAAAATACTGATAAACAAATAAACTCAAGGGATTATTTTACACAAATAGATTTCAAGACAGAAGTAATCTCATATAAGGACCACTGAAGTCAAAGGACATTTTTCATTGACCTTACTGGGTTTGGCATCTGGCTATGAGTATAAAACCAGAACCACTGACAGTAGTGGAAATAGCTTCTTAAAGTATGTCACTGTATATGATAAGTGAAAGTTAAACCTGATAATGGAAAAAGAACATGCTTGACAAACAGCGCAGATAGATAGTTTACAGCTTCATATTGAGATGCACCACACAGAAAGAAATCATGTGCAGGCCATTATGTTAATTCCTGAACTGGGAAAGATTCAGTGGTGGTTATTTTGAGAAACTCAGCATAGAATTAAAGAAACAAACCAAACCAAACCACCACAAAACAAACAAACAAACAAACAAACAAACA
>JANXJC010000056.1:18522182-18540836 GCA_027564655.1 Leptodon cayanensis
AGAAACTCAGCATAGAATTAAAGAAACAAACCAAACCAAACCACCACAAAACAAACAAACAAACAAACAAACAAACAGTAAATACAAAGGAAACACTGTAAAATCTGGAGAAAATATTCACTTGCTGGCAAATGGCTAAAAGTTATCAGAGCTCATGAATGCCTATGGAAACATACAACTCATACCATCACCCTTAAAAGGCTTTTTATAATTATCACTTTCTAAGAAATAATAGGAATAGAAATAGAAACAAATAAGGTAACATAAATCCCCACAATTAGAAGGGTAGCTTAAACATTTCACTGTTAGCTGCACACTGAATTAAACTCTTTCTAGCCTGGTTTCTTGCAAACAAAGATTTCTCGAATTTTAAGATTCATCTTTAACATTCACTTCCACTTAATCCACTGACCTTATTAATGAAAAACTCCCTTGTTAAAAAATGCCTAACAAGCTCTGCTCCTTTCAATTCAATGAAACCGCACCAAGAGGAATAAATCTTCTGCAAATGCTACATTAAGAGGTACAGGAGTTTACTGGTTGGCCATGGCTATTCAGCAATCCAATTAGTTAGATGCATTTTCCAAACAAATACCACTTTCTTCCCTAAAGACCTGTTGAAAATATCCCCCACACCGTATTTTTTGAACTTCCTTCCTACTCCAGAGACTTTGAAGTGTGTATGCCAGAATTACAATGCCTATAGCCTCTTCCGTTTACTTATGAGGAAACTTTAACTTTTTCTGGGCTTCTTTGCTCAATTATTTAAAGTTTTGAGGAGAGATGACCCGAGAGCAACAAAGCAAGCTGACAAGGTAGTTTATACTTTCATATATCTTCTTAAATGCTATTTTTGGTTTTGCAGGCTACTTACTGTATCCTGTTTGTGCCTCTTATGTTACCATTTATATAAATTAGGTACTCTTTTAAAATTAAAAACGCTGCCAATACACAGTGTGAAACTGTGACACTGTTGCTATGAATGAAAAAAACCTGAACCTCTCTATCATCCAATGTTATCTGAAGATAAAATTCTTTCCTGTTTGCATTTTTTGCCTGTGAAAATGCTCTGAAAAATGAGCTAAATGGGGTTTTTTTTATGAATGACATAGACTATAGGTAGTATTTTGAATTGCAAAAGAATGGAAGAAGGAAAATTAAGCATAAGAGTACTAAGACCTATCATTTAGCCAGTTACTATGAAAACACACAAATAAAATTGGTAAATAAAACACAGGACATCTTTCTTCTGTTCAAGTTTATACGGTTTGAGAATCCTGAATCATTCACGCTCGCTTCAACGTTCTCACATGAAAATAAGAACTAAAAATTGGTGCACTTTGTGCTTGATAAAAGTAATGGAGACATTTAACTGAAGAAGTAATTAAAATGTAGGCATTCATCTGCCTACATTCCTTCTCAATTTATATACAGCATATACCAAAGACACTATTTCTGCTTAAATCATCACAACACAGCTCTGCCCCCACATCATCGCTTGAAAGCACACAAATAAAACACAGAAATCAAAGACTAATATAAGAAGATTTGGCTGCATTATTCAGATTATTGTCTATGCTGCTGAAGGAAGTGTATTTGGGAACCTCTAAATAAGCATCAGAAAGTTGGCCAAAGACTGCACTGACAGGTGACAGTAATCTTATTTTCCCTCTTTTTTAAAACCTAAGAGCCCAAACCCCTTTGTGACTTTAAAACAGAACAGTATTACTAATTTTTTTTAAGTTTAATGCTTAGATGATAAAAGACATAACTGTAGGATTTTACTATATTACAGTATATGATGATACAAGACATTATAAGTACTGAACAGGATCTTATGCCTTCAACCGGCCTATAATTGCATAACAAGGCATGATTTTTCTGAACATTGTTAATTTTAAAACAAGACATATTTCTACATCTATTATGTGCTTTGTTTTCTACTTTGTCTTCCTGTTTTAATTGTCCAGTTAGTTTCACAGATCATAATTAAATTCATATTTAAACACTGACAGTTCCAACTTTTATAAATTTCAGTTTTGCTTCATATAAATTTCTCAACTACTCTCCAAGAGACCAGGATGCTTTTATGGTGATCTGTCAGAGTGAGAATGTCTTAGTCCAGTTACAACATAATATATGCAATTATACTCCACAAGAAAATGTATTGCACTATTTTTTCACAAAAAAGATTGATTTTATGTTTTGCACCTGAGGAGATCATAAAGTGCTTTTATTTCTAATACTAATTTATGAATGGGTGGGGTATTTTAGAATAGCTTCTTCAGACAGAGCATTTCTAACAGGTTAAGCCTTCTATTTGTTGATCCAGTGCTTATGCCTTTCTAATGTGGGAGAAAATATTCTTTGTAGTTTCAGTGACTTTCCTACATAGCTCAAATTAAAAAAAAATCAGATAATTGATTCCTTTTGTTTTCTTGAAGAATTAACAGAACTCTGCCAATTTAGCAGAAAAAAAATGCCTTCAATTGTTTTGGCTGAGTAATTCTGGTCATGTCATATGGCTATCAACTGTCACGCTTTAAACTTTCCTTTTTTATAGAGAATCTCTTGTTTGATCACAGCATCGTTTTGGAACACTGCTAGTACGCAGCAAAGAGGTTAAGTGTTTTCTTTTTGTTCTATTCCATGATTTTCTAAACGAGCATGTTAATAGATTCTAATGCAACTTTCCTCACATTCACTTGTGAAAAACATGTTTACCCAGCAGAACAATTTCCAGCTTTTTCCTGTGACATACAGCATTCTCTTCTTAACAGCTGTTCAACATGTTGATTAAGAATCTTTCTGCTTGGACACATGCGGACGTGTCCAGCTGATTTGTAATTTCACATTACACTGTGCAATGTGTCTGTATTGGGGACTGATTGCCCCACTTCGGTGAAGGCAAAATGTGACTCAGCAGCTTTTAAAATCACCAGTTTCTCTTTATGTAACTCTATTAGCATTGTAAACACTTCTGGGAGGTGTGCTGTAAAACTGACAAACTTGCCACCCTTGAATAATTTCAAGCTTAGTAGGATTGCCTTCATTTCTGTTTCTATTGCCACTTCTGCATTCCCAGGTTTGATACTTTCAGTGAAGAAATGTGATTGAAATGCATAAATTTGGTTCCTCATTTTCCACTGTGGTGTATCACAGCCTTAACTTAAATCTTCTTTCATAGATTTCTAGGTCAGAAATATTCTTCTATGGTAGCTTGTAACACTGAATTATCTGTAATGGCTAAAATCTGATAAAGCTCATCTATAGCTTTTCTTAGCTAAGTGATTACATATATGCCTTAGGTAATTAAGCATGCTTAAAAGCTTTTTTTCCTCAATCTTTTTTCTGAGAATACTCAGGCTTAGCTAGTAAGATAAACAATTAGCTCATTAACATATCAGAGAAACAATCTGGTAATGTTCTAATTTGAGATTTAACTTTTTTTTCCAGGTCTGATCATCAGCAAACAATTGCGAATGTCCTAAACAAAGCTTATCATACACTCCTCTAGAGTCTCCATATGCCAGAGAACACTTTACCTTTCTAGTTACTGCTTAGTTTTCCAATCTCAAAAATTTTCATCAGTCAAACTTGCAGTCTAACCAAGACTTTCCATAGACCTTCAACAATGGACAAACCTTTTATTCCAGCTATTCAAACACAGTATCTATCTCACTTACAATTTAGTTTCTTGTTCAAAACTTTACCTCCTCAGAAACACCGTACCCCCACTGTATGTGTTGAGATTTCTTTCCAGGTTCTGCTAAAGCCATAAAAAGGCTGTTTTGCTTTTCATAGTGCCCACTCTGAAAGTACAGTTTCTATTATACCTTTTTATTGTGCAGTTTTTAATTATACAATAAATTAATGTTTTTCAAATATTTCTTCGCATACACAGATGAAACTACCACATTTCATAAGCTCTGTCAATATTCAACCCATTTCGTCTATGACAACAAACCTACAATGTCTGATTAGCATTTTTAAACGTGTTGCAAACTATTCCATGTGTTTACTTTATTACTAAATTGATAGTGCATAAATTACAAGCTATTATATCTACAATGGTGGAAGGCAGGGTAAGTATGGAATAAAAAGGAAGTAGGCATGGGGATGATCTACCTGTTGCATATATTGCACTGTTCCCTTATTAAACAGAATTTTTCATGAATGGCTCTAAAAATTAACAGTCTTGGACCTTTCTGTATTTCTGGCTCCTTCACATGCAAGGTTTCTGCCAGCATGAATATATTGGCACAGGAAAATATCTGTGTTCAGTTGAAAGCAGCTCTGCAATTAACAAAATAATATAACCAGATAGTTGATCCAGATAAACAATGGTGATACTAAAACATTTAAAAGATGTATATGACAACTAAAATGATGCGTCTGGGAAAAATCCTATCTCCCTGTATATATGTCATATATCAGAACTCATTTAAAAAAAAAAAAACTGTATCAGCATCTGTAAATCACAGTATTTCATTGCTTATTTTAAACTAGCACAATAACTCTATGTGACAGTTGGGATTTGTTTGTATTTAAAAGCCACATCTGATTTAATATTGTATTGCTTCACTGAAATCAATAGACCCATACCAATTTATATGAGCTAAGGATGCATTCATTTGCATTTATGTCATATTTGGGGAGGGGGAGGATTTATTATTTTTCAAGTGTACATGGTATTTCAAAACTATTTTGAGATCAAAATCAGGCTCCTTCTATATTTTTGGATCATTCTGTGGTGAAGAAATTTTATTTTTTGCAAGATTATTGCAAGTGCTATCAAAACATGAGTTCCATGACAAATTCATACCATGTATATGATTGAAAATGTTCATAACTTGATTTATCGTGAACAACATATGATCATTTAAATCAGATTACCATTAGGTTAAAATGAGCCAGAGTTTGGTCTTAAATATGCTAGTTTCCTAAATAATGAGTATTTGCTGCTAAAACTTAATTATCTCGATTTTACTAGGCTTTCAGCAGATAGTATAATGAGCTGCAGAACTGAAATCAGGAGTTAGATTAATCTCTAACATTTAATGGGCTTTGATGAAGATTTCCCCATATAGTCATATGGTGATAGTATCTGTTCAAGCTTCCCAAATGTGTTTTTTTCACCTTTAACGTTAGTTAGCAAAAATATATCTTCTTCAAGAATATTCCATACAATTCTTAAACTTACATTTCAGAAGTTAAAATGTTTGTGAGTAATCCCATACCTGACAACTGACAGTGTCTTATAACTGAAGGCTCACAGACAGGTATAATCCTCAGTGATTTAGACATAAAGCTGTAGACAACCTTAATAGCCAAGAGCCTCCATGACCAAGATCTTCCATTTATTTCTACACAGTTTTAGCTTTTGTTGCTAGGAAGATGTTAACATTTTTATTTAATAGTCTACATCATCCCAGGATGTAATTAAAACAGTCTACTTTATTACATGCAATAATATCAGTCAGCATGAAATTCACAAATTAATTTCTTTCAACACTTTCTTATTCTACAGTTGAACCAAAAATCTTTTTCTAGGCTACTTAGAAGCAGTCTCATTTTTTTCCTATCACTTTTAATGTCAGTAGCAAGCCACTGGGAATCTGATAAGATGCCATGAGATAAAGTACAGAAATGACATCCACTTCACCTCGCCCCATGTCAGTTGACAACTGCACTGTTCACACTGCTCTTTTTCTAAAATCAGCATCTGCATAGATATCAAGTGGCTAAAGCTGTATCTTGATAAAACAGAGTGTGTTAGTGGGAAAGATGGATGTATCCTGGAGATTTTTTTCCCTTAACAGTTTCACCCATGAATATGTGATGGCTGTAGCTTATAATTATAGTTCACATACTTGGAATCTTTTCTGCAGCAGGACATCCTATTTTGTAGGTGCGCCAAGAAAAAAATATATTTATCTTAGCAGTGGCTTGGTACTCAACCATGCTTTATCCGTTAGTATCCAGATGGGGAGATGGATAGATTTATGTAAGTAATTAGCGGAGATATATATAAAGAGATATAAATTTCTATATATCTTTTTAACAACCTGGCATTTTCTAATTCATTTCTCTTATTGTGGACTCATGAGTTGATAAAGATTCAAACTGTTCACAAAACACCAACCTAAAAGCTTAAATTCTTTCCTGATAAATTATGTGCTGTTTTGGATTGCTACTGAACAATGTCTATCTGGACTAGTCCTCACCTTAAAAATCTTGCATGAAGTTGTTTAGGGGAAATGACTTTTTCATCTGATGTTCTGACTATAAGGAAGAGTATTAGAGGATGCTAGCAAGTATTTGAGCTGGCTAAAAACTATTTTATTTATTGTCAGAAAAAATAAAAATGGCCATTAAATTGCTTACTCTAACCAAAATCCACAATCCATAAATTGTTTGCTTTAGTTCATTTAAGAAGCTCTGATGCTACAGTGATAGAAGGTATACAGAACTCTAGAATTATTTTAAACGTACTAGATGCTATTTAAGTATTCAAGAAAATTTTCTTGGTTGGCAAGAAGTGTGTTTGAGAAAAACAGTATAACAATAAATAGTTCAAGGTACTTCCATTTAATTGATTATTCAATATTGCTGTTTACCATTCATGAGTTCTCTTCACCCATATCAGAAAACAAAAGTTGTAGTTTTTGTAGATTGAAATGAGAATCATTGTTTGGCAATAAACAGAGAGGTTTTCCTTTTTTTGTAAATATATTTATTTATCATAATGGGTTGTTTTAGTAGTTAAACATTAACTCAATTATTATGCATCAGAATACCTAGTAGCAGTTTGTTACAACTGTTCTGGCTTACTCTTTTATGCACTATTTCTACTCTCTTCCCCTGTTTCTCTTGGTCAAAATATTACCATTTTGTCTGGTTTTCGTGCTATTAAAACAGGACTCAGCATTCACTAGCTTTAATGAATTAGAAACCAATTAAAATAACTATGCCTCATTTCTCACTCTAGGTGAAAGCAGTATTCAGTGAGGACAAAGATCAAAAGAGAAAAATAAAAAAACTGTACATAACATATGACAACACGGAAGAAAGATACACACTCCTCTCCTTAACTTCTACTCCTTATCCAAAGCCTACTGGAATTCGCTGACTTCAACAAACTTTGGGTAAGTTCCTAAAACTCTTTGGACGTTGCCTTAACTCAACCATTAAGCAGTGGAGCTGCTCTTTTTCATATACCATCAGTGCAAACAAAAGAAGAATAAGACTCTAAATTTAGCAATAAAAACTGAATAACAGGGGTGGATTTGCAGTTGCAACACTTAGCTGTGTTCTGTGTCTATGGTAAGAATGCAACAAGGGATAATAGGGTAATTAATTCAAACTTAAACAGAGCTTATGATCTGCAGTGCCAAAATTTTCAAACTATACAGTAGAACTGTTAATCTACAGTACTCTAAAGTATGCAATTACATATTCAATTGCAAAAAATATAATACTGAACATTTTTAGAATAGGACATGTGGAAGCAATTCTTTTTAATGTAATCAAAACTGTTTAAATGGAGACTAAGAAGATCCCAAGAGGCGTTAAGTGTGGTATATCCATAATGCTGCAAAGTTCTGCTTCACTCTTTGTCATATAAAATAATGCCATGTATCCATTAAATCATACACAATGTGCAGTACAGTAGTGCATATCCTTGTGCATATCATACATATCCTTGATTAGTGTACACATAAGAGATGTTCGCATTTTGTGTGAGTAATTATGGCTTTGCTAATTTTTCCAAATGAGTTAACCACAACCTTATGATCCAATTATACACAGTATTTAATACATACAAAGTTATAGGATTAGTTACCACTCTATCTGGTATATAAGGCATTAGTCTGGTCCAGCTGTCATCTTTGAAAATAAAGTCCCACTGATAAAAACATTTTTAAAAATAATGATTTTAAATGGTTTTACTTGATATTCTAGAAGTACTTACAAAAATGGTAAATAATGACTTAATCTTTACATATCAGCTATGCATTTTCTGAAAAGCATTTTAAAGAATGTCTTCTGCATGTGTCTGTAGAAAGATTTGTTAGATCTCTAATTAATTAAACTGGCACATAGCATTTTGACAATTCATCTGCATAAGGCAGCAGAACGCATGCCTACACTCTTCTGATCCACTTTTCAAAAAGTTAACCAATGGATGGAAAAAGCCTTGCGCCATTTCCATCTTTCGTGTTTCGGAGCTTAAGACATGGTTTTATCTCATGCTTTTCCTTTTCTCTTTGCTTTCTGGCAAATGAAATTGTATTTGGTTTGTATAAAAATGCAGAAAAATATTTCTCTCAGTTCTTCCCCTCATATGTCCTTACAGCCATATGTCCTTCAAGATCTTTTGGACAAGAACTTTTGTATTGTTAATGTTACTTTACCAGATTATAGCAAACATTTTTAGACATGAAAATACTTCTTTTCCCAAATCTATGTAACAACTACATTGTGTTGCCCTAGTACATAATTTTCCATGGGAACAAATAGAATTTAAAAACTACAAATAAAAAAAGGCCTCATCTTTCAAGTACCGTTCAAAATCTATGGTTTCCTAAAAAGCAGAGTAAATTGCAGAAGTTCTTAAAACTTCAAGAAGTATCAAAACACTGATGAAGTGAAAAGCCTATAACTGACAGATGCTTTGCATGAAGCTAATCTGAATGAGAGGCAAGGTTGATTTGAAAGAAGCAACAAACACAGAGCAGAAAATACAACATTAATCCTTAATATTCTTCTTGAAGGCTGGGTACATAATCAGAAATGCACAATTTCTCTGTGCCATTTTCTTTGGCAAAAAAAAAACAACAACCCAGGCAACCACAACTAAAACTGAATTTTAAATCATCTTTCTGCAAAATGTAAGCTGTGTAGCTACAGACAAAAGTATTGATGAAGAATTGTATTGGTCAGCTACATTCTATGCATGTACAAGTGTTTACTTATAATGAGTTGATATTGGTAACTGAACACAGCTGTCCAAGAGATTTTTTTCTCCCCTAAGCCCTAGCCTATCTGGTAGTATGTTTAAAAGTGAGAGCTATATACATTTCTGACTACAAAAAACCTCACCTGTAGATACAGCACACGTGGATGTGGGTTATTTTTCTGTTTGTTATGATGACAAGCCCATTTCTATCAATTCATTTACACGGTATATTGAAAATATCAAAAATTATGTAAAATCTTGTTGTATTTTGTGCTTCTTCAGAGAGAAAAGTATCTATGCTCTGATGAAAAAGTGTCAACTACTCTGCAAAATCACGCAGAACTTCTTAAATCCTATTTCACTAAACTTTAGATGTATTGTAAATATGGAGATGTAAATACCAAACTCATATTCAAAAGAAATGCTGTTAGAATAATCTTTTACTTTTTGCTTCCACAAACCCAAAACCAAGAGAGCATCAAGGTGACACCTAAATTTTATTGCAATAACAATATTAAGAATTCTGAAGAAATATTTTAACATCCACATTCTGTGATGTGAATTCCAATTTTTGATACTTAACGGAATCTAACAGTAAAAAGAATCTAACAGTATTTACTGAAAATTTAGCACTCTCTAGAACAGAAAGATTCTCATCAATACATTGTACAGACAAGCAGCAAGCTGAAACTACATGAATAGCAGATAATACACCATAGTTGCAGGCATGGCTGAGTAAACTATTATATATTTGTTCAGCTGCATATATATGCACATATCTATATCACTTAACTACCTTATGGATAATGCATTCATTTTCTTTAGAACACTTGAAATCCTGCAGGTTTTGGCACTGAATCCAGCTGACCTATTTAACTAACAAGGCTTGTCCAGTCTGTAAAGTGCAATTTATTTAGTTACAGAAAAGACAGTACTGCAGTTCACACAGAGATTAAATAGGTGATTTTGTCTATCATGTGAATCTCTTTTAAGGTTGCATATTTATTTCATTTTAAGAAGATTGTAGAACTTTGCCTCAAACTACAAAAAAGGTTTTGCTTAGAGACGCAAACCAGAAAACTAACAACTACAGCTACATAATAACCATGAACTTCTGCTCTCATGGGAAGACGATCTTTCCGCATCTAATTGTGGATTTGATACCAGCTGTTCCTTTCTTCTGCATTTAAAGTTTCTGCCTTGACTACATGAATGTAGCCAGGGAGAACTGCAGAGAAGGCATTGTATTGCTGGCTGTTCTTTCCATGAGTGCTTACAAGAAGAAGTTCTGAGTGGAAAATTACTTTTTTGAATGGATACTAGCAAGGTTTGCCAAATACTTAAAGGAAACAGTTACTCCCATGGCATTCATAGAGTACGGTAAATTATGAATGCATTTTTTTGCATATATTCTCCTATAAATTCTATGCGGTTTTATTAATTTATAACTTTATTTAATGTTTGTTGGTTTGGACCAAAACTAGTTATGTATGTCCTCAGCTATGAGGTGAATTTGGTCTTGCTAGCTCTTTAAGCTAGCAAAAGTTTTATGTAGACCTCAGAAGAACAGGCTCAGATGTCTTTCACTAACATTTATGTTGAGTGTTTTTGACAGTTCTTTAGTTAAAGGAAACTGAACTTTCTTTTTATGTGTAAATAAATAGATGAGTCAATGCAAAACAGATTTTGAAGGCCAATCGACAACAGAAGTCCACTAGTTCAAATTAGCTGAAAATCTTGTCCACAGTTTGAATTAAAATAAATTATGCACAGCTATTAAATGGCTCAGTACATGCTTAGGACAACACTAGCTTCCACTTTAAGTTCTACAATTTTTCTGTTACTACCATGTTGTACTAAAACTGGACAAATGTATATCTATTTGTATTTAAAATCCATGGAAGCTCACAAAATCCAGTAGTGCAGCTAAAATGAGCTTATTAAGTTTTCTGTTTGTTCTGTCCCCATTTTTTTCAGCTGCTCTTCAGCATTACAAGCAGATGGGCATTGGCAATAGTGTGTGTAGATTAGGATAGTCGGACTTTCAGTGGTATTACAGAGCAACGTAGAACAGCTGGGCTGCCATTTGATGATTCAAAAAAATGTGTGAAAAATTATTACTGAAACAGGACTCAAAGTCTACATATGCTGAACAATCTACATTTATGGAGTTTCTCCAGCTCGTAACCCAAGTAATCTAATTTTCTTTTTGATAACAGAGTCCATAACTATTATATCTACAAAATAATTTCCATGAACCTGAGCCCTTATAAGTCATTGGACCTGTTCCCATTGACTTCAACAGAGTTTGAATTATACCAATGATGAACACTTAACATGAATGTTTTTAGCCAAAAAACGAAAACTGGAAAAAGAAAACAGTCAAGATTTTACTCGTATAATGTTCACTACTCTTTCACATGGAAAATTATCAGATGAGTTGAGATGTTACTAGCAAGCAATACCAAATTTTAGAAGATGCAAACTGATATATTAACAGACCATTCATATTTATATTCTACCTTCAACAAATAAAGCATTTATCTTTTATTTATAAAGTCAATTGCCAAGACAAGAGCCTACTTTCAAATTCTGAAAGTTCCTTTGCTGCTGTACTGCATTGGCTCTCTACACAATATTCCAGGAGCGTGCAAAAGCCCTCTGTGGGCTAAGTACAGTGCATGCACTTAGAAAGAGCTAATTTCTGTTATAAGGGGTTACGATCAAAATATGCAATTTGTAAATAGACAAAGGATGGGGAAAGGAAACAAAGCACAGAGAGGAGAAGTTAATGGCCAAGAGTGCAGAAAACAGATTCTCATGACCCAGGCTCTAAGCAAAAATGCAAGTTTATATTCCATGTAGGAATGTGCTCTGGGTTTGTGTGTGTGCATTTATACAGATCCTGCAGTGATTAAAACCATGGCTAACCACTGACAGGCAGTATTGATTAGAAATACAGAACACTAAATTGTATGAGGAATAAGGCAAACACAGCCTTTCTCATTTTAAATTTTAAGCATCAGGTTAGTCACTGATTTAAACTAGTGACATCCCAGAAATCTAAGACATTTATTAATGATCATATCTGAAGAACGTTATTTCAGTGTCACACCCCACGTTATTTGAATAGATATGTACTTCCCATGCCTTGTTTTACTTGCATAGAATCTGCCTATGGCATAGCTCAAACACTTAGAGAAAATGACTGTTGCTGTGTACATTGTTATTTCAGGTCATATGTCACTTGTTTAGATAGAAGAGGTTGCTAATTAAGCAATAACAATTAAGGCACAGGGCATTTCCTCCAGATTAATGACCAACTAGGAGGAGTTGTGCCAAGGGCCATTAACCTCAGCCAGTCACTCACTGTGATGGGGCAGATTTCTTTGAAGAATATTAATATTCTAAAATAACAAGAATGACTCCAGACATAATATAAATGTATGCAGGGATGAATCAAATTAAGCGCATTATGATGATTTCTGTAGTGAATTCCAGGCCCTTTCTATTTTCTGGGTAACAGAGGAAAACGGATAGCAAGAAAATGGTACATCCAAGAATACTATATGTCATTAAATGTGCAAGCTTCTCTAAACTGCTCTCTTCAGGCCTGTCTTCTTGTACGTTTGCTCCTCCGATGACCATTTGTAATGTTGGTCATCATCACAAATATTGATAATTTAGCAAAAACAGGTGCCTACTACTGGTCTTGGTAAAAGGTCTACACTTAGGAGAATACAAGGAAGTACTTCATTGTTTTCTTTCTACCCTATGGTTCTTGATGGGCAGTGAACTGTGAAACTCTCCTCTCTGTGATTTGCCAGATTTCCTTTCCAGAGATAAGGAAGGAGGGTGTAGCCCTGGACCACAGAGCTCTTCAGCCTTTGTCACAACCTTTGCAGTAAAACATTTCTGAAGGGATCTAGTTGAAAATAGTGCTACTAAACACTAGCCTGTTAGCCAATTATTGTTTTCTCAAATTATAATGGTTTACCTTTTTATTATCCCTGCAAGAGATTCTTTGCTTTCCTCCACACAGCCAATTCTTCTCTGCACCAACCATTTACATCTCCTTAATTTAAAATTTATCCACAAATAACACTCAGCAGAATAGAGGAGGGAGAAACCCAGAAGGCAAAGTGGAAACTTGCTAAGCAGATAGGTGCAAATGATCAATTACTTTTTCCCTTCCGCAAGTAACTTATTGCTTAAGGCTCTCATCCACAGCCACCTTTTTCTCAACCCTTCTTCCCTCATCCGCTAGTGGTTTTCACCTCTTTAAATACATTGATTCAAATAAGTAGGTTAGATATGAAGTATCATACGAGTTTTCTGTCTCCAAGGTGAAATAAGCAGCTGTATTCAAGACTATTTCTAACGAAATAAACTTCTCCAAGGAAAAAGAATATGACTATAAAATCCCTTTCTGAAAATTAAATGAGTGTTCAAGACTCTCTTCTTTATTACATTTCTCCTAATAGTTCAAAAATCTGATTACCACCTAACTTTTACCCATAGTGTAAAAGGTCATGCATAAAAACTTCCAAAAAAATCAGAAGATATGAAACAGCTGCAATAGATGAAAAAAGATTATTGGTTTAGTGGAAAAATATCTGGAAATGCATTCTTTAATTATAATGTTTGGAATCTCACCAAGTGTTTTACCACAGTAGCAGAATAAAATAGCAATATCCCTTTATCACCTGGAAGAGTTTGCTGTGGCCATAGTCTGAGAATTACCACTTTAAGTAATTTGAAAAGTTCAGTTGATTAAAAAGGTAACCTTTAGTCTAAGTGCAAACTTGTTTAATTGCAGAACTAGCTTTTTAGCAAGGGAAGAGTAGTAAGTTAACAAAAATCATTACAGATACAAAGGATTAAGATTTTCAAAATAATGTACTTTTTACTTACAAACATTGTTTTCCACATCTCTGATTTTCCACGTTTTTGTTTTAATAATGGGTGAAAAAAATTCTGAAATTATTTTAAAACATCTGAATTTGCTTGTAGAAGTAAAATACTCCCATGGTAACATGAATCTCCATAACATGGCTGTAGCCCAGAAGCCTGAATTTTGGTTTTGTGTGCAAACCTACATTATATTTGCACTGCCTAAATTATTACATAACAGATATTAAGGCTCATCTGAAATTAGTAAGAGCAATCAAAGCAATACGTATAAATGTTAAAGAATTCCAAGGAATTTCATCAGAAAGAACCAGCACCTGGAGCCTTTCTTTTCACTTTTTCCATGTTTTCTCTTTCTAATGCTCCTTCTTTTCTCATTGGTTTTCCATTAGTACTTTGGGGTCATTTAAAATGATAGGAACAACATTAATAAAATACTTACCAAGCTAAAAGACAGATCATATTTTCTCTCTATTATAGTATTTGTTTGCTGTCCTGGGACTTGTACCAGTGTTGCTCATCAAACATGTTTTTCAAGGTGATGAGAATGGGGAAAGCAACTGTAGAAATTATAGAGTCTTCTCTCATCCTTATAATTACTTTAAAATAGCAGCTAAAGTTTCTACAGAGATCAGGGCTTTATTATGTTTGGTGGAACTAGTTAGAAAAGTGCCTTTCTGAACTTCAAGAATGTTCAAAATCTTAACTTTTTTTAGGCCATAAGGAACAAGCAAACCTCAAAAAAAAAGATACTATGGAATATTAGAAATCACTGTGAGAATAGGGAAAATCTGTATTAAGCTTCAAGAAGCTTCTGCAAAGCATGAAAGTAAAGGCGAATTATGTTTGAATTATTACTGCATGCTAAAGATTCAGAAGCCTCTGTCCAGAGGATTTAATAAGTAGAAAATAAAATTACTAAAAAAAAAGTTTCTGACAGTGCACTGAGGGCAGTAGAGCTTCTGACCTCTCTATTTTGGACATGAACATTTATGAAAATCCACTAACTGATGGTGCATAAAGTGTGCCATATGATATTCCAGTTGAATAAAATGAGGAACTATTTAAATATCGCTTGCTGATTCATCTGAATTTTTCAAGCTCTTCTCAGAAAGAGAGACAGTTGAGAAGATTTGTTTTTATTTTATGAAATCCTCTATCACTTTAATGATATAACACAGGCAAAAAGCAGGAAAAGAATGAACTTCAGATTAATCCTTTCTTGAACAGCAGTCTTCAACTAGATATTCAGCACGACACAAAATCACACACCCCAAGTAATTCTTTGGGCCTGATCCTGCAGTCATCTGTGCCAGCATAAATCTTGGAAAAATACAGCAGGAAAAAGACTATCTTAAAGCAAAACAGATGCTCATCTCTATTGCATTAATTTTGTTTTACCAATTATAGTTGTGTCAGAGAGAAGAAAGCACATTCGCTGAATTTTCTGCGTACAATTTCACTATTATTTATGGTTGCTTATTCAGGCTGGCAGGTAGTTCTATCAGTTTCCTAGAATCTTTTCACAATCACACTGAAGACAAGAATCTGACTAGCTGAATATTAATTATTTTGGGGGAAAACAATGTTGAGAATAATTTTTTTTCTGAGAAAGTACAGTTTCATCCAAAGGAGAATTTTTGTGAAAACAAAGGTAGTTTAAAAACACTGTTTGTCTTCATTTGGATTTGATTTTCCTTTATTTCTAGTTTATATTATGTTTTGCATAGTATTTTAGATTTACTAGAATAGGATTCTTGGAAATTATTGATCGACAACAATTTGTTCTTATAAAAATAAAATATTTCAATGTGTCTACATCTGAATTTTGGTTTTACAGAATATATCTATATTTTCCTCAGGACAGAAACCTCTTCTAGACAGATACTAAATACCACAGGGAAACTTAAATCAATTTAGCACTGATACTGAGCTATCAGGTAATCCAATATCAAACATTCAAATATCGAGCCCATAGATACTAAGGCAAATACATCAATTTCTTCAGGCTTAGTTATATTTGGCTGCCCTGAGGTTTACAGCCACATTAAAATAAAGTCTTTCTTCTCTTACTTTCAGGTCCATATTCTCTAAATTAAGAGATAGTTACTGACTGGTATTTTAGGCTCCTTTACAACATATGTTATATAAGAAGCCTGACAGACTTCGCTCATCTTTACATGTTCAATTTTGGGGACTACTTTGTTTAGTCACTTAAGCTGCAGTGATCTGTGGCAGCTCTATGGGTCTTCAAAGTTGGCCATGTAACACTGATGGTGCTGGTCTTAGTATTTTTCAAGGGAGTATTAAAAAAAAAATAATCACTGTCACACACTGTTTAGAGCAGCACTTCTAGATCCTCATTTAGAGAGAGTGATGGTGACTTGGCACATTACTGTTTCAGCTTAACACTGGTTAGATGGAAGAGGTTCCTAATTATACAATAGCAATTAAGACATGGGGCTTTTCCTGGAGATTAATGACCAGCTAGCAGGAATCGTGCACAAGGCTTTTAACCCCAGCCAGTCACTCACTGCATTGCAGCAGAATCAGATGGCATTCTCTGAAGGATATTGCTTTTCAGAGTGACAAACATGGGTCTGCATATGAGTGCAGGGCTTTTTTGCTCACCTACAGGGTATATCTAGTAGCAGATAATGAAGCGATGAAGTAATTAATGAAAGGCAGATGCACACAGAAAGAAAAAAACACAAACCACAATACCCTCCTCCCCCAATACAGCTAATTATGGAAAAAACAGTTGAATGCTCTAACATAGATTTGACTACTTTCATTACTTTTAGAGATAGGATCAGATATTTTACTGAATTAAATCACACACCACAGACACCTAAATTAGCATTTTAAATCAGAACTAGCTTGAGTATTTGCAGGGAGTCCCCAACTCATAACCATTTATTATGTGCTGGTTTAGGTCTTGAATGCATCACAGTGTGAGAAACTGATTTCTTTCTGGATGAAGCTGAAGCAGAAGCCTCTCCCTAATTTACATCCCACATCATTGGAAAGCGGGAAGCTGAACTAATATGCAGAGGGAACCTAATACTTATGCCCCACAAAATTGCTCAGCAACATTGGAAAATCCCCTCAGGTGATGTTCTTCAAAAAGACAGTTATTGAAACTACCTTACCACTGCTGCTTACACTTTCAAACTGACCCACAACAAACATCTGAGCTCTTCCTGGCCTTTAAGGTGCTTCACCCTTACTCACCTTCCTCCCCTTTGCAATCTGCACATGGTCCTGGTCTGGGTCCAGCCCTGGTCCTTCATTCCTCTTCCTATTATTACTTTTCCTCTTCTATCTTGACAGCTATCTCTCTTCCCAGCAACATTTCTAAGGCAGTCTGACCTGTGCCTCCAAAATAAATCATCTGTACTTATCTGGCTGTGGAGGAAAGAGGTTGGGGCTTTACTACCAGATGGCCTACCCCGAGACAGTACCAAGAGCTGTCCAGGTGACTTGCTGCTGGCCAGGCACGAGAGGAAAATGGAGTAGTGCTTCTTCAAGTTTAAAAAAATGAAGGTGGAGTTTCTAAAGGTCCAAGACGTTAACTACCAGACCAGTCCAGACTCCCTTATTTGGGTTTTGATGCCACTTTTGGAAGTGAGGACCTGACTGAACTGGCAGCCAGAGTGAAATCCTAGTTCCTCCACCCCAAGGTGTGCCTGGGGGCAGCAGGGGGAGAAGGACAGCAGCTGTGCAAGGCTGCTGCCATCGTCGGGGGGGTCCTCTCTGATGACTTGGCAGGAGGACATCCCTGAACACTGAGGCACCAGTCCTGTACCCCAACCAGCATCCTGGTCACGCCATCCTTTTTAGAGGCTTATGGTGGTGCAATAACATGACAGGGCTCACTAGGTAAATAAGTGGGTCAGAAAAGGAGACCGCTGCTGCAATCTTTAAATGTCGCCATCTTGTTGGTGGGAGCTGCTGGAAGTCTCTTCTGCATGGCAACTCTCCCATAGTCCAGTCCCCTGGCCAGTAATGAGTAGTTTCCTTAGCGTGAGGCAGAAAATTAAAGCCCACTGCAGCATTCACACCTGTGTACACACAGCCCGTTCCCCTCTCTGCCCACCACAGTCCATGCCAGCGCTGGCATCAAAATGGCACAGGCGGCTGCTTGCAGGCCTCCTTCCTGCCCAAAACTGGAACAGCAATTTACGGTTGCCAGTTTTCCATTCATCTACCACGAGAAGGTCCTGCCTGCTGAGGAGCAATTGCAGTGCTCCGTGGCTTACTCCACAGCTGTTCTGGCTGCTCTTTTCACCGTATGAGCATAGTGCCTCTGCTCTCATTAATCCCGAGGGCCAGGCTGGCCACTGCGCATTACAGATTTTCCTACAGGTCATGCTGGTCTCCCCTTTAAAAGCATTTCTGCCGTGGACCACATTTCCCCCCTACTTGCAGCTGTTTCTGGAGGCCATCCCAACAACTGGGTTGTCAGGGCTGCGATGCGTGGTCACGGTAATGAAGCGGGATGTGAGGAATTCAGTCGACCCTCTGCCACACGATTTCCCAGCCCTGGCGTTCCCGGCTGAGCAGCACCCATGCCTGCTGGCATGGGGGAGAAGGGAAAAGCAGGGGGAGAAGGGCCTGAAGCCGGAGGCAGAGGTCTGGCGTGAGAGGAGACAGCTGCTGGGGGCTGAAGAAACAGGGCCTCGGGCCTGGGCGGGAGCAGGGCCTGCATGGGAGGAAGGCCTCGCCGTGAGGCCTGGCTTTAGGGAGCGAGCAACAGCTGCTGCAGGCTGGGAAAGGGG
>JANXJC010000056.1:18547671-18574495 GCA_027564655.1 Leptodon cayanensis
CTTTCCCTTGTGTTTATAGAGGGGGTGGGGCGAACAGAGGCTGCAAACTGTAAGGTTTGAGCATTCGGTGGGAAAGCCGGATCTAAACCATTACAAATACAAACTTGGGCACCCAAAATAGTTTCTGTAGGCAATTTCATTTAAACTTTTCCAATATACTTGTATTCGGTTTTGTTTTTAGTCTGACTCACAAGATGTGAGACCTCTGTAATACTGCATATGGATTTCTTTCATGAACTAAATTAACAATTTTGAGCAGGAGGTCCTGGTGCTGTGCTGTTCTATTTGTGTCACTTTCTAGGTATGTTTATAAGAAACTGTATCATATGTATTTAATGACATGTATTCTGTATTGCATTAGGCAGCATTACAACATGCCACCAGGTTAAAGCTATCTAAATCCCACCTTAGGAGACAGCAATAAAAAGAAGTTAAATGAAATTACTCCTTAAGGTAGAAAGAGTTTACCTCTTCACACACAACTTCCAAGGTTTCACTGTGGGTGAGAAAGAAATCATTGCAGGGAGTGGCCAAAGGCCAGAGACAGTGGTCTGAAGGAGAAAAATAGGCAAAGAATAAATAAACTGAATAAAGAGTAAGCCCTTTGAATAATAAACCCCTTAGCCCTTTATAGAAAACATAGGCTGGGGGGAAAACTGGGAAGGCTGAAATGAAGAGGCCTACATCACTGAAAATTGGAAAGGACCACCACATAGGAAATGGAGAAAGGGAAAAGGAACTGTTTGAAAGGAACAGAAATGGGAAGACATAGCAGTAAGGGGGGAGGTAGGGCACTCAAGGAGATTGTAAAGGGATAAAATATTTCCTATAAACCCTTCAAGACTGTAGAGGCCAACTGCAGCAATATAGGCCATCTAAAACCAATTATGATTGCTATGTACTTTTCCTTATCTTTATCACTGTGTTAAATATCATTCAATAAGGAATATGAGTAATTCTGACTTAGTATAAGAATGAAATATCCGAGGGAGGAAATTTTAGTGGAATGTGGTTCAACATCAAAAAAGAATCAGCAATGCAAATCAGACGATGTGATAACTGGGGAATGCTAAAAGGAAACTGCATGAGAATCTCAGACATCCTGTCATTTCTGGAAAACGTGATCAACAGAAGATGAGTATTATATTCATTAAAAAAAAAAGAATAGTAGATAGTAACAGGTATATCTTCTTAAATTGGAATGGCATATGAAGTAAAGGAGAAGGAGGATGTAATGCTCTGCAGTGAAATGAGTGCAGCTGACAGTCACAGAGATATCAACAGCAGATTGTACAAGTGCTGAACAGAAGATTACATGGCATTTTTTGGCACACAATTGTGAACAGATTCAATAGGAAGCATATAGTCATAGTCCAGTAGGAAAGTTAACAGGACATTTCAACAGATGCTTGCATTGACCTAACCTGAAGGCCTTTAGTGATGCTGTAACGAAACCTGGACCAATTCATCTGGTGTCTTCCTAGAACGTGAAATTTGGGGCAGATAAAATCCCAGTGGGATCATTAGATTTAACACAAATTGGAACTGCTTACAGATGCTGGTCTTACAGTATGTATACAAACTACTGTCTTTCAAAATGTGGTTTTTCAATTCAGATTAAATAATCACCTTTACACAGCTCCAGACTTCACATGGTGCAGAGCCAAAACTAATTATTTTGCAGAAGTTTGGACTGAAATGGGGGCAAATGCGTTCTATTATGATGGACTTGTATCCTGATAGAAGGATCTGTTTGGTTGCACTGATCCACAAATTCAGAAATCTGAACCATCTTGTTTGGAAAAACAAGGCTTGAGAATGTGGAAAGTTATAGGACTTGTCCCTTTTTGGCTGCTTTATTTAATTCCTAAAGCCAAAGAAAAGAGAGAATGCAATCTAAGCAAAAAGAGCACTACAAGAGGAATGAGAAAATAAAACTGAAGTTTATAGGTAGAAGAAGAGAGAAATTTAAATTAAGGAGGGGGGAGGGTGGAGTGGGAGCCCTTTTTTATTTGAAAGAGACCCAAATAAACATAAAGCAGAACAATCTTTGCCTATTCAGAGATGAAGTTTCAGTATATCCTCTAAGAAATTGTTACCCTATAGCCCAGCCTTTCCAAGATAAGATAAATTCAGTGCTGTTATCAAATTCTCACCTTAGCATTGCTGTCAATTACTAGTTCCTGGTCACTGCATAAATATAATGTGAAAGCACCTGTTCTGAGTAAAACAATATATAGTCCAACTGCATCCTGCTGCTTTACTACTATTTTTTCACATGCTCCAGACTGGCCATATGGTTAGTTTGTTTGATTATTTCCTCAGGAATGGCTACTCATTGAAATGGCCAGTTTGAAGGTCTTACCCCTTGGAGAGCTCTTGTACTGCATTTCCAGCAATCTCCTCTCTTCCAGAAGCATGAATCCTCTTTTGCTGCTTTGAAGAGCACACCTGAGTGGTAGATTTCCTTCATTTTCTTTGGCTTCTATGTTGACTTTTAGTCAATGAGGTTAAAATACCTCCTTCACTATGTCACTCAGAAATCTGGTGTATCTCCATAACAGGAGGTAGATACTTCTTTCTTTTTTTCATACAACTGCTTATACCAATTTTTATCTTTTCATAGCACAAACATATCATATTCATTGAGAAATGCTCCACAAAGTAAAGCTTTTGTTTCCATTTCACGTGTATTGTATAAGAATTCTCCTTTGAATGTTCTTTATTAGGTATAATTTGTAATTCTTTCATATGAAATTTTACTTTTGAATACACTCTTTCTCTGTAAATGAAACTTAAATCCTTAGCTTGAGAACTATTTTTTTTTGTGGAAAATGGCAATGGAGCTGCCACTGCAAGTTATATATCTGCTAGGGTCTTAAAAAAGCTTTGTTAATAATAATTTAATGGAGTCTTGTAGAATTTCTTATTCTGCTTCTATTTCACTAACAAGAAATTATTCTCCAAAAAATAAACACAGCTTCATTGAAACAAAAATATTCTGGCTTGTCAAAAAGAGAAGTGCAGGAAAATAATGTTCCTTCATGGCAGAGCCAAATCAACAAGGTCCTTGTGGAAACAAACTAAAAAAACCTTAGAACTTTTCTCTAGATCTAAGTGGGATACTAAAGAATAAAAAATGTGTCTACATTCCCTCAACAAACTAGGTAACTTCTGTTTGTTCTCTCTTCCTTTCACACGCATGTACTAGAAGGAGTAATACAAATGGAAACAACAATTAAGATGGCTTTCAAGCATTTGAGGTCATGAGAGGCAAAAATGCTGACAAAGTGCTTTTGTTGTTATTTGGCCCAAGAGAGCTCTCATGCATCAGAAAGGTGAAACCATACCACCAATTCCACAAACAAATCATGTGAATGGCAAAATTCTTGTGCATTTAACTGCAATGAAAATTTTATACTAAAAACGTATTTAGTACAGAACCCACTAACCCATTAATTCTTACATTTTGAATGCACTGCAAATACACCATATACCACAAGCTAAAAGTCCATCAGGCTTACTTCAGGCACAGAGAGAATGTGACCTCTCAAGAGGACTTAGGAAAAAAAAAATAACCTGTTCCTGAGCATACTTAGAAAGTTTTGACAGTCACGCTGTGTAAGTCAGGTAGCTCAAGAAAGATTTTTTATATAATAACATTTCTAAAAATATGATAAAATGGTATTTCACCCAAGAATAACCTAATCCTCCTTAACATCTTTGCATAGGGATTAGAGCAAATAAAACCAAACCTGTTAGTATTTTTATGAGGGAAAGTAGTTCCAGGGAGAAATTGGGTATGACACTCACATCCGCTGACATTTAAAGAAGACTGAATTTGAAAAACTCATATCCAGTCCCCAAATGTAAGAACTACAGGACTGAGATATCTGAAGGTTAGCACATTATTATCAATTAATGGATAAGTATAAAACCTTTAGGATTTTACTCTATCTCAGGTTGGTCCTTGAATGAAATTGGACTGTGCAATTTATTACTCAGTGGAACTGAGAAGAGGACACAGAGTTTGTGCCAAGATAAACTAATCAGAGATTTATGTATTTCATCACTGTCATGTGTGATTTAAACATCACTCACCAATTTGGTATTAGTCTTAAAGAAATTTACAACATCTCTTGATCAGAACTCAAAGTCCCAAATCTAATGGCCATTCTACTATCTTTTTCACAGCTTGAAATCAACATATATTCTGAGGGCTTTTAAAGGAGGCACAAGGAAATCCTAAATAAACATATAGTCTTGTCTCTCTCAATGCCATGTTTTAGTTAAAATATCCCCAAATTTCTGTTGACGAATAGTGTCTGCTAAAAACTGTTCTATGACAAGGGCACAGAAATAACTTGATACATACCCCCAAACTCCAGACATTTTCTTCGTAAGCAAGCAATTTCAGTAGAACAAAAATGCAAGTCTTTTTTTTCCCAAAAGAAAAAAAAAAAGTGCTGTTTTAACATTTGCTGAAATAGAATTGCACTACAGTGTACCTTGCAAAATAGATTAAATAGAGAGGAAAAATTACTTTCATGTGTTCCCCCCCAAAGGAAATATATATTTTATACTGTTCTAAGGAAACTGAACCTGTAGTCTCTTGTCCAAGACCATTATTAAAAATAGCTGATCTTGTTGTACTTTGAAGTACTTACAAAGATAGCAACAGATTTTTGGCACATACAAACCTTATTAGCGATTAAAAAAATACAATATTCGGATTTCTGGGATGTAACATTTTGAGAGAGATTAATAGGTTTTTCAAAGTAAGAGTAATTTATTTATTGTCCAGGAATGGTGTATCAGATACAATATAAACTATTTAATTAAATATGTACGCTACCTCCGGCGATCCTATCATGGCAGCATACACAGCGATGAAAAGGAAAGGCAAAGGAAAGGAGTGCGATGCACACGTAATGTAGTCTGGCAATGGACCATAGAAGAGATGGTATGTTATTTTTTAATGTATTCTGCTGTAGTTTGGCAATATTAGGAAATACCTACGTAGTGTGTCAGATTGCTTCTCAAAGCTGGTATAGTAACCAAAGGCACAAAAGAAAGTTTGTCAGCAAATTCATCTAGGCATCATGAGAGGTGAGTAAGTACACTCTGTGCTTTGGAAAAAAGTTTCCCTCTATTTACCGTGCACCTAGGAAAGCTTGTAAAATCTTGTTATGTTTATGGCTATTTCCATTTAAAAATATGTTGGAGTACATGTGTGAATTATAACAAAGTTTCATTTGTTCCAGAGGAGGGGGTCAGACTAATATTATGGTCTTCAAAGCTACAGACTCTCTTTTTCCTCATTAGTCAGTGAAATTAATGTGTCAGAATAAAAGGATTTTGAAGATAAAATAAACATTTTGGCATTGTTCTACTCGATAATATAGTATTTCAAACTCCAGTAATCTGTTCAACATTTTACAATGACTGGTCCATTTACTGTTGTTCTTCTTTTTGTATTTTCCATTAACGATTAAACATTTACTTGTATGACAGATAGCTAATACTTAACTTCTTCTTCCTTTAATTAGGAGTTTACATGTTCAGTACATTTGCTTACAGATTTAAAGGCCTGAATTCTCCATGCTCCCTTCTGCAATCATAGACTTGCTGACATTTCATTTAGCCAAAGTGCTTTGCTCTCTCAAAACCCCTTGTCATTCTACTTAAAATCGAACTGAAATTGAGAACATTGGGTCAGCACTGTGGATTGCTCATTCTGGGATTTTGTCTGCGTCGTTGGACAGAGCTTCTATCTAATCACTCTTTTCTTGTGATCTGGTGTATTAGCTTTGCTTAGCTGTACAGTTCAGCTGAATGTATTATGCAGATATACCCATGAGAAGTAGCTAGCACAACAGTGGCTATGCACGACCATCTAGCATGTGGTGCTATCTAATAACCCAGGAGATGGAATGCAATCTATGGTTCCCTTTCAAATATATTTAACCTGTTCTTTTTCCTGTAGATTTAACATTCTTCAGTAGGTTGCCATCTTCCATGACACAGGTGTCGTACACTCTCTGTTTGGTCATTTTATCCAAATGGTAAATGATGTGTAGCTGGACTGTGTGTTCAGTTCAAGTTATATATTTTCAAAAGGTCATTTGAACATTTCCCAGTCTATCTATCCTTTTATATACAATACGTATATCTATTGTTCATGAAAAACAAGTGAATTACTTGTTAATCTACTATCTAACTGCTATCTAAAGATACCCTCATGAGACCTTCATGACATCAAATGTTATAGCCACAGCCTTTTAAGCTACATATACTTCAGGCCTTCATAACATTATTTCATTGTATAAAGATCAGATTAGAATTATTTCTGCATAAGCTTTTTTATAAATAGTTAGTAAAAGCAATATATTTGGATACATTTTTCATGAACAACAATAACTAATGTCCATGAAGGTGACAGCTCAAGCAGTTTGAGGTAGAACAAAACAACTTGATCCAAAAATTTCTGAAATCAGAAAGAATATTCCCTTGCTTTCAAAGGTTGCCTGAGGAGAATCATTCCGCTGTTACATTGCTGAAAATCAGATCTTCATTTCAATTTCAAAAATATAGATGAATGAATTCATCTTATGCTTGTAGGCTAATTCCTAGTAGCAGAAGAACCAAAAGTCTAGAAACTTAGAAAAGTGCTTTTCTCCTCTTTACCAGCTAATCAGTCTGTATTGTTCAGAATAGCCTTTACATAACCAGGTATTAATGAAAATCACTGTTTCTTCCCTTACACCTTTTTGCAAGTACAAAGCTTTACATTCTATGACATTTTGTAAACACTTTCTGCCAGAAAGCTCTAAAATTCTTCATACAATAGCATCAGCAAGTACTATCAGAGTGCAGTACGCCTAAGAAAATTCTTTTTATCAGCTGACATTTTTCCCAATAAAATACAATCTTACATGTGTTTTAGTAAGTTTTCAGTTCATTTCCAAAAAGCAGCTTTGCTTTTGCTTGCAAAGGAGATAAAATTAAGAATCTTTTAATGTCACATTCGCTAAGTACCCCTTTATAAATAAAAACCGTTTTACTCAAGGACATAGTAATCTTGTTAACAGATCTTGTTGCCATGTTACGCTATGAGAAATAAACCACAAACCAGGCCCAAACAGGTTATTCCAAAGAAGAACTTAGGTTTATAAAGAAAATGTATGAGTACCTCAGGAAGTTTGTTGCCCTTAAAACAATCTGGAATGCCCTAAATTACAAAAATTTATTCATGACTTTTGCTCCAATGTTTGAATCTCAACTACAGCTCAATAGTGTATATAATACATAACATCTAAAACCATAAGTAAGATCCACTTATCTTGTAGTAGGTATTGGTAAGAATATAGCAAAATACGCTCTGAAATCTCAGACGTTATTAAACAAAACAGACAGAGAATGGTAAGAAGACAGTGAATATTATTAACTTTATTTTATGTATGAAAAACTGTGAGGGAGATTAAATACTTGAGATATATAAAGAACTTGTAATAGAATTGTGAAAATAAAATAGCAATTCCAAATCCCATTTCCAGTACTTAATTACTTCTTAGTCCTTCACCTCTCCTTTTTTCCATTTTATGCTCCCAGATGTCTACCGTTCAACTGATGTAATCATTTATGAAGGATCCAGTTTTTAAAGAAGAAATAACATCTCAGTCCAAAGCTAAAAAGGGTTGTTTCATGGTACTTTTTTCTTACCCGTAGTAAATTCTGCAAAAAAACAAAACCCAAATGCAAAACCCAAGAACCAAAAGTCACTATCACAATTAAAATGATTTTCTGAAGGAAGCCAGCATTTCAGAGGAGAACTTGCAGCTGCCCATATATTAAGTATTGTATAGTTCATACCAAGCAAAAACTACAGCAAGAACATCCTGCAGTAAGAAGTGTAGGATGTGACTTCTGGGGAGACTTGCGCACCCTTAAGAGATAGGTAGGCAGTATACACCACATTCAGTAACCAATAATTTGTTGAAACTTGGCTGAGCATGATATACTACTATAATATCTAATAACTTTTCAGATATTTTTGTTACATTCTTCTCCTGATATCATTTATTTGGTTACCAAAGGTTTGTTTCAACAATACTGCCATTCTTTTATTTTATCAACAGTTTTCCAGGCTATCTTTTGCCTAAAGTCAGAGAAAACACCAAGTCACATTGAAACTTAGCTGAAATTCTTTAAAAAAAAAACCAAAATAAATTCAGGAACCTGTTTTGAAATGCAGCTAAAAGGAAAGTAACTCTCAAAAACGTTTTTGACAGCTATGAGAATTTCAGTACTAAGACTTTTTCCAAGACTTGATTTAAAAGTGATGCTACTGACTCACAGAAAATGGACGTCCAGTTCCCAAGCTCAGCTGAAAAACTTTGTAGTTTTTATTAAGATATAGTACAATGTAGCTACTAGGCTTATTCAGCGACAAATTTTACCTTATCTTTGAAAACAGACTCCTTTAAAACAGAGAAAATATTTTCCATATGACTGAAAGTTTTCCTAGTATTTCCAATAAATTCCTTAAATAATTCTTCTGGCCAGAACATTGATAATTAATGATGCTTGCAGGAATCAAGCACAGCTGTATAGACAGAAATTCAAACAGATGTAAGCAAGTCATATGCCCACTTCTCTTGTAGCTGAGCTGGCAAAGACCTTGGCTCCCCTTATGCTACTGCATGTTCACTCTCAGAAAACTCCTTCCGATTTGCCCCTTCGGATCAACTGGCCTGACAAATTGCTCTACCCAAAAGACCTGGATTTAACAAAGTCCTCCCAAGAAATTTATTTCTCTTTACCCAAACCGTTGTAGCAGGACCAAGCTGCAGCACGATTCCCTATGTGTATGGGGGCAGATCTGAGGAAGAAGTAACCTTAGGTGCAGTGGTTATAGCGTTTCGCCTAAAGCAGTCAGCTTCATTTGCTGTTTTACAAGTGAATGAAAATTCCTGACATAAAATGGTAATTGAATCAATTTAAAAAATACCTATTTTTTAAGCTGATATAAATCCCAGAGATGGCACATTAACAACTGTAAAATAAATATGCCTCTAGTTAATAAAAGAAGTATTCCCTTTAAAAAACCTTTTCTCTTTTTTTTTTTTTTAATTTAGGAGGCTTTAGAAAGTTACATTTAGGGCAAGTTGTCTTCTAGAATGTTATTAAATTGAGAAGATTTTTTGGCCAGTTTATGAAATGCATGAATGTTGTAAATAATCACAGAAGCTGATATTTTGAGAAGTCTGGTAAGTGTAAGTAGTAGATTAAATGATGATCAAAGCATCAATACAGTTAATTTTTGTTGATATCCTACAGTCCCATTAGGCTAGTAAACTTTTGCTTCACTCTTCGTATACTATCTTCGATGTCTCAAAAAAAAAAAAGTTTGCAGACGAGTACTGCTGAGCTAGGGACATATTTTAAATGATGGTAAAATCAGACTGCATTAAATTATACTCCCTTCACTGCTTGGCAAAAAACAGCCTTTAGGGACGTTACATGGGACATAGGTTTCTGACTGGTACTATTTTCCTGCAGAATTTAAGCTTTCCTAAAGAAATAGCACTGCAATTTTTGTATAGAAAATGCAACAGAGGTGGGAAAACACACATACATTGAGCCTGAACAAAATTTATATGCATACAGACATCTAAATTTAAGCTCATTATTATTCATATTAAAAGGCATTTCTAAAGATGAATCTAGTAAGATTACACACTAGACAAAACATAATATGCAAAAACATGAATAGATGTCTCTTAAAATTTATAAATACTTCAATTGGTTGTCTATGATTCTGCAGTTTAGCTTGTATCTGATGATGCTTAAACCATGATTTTCAATTTTTTTTTTTTTGGACTATTGAACTTTTTTCTTTTAAAAACTTTGCTTTTCTACTCATTCTAATGCACATAGTCCCATTTAAATCAGTGGGAGTAATAACATTTAATATCCCTGAAAATGTCACAAGGTGATTAAATACCATGAGGTAACATATAGGCTATTCATATGCTTGTAAATAGTCATATTGTGTTATTAAAATAAGCATGGTTATCTGCAGCATATTTGTATATACATTAATTTGTATTGGGGATCAAGGGGATAAAATTCTTCATACAAATAATCCAACCAAATACAGTGGGACCATCTGTGAATTAGGTGATCGTAAAAAATTTATTGGGAATTTGACTGTGACTTTACTCTGTCTTCACCTCCTGTCCTAATAGCTTTTTATCTGTATGCTTTATAGTCAAAATAGTACATGGTATAACATAGTGTATATAATATAAATAGTGGAAAAGAAATGGGAAAATAAATATATTTAATTTTCATAATCTTTTAATACACAAAGAAAGAGCAGCTAGTTCTGAAACACTGAGAAAGTAACAATCTCTAAATAAGGAGAAAAATAGTAAAGTTGTGTTCAAAGTTCCTGGGATATTAATAAATGTGGCTTTTGTAGAGACAGAAGTATCCTAAAAATATTGGCTGGTCAAGTCAAAAATTAACACTGCATTTCTGGCTCTTGTGTACGGAATGTTGTATAATGGCTATACTATTCCTCATAGAAAACTTTTATAGGAGGAGTTTAAGAAATATTTTTATGCAAAGTTTTTTTAATGGCAATACTGGACAAGCAGATGTGCAAATACAATGTTTATATTTTATTTAAAAAACTCAATTAATTCATTGGAAAAATGGTTCTGAGATGTACTGAAACAATTTTGAGTAAGTCTTTTTTTTTTTTCTTTCTTTACAAGACATACTACAGAGGAAGAGCCATTATAGTAATTAAAGAAAATAGCGAGTGACCCAGTATAGTAAGGAAGTCTTCTTTTTTCAGTCTTAAAAAAATGTGTTTGATTTAGTCACAAAAAACCACCTCAACTGAAAACCCGACATTTACGTTACCAGTAGTATGTCCCCAAGGGAACTAAGTAGGTTTCATTTCCATTCTGATTCCTTTTGACTTCAGTCTTATCTTGAAGCAGAAATCTAAAACCCACTTGGGCAGGAGTAACTTGACTTTCAGGGTTAAGCCTTCCGCCAGTCCTTCAAAAACCCACCCGAATCTGTTCAAGTTGCAAACTTTCTCACAAATATGTTTGTAGAGCGTCAGTGGAGTTGTCTTGGAGTTTATCAGGAAACTCCTGAAAGATGGTTTGGGCTGTGGTTGCGTACTTTAACTCCAGCCTCAGCAGGTCTTCCCTGTCATTAGAAACTCCGTAGCCTGTGCTAGGTCCAGTTACCCAGTTTTGGAGCAGGAAAAGTGTCAGTCCATCAGCAACTTCCCTGCTGGGAAGGGGCTCTGTGGGAAGGGTTCTTCCTCATTAAAGTGCAGAAAATACAATGGCTGGGGCTGGGATGTCTGAGTGGGAGCAGAGTTTTTTTTTAAAAAAAAAAAAAAGAAAAATTACACACGCTGACTATTGCACTACCTTAAAAGAATGTTCTTTAGGTTGCAAAGTCAAAAATAGCAGCTCTGAGACATAAGGCTTCTTACATAACTTAGATCCATCCACTTTATTCATATATGTTATAATACAGCCTTTAATTACACAGTTTAATGCAATTGTCTCCAGAGCCTCCTTTACTTGTTCTGTACACACAAGAAGCCTATTCTTAGCAAAAAGTAATGACTGAGTAATGAAGAAAGCTGTTGTGCTGATGAGCAGCACACCTGCCCTGCCGTACAAGAGTCCTTGCAAAAATGGAATGGGGGGGGGGGGGGTGCCGCATACCAAGGAGACGTGAATGCTGCCTCAAAGAAATATGTTCTATCCCCTCCTCTTCTAAAAATCCCTGATTTTGGTCAGGTTTTTAAAGCCAGGCATTTTCTGGGGTGTCATTCCTTATGCTCTTCAGGACATTTGCATCTTCAGGGGAGCGCACCCGGCTGGATATCCCGGAATGTCAGTGCCGATCGCTCAAAGCTGTCATCTGAAGTCAGCGTGAGCTGTGCTTTGAAGTTATAGCAGATGCTTAGAGAACGTACTGTTATACGTGAAGTACTCAGAAAAACTTCAGGTTGTGCACTCGGTATTAGTGAACGTTTTCACCTGCAGTCTCTCTTCCCTCAGTTCTCCTCTATGACTGGGAGAAGAGCATCTGTCATCTCACACGGGCATTGTGTAATTTTTAATATTTGCATAGCAGCTCAGATAGTGTAGTTATGAAAACCTTAGAAAAGCCCAGGGAAAAATTAATAATTTGTCTTCAGAGCTGGTTTGGGTATGGACAATAAATAAGGCTCAGGGCTACACACTGAACAGCAAGGAGAAAACAAAATATTGAAAAACTCATTATCCAGACTATGCATTGAATGAAGCACAAAGCTCAAGGAAAAAGTGGTATACGATCATGTAATTAAAGACTATTTCATAACAGATACCCAGAAACAGATGAAATTAAAATTGTACAGTATCTTTTGTCCTGGCAGTCCAGAGCTCATAAGTGCTTTATCTTATAAACTTAATAATGTTCTCAGAGATTCTCATAGATTTTGCATGCAGTATGTTCAGACATGTTAGACTGACACTGATGACTTAGGTTAATTAGAGAAGCAGCAAACTGGCCATACTGAGCTAGGCTTTAAAAACCTGCGCGCTAAATGGATATCTAAGAACAACAAAAGGAGTGTAAAGATTGATTCAAACACGTAGATTAAAAAAATACATGAGACTCTATTTTCAAACGGCAAGCATTTTCATACAGGATAGGTCATCTCACCAATGGGGGTGGAAAGTGGAGTTAAAATATGAACATTTATTTAGCCATTAATTCATAATTTTATGATGGAAAATTGCATTGCAAGTTCTTATTATACCTCTACAAATAGTGAAAAATTAAGGAGTGGAATAAGTATTTATTGTTACCATACAGGTGTGGGTAACAAGCAAGCAAAGCTTCTCGCCAGTCATTTTTGTGCTGGCAAAATGCTTCTATGCGTCTGAATGGCAAAGGAAACTTTTATAAAGATCGCAAAGTAATATTACATAGTAGTGGGCAAGGTTAAGCCTGTTTGTTTCTTGAGGGTTTGGGGTGTTTTAATATTAATAAACTTGAAAGATTTATTTTTTTTCCTAACCAGAGGACCTGATTCTGATCTTACCCTTGTTTTACAATGGCTTAATGTATTAGCTAAGAGAGGCATCAATCTTGATTTACGCAGACATGAAAGGAGTACCGGGACAAATTATTTTACTCATTCGATTGACAGAGATTCTACCGAAAGTGACAAACCTACAAAAGCAAAATAATCTAGAAATATTGTCCAGAACAATACATATGATTTCTAAAGACGTTTTTCTCTTCCACTTCCATTAGTTAATTAATTTCCTTAGTACCTCTTTCTGCATTCTCTAGTGATTGAAAGCCTACTTTAAGTCACTGAGAGCTCAGACTGGGCAAGGACCAAGTTTTGAAGACATAATTTATGTACTATTTTTCAAATTTCTGATGAGGAAGCTGAGGAAGAGCAAAGCTGAGCAACATCAAAACCCGTACTCAATTCGCCTTATATATTTAGGTTATTCAAGGAGTAATGAGCCCATATTAAAGTACAACATCAAAATAACTAAATATTACTAAGTTCTCAGAGGCATGCTGTTTGAGTTAGGTATATCTCTATCACAATAGATACAGCATCACTAGCTGCTTTTTGTTATTTTTAATGCAAATGTGAGTAAAACAGAGAGACAAGTTCCACCCTTAAACACAAGCAACAAAAAAGATGAAAGCCATCAACTTAGACTGCTATTTTTCCACTTCCAGTAGATATGTTTCTGGGTTTTTAATAGGGGAGAAATTGGAAGGAAATTTTATTCACTTGCATTACTGTGCGTGCTTCCATGGTTTAGGATTCACAAAATCTACCAACGTGACTCAAGTATCACAATAGGTAATATATGACTGAATAGCAGAGATTTGTTTAATCAGTCCCTTTACAAACTTGAATGATGCAGGTATTTATAACTTGCAAGAAAGACCGTACTTATTTAAAGACTTCAATGATATTTAAAACAAGACAATGGGTTCCAGCCAGTGATAAGAGAATAGATAAAACCTCTGAATGTTAACAATTTTCCAAATATTAAAAATGTGGTTGTTCAGTGCATTTGCAAGAACAGCAGGTCACAACTTCTATTACAGTAACTTTTTACTGTCATTGGAACTAACTTTGTTACAAACCCTGAATAAGAAACAGCGTGAAAATATTTTTCTCACAACTTCGAACCTGATGTATGATTTATTTAAATTTTGAGTTTCAAAATTTGTCATGTAGAAAACAAAAATAAAAACTGTGCTGTACTGCTTAAGTGCACAACTTATTATAATGCCAAACTCAGCCATTTAACTGCTGTAGAGGAAAAAGCCCAAGTTCAAGGCTGTGAAACTAACTTTCATCCTCGCTGCTTCTCCAAATACTCTGGACCAAGAACATTGTCAAAAAACCTGGAAATTCCTGGAAACTACCACAACTGATACAGCTTTGATGGAAAACTAATGGAGTTTTGGGTCAACAAAGAAATATATTCAAATCCTATTTTCTTCCTGGTGAGCTAGTGGGAAAATGCTGATGTTTTCCTCATACCACTTAAGTCAGGAATGTTTTATGTAAGAATATAAAATCCATATTCAGAATTCTTCAGTACGTGTTTAACCAAACCAGACAAATCTTTTGTCTAATGATGAATGACAGTCCACAATTTGTCTCTGAAAAACTGTATGTTTGAAAAAAGCCCATGTTCTTTGCAATGTAATAATATTACAGAAATTATTTTTCTGCAATAAGTATCACAGAAAACAAACTTCACAGAGAATCAGCTCCTGGAAGGAGGGCATTAATCAGTTCTTAGAAATTCTATTTACAAATCTTTCTCATAGCACCCCATGATAGTCTTAAAAATTAAGTGACACACAGCTATTGGTTTAAAACTTCCATTTTCACCTGCCTCTCCTCTGATGAGGAAAAATAGAAAGAAAAGCAAACTCAGAATAAGCAAAACTAGTAATCTCTCTGTCAGCACTAACATTCCTGGAAACTTCCTGAAGAAATTCCACTATTTTTCTAGGGGACGATGTCACACCCCGTTATAGGTACTCACCTCAAATTCATTGTGCTTAGCCGTAGCAGTGTGTGTAGTCTGGAAGGAGATGCAGTGTCTCACTAGCCTCTCTGCCTCTTGTCCCTGGCCCTTCCAGGTTAAGAGTCTGGTTTTACAAATGTAAAATGTAAGCCCGTTGTTGCGTAATGATCAGTGGAATCCAAACTGCCTTAGATCACTTTTATCACTCCTGTACGATTCAGAATCAGGAAAGATAACATCTTTCCTAAGAGGGGTCTAGAGCTTTTTTTTTCTTTTTTTACTAGCATTAGAGCCCAGTTCTCACATTTTTATTAATAATGAATATTATCTTTGCATCACGAGATCGTAATTCATCCTAAAGCTATTCATCATGGTTTTCCCCCAGACAACCATTGTACAAATGCCGATGTGTGTGTGTGAACATTTCTGTTGTCACCTTTGCGAACAAAGAAGAGTCAGGATAAGCTACTAAAGAAAATTACAATATTGAGATACAGATCTTCACCCCATGTCTACTCACTAATTCTGTGATTTTCTATACACTTCAAAAGCAAGTACATATAATTTATAATATATACATGTAATCTTTCTCAAGGAGTCTTTTCTTAATGGAAATACCTCCTTTGACAAAAGTGTCATTTTTTAAAATCTTTTGTTAAAGCTAAGATGCATAGAAGAGAAAGAAGATCAACATGAAGGTCATTCTGTATCAGAAATTAAGATGTAATTCTGAAACTTTGGAACTGTGACATACATCTCCAATTACATAGTGTAATGTCAGTGACCTCTGTAATGGCTGTACGTGTTCTCTTAATTACAAAAAGACATCACCATGGGAATAATCGGTCTAGTTTCTCTGCCTTTAAGCAACAGAAAGACCTTTCTCTAGACAAAATCACGAAAAAGTCAAACCTTTTCATTTCAAGACCTTTTGCATTGTGTCACGGACTAAAAGCAATCTGCAACTTGCACACCTACATAGCATTGTTGGCATGTAACACCTACATAAGCAAAATATACTCTTTCACAGTTTGTAGTGACAGCAACTGCAAAAGTGATTCTATTGAATACACCGCCTCCTTTTTCGTAAAATAGATTTTTCCACAAATTACAGAATCCCTTAAATGTAAACCAAAATTAGTCACATAACTTTACTCTTACAGCATGGTTCATAAGCATGTAATAAATTAATGAATAATTATAATGATGATGATGATGATGGTAACAAATATCCAAATTTATGAGAAGTATTTTCTCTACAGATATTCCCAGATGAATACTACAGTCAGAATCAGCAGGTTATTTAATTTGCCCTAGATCTTCTGTGTTTTCATATTCCCACTTGAATAATAAGTTCAGAGTCAGCAGGTTATTAGGTTTGCCCTAATTCTAAACTTGAGTCAATGGGACTTCAAACTGATTCCAATGGAGAACGAAAACAGAACCCATTTTTTTCAGCTACCTCTAAGGCACCAGATTTGCTGCTTATTAGGACCTAGCTAAATAGTTTCAGGTTCATAAACAACTCCACAGAATTAAAGAAATCAAAAATCCTATCATACAACCTTCTTCTTACAGAATGCGCCAGCATAGCTTTGTCTCTTATTTCTTTACAAACTCAAACAAGGCATGACTGAGGCCACCTCCTGCTTTCACCCCCAAATTTCTCGTTGAAAACAAAAGAGAGTGAAACTTTTCAGAAATGATATGATCATTGACTGGGAGCCAGAGTTCTCCAGTATCCTCAGACATTAAATCTTGGATCATTTTACAGTAAAAAGGATGACTTTTGTACAGGTGTTGTAACGATGCAAAGAATGAGAACTGTTACAACCATGAGAAGAGCTGAATTGTCAAGGGGAAAGTGGTTGACAGTCGACAAGCTGCACCATTTCCAATATCTAGTCAGACTAATGGAGAGCATGTAATGGCAGACCAGTTGTGCACAAGAAAAACCACACTATTCTAAACGCTCAGCTATGGACAGGTAGGCAGTAGGAATGGTGGCAACTTCAAAGCCAGCTGATAAGTATCAGTTCTGTGGGCTAAAGAGGTGGCACTACAGTAAATGGAGCTTCAAATCTTGACTTCCCCTACTAGATCCCTAATAGGAATTCTGATCTTTCAGGTACTGGACAGCCAGGAAGAAAATCCTACCAAAAATCCTGTACGGAGCATCATTAGTTTAACTTTACAGATGGAGAAACCGAACCGGAGAAGTTTATGCTTTTATCTACCTCGTTCATTAGTTACTACAGATATTTTGTGCATTGAAGTGCTTATTGGCTCTACTGAGTAGACCAAGATCCAGGAGAACGGCTAGAGATTAGCATGAACCCACCACATACAACTACTTTTTAGTTTGGCAGAAGAGAACCTGAGCTGAAAGACTGAGTTCTGCATATATGACAATATAATCCAGCCTGGTAAAGTGCTTGTGATACTCTCAGATATCATCACCACAGTACAGAAGGAGAAAGTGTCATTTGACAGAGTGCGCATCTTTGTGGGAAAAACCTAAATTATTTTGTAAAAGATTAAAATATGATCCCTGGTCAGCGTAGAACTAAATAAGGGCATCAAAGTATTATGTACCCTGGCTTTCCTAGTCAATTCTATGTGTAACAACACAATTAAAGGTATGTTTGTTACATTCCAAGTCATTCCCTGAAAGAAGCATACTTTGGTCTTTAAAGTTTACTCCTCAGGTACAACATGGTATGCAACACCTCAGAATGCCCTTCACTCTTCTGTAAAATCGTGTGTTTATGAAGGTATACAATTTTCAACTACAGCGCAATAAACTTGACAAAGTATTTTTCCAGAAGCTGGTATGGTTTCATGTTTTCTGAAAGGAACACCAAGCTTTCTGGAAAACAAAACATCATATTAATTTCAACAAGAGAGACGGATGAACCTTTTTGTTTTAAATTACCAACCAATTTCAATATGTTTATTAAAAGAAACATAAAACCTCAAAGCTGCATACGTTAATGTTAGCCTCTACATAAAGCTATTTCTATTACAAACTGGTTTTACTTGCTAGCCTGTTTCTCCATTCCTATCCATCAGCTCGGTAATGACGATGGGATAAAATTATATGTTCTGTAATCCAAATGTTTTCCCACAACTCCTTGGCTAGCATCTACTGTCAAAAGACTCCTAGGGAGCCAACCTGCAGCTGAGAAAAAAGATCAAGTACAGTGGTCCAAAATGCCTGTAAGCCTTGAAGTGTAATTACATTAAAATATAGACAATTTTATTATACAGTTTTGAAATTCTGAAATACTAAAACCAATCTGACACAAGGTCCTATGCTGCTAGATGTAAATTCTTCTAGCACATTAGCATTCTATAATTTGCAATAGGAACTTTAAATTAACATGGACCCTGCATCTCAGCTAGGCACAAAGGGAAGCAACGACCTCACCATATAAAATATTATTGATCTGGGGTACTAAGATGTATGCTGTATGCATAAGTGGTCTTTTGGAAGTATTTCAATATCAGCATTTTGAAAGGACTAGCAATATTCAACAAGTAGCTTTCTTAGAAGATAATATAAATCAGACTGCCAATTCCTAATTCCCAGTGACACAGTATTTAAATCACTGTGATTTTACACGAGGCAGATATTGAAATCAATATCCTATAATGCTGAATCCTGGCAAACAAAATAATGTATCAAATTGTATTAGGAAAATGATGCAAAATCCTGCTTTAAACTGACATAAGGATTCTGTTTTCGTACAACTAAATGTGAAGGGCCCAGATTTAACACAGTTTTGAAAGTCTTTGGGATTATTTGGTTATCTGCCCTCAAGATTCTACCCTGATGACAGAGTCGCTGTTTAAAAATATTAAATAAAATTAAAACACTTATTGTTAAATTAATCAAATAATTGGTAAATACAACAGAACCTTAGTGTAATCTCTAGTGGATTTCTAGCCCTCCTCCTAAATCAACATCACCCCAGGGGCCATTGGCACTGACAAGAAATTCAGCATGCAGAAGAAATACAGATCATGTAATAGAGATGCGTACTGTAGATAAAGATGCTGAAGTGTAAATCAAAAGGAAAGTTTTGCTCACAGTATTTACTAGCCCCAAGTATATTTAGCTAACTGTGCAAGAAGGATAAAGACCATGGTGGCTACTCTGTTGACTACAGGCAATGAGTTCAACACCATCTCTTTGCACTCAAACAGGTATCTTGCAAAAGGTAATCAATACCAAAATATGTTTATATGTTTTATTCAAGGCATAAGAGAATGAAATGAATTAAAATGTGAAAATTTTCAGAAATATATAAATATTGGATGACTTTTTAAAAGGTTAACATAAAGAAGCAAATAGGCACAACAAAGATTGATGTAATATATTCAGAACCCAAACAAACAAATCTAAATGCTGGCTAGCCTGAGACATCTGGAATTCGCTTCCTTAAAAAAAAAAAAAAAATCACTTTCACAGCTCACACCATAGCTGGCATCAACTTCTGAATATCTGACAAGGAAGAATATCTCTCACAGTGAACAGCTGCACGAACAGTCCTCATTTTTCTCACAAAACAGAAACTCAGTAGAACAGTTAAAACAAAACATGTCCTAAACAGGAATACTTTGAATTCACAGAGTAATTGTCTCTATAAAACGCTAATATTGAGGCAAGTAGGCAAGCTATATTTTAAAAAGATAAACTATCCTGTATGCAATTTTTTCAAGCAGTTACAGATATAGAAAAGCAGAAGGGCATGAAGTGACAAGAAGCTAGGGTCAGTGAGAAACTGCTCCCAAATCAAAGTGTGTTATGTGGTTTTTATTTCCTCCTTCCGAAGTATCTGCCTGTTTTCTCAGACAGGATGCAGGACAAGGTTATTTTTATATAAATGATGATGAAAGGAAAATTTTATATATATATATATATTTGTGTAAATCCAGAGGGTCACTATTTTATTAATTTAAAATAGGGTTTTTGTTCTGAAATTTTAACGTAAGGAGCAAAATGAGAAGAGGAATATGGAGGCTCACTGACATGAATCATATTCTCCCTACCTTCTAGGACCCTGCCTTAATTGACTAAAAATCTGATTTTAAAGATCAGTCCTTTTAACGAACAGCTCTCCCTGTCATAGAATCAAGCCATACCAATTTGAGTCATTTCAGGGAATAATATAATTTTCACTGAATAGAAGATTGTGATGTATGTCAAAAAATTATCAGAAAATTGATATGGAAATCAGGGTTTATTTTAATGTTAGTCTTATTCCTAACAAAATTTATCACAGTTTTGTGTATTTTTCCTTCTCCTGAATCACTATCATTATGTGAAATAATATTCCCTTGCCTGTTTCAGTACCAAATAGAGATTTTATTTTCTCTCTTAGAAGGCTCTTGTACTGTCTTTACTCATAAGCACACGGACTCATCGACAACAGAACTGCTACAGATCATATTTTTCTGTGCTGTGGACTACACACCCTTGATACTCAAGCAGAACTCCAGTCCTTTTTCTGTGATTCATGCCAAAGCTCCCACTGAAGAGAGGTTTAGATCCTATTCAAACAAAAGGCATTGCTGAACGCAATAAATCTGATTCTTTCCTAGCTTACACTGTTCTTACACTGGTGTAGTTCAGATAACATAAATGAAGCTACTCCTGATTTAGACAGGTATGAGAACAGTTAAGTCTACTGGGAATGACTTATATTATTATGGGTTTTCCAAACCAAACAAATTTGGTTAAACTTCCTTCTTGTAAGAAAATCTTACTTAAGGAAAAACTACTGAGATTTGCGAAAATGAAAATCTGAAAAAAAAAACCAAACAAAAAAACCAAACCAAAACAAAAAAAACCCACCAGATTTTTTCCTGGTAATAACTTAAGTTCTATTAAAAATTGCATCCTAAGGCTTGAAACTTTGACTCTAAATCAATTATTTCTAATCTCTCAAATGTGCAAGTCAGGATAGAAAATTTTGGAAAGGTTTTCTATGTTGTTGGTGGTGGTGATTCCTAAACTCCTCATTATGCTGTGGGACTCTGCCTTACCAGACTGCAGAGATGAAGCAGCACGCTAAATCCAAGCCAAAAAAAAAAAATATAAAAAAATCCAAGGAAAATAGAAATTAATTACCATCTTTCACCTTTACAGAAAAGGTATTAACTAGGACATGTGGTTACAATTTCAGATAAAAATGGAAAATTAGGGATTTTCCCCATCTAAACTATTTTTAGTCAAAAAGCAAAACAAGAGAAAGAGTGAAAACTCAAAAGATGCCACCAGATCATTGCAGTCAGAGATGATCCTCCATCCTTCAGCAATGGCAACCTCTTACGAAGGTTTGTGGGAAATTTACACATTCTAGGAACAAAAGATCAAAACTCAACAGCATCATTTCCATGTTGGCTATAAAGAAATAAATAGCCAGGGTTTCTTTCTTGGCAGACACAATGGTTTTACTTGTCCTCCTGCCTTTTCTGTTTCTTAGAATATTAAATAATTTATAAAACAGTTCAATATCTTTGGTAGCACGTATGAGTAGCTACTAACCCTTCCTCAAAACCTGACTACTGGGAATTCCAGTTACTATCTTTTCTCAATCAACAGGTATAAACTGTAGGGCTAGTTCCATTTATATTGCTGTCAGTGGAAATGTTGCCTCCTGCTTCAAATGAAATCAGAATCTGAATACTTAATGATCATCTCTTGAGAGAGTATACTAAAATTATAAGTCTTGTTATTATTTTATAAGGCTCCTTAGTGGTCAGGGGACACGCGAGGGGAATCTTGATCTCACTGAGGTCAATTGTAAACCCACCGGTATTTGAATGAAGCTAGCATTTTATGCTAAATTTGCGGGATTCTAAATATTATTTTGAGTGTCCGCTTCTTATAAGCTCTATACAATCTTTAATATATATAAATATATATATGTATTTAAATAACATCCAAACATAAAAATGTTCCTTAAAAATAGCTATTGCACTTATTACATAAAGACAAGATTTTTCTCTGACTGATATTACACACAGTTATATTAACTTTTTCATATAAATATTACATGTTCAAAATAACTTCAAATAAATAAACTATGTTTTAATGTAAAGGGCCTATAAATATATAATAATATATACAGGACCATTGTTGCTTTAACCAAGCTGCTACACCTCATAATTTTCCTTCTGGTTTATAACAGGGCCTAACTCAAAGATGCTAAGACAACGCAGTATTTTACATACACCTATATATTATGTAGTACCACATATTAAAAACTTACATCCAAATACTAAATCCATTGATATGATCTTACCTAATATAAAAAATACTTCATTTTACAGTTTCTGGGACTGTGTGCTATTGAAAGTACAAACGTCTTATTTTCTGAAACTATAATTTGCTCTTTACTTATTAAAAATTATTTTAAAATGTTAATAGGGTTTGATTTTTTTTTTTTAACAAATGGCAGATGAGAGATAAACAGCTGATAAAGTAAACAGGATGCAGAATGACTGTAGCGTTTTGAGTATCGACACTAAGGACAGAAGGTGTTACATAATAAAGCACAGTCACAAATGATGTTTTCTTTCTTATAATGAGTGAAATCTGATAGAAATGCTAAAGGCAAATTATTCAGCCATAAATGTCATGCAGCCGCTCAGTGAAGATCTTCATTTGGCCTTGATAATACCCTGTTTATGTTTACCTTTTACATTCTAAACTTAGGTCTTTGCTCTCCAATTTTGACATGAAGATTATATTTTCCTTTGATACATTTGCTCTTATTTCACTCCTATACCTTTACGTCCTGTTCTTAGGTACACAACATATGTAATTTCTATGCTTAAGGAGCTGCAAGCCATGGTACATTGATTAGCAAAATAATAAAAAGACAGTCCTACATGCATCTGCAAAGTAAATGTTCACACTCCTTCCATTCGCCAAAAACAATGGGCACTGAATATGAATCATGTTTTACCCAGCGATTTATTTGTAGATGGGATTCAGAAAACTGCTGTTTTTCTAAGCTCCCTCTTCCTTGGTAAAACTATTCAGTAATGTTGAGGTCTTGGAGTATGTACTTCCCCCTTGTTCTTTTGTATTCTCCCTGTCTGACTGGCACGGTGAATTGCTAAATACGTTGCAAAGCAGTACCGTTCACATTCGTGAAAAAACACAATCCTCTGTTTAATCCCCCTCCTCCCTGGCAACAATTTAAGGAATTCACAAATAAATCACTGATTTTATTTCAACGACATAGCAGAGGCAAATATCAAATCCGAAGTGGACTCTGGGTCTCCCCTGCCCTACAAAAATAAACCCAGGCACTTAATCCAGTAAAATTCTCCCCAGCGTCGCTTTCCCTGCTCCCGAAATTAATTGCCACCAGCTGCTTGTGACAAGCCTGCCCGTCTCCTCCCTCGACTCCAGCCGAGCGTGATGCCGGCCACCCCCTCCCACCCGGGTGACACCCGGTACCCAGGACCTGTCTTTCCTCTGCCCGGGACAACCCCAAATCACACCCCGCCTCTGGAAGGTGCCCAAATAACGTCCTCCTCCTCCTCCTCTCGCCCAGCCTCGCAGAGAACAGAAGAGTGATGGCAACCATGGTCGGCCACAGAGACACGTGGAGGGCAGGGAAGGGAAGGCGGGGAAGAGGGAAGCCGGGGACGCGGCGGGGAGGGAGAAAGGAAGGGAGGGAGGGAGATCCACTCATACAGATGAAACTCCATGCAGGCCTGGCCTCCTACCCGTCCCCTCCACGGAGCGATGGGGAGGGGGGTGGTGGGGCGAGCTGAATGGCACCTTACCTTCGCTGCAGTCCTTCCCCCGAAAGCCCGTTTGGGAGCAGTCGCAGACGGCCTGGTCGTTGAGCACGGAGCAGACGCCCCCGTTGAGGCAGACGTCCTCCCTGGCGCACAGGCGGCTCTGCTCGTCGTCCAGCCGCACCTCCTGGCTCTCCACCGGCGACGCCTGCGTGTAGTTGACTCGGACGTCTGTTATCCAGCCCTTGAAGGGCTCCCGGTCCTTGACGGAGGAGAGAGTCAGCTTTAGCGTCGCCGACCGCAGCTCTGGCGGGAGCCCCCCTAAGAAGAGGCCGCTGAAGACAGTCATGTCCCGCCGCTTGGACTTCACCTCCACCCACTTGGCCTCAGCCCGGTCGATGATCAGGGTCGTGTTCTTGAAGTGGCGGCGGATGACGACGGCGTGCCAGAGGTTGTCGTTGACCGCCGTGTCGGAGAGCAGGGTGGCGGGCTCGGCGCAGAAGATGGAGAAGCTGAGCTGCAGCCGCCCGCCCTGGGTGAGGATGAGCTCCAGGAAGTCGCAGAAGCCCTCGTCGTCGAAGTAGAGCACCAGCCCGCTGGAGCTGCGCGTCTTCATGTTGAAGCTCATCTCGCTCTCGCAGCAGGCGTTCCACTTGGGGAAACGGGTCCACTGGCCCTCCGCCCCCGGGAACTCCAGCCCGCTGCCCAGCTCGGCCCAGCAGCCCAGCAGCAGGGCCAGCCAGAGAAGCAGGCAGCCCCCGTGCCGCACCAGCGCCGCCCCCATCCTGCGCGGCCTGGGGCGGGCGAGTGGGGCGGCAGGGCCGGCGGGGGGCGGCGCTGGGGCCCCGGTGGCAGACAGGGTAAAATCTTGCCGGGCGCTGGCCGCGCTGGGAGGTTCGGACGCACTCACCCCCGCCCCGGGAGCGGGGGTCGCTGCGGGGGACTCCCCGGGGCGGGGGGCTGCGAGTGCCCCACGGGACGGGGTTGGGCGCGGGATGGGGTCGGGAGCCGCCAGAGGGGACCCGCGGCTGGGGGAAGGCGCCGTTGGGGTCTCTTCACTGGTCGGCCGGGCTTTGCAAAAGGTGTCCAGGGGTGGGTGAGTCAGCAGAAATTTTCCCCAAAGCCAACATTACCAAACCGGGAGAAAAACCAAGATCAGTGGCAAAACCCTCCTCCAAGCAGATCCACCAGCTCGGCAAGACTGTAGCAATATCCCAGCGCGTGCGCGCCTCTTTTTACATCCTCTCCGCCAGCTGTAGTTTCCCAGGAAGCCAATTACCGATCCCAGCGCTGCCTCCCTAGGATGGATCCTCTTGTCAGATCACGGACTGTCTGCCATGGTGCTAGAGCAGCGTCAGCAGACGACAGGACTCATCGCTCGTGGTTTCCTGAGCTGCCTCAATCCCAATGGGGTTGAAACCCAGAAGCTGTCAAACAGCCGAGTGGCTACTTGACATGCAAAGCCTGACAGCTCCTCTTCTGTTTGCTTGCAAAAGGCCAAGGCTAAGATCCAGGGGGGTGATTTTCCTCTATTGTTTTTGTTTCTAATCTGCAAGGAATTGAAACAGAATAATAAGAAATGACGACTAATAACATGTTAAATCATAAAGTTGATCAATAGTGGACATTTGTGATTAGTTTTTCATTTCAGCCGCTGTTCAGCATTAGGAAAATGAACTGCTGCTGTAATTTTGGAGTTACTGAGAAATCATAACTTGCAGCTCTAAACCTAAATCTTAATGCATATGCTTACACTAGATTACATTTTTATGGTGTAATCTATACGTAAATTACTTACCTTTCCAAAACTTTCAAATATTTTAGTAGCATATTTTATTATTACAAGGACAATGTTAAAAAGAAAAGGTGGTGTTTATTCTGCAATTTGTTTTATTGTAATTTATTTATGGAAATACCAGCACCTGTGAAGCTACAGGGTCCTATTCATGCAGACGATGCTACCAAGCCCAGTTCTAGCTGTTTCCAATACAGCTCAAAACCATATAAAGTGGACGGAGCTCCCAGCAGGAACTGGCAGGCTTTACTGTACGCGGCACACCTACTGGTTTATTTTCATGGGGTGAGGAAGAATTGCAATGGTTTCTTAGAAGGCTTTTTGAAAATTTCAAACCACGTTTTTCTCTGCCACCTGGTTTCTTTTGCTGCTGGTATTCTCTGTTACGGCAGGGAAAATCCAATTCAAGCCAGCTCTGATGTTGACATTATTCACAATGCAGATCAGCTAATCCCAGGTGTTAGTCCTCTGAAATGGGTTGCAGTATTTTATGTATGTTTACTCAGCTGCCCTTATTTAAGAGGACAACTCCTCATTTTAAAAATAATATATATGCCACAGTTCACTCTCTTCCTCTGAAGAGGTCTCTGCATTCAAAGCATTTCAGCAGAGAGGCTCTCCTCTCTGCTTTTCTCCCCCAAGCCGCTGTATCTTTTCTGGAAGGTGTGTATTAGCAGATCTCTCCTGATGGAGGAGAGGATCACCGACACCTCCCTCACCCACCACTTCCCCTTCACCTCCCTCCCATTTCTTAGCCGGCAGCACTTAGGCAGGCAGAATATCATGTCCAGAGCTGCTGCCAAGCCCTTTGCTGGTCTGGTCTGTGTGTCTGTCTGTCTGTGCGTGGGGAGAGGGGGCAGAGACGAGCCTGCCAGGGTGAAACCCGCTTTAAAACAGGCACACACCTCAGCTGCCTGCACCTGACACGTTCAGAGCTGCTAAGTCACCTCCTACTCTCTCTTTATATTTCATTTCATTCCTCCAAATGTCAACACGTTTATTTTTACTATTTGTCACACGCGAGGTGGGCAAAAGCAGCAAAAGAGAAGCAAGGAGAAGCCCCAAACTTCGCGGCGGGCGGAGGCCAGCAGTGCCTAGGCAGTGCCGGGCAGCACAGAACCCCCGGCTTTCCCCCCCCCCCAGCCCCATC
>JANXJC010000056.1:18576563-18597281 GCA_027564655.1 Leptodon cayanensis
TTGCAAATGACAGCTTTACTTGGCTGTGAGTTTATGAGGCAGTAAATTTGCCTCATAACTTGCAGCATTTACCCAGCACATCTCTATGATGCTGTGAGCTATTTATTACTAAGTGTGTGGAGGGAAGTGAAATGATCATATAAGCACTCAGAGGAGACATACTATGATGAAAAATATATTCTTCCAATAGCATCCTTTTGGTCTCTCATTCTCTTCCCAGTTCCTTTCAAACCTAGGTCCATTGATATCAGTGGGCTTACAGTGGTGTAAGTGGTCAGTTGGAGATGGCTAAATAGCACGTATAACCCAGGAATATTCAATTTAAAGTTTATCTATAGGCTAGATACTTGTACTCATACATGCTGGTGATACTCAAAGAAAGAACAAATTAATCTGAATGGCTGCACTGAATTGGACTGAAGAGCCACCTAGCCAAATCACACTGGTAGGTTTAGACTTAGGCCTTTCAGAATAAGACTCTGTGGGCATGTACGTACATAGCTCGGGTTAAATCTGACTTTCTTTCCAGAAAGCAGGTGATTTCTTCACAGTCAGGATTATGGCAATCAACAAACATTGACTGATACTGAGAAGCCAAAGAAAAATTTCTGGATAGACAGAGTCTGTCACAGCATGATTTGAAAAACTCTTTATAGAGGGATGCATCCCGATATTTTAATTATCCTTCCTAGTAATGTAATCAAAAGCTAATTATGAATCATAGTTATTTGCAATGACACACTGTGGAAAAGAATTGAGGAGGAAAAATGAGGACAAAAGATATCATAGTCTAATCTGTTACATCTCTGATTGAGCTGTCCTTTTGATCGATGTAGGCTAGTGACTGACAGTTTTTCCTTTCAGTCCTGTCATTTTCATTCTATCATTCCTTTTCTACTTCATCTAATAAAGGGTTATTCCTAAATTTAGGGAAAAGTATGGACAAATTTGGACTGAATCACTCTGAATGGCTGCCTTTAGAGCCTGCACTTCAACTGTAGTCACAAACATGTCCCAATTGCTATTACTGTTTTGTATAGCTTCAACATCTTTTCCCCAGGAATTAAGTGCAATGTAGCAGGAAAATCTTCATTCTGTATTTCATGACCTCTTCTCTGTAGAGAAGAGGACCTACCTACCTGAGAGCTTTAGCCAGCAGTCACCAAGCTTAGTGTGTTAAATCTACAATCTGTACATGTTTTGATTATTGGTGTTTGCATCCCTGTTGGGGAGCAGGTTCTGCTCAAGATTTATCATGCAGTGAGTAAAGTATAACATCATCTTACTCAGTGGGGCTTGCTGTCCTTGTGAATTTTTTGTTTGTGTTAGTTGCAAAAGGAAAAACAGCGGCCCATTGTAGGTGTGTCTGGATACAGTTAAAACTTTTGGATGAACCCTCTATACTTTCACCTGTTTTAGAAACAGCTAATAGATTTTTTTGGTTTTCTAGTTCTTCAGTTAACAAATTCCCAGAGTTCGCTTTCAAACTTTATTTTTATTCCTTGTTAAAATCCATGCTAGCTAGTAGTCACAGAAGGGTTAAATCAAATAGACCACCATAAAATATATCTCAGAGACATAAATACTAGTGCAGAACACTCTTTCCTCTTCGACAAGCATGAAAAGGAGCTAAGGTATGAGAATATTACAAAGTGAATTATATACTGTTTCATAATGAAGTCTGGCCAGCTAATTATCCGTTAGTCCATCTGTGCATTCCAGGAGAAAAATAAAATTAAGTTTGGGTAACGCACACAACTGGAAACACATGAGTACTTCTTTTCTATGCATTATTTTTCTTCTGTGACAGAATTGTGGTCAGAACTTGCAAACGGTAAGTCCAAATAGATTCTAGCTTCCAGCTACACCATGAAACCCCTTATTTTCCCCCACAGAATTACAAGTGTTTTCTAATACGATGCAAATTTTGAAATGCATTCCAGATGTTTTGCAGTAGAGATGATATTCTGCTTTCTAGTGAAATTTTAAAGGAGTACTTTTGCTCCAAGGATCTTGAATTTTTTTTTTTTTTAATGTTAAATAGGCTTTGAGGCACTCTTCAGATTCAGGTATAAAAATATTGTGATTTATGACAGTGATAAATCTATGACAGCGAGATCCCATCCTTTACCTCAAAGCACAGAATGAATGCTGAAAAAAAAAAAATTCTCTCAGGTGCCTCTTTAAGCATGGAGATGATGATGATGTGTCCTGTATTCAAGTTCCTAAAAAGCAATAGAGAAAAAGATGTCTTCTAATATTTCTATTACTTTTCAATTTACTTGGGCCAAGACATTACTCTGTTACTGGGACTCAGGTTGAATTTGTAGAACGTTTACAGAAAAATTCATGTGTAAAGATTATAAGGTTACGTTGCTGAATTCTCAGTCAACAGCCCTTTCCAGAAATACTGATCCTCTTCTTTTTATACATTTAAAAAAGCAACAATTATAACAGAGGATCATGTTTTTAAAAAGTGGTATTGGTTAAGCTTTCCCAGGTCCAATATGAGTAAGCCAAAATCCTTAAATAAATATGTACTCTATTTAGATATTATAAGCTTCCAGTCTGTCTTCTTAGAGAGAGACAAATTCTTTTTGGAAAAGTATGAAATTTATTCTATTCAGAGATAATCTCTTTTATGTTGCACAGATTTTGAGTATTTCACTTCCTCCGCTGTTTTTCGAATAAGGTGTTCTGGTACAAAATATTTGCATAATCTAGGTGATTTATTTTATGGATTTTTTGGGTGTGTTTTCTTCTGAAGCTAGGATATAACAACAATCACTTGAATTAATGACATTTATAAGTAGCATTGCATTATATCTTTCTTTCTGCATTATAGAAATAGAAAACCCATGTAATATAACCCATATAGAAATACAAACTCATATAGAAAACCCATAGAAACAGCTAGATGCCTGGTGCCTGCAGCCAGTTCCACAAACGTTTTGTTTCATACGTTGGCATCCTTTCATTAGATGATGAAAACTTTGATTTCCTAGCACTTAGGTTGTGAAGCTGATTTTTACAATGCAAACATCAAGGTCATGATACTTCAGGCATTTTTGGACACTTCTTCAGTCAAGTATGGATTTTATACTTCACTGAACTATCTTGGTGATTATTGACTTCCTTTCTACTGGTTTCAATGACAGGCAGTCGGTATCATATTTCTCTAATTCTTCCATCATTAAAGAAACATACACACACACTCAGGGAAACCTCCTTGCTCCAGGGAGGTATACGTACATATAAGCACAACTTTGTCACTACCGGCCTATGTAGAAAAGTAAGACAATGATTAGAAGTACACAGCTCTACCAGTTGCAATTGCTTCTTTGAAATTTTTGTAAGAGTGCCATAGGACATTTCTTTGCCTTAGGGTAAAATCTATTCCTAAAGAAAAAAAAAATCTCTGTTCCTTTATAAGGATACATACACGCGCGTCTAGCGCATGAGTATTAAGTAGGCTCGCGCATGTGCGTATGAGCGTATGTATGTGTATACGTGCACCTGACTAACTCCGTACCTTCCTGGGGCAAGTTAATTAAGTTTTAAATAATAATCTTATCAGATTCTTGCTCAGACTCCAAGAAGTTTGCCTTACATCAGTGAGGCTATGACTAGTGCAGTAGAGCGGTTTGGCCCCGTGAGCGTAAAGCAGATCGCACACAGGCGAGAGACAACCGCCGCCTTCCGTCTGCACTGCGGATGATGTTCACGGCTGTGGGTATTGTTTCCTGCGTTCATCGCCGATCTGCCCATCCTAAAGGAACCAAACCAGATTGTTGTTGTTACTGCAGCCAAGTGCCCCCCTCCCCCAGCGTAGCAGTTAGCTCAGTGAACTGAACCTTCAGCACCCAGTGCGGAGGGCAAACAACTGGGGTACTTTATCTCTCTGTTTCTGGACTGTGGAAAAACGTGGCTGGTGCCATTTTTTTAGCGCGTGTTGATTCGTAGGGGACCACGTGTGCAACAGCCTCGCTGTTGTGTAACGATCTGCCCCCACCATAGCAGGTACCTTCCCATCTTGCCTGCCTTCCTCATCAGCCTTGCAATTAAAGTCTGGGCTGATCCTTTCTGGCAGCTCACCATCTGCAAAACAGGAAGCACTGGCTTTGCTGTGATTTCACACTTCTCTTGATTATGCTCGCTTATGTCTGAGAGCCTTTAGGAGAGCCACGTAACACACGGTGGCTGCGGCCACGCTTTCTTTGGGGACAAACAGGCAGAAAGGTGACGGTGGTGGAGTGCAATCTGGAATACCCAACAGTGCTGTCCGAATCTGTTAGTTTCTTTTATACTTCAAAAGCTGCGTGTTGTAAAATGAATGGTCTGATTTCAATGCGGACAGCTCTACCTTCCTAGAGGGAATCACACATATTGTTTTACGACCTTGCATCCTACTTCTCCGTGCTTAAGTGCAACGGAAAGGATGAGGCTGGCTCAAGCTCTGTGAGCAGGAGTATCCTTTTTAAATGACAATGACTAGAAAATAAAATTCCCTCTTATTGCTGGTGTTTCTGTGTCTCACTTTCTACTTCTCAGGCTGCAAGACCATGGCAAGGAGTTTATAAAGTATTACTGTCAACGATCTGTCACTGTTACTTCTTAAGACTAGCAGCACTGAGAACAAGACCCCAGTGAAGGTTTTTTCAGACGTTTCCACAGTCAAATCACACTTTTTAAAAGGATGGTAAGGAGCTATTATGGCCATTCAGCTTGCCCTGCTCCTTAGTAAGAACCTCACTAGGCAACTGTCAAATCCCCTTTCCATCTCACATCAACTATCTAAGTGATAGCTCTGCCTGTAGAGAGCTATTGTTTTTTTCAGTTAAAGACACTGTGAAGTGAAATGAGTACTGCCTCGTTGTAGAAATTGTTCTGTTTATTCCCAATATAAAAAATACACTGCATTTCCTGTTTAATTTTTGTCTGGCTTTCTAATACATACATAGTCCTCTTCTTATAATATGGAGACTAACAAACTTTTGATTTACTGCTCTGACAATAAACATCCCTCAGCTGGATATGGTTATGACAACTGCTTCTCTTCCCGTCTCATTTTAACATTTTCTCCTTCTACTGTGAATCTCCTTGGTTTAGTTTTCCTCGCTCATCATCGTGACCTTTTCCTAAGGGAGCAGGAGGGTTTCTTTTTAACATCACAATTTATATATTGAGTTTTGCAAATGTAATGCACTGCAGCAACTCATTAGTCCATTTTGGTCTTTGGGGAAGATACTGGCTACCTACAGTCTTTGCCTCTAACTCTACCTCAGCCCATCAGACTGCACATCAATTTGATGAAGACTGGATGCAGAAACAGTATTTTCCATATCAAGAATGTGTTTTTGTTTTGACTGCATGGAATGCCTGAAATTGTGGGTGAGAAACTCATAGAGCTTTAATCTCTGATTTGCTTTCATAGTGTATTCTCAAGAAATTTTTAAGTCTCAAGTTATTTCCAAAGTTGCCAAGGCACTACTGTCTTCCAGCAGCTTGTCATCTTCTTACCTTAATTCTTGATATTACCTGAAACTGTGGTTTTCCCTGTGCATGCAATTCCTTTTATGACACTAGCACTTCTTTAATATTTAATGCTACTAAAATTACTGGCTCTGCTCTGAAGGCTGCTGGGGATTACACCCTTAAAATGTTAGTACAGCGAGTTTCCCATTTGCGTTTGAAATTTCTTTTTTTTTTTGTGGGGATCAAAGTGAAAAAATTTACTGGAGCTCCACAGAAAATGGTTCAGAAAAACATTTGGAAATAGCACTGTGATCTTGGGACCAGATTTGATATTACTGATTGGTAGTTTTCATCTTGACACCATTTTTAAAAAGCATAATAATGTGAAACATTTTAATTAGATCAAATTGAAATATAATTTGATGAGTGTATATGAATATGGTAAATAGATGTGATCAGGATTCTGTAGTGATTCATTATTGAGTTATGTCATGTAAAATAAGCATAATAACTCACAGTGAACAAGTATTTCCATAATACTTGCATATTTTTCTAAGTTGTACTCAAGCCAACGTTGTCTTCTTGAATCCCAGTAAATTCCGTATAAAGGTATTTGAGTGTAGTTCCGCATGTTGGTGGAGAGTAAGATGTCCATCATCATAACAAAAATACATATAATGTGGTCACTTGGAGATAGACTGACATTTGTAATATGTCTCAAATGCTTAACTTATTGGAGCTATTCTTTTTAAAAAAGCAAAAATTCTGAGTGTTTATTGATAATAATATCTATGCACCCGTGAGGCTGTGATTGTAATTTGTGAGAGCCTCTTCTTATGTTAAAGATGCCTTTACTGAATTGAATTAGAGGCTGCCTAAGAAAGGTCGCCACTTTTAACTTCAGCAGTTACTAGCTACTTTAGGACAATGAAAAGTTCCAGTAGTACAGGGATAACTTTCATCAAGACCTTAGTATATAAAAATACAAAGGGAGACCAATTGCTTCGTGCTATCAGACCTGTAAATAGCCTGTTGGATCAACCGCTTTGGAAACGTGTTTTGCATTAGCGCCTTCATTATTTCTTGACAGTGTGAGATAGCATCAGAAGCCCTACTAATGCCGAAAGTGAGACTCAAGTTTTGAGTCATTAGTCCCTGCTCTAAGCATGAGAGAATCTATGTCAGGAAAAACAGACAGCACAAACAGTAGAAAAAAAGACTTTGACATACAGCCCCCAACAAGATGTTAGTTTTAGGTGAAAAAGAAAGGATGATTCCACAACAAGGCAATACCTAGTCATTTGAGTTTTTCATTACGTGAGAGTTTCTATTACTTAATAGGATTATTTGTGTGAAGGAAAGTTCCAGGAGCAGAGCTGGATTTTTTTTTGTTTTGCTTTTTTTAAAAGGGTTGTTCCAGGAGACATAATAAATATAATTTATAAATCTTCTGCAGGTTTAAAAACTGCTGTGCATAGGATAGAAGTGGACTTCTTTTTCAAGCAACAATTCCGTAGAGGTTTTTTATTTTAGTTGCATAATATAAACTAACTGAGATAATATAACTATGTTTTATTTCTCAGCTGTAATAAAGGAAGAGGATTTAGAAATCAGTTCTGGTATTTCTTTTATATTTTCCAGAGCCACTACATCTTTCTTGTAATGTAATCACTGCCTAGTTTTCTCCTGAATAGATTTGCTTTACTCTCACTTTGGAGACCCTTTGTCATAGAAAACTTCAGTCTTTAAGGGAGAACAGCTACACCATGAGTTCAATGGCCTTTCTGTTTAAGGTGGGACCTTGCCACTTGCTTAGGATACAGAATTCTTTGCCATGTCCATACAGAGATATCGACCACCCTGGTGGTCCTTAGCCTGGGTAAAATTTCTGTTATAGTTTTTATGAGACAATTTCAGCACATTTAAAGGCTATTGGTTAGACTGTGTCTGTACTGTAACTGAACTACTGAAGACTCAAACTCTGACAGTTTCTGCCTTCATGGAAAGATGGGAAAGAGGGCAAGATGTTGCTAGACTAGTTTCTCCTTGACTTCTTAAGTCTTACGTTGGATCTAGCTCTTAAACAGATTTTTTTTTAGCAATGAGCATTGATTGTATGTTTCATTAGATGCATGTAAGTATGTGAGAAAACAACTGATTTTCATAATTGCTGCACTCATAGGAGCAGTGGTTGCAGCTGGGATGGAGCTGCTGGTTAGGCTGAGTGCACACATGATGGTCATCAAAAAATGATTAGTTGGGAAACTAAATATAAGGGATGCCTAAAGCTGGTGGAAGTGGGAGGAGGGTTAGAAGTTGAGGTGTAGAGGGAAGAATAAGAGTAAGAGACAGAAGTAGCAATTGAAGACAAGAGATTAGGCCAGAGCAAGGATCAAAAGAAACCTAAACTGAGGACAGGGACTTAGACAGCAGGAGGGAATTGGGCACAGCTAGGTAAAAAAGCAGAGCAGGAGGACCTATCATAACACTAACTCAAGAGGACCAAGCAGAAACTGGAAGCAGCCAAGCAGTATCATGGGCTACGGTGAGATTAACCTGTGCTTAGTAAATAGCTGTCTGGTCGTGGGGTAGTAGTATCTCTTCCTACATATCTTGCCTCTACTAAATCATCAGAATGGTGACAACATGGCTTACAAATTAGAAGGGTCCTCCTGAGTTCAAGTGTGCGGTCTGTGAATACTATCTTCTCATTTTTCAGGTATGTTGTGAAAATAAAATCATTAATATTTATTAAGTAATCAAATGCTATACTGAAGACCGCCATAGAAAAATTTGTGGGAAAAGTAATGTCAGTTTTCAGAGCTGGATTTGAGTAGCATGTGGTAAATAAAGCACTTCAAACAACAAGGATAACACAAAATATTGACTAGCTGCTCAGTAAGTGAGCCACATCCATATTGTGCCCTGAGGCAGGCATTCTGTTGGAAAAAACAGTATGTGCTCATGTAATTAAAAAGTACAGCATGATATACCCAAACAATGGGTTCAGATAAAACTGGCACTACAGACTTCAATCTGGTATTTCATAACTTTGGAGTTCTTGACTTTACAGCTTTAAAGATGGTTATTTATAATAGTGCACATTGCACACAGTAAAGCACCTGAATGCCTGGCATGGTTGCACCTCCTTACGGCTTTTCCTTAAAGAAGGAGTGCATGAGCTATTGAATTAGTTTCAGAAGTCTTATGAGGCTGAAATAAATTGTCATATTTCTTCTCTATAATAGGGAACATCTCACGTTTTCTTCTCTATCTTTTGAGTGGGTCAGCAAGATTTAGCTGATTAGCAACCCTTTGAATTATCTAATTGTTTTTCTATTAAATAGTCTGCAAGTATGGTAGTAAAATACCTTGTAAAATTAAATATTAATTTGTGTTTTTATATATACTCAAACTAGCCAATTTAAATAAAAAAAAATTAATGAAAGTCTGGGCTGGAATACGTGGGTGGTTATATTGTGTACTATTTTGCTTTGTGCTAATGAGATTCCCAGGAAATTATTTTCCTGACATTTTAATGTAAAGATCACACGACCTCCAGCATTAATTATTTCCATGAGCTAGTTAGCAAATGAGTCCTTCAGGGCCCATGACATCTAAAAGTAAATTAATCCTCTCAGTTTTATATGATTGTTGGATAACATTTTAGCTGGGCCATGAGTTGTGGAAGAGCTGGTCTTCTCTAGTTTTTACAGGGAAAGGTTTTAAAACACCTCTGCAACTCTATTGGCCTTGTAACTAACTTGAAATTAAACACAAGGACCGTTGCTTGATAGAAAGACTTTAATGTTTCCTTGCCGAAATTCACTAAAGCTACACAGCACAGTAAAAGGTTAGCACTGCAAAGCTTGCAGTATGTGTTGATTTCTTTTTGCAATTTTCATAAAGCATAAAAGCAGAAGAATTGAGATAATACAGTGGAAAAAATGTGAGTGAATTGGAAAAGCATTATTTTGCATATAATGTTTTCTATATCTGACACTAAAAGAAAAATTGTCACTTTTATAGTCTGTTTGATAAAACAACAATTTACTGATATGAATCGTAGGAGAAGAAGCGAAAAAAAAGCCATAGTTGCAAAAAATTGCAACAAATGCTGAAAGTTGCATTAAATGCTGTAAAGAAATACAAGCCTTGGAATGTCTAGATGATAATATATTACTTGTGACCCCTATCAAAATTCCCTGGATGGACTATCCCTAGAGTTTGGGGTGTCTAGGGAATTCGTTTTGCATCCTAACCAATAATTTATGAGCATTTTTAGCTCATCTTGTGTGAAGAATCTTATGCCATTGTTCAAATGGATGCAAAAGACCCTCTAGAGTACCCTTTGAAAACAAGCAGATGAGTGTCATCTGTTCAGTTGTGTATGCTTATATTATTTTTATAGAGTCCTACTTAACTCTTACTGTGCTGGGTTTAGCTTAAATACACTTTGCAGCATTTTTAGTTAGCAACTGCAAAACTTCACTAAAATTCTGACTTCAAGGAACAGTTAGAGAAAATGATAGCTCAGTGGGTCAAAGATAGGAAAATATAGACCACCTGGATTCTGGTTTGCTGATTCAATTCTCACCCAGCTTGATTGCATTTGAAAGATGTTGCTGTCTGTGGACTCTGACTTGTGTACAGCAACTTAGTATACTCAAGCCCCTATAAGGAGTTTTCATGCTATACAAAAGAACACTATATTTGGAATTAATTGGAAGTTTTGGCAGGCTGGCCAATGCTGTGAAGAAAATGAGCTATTCCTTAAACCTAGAAATTAGAGAAAGCCCAGTTGTCACCTAATGGCAGATTGCTGGTAGGGCAAGAAGGATAAAAAAAGAATGAGATGATTATTTTGTTACCTTGAGTATATTTGTATTATGGTAAAAAAATCTATTAGCTTTTGTTCTCATATTACCATGCTTCCAGGTGGGATCCAGCCTATCTTCTCTCTCCAAATGCCATTAACTCTGACTGTCTGTGCCATGCTGAAGCTCTCCTAGGAAAGGACTCGGTTTCCATCCTTTCAAGTTATTCTCCCAGGTTTCTCTCCCTATCTGGTATCACCACACAAGAAATGATGGAGTGTCTGACAGCTCCATTTGTACCTACTGGTCAGAACAATATCTTCTGGAGGGCAACCTTGACTTTTCCCTTCAAATAGGATCTCTGAGGAGTCTCCTAACAGGTAATAGTAAGGATGCATGACTATTTTAGCTTCAAGACAGTTGCATGGTATTCCAGGTTGGTCTGCACATCAGTGCAGATACAACCCTTGCTGATGCACTTTGGTGATCATTGTTGGGCAGGTTGGACAGTTTTTAACTATGGCAGCTAGGCAGGCCTGGGGATAGTGCAACAGAATTGCTGTAAGCTGCCCGGACACATAAACAGTCTCAGGAACAGGCAGAATGCACCACTGTTGATCAGCTACATTAATGACTCATGAACAATTAATTGGGTAATGCCACAAATACTGTGATAGTTTATCACAGTAACTGCAGATATTGGCTCGATTGAGAGAGATTTTTAGCAGCCATTGAAATTACTGTATGAACATTATACCACATTCCCTTTCCTTTTCTATTATCCTATTTTCCTTTCTCACCTCTTTTGCTGACCCTATGTTTGCTGTCCATCTCCTTGAATATCCTTGTCGCTGAGAGATTGCTCCACAACTCAAAAGATGAAGCCTTATATAAATACAGGTATATCCTGTTCTATTTCCTTACTTCTCCATAAGCCCATTGGTACACTGTTTCACTGGAAGAACAAAATAGGAATAATTCCAATGCTATGCTTAATGCAGGATAGTATGGGCAATGACCACTGCTTATGCTGGAGGAAGCAAGGGGATGCTTTTCATTGCTCTTTCATCAGTACCGGGCTCTATGCATGGGTCTGTCAATCAGTTTGTACTGGGAAGTTAAATGCTTTAAAACATATTTGTCTGCAAAATAGAAAGTTCACTATTTATGTAACACTGCGTATAATCACAGTCTGAAAAGTACTCTCTGAGATAGTGACAGTGGCTCACAAGTAACGTTAAGCCCGCTGGAGCATAGACGTTGTATGCTGTCCTAAGTCTTAGTGGTTAGAAAAGGTGCACCTAGCCTCCACTTTTGATCTGACCTATGTTGTTAGTGATACTTTCTCCACGTTAATAGACTGACTAATTTCTTCATTAGACAATTATTCATAAAAAATTACAGGTCACTTCTTGTAAAGTCTATGCTTTTGCATGAAGTGCATTAATCAGGCGTCATTCTTGCTCTGAGACACAGGGGAACAGATGGCTGCAGCAATAGTAGGAATGACTGTCTCTTGCCTCAGCAGCCTGAATGTCTAGTCAGTCGAGAAAAATAGTTTATTATGCCCCTGATTTATTTGAACTTTGGCTATTTTGTCTCCAAAATGCACACAAATATTAAAGTTTTAAATCCAGATTTTACATTTGTTCATTTGAAAGGGATTATTTCCATAAGGAAACAAATTATAATTTCTACACCTAACTTATAAAGCTGGGCTGATAAATATTTTTCTCCTTTTGTCTGTTTGCAAAAAAAGATACTATAGAGTGCAAAAGAAGTCTGTCTAAAAGTCACTTGCAAAAATTCAAATTTTTTTATTTCACTCTGGGTTCAAGGCTTAACTCTGATGTTGTTTGTGTGGTTTTATGTCCTCATGACCTTATTAAGTTCAGTAGATTTTGCTGGACTTTAGAATGCTGCTTTTTAGCCATATCTAATATAGCATGGGGACTTGATCCTGATCAAGCCAAGCATCTAGGTTTATGGTTGAGTTAAGACTCCACAGCTACCATGCAAAGGGGGAGATGGAAGGCACACTAGAAAAACATTTTTTGTTTGCAGTGAGATTGAGAGCAGCTCTGTCTCTTCAATGTGTCTCCTGGGGCAGTTCTCATCTGAGAAAACAAAGTCCTTATAACAACAGTTTCCTCCACTCCCTGGCCAGGCTTTGCTACCGGTGATATAAAAGGCTGTAGTTGCTGTCCTTTAATCTTGGAGTATTAAAAACACATGCCTGCATTTTGTTGGTCCGTGTTCTGAAGCAGATGCCAGCTTCACAGCCAGCCTTCCTTAGCATCAGGGGGTTCACAAACTGATCCTTTCTTTCCCCCCCCCCTTAGAATTATACTCTTTTTTTTAAAAACAAACAAACAAAAAATCTTCAAAGGACTGTACGTAGATCGACTTGTAAAGAATACATAGTACTTAGTGGTATCTGACATTTCCATAGAAGAAAGGCGCATTCTTCACTGAGTTCTCTACAGCAAATAAAACCGTGTGTAGTCGGAGGTAGTTGAACAAGGAATGTCAGCATTTTATGCTCTTTTTTGCAGGTGTGAATAACGATATACATTGTGGAGAGCAGGCCTGCTAGTGTCAAACTTCCAGACAGTTCATCAGAAAAGATCCATTTCATTATAACGCCTTGATTCATAAGGTGAGGACAATCCATAAAGAAGAAGAGACCATTTCACTCTGACTTCATGCTGGCTGTGCTTATCCTAACATGACACTCCTTAATCCCAGACAGCTTCGCTACAAAATGCCAAGGCAGCATTAGCTGGGGTCTGCAAGAGCGTAGGAGGTTGTGTCAGCTCACAAAGGGAAGGCAGCCTCTCTGCTCCTCCTGAAAGAGTGATCGTTTCATCAGGCACATCGAAGCTTAGAAATTCTAAGTTGCCGTATAAACAATGGTTATGATTCCCAACCCAGCTGGTGCTGTCAGGCAAAAAAACCTGCAGTCATTTGAATGCAGCAGGATAAACACACTAGAAGGCAAATTTGTTCAGCTACTGTTCCAGCTTGTTACCCAGCTTTGGCAGATATAAGTGCTTAATTACAGTAGTGATGTCCACAAGTATCACAGAAGATGGTTTATCAGGTGCTTATAATACCAACAAACGTTATCAGACTGAAGTATAATAAGCAACATCTCAGCCCTCAAAAATTATGCGCATAATATTGTAAAACGTAATCAGAAAATATTTTCCATAGAATTTGCCATTTAGAGAAGTGGCAGGTTTCATTCTGGTGCTTGGATTACGGCAAATTTAGGATGGGACTCATGCGAGACGCTGGTGGGACCTGTGTGGTTTCTGCTCTGCTCTCCTTCTGGCAATTTCTTCAAAGGACAGAAGCCAAGAGTTTGTAAGCCTATAACCCTTTTGTTTCAGAGAATTCAGAAGAAAATCGAATTGTAACTAAACCAAGTTCAGAAATGTCTAGATGCTCCATAAAACGGAATTTTCGGCTCAGCTCAATTTATTATGACATTTAATTAGAGATTATTGATTATTACATAATTATTTAAAGCTAAGGAACAGGGCTATTTGAACAGTGGCCTGTAAAGCTTGCAGAGCACTGCTAAGCAGCTTGCTTATGGACACTGCTATGGAGATAGGACATGGCAGAAACCTCTCTTCCATTTCTGCATTGAGTTACTCATTTTCAACAATTTTTCTGTCCGCATCCTCCAAAAAACTGCTGAAGGTCTTTCGCAAAGAAAGTAGACCTGTACTTTATAAATACAGGCAAGCCAGTTCTCCAGTCTCTCCTCTTCTAATATTTGAACACACTTGCCATTTGTTAAAAAGTTAGAAGGTGGCAATTTATTACTATTGACTTTGGCTGGCCAGGAACGGTGCCCCTTCCGTCTTATCTTTATCCCTCCTTCCCCGATTCCCTGGGACAAATTTTTGGTTGCAAGTCTCTGTAGCAGGGATTGCAATCTCCCTCTTACCACCCCCTAGCAGGAAGGGGCTTTGCAGTTGACATCCAAGTGCTACAGCATTAATACTTTGATTACGAAATAGATTTGTACTTCTTTCAGATGCTGGTTTCTGTGAAGGGTTACGCAGTGTGGCAGCTGAACATTTGTTGAGATAGTCCCTTTGAAAACATGATTACTGAGCATAGCATTTTCACTAGAAGTGCTTGTGAATAATGCGCATTAATGAGGAGTTGTAGTACTTGTGTTTATGTGCTCTTTATTCAGCTAATTCGTGTTACCTCACTGTGAACACAATAAACCATGGCACAAGTTGTGCAGTATGAATAATCCGTGGTTAACGAGTAAATAAAAGACAATGTGCAATACCACAGTTCAACATGCATCAGTATGTAAGCGTGACTCTTTTGACATTTATTGGAAAGATAATCACATGTATCCTTGATTACCACCAACTTATGAATTACTTTCAACAGCCTAAATGTTCTCTGTCAAAAATAACCTCCAAACAAAACTTTGAAAACTGGGAATAAGTAGTAGAATTGAATTTCCGTGTTGATATGTTGGCATGTTGCTAAAATCCAGCTAACAAAAACATGGATGCACACACATATAATGTGTGTGCATACAATTAAAACATCTAAAAATCTACATATTTAGGAGATTTTTAGAAATGAAGCAGCAGACAGTTTTTCCAATTAAATGTTCTTCTGCAATATAAAAATGTTAGCTGCTGATGTGCTTGTATATATTAAATTTTTAAGTAATGTAATCTTGTGCAATCAGGAGCTCTGTAGATTTTTGGAAATAATTTGAAGAATTTTGACTGAGTAAATATACAGAAATTTAACCTATGACACTGAAAAATAGGCAGCACTGAAGGGCACTGGCTACCTAATTCACATAGAGTTGGGTGAGGTAATTAATACTCTTGAAAAATCCGCTAGCTGCCTATTTGCAATTGCAGACAATTTAAAATTCAGGACATCCTGAGGATGTTGTGTTCTTAATGAACTAATTTTCAAAAGCTAATTATACCTGAAAAATCTTAGCCTGTGACAAAAAAGGATTTAAGTGAACTTCCCTTTGACAACGTTTTACATACAGCTTGGGTATTACTCATTAGAGCAGAAGCTAATAAAGAGGGAATATTACTGTATCCATCCTAGACTAGATTTTGGTACATGTCTGAAAATATAAATTCCAGTGTAAGTGCATTTGTTGCTTTTCTCTGGGTGGACAGATAGCCCTAAATCAGTGCAGCACTTAATTCTCACCTATATGCTATTTTCAGAATTATAGGTAGCGCTTCGCAGGCTTTGTGGGTATGTTCTGTGTAGGAGTGAACTCGTACATACTGGGCATGCCTCATTAATTATGAAATCAGACTTAAATAAAATTCTCTTGTCCTGTAAGTGGTACTGATTATTAAAGTAATATTTGTTTTGAAAATGTATCTTAAAGTAGGGTACGGTTTATCTCACCTGAGAGAGGCAGGTCATTTTAAGCATTGCCAAATGCCAGTGATAATTGTATCATTTAGACCTTAAGCACAATATGAATACAGCTTAAATGGTATGACTATTAAGGACAAAGGAAGGCTTTTTTTCACACCATTTGGATGGAAGTGGGGATTGTGGCTGGGGAAAAAAAAACAGTCATATGTCATAGTTTATAGTGCTGTATTACTCCTATTTCCAGAAGAATAATCCTCTTGAAAGATGGCTCTTTACCAGGAGTATAGATACCCTGCAAATTATGATTCCCTTATTGTTGACAGAGATTTCCTTTCAATCCACTTTGCCAATTGAAGAGCAGAGGAGCACTCCAGGTAGAGAGCGCACGTGTTATCTAAATACAGGGAGCGAGTTTTGGCTTCTTTCTGATGATTTTCTGTGTGTTCAGGAGAGTTCTTTTATTTGAATTTTTTTTGGAAACAGACATTTGCACAAAATAATCCAAAGTAGAACAAAACAATTATGTGGCAATGTTAATCTCATCTAATATTCATATTAATGACCTATTTTTAGACAAAACACTTATTATTATTGTACCTCTGCTACAAAGCCTTCTTTTATGATTATGTGAATGGATCTTTCAAAACAAGCTGAAACTGCTTGCATTTGGCACAATATAGTAATTTTGATTGCCTTTCTTTTGTTCCCCCTAAGAGCTATTTTTCATTCCTGCTTGAGACTAAGAAACTCTTTTTATTTTAATCTGATTTCTTTTTTTTTCTGGCATAGAAACAATCAATAAGAAACCTGCCTCAATACCAGAAGAGAATGACCTTTGCATTCTTAGCTGATGATACTGCAGAAAAGTTTGACTCTGGTGTCAGGCTATTATTTCTCTGTATTTTCCAGCTACATGGAATTTTCCTAATACATCTATATCTAAAATTAAATGAGGTCGTTTATTATAAATGAACACAGATGTCTATAGTTCTGCTTGAATGACAATGTTTTTCTTCACCAAACATTACTTAGAAAGTCATTAGAAGTTTTACCAGGAACAATTTTAAATGTAAAGAATGACTTGACAGCTTGTGAGTATAGGTGTACAGCAGTATTGCTTCTGTGTTTTGGCAAGGTGGCTGAAATAACTGCACTCTTACCTAAGCCTTTCTGAACCAAATAGGTCCATATACACATTTCTTATCCTCCTTTCACCTTTAATGATGTATGTTGCAGAGTTTAAATCTTTGCTTCATTAATTCCTACCATATATGTTCTTATGTACAGGTTAGAAATAAGCCAGAGCAAACAGTTTAGATTTCATACCTCATTCTTCTCCTAATTTGTGATAAGATGGGAATACTTCATGAAGCATTTGTTCCCAGACTGGCCTGCTTTTAAAAATTTCTGTTTGCATTTTGCAATTTCTAAACAATAATGGCCATTTTTCTGTCTGTATGCACACTTTATGGACCTTCACAGATTTACACAAGTGACTATTTACTGCAGTTGTTATTTATATGCTGCCTGTACAGTTCCTGCACTGCTTATCTGCAGAGCTTTCATAGAAAACATGAAAGGGAGAGCAAGTCCTCAACTTGAGTAGAGTAGGTGATGGTTTGATAAATCAGGACCTAACACATCAATGTATTAGGAAATAATCCTGAGAGGGGAGACACTATCTATAACACTGAGCTGCTCAGATTACATAAATATAGATTTATGTTGTTGACTCTAGTAAAAATGTTGATGAAACGCAGGCACGCTAATTTTCTTTTGGCAGTGTTTGCCCCATAGCAGCTAATGTTACTTACAACAGTGTAAGCGGTACCTTTACAGCTCACCCCCAGGCTTCTGGTGGGCAGCAGCTGAAAAATTGATATTGTTTAGCAGAATGTCAGTCACTATTCCCCAATTTTGGGAGGCTGCAGAAATGGCTGGAATAACATGATAGCTGAGACCTTCTGCAGGCTTCCTGGAGCACTGCTGGATTTCACACATAGACCATTTAACTATTTTCTTTCAATTTATTTCTTAATCATTTTAATTATGCTTCATTACATTCCCCAAATTGCCAAATGCTAATGCTTCTTCATGGGGTCATTCACTTTAATAAGCTGAGCGTTGCACATACTACAGCAAAAGCTGAACACCAGGCTGTTTTACATTAATTATAAGTTTTAAGTTAAAAACTGCAAAGAAAATGTACATTTCTATCAGTTATGGCAAGTGTTTCCAAGTTATTCAGTAAGTATCTGCTCAGATCAATTGTATTTCTTTCTAGCTGTGCTAGCAACACCACAGCACCATGAACATGAGAAAGTTCAGATTCCTGAACAAATGACCTCTATCCTTACGGCAGGGACCCCGCTGTGACACTGCAGCAGCATCCTCATCCATACCAGGATCACAGGGGTTCAGGAAATCTTAAGGACGGTCAGTGGAAAAACTGCAATGTTGACCTTACCTCATTATTTTGTGGGAAGCCACCAGCTTGTTCTGAGTGTGGGACACAATTTTTATGGCTTAAAAGTTATAGAGACCAACATGCTCTGCAGTGAATTCTCTTGCTGACAAGAGGAATTGGGCTCTTGTTTGTAAATTGGAGGGTCAACTACCAGAGAAGATATTCAACCAACTACAGGTGGTAGAAAGCTTTGCTTATAAATTGCTTCTAGACAAGTCAGTGTTGTCAAAGCAGATGGTAGCTGGCTGTAAATTCTTTGTAATATTATTGTCTAATATAATAGCAAAGTGTGAGTAGATCAGGACATCGTAGTTATCTTTACCAGAGTTACCTATGTGTTTAGATGTAGAATTTGTATGCAGTCAATGGAAGACTTGATGTATGGAAAGTTGTGATGGAGGTTTGATTTCCCATTACTCCCCTTTGGAAGTATTCCTCTTAGAAGACTGAAAGATCAGCCAGTCTAGAATGATAAAACTTCATTATTTCCTATTTGTTTAAGTTAAATATGAGGGTCAATAAAAGTATATAATTAGACTACAGTGTCAAGCCACCTCTTGTGGCAACTTGCAGAAAATACTACTTGTGCACAAACCAAGTATACTTCTCTTCACAGAAGTTGGGTAATCAGCTGAGGGGAAAAAAAAAAAAGAGTCTATAGGTGTAATTGGAAAAGGACTGTGGAAGCAGAGGGTGGTATTCACCTCGTCTTTAGTGAAAATAATGTAATCTAAAAGTCAGGCAACTGCTTTAAGCTACCTGTTTGGGGTATCCCTGTAATCTATGGAGAGAAATGTCTCCAGAGTGTATTTCACCCCATCCCACAGACAAATATGTAAGAGAGGTGTAATGAAACAGTTGTTCAGCAGGTGTCTGTCTGTCTGTGTTGGTAAGGGGAAAGGAGACAGGATAGGCAGCTCCAACTAGACACATGGATTTTACATAAATAAAGTAAGTCCTATAATAAGTGTTAGCATTCTGAAGATGTAATGTATTTTATCCCTTTATTTTTCAATACTATATTAGGTGACTTTTTGTGTTTGTATTATAAATTCTATAATAAAAAGGAAGAACACTTAATCCTACAGTAAAAAGTCTTCATTAATATTAAGAACTACTGGCTTTTCTACTCTTGAGAGTCTCTTTATGTGCTTGTATTTGGACTGCATGTCTGGATCCTGATACGCTGTCAAGGTTGAAGTCTGCATGTCTGACAGCCTCTCTTAGTTTTTTGCCGATGCTCATGGCTTTTAAGATCACTACGGTTTGCTAAATACATAAAGAAAAAATTAGAAGATCTATTTTTGCTCCAAACCCAACTCTTACATTTATTGACAAATTTTGCCAATTTTATATATTTGTTTATGATTCGCTTTCCAGTTACTTTGTCAAATTGAAGTGTGTACAAAACATAAAGTGCACAGCAGAGGAAGCAGCTGTAAAAGCTTCAGAGCTGTGATTGGGAAAAAAAAAAAAAAAACCCAAACAAAAACAGGCTCTTGATAGTGACTCCAGAGTCTGTGAGCCAAATGCATAAAGTACCAATAAAATCCCAATATTAGGCTGAGTACTGAAACATTTTACGGATTTAAAAAGAACAATTAAAACAAAACCCTCTCAGCTTGAGTCATCTGAAAAAGGCACAAAACAAACCACTTTTCCATTTTGTATGTGTACATAGTAGACCCTAACTTCTGCTTGCAGATCTTTCTCTAGCTTTTGCTGCTGAATATCGTTTACCAGAAAGAGAAATACTCATGACATCGATGCTCTAGGAACTGTCATACTGAAATGACTGGTTTCCTTTCCAGCAAGGCTATGTTTGGTTAATGCAAAGAGTGGCAGCCCTTGTTTTATGTTCCGTCATTCAGCCTTCCTCAAAGTGGGCCGTAGTCTTGGAATCTTTCCAACTGTGAGGGTGATGCTGATGGATGAGCCTGAGCAGTTGTTGCAATTTTCCCTGCACCATCTATGTCATAGAGCATGTAGCATAAGACCATCTTTCTCTGGAAGCTGCCCCTTTACTTGGCTGTTTGTTAATGGGTCTGTAGTACATGTGCCGTACAGCATCTCGTAAGTCCAAAGGACTTCACTGAGATGTTGCACACTTTGTAATTTATCTTCAAAAAAAAAAAATGGAAATATTTTCAGATTGGCTGGAAAACCTGTTCAGGAATAAGCAATGATCTCTTTTTCTAGTTTAGACCTAGTCATACATTCTCACTGGACCAAATTAAAATAATTCTTATGTTTTGGCCACCTTAGATGATTCTACGGTGCCTAGCAATATTAGCTTTAAATTCTGAGTGATACTTTTAGATATAATTGCAGTGTGCGACTAATGTTCTTCCTCTGGAAAATGCCTAGGAATGTTTCTTAAAAGCAGATGCTACAAATGCATTGTCCTGGTTTTGGCTGGGATAGATTTAATTTTCTTTCCAGTAGCTGGTATAGTGTTATGTTTTGGATTTAGTGCGAGAAGAATGTTGATAACACACTGATGTTTTCAGTTGTTGCTAAGTCGTGTTTAGACTAAGTCAAGGATTTTTCAGC
>JANXJC010000056.1:18597381-18697074 GCA_027564655.1 Leptodon cayanensis
CCGCCCTCGCTGAGGGGCTCGGCCTGGGCGTCCAACTTGGGGCCGGGGAAGCTTCGAGCAGCTTCTCACAGGAGCCGCCCCTGCAGCAGCCCCCCCACCCACCAAAACCCCACCACACAAACCCAAAACAGACCTTCAAAATGAATAGAGAAATGATTTTTTTTTTCTTTTTTAAATTAGTCTTTGAACTGTAGTCATTCCCCACTGCCATGGAGAGAGAAATTTTTGTAATTTGTTTAAATCTCAGTCCCAATATGAGATAGGAGATGGCTGCTCAGTATATATAAGCTCCCAACTGCATTGTGATATGTTGTGAGACAGCTGTCTGCAAGTATTTCAAGAGTATAAAAAACAACAAAGGAAATGAGTTTTAAATGTCCGGGTGCCTAAGTGCAGAGAATGGACTGAGAAAAGAAAAATCGAAGCTGAGTAGTTGCAGACCTTTCCTACAAGGGAAGCATTCTAGACTGTGAAGCGAAGAAACGGAAGCCTCATCCCTTGGGGCTTTAAAAGCAAACCAAAGCAGAAAAAATGTTCAGAAATACATTTTTTGTGAAAAGCAGATGTATCTCATAAGGTTATTTCACTAAAGAAACACTTTGGAGAAAAACACTGTATTAGTAAATTAACAAATAGGATTATTTAGTAGTATTTTCCACATGTAATTTCAGGCTGTCTTTTGTTAACAGACAGTGGTGTAAACTGAATGTTATAGTGTCCTTTATACACAAGCAATTTCTTTTGTTTTGCTGTCACAACCTCCATGGTAATAATGTAGATATTGTCAAACAAACTAACAGTCTCTGCTATTTCAATCTCTGCACTAACTAACATCAAATCCTTCAGAAGAGTATAGACTGCGACACTGGGCTAGACTAGGACCCTGTCTCAGAGAATGACCAGCAGAACATTCATTTCAACATATTTAGGAAACAACACACAGCACAACAGTATGAGCCGTCCCTTGAGACACAGTTCCAGGCCCCATTTCCTGAGCTGGCAGCTGCCTCTAGACCAGAAGAAAGAGCAGGTAAAAATAATCTTTTCACGTCCCTGATCTGACATCAAGTCTCACAGTTGGTAAGTATGAAGATTTTCATTCTGTTAATTCTAACTGCAAATATGAATCCTATTCATGTTAAAATGGAATTATCTGTGTTTAAAACTTCAAGGTGCTTTAGCTCCAATTGTGTATTTTGTGTATTCTTCCTATTTTTAGTGCTCAATCTCATGCTAAATCTTAATTATCAACTACAGCACAAAAATATCTTGTATTTAGGTGTTTCTTAGTGTCAGCAATATCTTTCAAAAGAAGGCATTATGTATAAAAATATATATAGTGTATGTGTGTGAACACATGGTCAATAGATGAAGCAGACCCTGCAAAGATACAGGAAGACAGCGTGTGAAAGCTTGGTAAATTTAAGACTCTAAGGAGTCTAAAGACTCCTTCATACATCAGACTTTAAATTTTTAATTTTTTTTTTCCAAATAATAGTTGCCATTAGCAAAGAGAGGAGATAAGAAACTAAGTGGGGAAATGATATAAAAGATGGAAACAGTTAAAATTTTTGCAACTGTCGTTTCAATTCACACTTTGGACTCCTATGTTTGTCTAGTTACTGGTGCTCGCAGCTCTGTATCAAAAATGGCACTGAATGATCAAACAGACAATTCCAGTTGTACAAAATTCCCTAAGAAAAGACTCAAACTTTTTTTCATGCCATTTCTTTTACAGGAAAGTAGAACAGTTGGAAAGAAACTGTGCCACCTAATATTATGCTAACCATTACAAATGCTAGTAGTCACCTGTAGCATATATGATTTAGGAAATACTTTCCTTTCCTTGTAAATTAAAAAGTGTCCTAGTTATCTTTGCGTGCATATCGTGGCTGAAATATCAATATGCCAAACTGATAACATCTGTGTAATGCAGATAACTTTTCAGTAAATTCCTCCAATTGCCTGAGCTATTGCTATTTCCCATTTGTAGCAATGATCAATTTTTCACTGAAAGCAGAGCCTCAAGCATTAGCATATAAGCCATCACTTCCATTTTACACAATTGTCAATGAAAAGCGACATCAACATTCTTGCTATACAAAAGCTTTAAAGACAAGAAGGCATTTTGTACACAAGTACCCTCACCTGGACAAATTGTTGGTTAATTATATTCTTTTTACATAAACCTTCTTGCACTTGGCCAGATATGCTAGTCTTAGTCATTTCCTGTCCTAATCAGTTGTTCAGAGTGGTTGCAAGAAATTAAACAACTCCCGTTTTCTGCCTACCATATTAAATGGCTGCATTGCATTAGTGGATGCAGTCATATGTTTCACCCACTCAGTCTCTCTAGCTCTCTTTTTCATTGCCTGCTACAGGGAGATTTTCTCTGAGAACAAGAGGGAGAGGTGCATGTTTAATTTTCTGAAGTGCCAGGCTCCCACAGGTCCAAAATGAAGTCCCTATATTTTTCTTCAGTGTACTTTGGCTTCCTATCAAGATGGAAGATTGTGTATAAATGGGAAAGATTGATTTATTATCACATTTCTTTCAGCAAGAAAACAAATAGTTATTAGATGGTCTGGGACATAGTCCTGGCAGCTGAAAGGAGGCAGTGTAAGATAAAGAGGAGTCCTCCATCTCTCTTAGTTTAAAATTACTTTTTAGAAAAAAACCTGCAGATTCAGGAAAAAAGTTTAAACTGACTGTTAGTTTTCTTGTATGAGCGCATATATCAACTGTGATGGAATGGAGCTGGCTTGGTGGAGTGTATCATTAGAAGAGTCTCTCATATATACCTCACTCCTCCAAAACGCTCAGCTGCTTTTCCACCTGGCACTGGAAAAACACCACGTAGGGAGTGATTTCTGACAAAGAGTGGGAGAAAAGAAGACATAGTGCTGTGCCACTCTTAAATTTGCTAAGAACACTTGTTTTTTGGCAGAGTGGTAGGAAATGACAATAGAAAGCAGTTAGATAGAATAAAAAAATAAGAAACGAGAAGTGGCTGTAAAGAACAGTTTGGATTAAGGAATGTCTGAAAGCTGACACCTGTATTGTCATTCCATCCATTTCACACAAGAGGGCTTCACAAAAGCTATGGAGTACAGACACAATTGTTCTATCTGTGACTGTCTCTAATGAAGATTGTAGCTCAAAGTATATTCCATCACAGTTCCTCCAAAGTCAAGGGACTGTGCTAAACTTCCTTACTGGGAACTACAGCCAAATTCCTTCTACTGTCCACATACACCCTCTTGATATGAGTGTAATTAAAAGTAAAGAACAAACACAAATGTGGCTCATGTCAAGATAGGTGAACTTTACCAGTTATGGTGCCCTTAGCACAGTCATTAATTACGTGTTGCGTGTTCTATGGTCATGCCTAAGACAGCTTTACTCTGTGTGGAAATGAATTTTCCTCCTTGAAGATCATTCTGGTAAATTATGCTACAGGTGACACAGCTTGGTATACCTACTGTGGTTCTTCAGGGGAAAGACAAAGCCATCTTCACAACAGGGTAATCTTGCTGGAAGTAGCTATTACAAGATGTGACTACACGTCAGCGCCTGTTGGATGGATAGCATAATAAAGAAGAGAAAGAGGGCACTTCTGAATTCAAATCGACACAGTGAATCCCAGAAAGCCTATTTTAACAGGATTCAATGACTCTAGGACAGAACTGTTATGACTACATTTCTGCCTTTCTCTCACTTTCAAACCAGTCATTAATACTTGCAGTATTTATATGCCTTTGCTGTGGGTAGGAGCTGATAACTTGGGAGCAATATGTGGGCTTCAGTCTAAGTCAGGCCTGTTGAAAGTCTACATCTGTGACCTGAAAGTAGTGCTAAAATAAGTTGGCCTGTTTGGACATATGTTGCCCACAGCAAGCTCTGCTTCCACATCAGAAATTCAAGTTTCTGTTGAACCTTGCATGTATTTTAAATTCAACAGTTACAGCTGGCTGATGAAACACGACTAAGTGAAAAGCTATAGAAAAGCAAAAAGCTGAGAGCAGTAGGAGGCACTTAGGGGCAGAGTCAACAGGAGGAGATGAGGTGGCTGTCAGCACAATTAAAATTGAATTTTTATTTAAGAAAACCCATAATATTGCAGAAGTGAGGAGTTGACTCTCGCTTTCTGCTTTGCTGCCCCTCCTTCTTTCATCTGACCTCTATAAATCACTTCTTGCAGACTCCAGTGAACAGGAACAGGAACTCCAGGAACAGACTCACTTTTGCTCTAGCCGTTTAGCAATAAGGCTAGCAATATGAATTGCCAGTCACATCAGGCTATTGTAGTAATTCTTTGTAAGAAGAAATTGGACCAGTTTTATAGGTCACATCACTTTTTAAAAAATGTAACCCAAGCAACACACTGTTTTATGCTAGCATGAAAACACAGATCTAAAGCTATTAAAGCAAAATGACAATTTGGGGGATGGAACAGAGTCAGACAGGGGTTGGAAACAAAAGATGATTTCTCCTGTGCTGTCTTTAATTATGAAGCATCAGTATAAAATCCTTTGTAGCAAGTTCAATACGAAAATGTAGTGGGATTAGCAATTAGCACCATCAGGGTCCTTTTAAACACTGCATCATCCACACAGTGCCTTTGGGGATCAGAGAGGGAAATCTGAGTTCTCGTTCATTGTTGGAGTCCCAAGTGGGGAAATTAGCAAGTAGCACATACTCATATGCAGTACCAGCACTTCACAATGAGCCAGCCTGATAGCCCACTCGTTGAGATGACATAATATGCCAGCAAGAGTCTGCTACTGAAAGACACATTGCTGTGGCTGCTGCTGTTGCTGCTATCCGATTAAAATAACATGCACGGAGAGGAAAGACAAAATAATCCAACATGCACAGCAGTAGAGTGGGATGCAAGTTTGTACCTTTAACAAAAGTTTTGTGGAACTTCTTCACTGGTAAAGGCTTTATCCAGATAGGCAAATAAATCTTCCTCTGTGCAATATCTTAAAAATAGGAAACAGAAACTTTGGCTTGGCCAATCCATGCTGGTGGAAACATGAAATTTTTGATAATTGGATAACAAAGATGCCATTTAGGACTGGCAGAGACCTAATATTTTTCTGCAATTCTAAGTGGGGTTTCTCAGAAGCTGAATCCTGCTTAGTACCTTGTTTGGATAGAAGAATTTTTTAAGCAATAGAGGTATTTCACAACTCTCAGTTTCCTGAGTGTAAAACTACCAAATTAGCTTTTAGGAGTCCAGGATTGCTGCATTTCCGGGATTGAATACAGGGAAAACCAAAGGGGTATTCTAGTGTAGAGACCAGAGAAAGAAACAGATAAAAGTCTTGATTCCCTCCCATTCTAGGGCTGCCGAGGGCCAGTTTGACAGCTGTGGTAGCATCTAAATTGGCAGGAGATTTTTGTGGTGCTGAATTGCAGAACCTCCTGCATGAAGACTGTTCTCACTGTAAAGGGTCCATATCCTGACTTGCCCCTTTTACCCTCTTTCTACCCCACTTCTTACAAAAGCAGTTCCTGGACCTTCTGGTTGCTCTTGGTAGGGAGGGGAGACACTGCATGTTTCACATTATCTCAGCCACAAACCATAGGAAATTACAGTGTTCTGAATACAGCTGTCATCTGTAAATGCACTTAGCAATCTTTGACATCAGTTTCTAGATATAGATTATCCTAAACTTTGAATCAAACAGATTAGAGATGGTAGAAATTGTTCCAGTGCAAGTGTTAGTTCTTTGAAATGTCGTTTTCAGCCATGACATTTGGGTTTGCTTTTGCTCTAGGATCATGACACATGCTATGAAAACTTTTTCTGAAGAGGAGCTATGGAAAGAGAGTGGGAAAGTGACAGTTCTTCTGAGTCTGTCTCCCAGGCATGCATATTAGAGGCATTTTTTCTTTCATATTTCATAGGCAATGTCGTCTTTTTCATATTACCTGGTTTTGTTTCCCAACTAAAACCACTGTGGCTCCAGCTACAAGGCAATGGGATATGAGGAATTAATTAGCATGGAAAGTGGCTGGTGGAGAACAAATGCAGTGACACTGAAATGAAATAAATGGATGCAGGAAAGAGAAAATAAAATGAGAGTTAGAAAAACAGTAAATCTTGCATAGGAAAGGAGCAGGGCTGTTGTGAATGGGTCCAAATACTCCCTTATAACTTCTGTGATGACTGCAGATGGTGACAAGGTGACATTTTGTGGTTGCTCTCCTGACCTAGACATAAGCCAAACATTAAGGAGCTATTCACAGAAATCGTCTTTCTCTTGAGGCTCTCAGCTGTCTCTCTGAATGCTTTGTCCCTTTCTCCTTCTTTCACTTTCTGTTCCTGTAGGCAAAGATGATGAGTTTTATACCCTCTGATGTTCCTCTGTAGAATGTCAGCCTCAAAAATTCTGCCTGAAAGTTTCTCTCCCCCCCATCTGTCTTCTCTCTTCTGTCCCTGGGTGACATCTGGTGTATTGGCTGAGGTCTCCAGGCAGCTTCATGGCAGCTCCAGACTTGCCTAGGGCAGCTGGCTAGAGCTATCAAAGGGGACGACTGGGTTGTTTTGTCCTCACTGAATGTCGGTTTCTTTAAGTCACCTTTGGGTTCTAGGAATTTTCAGAGCAGCGTTTTATTTACCACTCTCACACAGTCTTAACGTTGGAGGAATGAAAGCAGATTTCAAAGAAACCTACAGTTTTCTTTAGTTCTTGAAATGTGCTTTCCCTCCCCATCCCCCAATCAACAAATAACTAAATGGAAGAGACTTTCATCTTGGAAACAATGGTGCTTCTTTCTAATGACATGTTCTGTTCTGTACTGGAGAGTCAATAAATGTTCTCCACATTTGGAAAGGGGAAAAGTAAAACTGCCTTTGTTGAGAGCAAAGAGCATTTTCATCAGAAGTGAAGCAAATTTAGTATATTTCTTATGTGGAAGACCTCAGAAAGAAGAATGTGTATAGATTAAATTTTTGTGGTGATGGAGAAGTTCCACTGTCTTGCCTGATCATCTTCATTTTTTATCCTAGCTTACTATCATCTCCTCACCTGCTTGTTTCCTTGACATAAATACTAGTGACACCAGTCTCTCCTATACACAGTTTCTAAGATAAATTTTTTTAGTCTCTTTGTATTCTTCCCTTAACTTTCTGATTATGAGTTGGTTTTGTTTTGCCTTCACTCACAAGATCTTTCCCTGTTCATCCACTCTGTCTCTTTGGGCTACCACAGTTGCTCTGTCCGTGATGTTCAAAAAGCTGCTCTTCATGTCTACTGTTTAATCCCACACCTCATGCCCCTTAGCCTATTCCATCTGAATTGATCTCTGAAGCTAAAGCTCCTTGATTCTTTGCTGTAAGTGGACAGGAGATAGAATGGTGACTATCGTGAGTTAATCCTGGCCCCAAATACCCTGAGGGCTAGGCAGCCAGCATTTGTCTTCTGCTGAGAGCCTAGATTCCAGAAAAAGACCTTTTCATGCAGAAAATGAAAGTACAGAAGCATTCTGCTGATCATCTCCTCTTATCTGGGGGTAACTGGCATAAGATACAGCTTTGTTATCTCTGCCAGTTTTCCAGGAGCAAAGCATTTCTGTGCCCAGGCAAATCCTTTGGATGGATATGTGTCTCAGACTGTTTCAAGGTGTCTTTGTCTTCAAAGAGATGTACTGTTTCGAGACAGACACTCAGGTTATAACTTTCTTATAAACTCAGAGGATGAACTCAGGATTTTGCCGTCGACTTTAAGTAGACTTGCATAGTACAGGGTACCTCTGCTGAGATGTCCTCAAGTTCTGTAGGAATTTGGCCTTTAAGCACAGCTACAGTTACTTTGTTGAACTCCAAAACATGCACAATAAACCTTTTCAGTGTTTATGGAGTGCAGTCTTACAATCTACCTTGCGGTTTGTAGCATTTTGAGGACTGGTTAGTAGCAGAAGATCCACCAGCCATGGTGCTCACTTCTATTTAAAATACATTTGTGCTTTAAAGAGATCCAGATCTCACACAGTGGTTTGATTGTAAAGTTTCAGGTTTCTAGCCGTTAACTATGGCTTGAACTGATATGTGTTCTCAATGGCAACAGTGTTCTTCATGTAATAACTGGAGTCACTTACCTTCATCTCAGAAGGTGCTTGCTGAACTGCATCCTGAATTGCTACCTCACCTTCCAGCCTGGCAGCCCCCAGCATTCCTCAGGACACTTCAGACATCCAATATACACTAGAAAGTAATCAGTTATGGCTACACGAGCCTTAAGCTCCACTGAATATTACAACCTGAAATGCAGGACATGCCTGCTAGTTGTATTTTTGTAATTGCTTAAGAGCACAGTGCAGTGTTATCATGTGTTCAGAGTGTGCGCAGTCATTAGAGGAGGCATGACAAACTGCTCAGTCATTCAGCCAGAGGTATTAAGGGAGCTGACAATAGTGTACTTCAAAAGAAGCTAAAATCCTTGAGTGTCTAAGGTTATCTCTCAGTTAACAATGAAAACTCTCCAAAGGAGAGACTGGAGCCTTTGCAGGGTCCAAAGGTGAAGGGAAAGAACATTGGTAAAGGCAGTAAAAATAGAGTAGAAGTGAAAATTTAAATTGAGTGAAAAGAAGTTCCAGTAATCAAGTTTACTTGGTAGTTGAGTTCATTAATGGAAACTAAGATCTGCACTCCTATTGTCCTATTTCAGTCTGGTGAAGAATGAGGCCTCTTGCTTCTACAGAGAGAAAATTACATTGCTGTTTAGGGAGCCCTGCTTTTATTCGCTCTTACATGCTCTATTTTTAGAGCAAATTATACACCTTTAGTCAACAGAATGGCACCCAAAACCCGTGTTGCAAGTGCAGCTGGAAGGGTGTTTTTTGTTCTGAAGGGTGATAAAATCTGAGTAAATCCCGAGGAGATGGTTCTGCTTCCAGGTACAGGCTGTAGCCTGTTTTCACACGTCAGGCAACAAAAATAAAAGAAGTCAATAAAGCAGCCAGTTGGGGAAGGAAGAGCAATGCTTACAAGCATGAGATAATGTGATTTGTCAAAGAAGACATGTGCAAAGAGAGTCATCTTTAAAAATTAAAAAAAACAGATCATAATAACTGAATGTCTGACACATTGTCTTTATAAACAGTATACCCCAGAAAAAAAAACAGTGGTGTGGTTTTTTTTACACATTAGTCAGTTATGTCCTGAGAGGTAAAATTCAAATTTCCTTTCATTTCAGGTACTTCCCACATTTAAATTACCATAGAAATTATGACTATTGGTTTTCCCCTGACAAAATCTGATTTATGAATATTTCTAAAGGAACTAAGCATTTTTCCTGATTCGGCAAAAATGCTGCTCTTTCCCATTTCACATTGTTGTTTGCAAACGATTCACAAATCCTAGTTTTTATGCCTGTTCTGGTTATAAGTAGTTGAGCTGGAAAAGTGCTTATTGAACCATTTTAAGCTCTTTTTCAGCTTTAGCAAGTCTACAAACGTTTTGTCCAAATACTTTGCTTAAATGTGTTCTGTGGGCTTTTCTTATGTCACTACCACCATACTTCAGGTAGATAATTCTTATGATTAAGAAATGGTCTTTAATGAATCCACTTTCAGCTGCCTGGTCAGTAGGGAAATGGGAATGGATTGGAGAGCATTTTAGAATTTCCTGAGTGTGTATTACTCCATGTATCACTTTCAGTAAAATTAAGGGACTCCCGCAGTTGTTTGGCATAATGAGCAATCTCAGTTTTGACCTCCAAGAGTGCTATCCATTCAAAGTAATTGCCTGGACAGGAAAGTTCCTAGTGGAAATGTTTGCAGTCAAATCCCTATTTAGCTAATTTAATGTTTCCTGGCCAGACTCAAGTGAGGTGTGGTTTTTTGTTGTTGTTTTTTTTGCTTTTGTTTTGTTTTGTTGAGGTTTTTTCCAATAGGAAAAATGCACTCTTACAGTTGCATAAATGGCTTCATACTTTAATGTTCATGATTCTGTTTGGATTCTGATTTCACATGCGCTTTTGCTGAAAATCAGTTGCTCAGCTGTGCATAGTGTTGACAAAAGAAATTGTATTACTTAAGGGAAGTAATTTGTTCTGTGACATTTATGTAGTCTTTTCTCATAAAGCATGATTTCACACAGGAAGTGTGACATATTTCAACCACCAGTTGATTAAATACCTATGAGACAGGAAACAGAGTGTTGGTTTTCTTGCTCCAGGGTTTTCACCAAATGGGAAAAAGGAGATTTTCATCAGCTCTCAGTACTGGTGAGAGTTCACATCATCTTTGCAAGAGTCAAGCTGCTCTAAGAAAAAAAATCACAAATACCTAAGCAGAGGTATTTTTATGCTGAAGGTGGCAGTATTGGATACAGACACCATCCAGCTCACTGCAAACTAGCTCTAGGTCAGTAATCTTACCCAAACTCAAGGATTTTGATGGAAAGAGCAGTGGTGCATATTAGAGAAAAATGTCCAGACTTGCTTTAAAATGCTGCTAAACAGAGGATCCGACATGGGCTACATTCTCACTGTGCTGAACTGTAACCACTTCAGGACTATTAATAAGGTCAAAGCAAACAGCATGAGGAACTAAAGCATGAGCTTCTCCAAAGTGCCTTGCCTCGTGGAGGCAGAAGCTACTTCCCAAGATGTGAAAGGAATTTAATGTGTTATTAATCCTATATCATACTGGTGAATGATATTAGAGGAACCAGGTAGTGCCATTTGAGACAAAGGGGTTTCTGGTGTGGATATTTGGATCCAACACACTTTTGTCTAGATTTATGAGATGAAGTAAAGATTGAGTGGTAAGAGCAATCACTAGTGTCAGTGACTACGAAGCACTCTCTTGTGATAAAAATGTACTCTGTATCGTGGTTCCAGTTCAAATATTTGAGACTAAATACAGTTTTGCTTCTGACTATACTTCTGATAAGGTGTCAGAAGAGAACTCTATGGCAAAGGAGGAAATCAAGCCATAAAGGAATTTGGCAGAGAAATAAAGAAAAGTCTGAATTTTCCTGGTGGCACCTTTTATTGCAGTGCACCGGTGTACATCTGTAACTGAGTCTTGTACGTGTGTAAATAGGAAACTTGGTTATTTGACACCTAAATTGTCAGTCTGGTTTCCCAAGATCCTTAATACCACACAGCAAACAGAGAATAAATTAATCCCTCTGTTGTATGTCAAAGGCACTGGAGAGGCACGGGAGTTTTATGATACATTTCGTTAGGACCAGGATAACACCAGCCACTGACTTTCAAAAAATAGAAAGCACACTTTCATCTTGGCATGAATGGCATTTTGGGAAAGTTATTTTCTTTGCAAGAGAGAAGCGATCAGGTGAAACAATTGAGTCTTGTGTCACAGATGTCAAAAACAAAAAACAGCTTTGTGAATAGAACATTTGGTAGGATGAACTAATTGGTGGTGTATTTGAAAACCAGATCAAACAAGGGTTAAGATATAGATGTGACAGTGTAAAGTAGGGATATCTTCCAGACTTGTAGAAAATATGCCTCCATAAATTCAAGTTTTAGTGTGCTTTGGAGAGAACTCCTAAACCTCTGTGCAAAAATCTGCATCTAAACCTATAAAATGAATCAATGTCAGCGGCCAGATTTGCCTACAACAAATATGGAGTCATAACATGTTATGAAATTTCCAGTCAAAAGGATGCATTGCCATATATACCCTAACAGCAACCATTTCATTAGAGCATGGTTCTCAATATGAGTTGCAAAAGAGACATAAAAGCAAGGTACATCTATAAACACAGAAAATCCAAGATGTGATTTTGGAAAGAATTGACAGACTTGATCACTGAAGATCTGAATTTTTCTCGGAGATTTGAGGATGTGTACATTCCTAAAGCCAAAGGAGAAACCTGCCTTCTTTCCGCAAAACTTTGCCATTTTTTTCAGGAGCTTTACCAAGTCCTTGATGAGACATTGCTGTAAAATTTAACTTTCCTGTTTGTGGGTGAGGATATTTATATTTAGAAGTACAGGGTTTTTTCCCCCCTCAGCTGTACCTCAACACCAGGTACTGTAGCAAAGTCATTCTATTCATCAATAGAAAAATCGTATATAAAGCAGGTTTATCAGTCAGTCAATTTTAAATTCAAAATATAACAATCAAACATCTCCAGCTTTAAAAATATCTTGCATTAATCAGCAGCAAGTAGAGCAGCAAGTAATGAGCCAGAAGCTTTCATGGCAAATGAAGACATTTAGAATTCAGTACAGTGAAGATCTCATTTAAAAAAAACCTAAGTCTCAAGAAATCACCACTGTCTAACCAGATAACTTTGAAGGATAAGAATTAGTATCCTCAATACTGCCTTATCTGTCTCAGAAGCAACAGATGCATCAGAAGTTATTACCTGCTAAGTGGAAAATTACAGACCAGATGGAGCTAATTAATTTGCAATTAAAAAATTGCCACAAACCAAATAATATAATTAATTTTCTGCAAGATATGGTTATGCAAAAGATTGGTCTGTCACTTTTAAGGCATCCAAAACATTCATAACAGTTATATAAGCTGATGGATGCTATGGAGCGGGATAAGCACCTGCAAATTCTGATGTGTAGCAAACTTGGGTGGGAAATTGCAATCCTGGACAATAAACTTTCAAAAAGCTCTGAAACTTGGTGTTAATCTGGCAGCTGTTTGATCTCAGCTGAAACCTCTGCTTGGAAAGAAAAAAAGAAAAAAAATAGAAGTTTGTCTTTGCAAAGCTACAAACCAAGTTACAGAATTACTTTTCCAACTTGGAATGTGTACTGCTACAACTTATGTGTGTTTCCAACTTGGACTGTGCATTTCTACAACTTATGTGAGGCTCTGAAAAATGCAGGAGTCTGTGCTTCCCTGCGAGACTCCTGTTGCTCTTGCTTTGACTCCTCAATATATTAAAAAAGCTTTCTTGCTGTAGACGTGCATAGCAAATAGTCAAGTGATTAGAGAAGAGGACTCAACCTCCCAAACTTCATTAATAAACCTAGAGCTACTTTGAGCTTTTTTTCATGTGTGTGCAAGTGTGCATATATATATATGTATGTATGCATGCATGGATATGTATAAATAAAAGTTTCAGGATCAAGCCTTGCTGTATAGCTTTAAAAAAAGATCTTTTTATCCCCTTGATTTTTGCTCAGTTTGGATATTTTTCATACAGAAAAAATTCAGTCATGTTTGTGAAGCCATGTAAAACCCTTCTAGCTAAACCCTGTGGGATAGAGAGATGAAAGACTTAAGCTATTTCTCCTAACAGCAGTGTGCTCAGGACTTTCATGTTACTCTTTATTCAACAGAATCACCAGTTCCTTAATGTGAAACAAATAAGGAAACCCTTCCAGTCAGCTAATGCACTTCACACTTGGAGAGGCCTCCTTCCGAAGGGAGACACAAGTACAGAATTGCTACCACTTCTCTCACCACTTTTTTGCACATCTGTGGCAGCTGCTTCACTGCGGTGCACCCTGCAACTTTGTGGGCACTGGCGAGTCATGCTGTCACACCAGGGCTCTGTGGGCACTCCTGGGAGCTGGGGAAATGAAAACCTCACCAGAGACTGATCACAAGGCACCACCCCCAGTAAGTGCAGCTAACGGAATAGGGGAAGAGATGTGAAAGGCTAACTTAGAAGCTCTTCAACTTAACTAGGCTCTTTTATTGATTTAAACATTTCCACAGAAATAATGGGACCTGGCAAAACCTCTGGGTATCATGCAAAGTGGGAGATAATCTGAATAACTTCAAACCAAACCAAACCAAAAAACCCTAAATTAGCAGAAATTCCTGAATTAGGGGTGCTGTGTTAGCAAAATTTGCAAAATGGCTGTCACACATAGTCTTAAAGCTATTAAGAACCAGATCTTAGCAAAACATGGAATGGTGGAGATATAGCCACGCTTGTTACCTGTTGTAATTTCTTGTGTAAATTTGAATGACTTCATAGATAATTCAACTGCTTTCCATTTCTGTGTTCTGGATAGTAGCATGATGAGAACCTTGTAAGTACATAAATGCCTGTGCAAGAAACCCTTTGAAACTGCAGCATGTGACACTTCATGTTCCTGTATTTGCAATTTATTTTGTACTTTCTTTCCATGGCACATGGCACCACAGAGTAGCCAAGAATTCCGTGTTCTGCTGCTTCAGGGATGTTACAGACTGGCTTTACTGAAGGGGAAGATGTATAGATCACTCCACTGTCCTGCATCCTTTGTAATGTTGTTCTTAAAAAAGCAGTATAGTTAACCTTCACCTTAATCTTCATTTTTGTTAGCATCTTTGACAACAAGTGGGTGTGAGATTCTATCTCACTACATCCTGACCACAGGCTGTGGTCTAATGACAATCTAAATCTTGGGAAATACCAATGGACATTTTGCAGTGGTGCAAAAAGACCTGACCCACAGATTCATGTGCAAAATCATTGTTTTGTAGAAGCCTTCCCCCAGGAGAAGTACTTGAGGGACTTTTCAAGCACTTCATTTCATGTAACCTTACTTACAGGGAAATGGCGAGAAATAGGTGAGAGAAGATTTAAAGTATTAGGGATCGCAGGATCTTAGAATCATGGTAAAACTAGGCATAAAGATGTTTCAAATGAAATTTCCGAAATCTGAAGTGTTTACACTTACTGACTGCTTTTGAAAATCTTGCTATGTGTGAAGTCATCTCCTTCTGCCTGATCCTTAATGAAACAATAGAGAGAATATCTGGTTCACAGTGGTACGTTCATACACTCAAATGCAGTTTGAATAGATGGGAATTAGTTACAGTGTTACAAGAAAAACCTCTGCAAATTTGCCGAGTGCTCTTATGGCTATTCAGAAGCATTTTTTAACCTGATGTTTTCAAGAACATTTAAAATGTGTTAATCACTATTTTAGTCTTATAAATCAGGTACAGTAACTATTAATTTTCTTATTTAAGAAAAAAGACACCATGAAGCTTATTTCCAGGTGTTATCCAGTGAAACCAAGCAATAATCTCAGATAGAAACTGATGATTAAGTATCAAAATAAATAGAAATATTGCCATTAATTTTAATATGTATGCTCCTCCCACTTTAAGGTGTTTTTTTTGTTGGGTGGGTGGGTTTTTTTTGCATTTAGCTCCCTCATATACATTCTAAATTAGTATATTAAAAATTGAATGAAAGATAATACAGTCAGTAACCAAATACGAGTAGGATGTTTTCTCTCACTCTGCTCTCTTGCATTCCTCTATCTCAATAACAATATAACACCTCGGAAACTTTGAATGGGCCTACATATCCAAAATAGACTACAGTGATTGGTTTCCCCCAGGTACCATTTAATAGGACATATGTAATGATATATACAGGAACCACATGGAATACTTCTGAGGACAAATGTGACATCTAAACTTCATGACAGCTAAACTTCATAAATGGGTCTATCAGATTTTAAACTCAGAACCATTAACTCCAAAAAATGAAGGATACACTGAAGTCAACAAAGAAAGAAATTGTTTTGTTTGAGGACTAAAGCTGTTCTGAATGTAGCTTGGTTGGACATGACAAGAGCTAAAACAGCAGCTTGTGACAAAATCAGACCTGTTCTAACACACGCATCTCTGACCTTCCAAGAACTCCATTCTGCAAGAAAAAGGGAATATTCTGATCCCAGTCGTTTTCATAGAATCATAGAATACTGGGTTGGAAGGGACCTCAAGGATCATTTGGTCCTACCTTCATGGCAAAAGCATGGTCTAGACAACATGGCCCAGCACGCTGTCCAGCCAAATAGTTAAGTGTCGAATGTTGGGGAATCCACCATTTCCCTGGGCAGATTATTCCAATGGCTGACTGTTCTCATTGTGAACAGTTTTCCTCTTGTGTCCAACTGGAATCTCCCCAGGAGTAACTTGTACCCATTACCCCTCATCTTTTCCGTGTGACTCCTTGTAAAAAGGGAATCTCCATCTTCTTTGTAGCCGCCCTTTAAATACTGGAACATGGTGATAAGGTCTCCCCGAAACCTTCTTTTCTCAAGGCTGAACAAATCCAGTTCTCTCAGCCTTTCCTCATATAGCAGGGTCCCCAGTCCTCTGATCATCTTTGTGGCCCTTCTCTGGAGCCCCTCGAGCCTGTCCACAGCTTTTTTGCATAGCGGGGACCAAAACTGAACACAGTATTCCAGGTGCGGCCTGACAAGCGCGGAGTAGAGTGGGATAATGACTTTATCTCTGCTGGTGATGCCCTTGTTGATGCAACCCAGCATCCTCTTGGCTTTCTTTGCCGCAGCAGCATGCTGTTCACTCATACTGAGCTGCTTGTCCACCAGGACCCCCAGGTCCCTTTCCACAGAGCTGTTCTCCAGCCAGGTAGATTCCAGCCTGTGCTGCACTCCTGGATTATGTTTTCCCAGGTGCAAGACCTTACATTTCTCTTTGTTGAACTTCATAAGATTCTTGTTAGCCCACGCTTCCAGCCTATCCAGGTCCTCCTGCAGAATGGCTCTCCCTTCTGAAGTGTCCACTTCCCCATTCAGTTTGGTATCATTGGTCAGCTTCATCAAGGTGCACTTGATCCCATCATCCAGATCACTTACGAAGATATTAAACAGTGTTGGGCCCAATATCAGTCCCTGGGGGACCCCACTTGTGACAGGTTGCCAGTTTGAAAAGGAGCTATTTACCACCACCCTCTGGGTGCAGCCTGTCAGCAAGTTCCCCACACACCGCATGGACCACTGGTCTAGACCATAACGCGTCAGTTTCTCTAGGAGGAGGCTGTGGGAAATTGTATCTAAAGCCTTGGAGAAATCCAAGTAGACAATGTCCACCGCTTGCCCCACATTGGCCGAGCAGGTTACTTTGTCATAAAAGGCAATCAGGTTTGTCAAGCGTGATTTGCCCTTGGTGAATCTTTGCTGTTTTTTCCTGGTCATGTGCTTCATTTGACTTGTGATAGCCCCCAGGAAGATTCATTCCATAACTTTCTCGGGGATTGAAGACTGATGGGCCTGTAATTTCCTGGATCCTTCTTGTAGATGGGGGTGACATTAGCCTTCTTCCAGTCTTCCAGGACATCCCCTGATCTCCACGACTTCTCAAAGATTATGGAGAGTGGCCTCGCAACAATGTCAGCCAGCTCTCTTAAAACCTTCAGGTGGTTTTTGTCAGGGCCCATCAATTTGTAGGGGTCAAGCTCTTGTAACAGATCACATACCAACTCTTCCTTCACTGATGGTGGGTCTGTGTTTGCATCAACCTGGATTTTTGTTCCCAGGGCCTGGAGCCCAACAGTGCTGGTAAAGATGGAGATGAAGAAAGTGTTGAGAACCTCTCCCTTTTCAGTGTTGTTGATGACTAATTCACCACTCCTGTTTAACAGTGGGCCACTATTTTCCTTCTGTTTCTGCTTGTGGTTTATGTACCTGAAAAACCCTTTCTTATAGTTTTTGACATCTCTGGCCAATTTCAATTCAAGCTGAGCTTTTGCTTTTCTAACTGCATCTCTGCATGCCCTGTCAATGCCCTTGTAATTCTCAGCAGGTATTCATCCATTCTTCCATCTCTGTATGCTTCTCTTTTGGTTTTGAGCAGACTCAGAAGCTCGCAGTTAAGCCAAGGGGGTCTCTTGCTCCACTTACTTCCCTTACCTTTAAAGGGGATGAACTGTTTTTGTGCTTTCAGGAGAGCATTCTTGAAAAACTCCCAGCACTCGCTAGCCCCTTTATCTTTCATGGAAGCTTCCCATGGAATCCCTTCCAGTAGAGCTCTGAGCGGGCTGAAGTTTGCTCTTCTAAAATCTGAAACCTTTGTCTTAGTACTAACCTTCAGCATGCTCAGCAGGATCCCAGACTCCACAATACTGTGATCACTGCAGCCAAGGCTGTCACTAACCGAGATATTATAAAGCAGGTTTTCTTGGTTTGCGAGTAGCAAGTCCAGCAGTGCCTCATTCCTGGTTGGCACATCTAACATTTGTATGAGGAAGCAGTCCCCTACACGTTCCAGGAACTTGATGGATGACATGTGAGCTGCTGTATTGTTCGTCCAACAAATGTCTGGGTAGTTGAAGTCACCCGTAAGAACTGGGTTCTGTTGACCTGAAGCTTGCTCAAGTGACCCAAATATTGCTTCATTTGCCTTATCATCTTGGTTTGGAGGTCAGTAGGAAATGCCTACCATAAGATTCCCTTGGAGATGACCCCTCTGATCTTGACCCAGAAGCATTCGATAGGGCTTCCACAATCACCGTAGTTGACTTCTATACATTCAAGGTTCTCCTTAACACAAAGTGCGACTATTCCTCCTCTTCTTCCCTGCCTGTCTTTACGAAACAGCCTATAGCCATCTGTCATGATCCTCCAGTCATGTGAGTTGTCCCACCATGTTTCAGTTATTCCTATGATATCACAACTTTCTGACTGAGCACAGAGCTGCAGTTCCTCCTGTTTGTTCCCCAGGCTGTGTGCATTTGTATACATACACTTGAGGTGGTTGGTCTTCGGGTTCTCATCTTGGGAGGCAGCTAAGGAACATTTGTCACTGCTCTGGTTGGCCTGGCTTATTCCCCAGCTGGTTGCAATGGCGTGAGCATTGCCATTTTTGGATCCTGTCCCCCAAGTCCTTCAGTTTAAAGCCTGCCTCACCAAGTTGGCCAGCCTGCTGCCAAAGATTCCCTTACCTTTTCTAGGCAGGTGGATCCCATCCCTCCTTATCACTCCCTAACAGGCTATAGTCATCAAAGAATGTCCCATTGTCATAAAAGCCAAAACCCTAATGACAGCACCAGCCATGAAGCCAGAAGTTGATTTGCATTATGTCTATTTCTGGCTGCACCCTTTCCCCTAACTGGTAAAATGGAAGAAAAGATAACTTGGGCACCAATACTTTTTGCTTGCACCCCCAGGGCTTTGTAGTCTTCCTGGATTCTGCCCAGGATCGCGCTTGCAGTGTCATTCATGACCACGTGAAAGAGTAGCAATGGATAGTGGTCTGTGCTGTTGACAAGTTGTGGCACCCTCTCAACAACATGTTAGACCTTAGCTCCTGGAAGGCAGCATAACTCTCGTGACTCCCTGGCACGCAGCAGATGGGTGCCTCGGTGCCCCTTAACAGAGAGTTACCCACTACAAGGACACATCTTTGAGTGAACACTTTTTGCTCTGTTCACTGTGTGCTGCTGGTACAGTTTCTCCTTGCAGACCTCGCTCATGAGTGTCAACACCTGTTAAAACTTCATATCTGGTTTTGGTTGTAATGCTGGAGGGTGGGGACTAAAGCAGAGCCTTGCTTTTGTGGGTCACCAGGGTCCAAGGTGCCTCATTCTCTGTGGTGTCCGCCACAGGAGCATGCTTCTGAAACTACTTATCTATCTCTGTCTAGGCCCATTGAATACTGTGCAGCCTTTTAACTGTTTCCTGAAACTCGGCCACCTGACACAACAAATCATCAGTCTGTGCTCATATTTTGCAGGTACTTACCTTTTCTCTGGGAGAAGGGTCTGGGGACTCATGGCAACCTACTGAAGTCTCCTTCCTTACCAGTTCCATCTGGGTGGAAGCATCAGACATCTCAAGGACTTTCTCTGTGGAAACTGGTTTTAATGCTGAGGCAAGTGCCCACCATCCTGGCAGAGACCTAGGGCACTTCCCTGGGCTGTGGGCCTACAAGCAGGGTGCACAGCCCTTCTCATGCACCCTTCTGCACAAACTGCTGCACCTTCTCTGTGCCCCTCTCTTGATCCCTGTTTGCACACCCTGCAGAGGATGAGATGAGGATTTATCCTCTAACACATCCTCAGCTAGCAGAGCCATCAAGGATGGCCTCTGAGTGAGCCCATCATCAGGGACCTCAATGGTAGAGCAAACTAAATAGACATCTGTACCCACCCTGGTGTTTCTGGACTCCCAAGTAAACACTTAACCCCAGCTTTTTAAAAGCTTTTAGGAAATATTTGGACTATGTGTATCCCTTTGAAAACATTTAGAGAAGCCTTGCTACAACTGAGCCTTAATCAGTTTTTCAAGATATCCACTGAGGAGATTCTGCATGTCAGCTGAAGTTCCCTTATTTCCTCTTTTCATTTTATAAGTGGCCACTTGCCAGCACTCTTTTTCTGGCAGCCAGTCATGTGGTGATGATTAGCTGACACTGATGAGCCATTTCTTTCAGTCCTTTTGCCCAGGACTTCCCAACTGAAACAACTTTAAACAGAAGAGAAAGAAATATGTGAATTATTTCAAGAAGTGGGAAGAGAAAATACATTCCTGAGTTTTTGTTTATGATCTTCCTTTTGCAACAATTGTAGTAATTTAGTTCTATCAAATGCATATATTGGAGGCCGTGCGTGCTTACTCATAATTTTGATAAGAAAAAATATCCTGGAAAGGCAATGGCAGAAATAGAATTGCATCACAGGATCAGGGAAATACTTGTCAAAAGGGGCCTCTAGAAGTCAATTAGTCCACCAACAACCCACTCAGAGCAGGAATACTGTCAACATAAGATCAGATCATCTTTCACAGGATCTCAGGATCTGTGTTCCCACATTAGCAATACATCAAAAATGGAAGAAAGGCAAGGGCTAGAGAGATTGAAAATCCTCCATCTGGTCTTATTCTTCCCTATTGGTGCTGTGCACATCTGGTCCTTACAGACCTAACTAAAATCTGTAGACATAGAGGTGTCGTGTTATAATATTCCTGCCAGAGGTGGAAGAAAAATTGGGATGTTCATTTTGGTGGCTGCCCACCATTAAATCCATGAATTATAAATCAGAGATACCTACAATGAAATTATCAGTCTGCATTCTTTTTCCTACCACCAGGAGAGTGCATTGTGTTTTTCAAGCTAATACAGATTCAGGCTCCATGAATTCCAAATTTTCAGGGTGTGATGAGAAAGAAATCTTACCTCTTAAATGGATTTTTTTAAAAAAACGTACTTTGCTTTCTCTTGCCCAAGACCGACCACTTCATTTATAAAATCCATTCGTTCTCTGGCAGACTGCATCTGGGCTATGACTAGAGTATTATTACTGAGAAAGGTGCATAAATGATCATAGGAAAAGTAAGACTTGCTGTACTATTCTACTTGATGATCTGGTCCTCTCTAGGGTTAAGACTGAGTTCTAGGTGCTCAGACAAGTTCGCTTTATTATTATTAGTCTGGAATTGTCTAAAGATAAAAAAACTTAAAGGTTAAAGTACTAGTTTCTTTCTCTAACTGGAAAAACAGTCAAATTGGATTTACATTTCAGAAATTGGCAAGAAGAAACACACAATAGAACTGCGACTAAGTAATAATGTATTTTTTTCCTGACTGCCACTGATTTCCCTTATGACTCTCCTCGCCATGCCATAATGATAAAATTAATGTCCAGCTTCACTCTTTAAAAGGTCAGTGCATCCATACAAAGAATGCCCTAAAGTGAAGCTGTTCTAGATTTATTATCAAGCTTCCTGAGGAGCTCACCCACAGGATCCAAGAATGATCCTGAAGCCAAACACAAACGTGAGCTAAATATTTTCTCCTACATATTGCAGACTGTCACAGACTTGCACCTCGGAGTGTTTTGTTCTATTCACAAGCTGTTCAACATCTCCATGAGTTACCCCAGTTCAGCTATAACTTTGTATCGCCCCTGTGTAAGGACATGCAACCCCAACCACTTTGACTCTACAGGTAAACCTGAGCTCCTTAATTTGATGATCCCTCCAGGCTCTGCAAAGAGAACCGAAGGCTTCACAGACATTTGGATATCATCTGGGTATAATATACTTTTATGCAAAGTGCATTTATTGGTCATCTGGACAGAGAAGCAACGGTCCTGAGCAAAAATGCCATTTTGTCAGAGTCCTGGCAGTCCCACAGCACAATTACTACAGTACTTCCCTAAATCTGTTTGTCAAGGTGCCTGTGTTTGCCTTCCTCTCCCTCTCTGGCTCTCCTGCAGTTTCTTTCAAGAGCTGTCTTTCACGCGATTCATCTGATCAGCAGCACAAGGCTAGTATTTGTTAAATTATTTCTGGAAAGGTGTTTACCTCAGGCTATCGCCTCATTAAGTTTGTGAATGGCCGTTTGGCTCTAGGTGATACCTTTAAATGAAGAACCCAAAGCAGTATTTTAACCCATTCCTCTTCTTAGAAGTCTTCCTCTAGGGCAATTAGCTGTGGCAATTATGTGTGGCAACTGCTCTACTCTACATTCAAACATCTCAAAGGATTCTTAAAGTCAACAATGACATTCTCAAATGTCAACAATTGCTAAACAATGCTTGGTTTGATTATTTTATGTGTATAAACCCAAGAAGTTTTCAGATACTACAATTTCCAGAGAAGTTGAGGTTATTATTTAGGGAACATATATATGGAAAAATTTTAATAAAATGGTAAATCAAAAATGCATATCTCATCTGGTGATTAAAAAGTACTACACATTTGAGTCGCGGACAGTGCACTTGCCGTGGCTTTGGGTAGTTCAAATGGAAATAATGTTTTAAGTGAGCTGCACATGCTGTATAAAATTTTCATGCAAAATTAAACTTTTTTTGGTAAATAAATACTCTTGTAATGCTCGAACAAGTAGAAACTTTCAGAATTTGACTAATACTCACCATTATGTTTTGCAGTATCCTATAACTTCTTACAGAAGCATAAGAGGAAACCCGGTTAGGGAATGGCACATTGTTAGAGCAGACACTCTTTAGTCTCCTCAGCTATAAAAATTATTGTAATAAGGATAATTCTTTACTTGTGGGAGAGTGCAGAGTGAGCTTTGATGCCATTGCAAAGCTTAATTGACTGTTTTTTGGCATGTGGGCTTGTTGAATTGGGAGAAGGAAGAGGAAGAGGCATTAATGTTGTACAAAGTATTCCTATGATTTTTGTTGTAATTTATTATTTATCACCTGCTATGTACATAAAGGCTTTTTTCCTACTCCACCTGGTTTTGCCCTGTAATAGTCATCAGCCTCCAAGTCTACAATTGTTCATGCAATATTAACATTCATGATCTTGCCAAGATGTTTAGAACTAGAAGCCAGAATACACTTGCACACTTGTACACACCAGGGATGACATACTTTCAGATCACAGAGGCATTATCCCAAGCATATGAATGCACTATGTAAGCAGAACTTGAGGGATTAGCAAAACTGGAGAACTTGGCTGCAATTGACTCTATAATAAAAGGTTAAGTAAAGCCTTTCCAGTAATTTTTCGCAGCATAATTACTCAATGCACTGCATTTCACAGGGTGGAATGCTTTGAGCAAGGCTGCTTCTTAATTGGACCAGTAGTTGTAGTTCAAGGTGATTTTTCTTTCAGTAGAAGCCAGTATATTTACAGAAGCCACAGAGATGCTATATAAAATTGTCTTTAAAATCTTATCTTCTATTTGGAGGCAGAAGTATGAACCAGATATTTTAGAGCAGGGAGAAACGCATCTGCTGTTTGCCTGAGAGCAAGCTATGTATTATCGTTAATTATAGCAAATATTGTTTTTCTCATGTTGTACTATATAAAATGGAATCATTGGATGAACAGCCTCACTTCAAGCAATGTCTGCTAACTGGTGAGAAATGTCAGCATATATAACCTAGGGAACTGTGAACCACGTGAAAAAGAGGTATCCCCATTAAAGTACAATGAGGTTGGATCTAATCCTGCAAGGGCCTGGTGAGGCTACACTGAGCATTTCAAATTCAGAGAAAGCCAAAAAATCCAAAAGGCTTGGCATGAGAAGGGGTGTTTTATTTTCACTTCAACGATCATTGGAAGTTCTAATTATACTTTTCACTTTTATAAAGTTATAAATCAGATGATCTCAAAAGGCATTACAGTCCCTCATCAACTTAATCTCATAATGCCCAAGAAATAGAAAGCTTCTTTAAATTATATTTTCTAGGGCTTACGGGACACTGTTAACTCAGCCAAGCATAAATCCAGATCTCCTTACCCCCTTATCTATGCTTCAGCCGTTGAAAAAACTGTCTAACTAATGGCTCTCACCTTCTCATTTTATTTTCTTCATTTTCTCTTCAATGAGATAACTCTGGTCTTCTTAACAGGCATCAAAAAACTATGACCAAACAAAGCCAGCAATTAATTTGCTGGAAACCCAGACTAGTTCTTGGCTAGATCTCACTTTTTTAAGTATCTTTATAAAAGGTTTATGCTCTAATTAAAATAAGTAACAATAAATTACAGGAAAATGTTGACTTCTTTTATTTGTTTAAGAAGCCAAACATAATGAATTTCATCTTTATTTAGTGCAAATTTGCATGCAGATAGATCTTGGGTGACTTCACTGAATTTGATTACTGGGGATCTTCTATAAATTGTTAACTAAGTTTCTCTTTATTTTACTTTTTCCCCCTCCCCCCCCCATCAGTCTCTTAAGGAAACTGTTCTTTTTTACCCTTTCTGTTTCATAGAGAGAAACAGAAGTGATTACATCTTTTTTATTGTAGGAATAGATCTTATTTAATGCTTCTGGAATTTCTCCTTTGTGTCTCAAATCAGCAGAATTTGAGAGCCATAACGAGAAATAGCAAGGTGAAGTTTAAAGAGAAATGCTTCAGACATAGAAACTCATGTCCCACTGTCAAAAGCTTTCCATTCCCTGAGCAGCAGAATGGAAGATGAACCCTGCTAAGTTCTGAATTGCAGTATAGATCCTTTGTAGAAAATGGGAGAGACCCAAGTAAAGAAAATACACAGACAGAACAGGGAGATTTAAAGGAAGAGGGAAGCTGACAGTACCTAAATATAAATGCTGAGAAATAAAATCAGAAGAAAATGAATTTCTAAAGGAGGAGCAAACAATATTTTTTCTTTCAAGTAAATTAGTAAAATAATAGGAATAAGTTAACCGGTCTTTTGCCATTTAGAGGTGGGATATGAATACTGTATTAATAATAGAGATACAGTCAGCCTGCTATCTAAATTACCTTTGTAATTGTTATTACTCTATTGATGTGCTGTGTTGTAAGTGGCAGATGTCATTGTATGATGTACTGTGTTATTTTCATTACATTTCTCATTCTTAAGGGGTGATAAAATTTGAAAACACATTTAACCAACACATTTTTAAATCTCTTTGAACTTCAATTGTTTGGGAGCAATGATTGCAATTTAGGTTAGCTGTCTGAGTTCTGTAACTTGTGCAAAAATTCCAGAAAGGACAAAAGAGGTTCAAAAGGGACACCTATTGTAACTGCCAGTCCTAATGCCAAGAAAGTACAAATTTTTCCAGTGTGTTTGTCTCATGACTTTCTGTAAGTCATCCATATCACATTGAATAGGAATTAAATGCTGTGGTTACAATATCAGTGGTGTTTTATCTGAAAACTGAAGGCAAAATTAAAGGCTGGTGTTATTTTGGTAAGCTAGAAAGGGTAGCATGTAATAGGCTGAGAAGAATGTGCATGCTCAAGGAGAGCAAATCCTTTTGCTGTGAAATCTGGGCCATTACTGTTGGTATGTGCTACAAAGATGTTTGATTTCTGACAGATGCTAACTGATAGGTTGTAGCTTTTGGTGTCTGTATCTTCATAGCACCAGAAACAGTCTGCTGCCTGAACAATTTTCAATGCAAAAGAACAAAAATGAATATATAATTTGGATAAGGGTAAAGATAAACACAGTATCAATAGAGATTATCACAGAAATATTAGCTTGAACTACTGGGTTGAACATAAAAGGAAGAAAAATTAGGGTGTATTTCATCAAAAAATACACTCTAATAGTGAAGTTTTATTAGACTGTGGAATAGTCCCATGGGGCAGAAGTGGACCTATTATCAGACGTTCACAAGTAGCCAGGAAAAAGCAGCAGAGATAAAAATATAGGAAGCAATTTTTTATTTATAAGGTGATGTGATCTATTTGTTGATTTCTCATTTCTACAAGTGCTTTCAAGATTTCCTGGAGCTTATGCTTGCAAAAAGTTTTGTCCTGTCCACCCTGTACTGCACATGTAGCATCCTGGTTGACTTCAGTATTTCATATTAATCCAATCCCTAGCAGCTCCTTTGCTTCCTGTTTTTCCTGAATTGTTGGCTCATTGTTTTCAACTGCTGCACATTTGCTATTGCAATTGCTCTCCTACCCTTGTGACTTGGCAGGCAGTGAACACTTTTGAAGAGCTAATCAGGCTTTTACAGCTTTCCACTGAAGAGGCCTTGGAGTAGCACCCTGTCAGAGAATCCTAGGTGGACAAACCTTACTATTTTATGATGCTTTTTCTATACTTGTTTTGACACACACAGATCTTTGTCCACACAGCTGATACAAATACATACAAGCAAAAGTGATTCATGTTTAATTAAAATGCTTTCTACAGCTTGGCTGAGCATAAAAGTTCTTCAAAAATACAGCCCACAAATAAGGACTCTAGGGAAACATTTATAAAATGAGATAAAAACAAAAAAAGCACAACACAATTACTTAGCAAACCAAGTTCCTATTTAATAATTCATGCCATTCCTCCCAAAATCCTTCTAAATGTACACTTTGAGCTTTCTGGATATTTCAGCTTTCTGTGTGGGTCAACAGAATCAGTGTTTTGAGGATGAGTGCATCCTCATCCTAGAAATTATCTTTTGATTTATTAACCGTTCAAGCTAACTCCCAATTGTAACTTCCTTAATTTATTAGAGCTGTAATTTTGTCCATGATTTGTCTCAGTACCTACTTCAAAGTTTCACTCCTTCCCCCTTGGTTCACACTTAGTTGAATAAAATGACCCTTTTTTTCCCTTAAGCCTTTATTTACATTTTTATGCTCATACAAACAAACACGAAGAGGGAGTGTGAAACCACCTGTCGTCTGAGTCTAATAATCACCAATATGCAAAATATATACACTACTTTATCCACATTTTCCCATAATAAAAACTCAAATATCTACTCTCTCTATTTCATAGGTACAGAAGAAATTTGTCAGGTAAGAAATCTTGCTAAACCTTGTCCCAGTTTCCCCATTTTGACTGCTGAACAACACTACTTGTCTTGTGGTACTAAATACACAATGTCATGCTGTTCCCAAGTGGTATTACAGATATGTCATCATTTGTTTTGAACAAGGGAAGCATGGTAGCTGGTTAAGGGTCTGAGATTACTAGTCTACCAGGTATAATATTCTGGTATTGGAAATAATGCTGATCGATGTGTCCTGACTGACCCTTTGTTCCTCATTATATAGTGGGTTAATCATGTGATGTCAAGCATGATGCAGGAGAGGAAAAATAGTAGATTCATTTTTGCTCCTTATGGTGTGTTTTGACACTTCAAGGAGAAAACATAACTGGAAACCATATTTTTATATCATTTGAAAACTATGAATTCAGTAGGGATTTACAGGACAGGAAAACAGCGAATGCTTGTCGTATTTGCATGTAGAATAAGGCTTCATATACAGGAACAATGTAAGGGGAAGACAACTAATTTGTTGACAATGCAACTTCTTTTTGCCCATTAAGGAAATCTGAAGAGAAATGGGAAGTCTTGTTATGGTGTTGTCCCACAAACAAGGTTCATTTACCTGGTGTGCAAGCCAATAACACACAGAGTCGAGGTATTTTCAAATTAATTTCATTGATGTGTATGAATGGGTGCCTGTCTCAAGACAGCACACCCTTGTCTCAAAAGTTCTCACTTTTATACACTTACCTAATACATATTCATTATTATTTTCCTTAATGATTGGCTCTTTCTTCTTCTCCCCTCATGTAAATTAGTTCGCAGACTCTTATCTTCTTCCTTCATTGTCTTCTTTTGAGTAGGTTGTATCATTTGAGTAAGTGGTCGAGATCTTCCCCTGTAGGAATTACCTTTTACCTACTTCTTACTCTGTCTTGGCAGTTCCAAGCGGCTCTTCAAGGTTTGTTGACCAGATCACAATCCATTACCTTTTCTGACATAAACATAAAGCCTCGTTGTCTAATAGTTAGTTCCTAAACCCTATATCCTGTCTAGTTATATTTCCCTATTTTAAATATTAACTAATGGGGACTGTATACAGGACTTTAGCAGTTCCCTGGTTATTTCAATCATATTAATTGATAACAATGGTACCATTGTAAGCTGCATTCATATAAAACTACAGTGGGTTTATGGTAAAGGGATTATACACTGAAACTGCACAAACACATTTATTTTTAAAAGATGTTTCTTACACTGTTCCACTGTACTTAGCTATACCTATGGTATGAGTGGTAAGAGCACAATCAACTCGCATCTTAAGATTGTAAGAGGTTGCACTCTTGAGATTGCAAGAGGTTGCACCAAGCCTAATAGCTCTGCCACAATGTGTTCTAGCTTTCTGATTCATCTAAATAAGACAGTTATTCTCAATGAAATTTAGGGTGGATTGATGTCCGTTAAGAACTTTCCATCAGCCTTAACACCACTGTGTGTGTTATTGCCTCTCTTTGTCACTGTTTTCTTTCAGCCTCCTGGCAGTTGGCTGTTCTGTGGCCTGTTGGTCTGCAGACCGTTGTAATACAAGTGTTAGGATAAGAATGAATGGAGAATGGAAAAATCTGGGTTTGGAAGGTGCTGAAGAAGACAGTGGCAGGGAGAAGCTAATGCAAATAGCAGGTGTTGATGGTACCAACATTAGGTCATCAAGATCCCGGTAGAGGAGAGAGAAAAGACAGGGAGTAAACACTGATGACTCACAGCCGTGGACAGGATGAAGAGATTAATCACCCCCTAATTAGGGAGTAACCAAGCTAAAAAAAGCGGGAGAGATTGTAAAGTCTTACTAGCTGACATCCCTTGTCTGTTCTATCATGAGAAATGCTGTATAGATCACTTGGATGCAATCTTCTTGGTTTCATGATTGCTGGACAGGCTATATAGATACACGTGTGTAGTGCTGGAATTGAGTATAAATCTGTGAATGGTAGTTAGTGAAATCAGTTTTGTTTCAGAATGAAATTATCTTCTCCCACTACAATATTGCTTATTGAGCTTTGCTACCTTGTTGCTACAACACTACAGCACAGTTTCCTACAAGTCAATAGCTGTCAAAATACAATAATACAACTAGGCAGTGCACATCATTAAGATGGAGTGCTGGGCAAAGAAATATATCCCATAGAATTAAAGAAAATACCAGTAGCAAAGGTTCATCACTTATGCTGCAACAGTATCACTAAACTTTTTCTCTCCCGCCATGTTGAGCTTTCTTCTACCTTCCATTTTCTAATGAGCAGGCACCATGTCACACACAATCAAGTTACATTTTGTGGCTGAATACTAAATATGTTTTTTCTGCTAGAAATAGTGTGGAATAAGTTAAGAATCTTAAACATAATTATATTAATATAAAAGCTTTTCATTCCCATTAAGGTTTGCTCCTCATTTTTCAAACGTCATTCACAACTGATTTGTATCTTGTTCATTTGAAATAATTCATCTGAGATTGAAAATAATAATAAAAAATAGTGGCATAAATGACACTTATTCTTTAACAGGTTTACTATTACAAGACATCTGTCTAAATGGGCTTCAATGTGTTATCAATTTTCTATCATTGCATTTTCCAAAAATAGAATGATGATTTCTTTCATTTTTCTCATCATCTTATCTTGTGTTATAGCTCTCTGAAATTGAAAGTGCATTATACTGTGGATGTCTGTACTTTTTTATATTGCTGTGGTAGTATACAGCTTTCCTCTGCGGCTCAGACTTCTAACTTGTTGTCTTTTACCGAGCTGTATAGAATTGTTACACGGGTTGGCAGAGCCAAGTAGCAGATCCAAATCAGCTAGATGGAGGTTGTCAGAAGCAAAGATGGAACAAGGAAAAATAGGTGGCAGGAGAGGACAAATATAAGGACTGAAGAAACATAACATCACCACATGGCAGTGATAGCTGGGGATTCAGAGTCCTGCAATTTCTTATTCTAGTATTGATTTACTGTGTGAATGTCTTAAACTCTAACTGGGTGTTGGTGGAAAAGAATCCCAGATTTTGAATTTACACACCTCCCTTACAATTCAGATTAGGGAGGGGAGGGATGACCAAAATCCATGTCCCAAATGACAGGAATATTAGCCAGTTATATATAGCTTTGCCTGTCTTTTAACTTAGTATGAAGAAACAGACAAGTTAGACTTGATATCCAAGAAGGCTGTAAACAGAAGAAGACTGGAAAGAGGAATGAAAAAGTTCCTATTCAGACAGCGGAGGAACACATTAATCAGTCCCTTTGTGTGTGTTTCCTCAGGTCTAGTGCATACCACCATCTAGTGGCTCTGAATATAATATAGAAAATTACACCTAACTTTAATATAATTTGTTTTGATGTTTGAAACTGAAAATCCTCAAATAAACTTTTACAGGAACCATTATCGGTAATGCAAGACTTCCTGCAGCCTTGCAATCCATCAGAATTACATGTGAGATTGCAAACTGTCTTAGCCTTGGCTAATACAAAAGTGCCCTGCCAGAATACGAGGCGATGGAGGTGGGAAATAAATATTCCCTAACCCCATTCTTCTCTCTTCTTGGCACAGAGAGCCACTGAAACAGAATATATAATAACAATCTACAGAGGGGGACAACTTCTGCCTTTAATAAGCAGGATTGCAGACACATCTGAAATGAGCTCTAATATTGTGTGAGATGTGTAGTCAATTAGAAAAAATGACTTTGCATCTACCTCAGAAGAATTCTTTTTCAAAACTATTTCTGTGGTATAATAATGGTAGATCTTTCTGCTGCAGTATAAGGCAGTAGGTAAAAGCAGTGTTATAATGTGGGGTCTGCAATTATGGACTTCAAGACCTGAGGTAAACGACAACTCTTTGGAATCAGGATAACCAAAACTGCATATCTGAGCATAATTTAAAGCATATGAGCTGTGTAGATCCTGAAATTCTCATGATCAGTAAGGCTTTATATAACAGCAATAGATGTTTCCCGATGTAGAGGATGTTCACCGAAGTCTGATCTTGAATTCAACAATGCAAAAGTAGTCTCATTAGACTAGATGCTGAACTGTACATATGCAAGTCATGGGATAGAAGATGGAGACGAGGAAAGACTCATAGACTAGATTCTACATTTTTGTTCTATCAGTCAAGTGATAAATTATAATTTCTTCTTGTCAGTTCAGACCACATTGGACACTAGGAATGCCTCCATCAAGAGAGCTGGCTAGAAGAGGGACTGGAGGCAATGTTCCACTGTTCAGTTAAGCTTTCCATGTAGTCCAGAGACCAGAGTAGGCTTGGCAGGTGAAATTCCCATACATATTGATAAATAACCCCACATCATGAAGGTGGACAGAACTCTTGAACAATAACTAGGGAGCAGAAAATAAAGAAAAAGCAAGAGATGAGGAAAACATACAAAAATATAATGAAGGTCAGATGGCCTCTGTCCTATATATGTGCATATCTGTCAACCAGTTAAAGATTACTAGGTTGTTCATAATGCTTCCAACAAGCTCAGGGCCTCTTCCATGATACAGCGAAGTCACAGAAGCTTATTCTGTGACATATTTATTAATGACTTTGCTCAAAGAAATGAACAAAGCATGAAAATAAAAGCCACAATCCCCTCTCCTAGCAGTATGTGTACATTTTATTTTGTGGATGCTAACAACTCTTACCTACAACAGTTTGCCTGTGGGAATCACAGGCTGCAGCTGGACATACCAGGCTTTATTTCTGTTAGTGGCCAGTACTCCCTATGGTGATAATGGAATTTAAAAAAAAAGTCAGCTTTATCAGTCAGCTTTTCAGAAAGCAATTTTGGAGAGAATATTCCTATCAGGATCACATGTAGATTTGTGAAACAAGGGTATTTTCCAGCAAAACCACTGTTCTGCATTACATTTATCTCATTTTTTGCAGCTTCTGCAGTAGAAACCTTCAAACATGTTTTGAGCAGTGCCAGATATCCTGCTGGTTACTCATCAAAAGCACAGTTTAGAAGTGTTATTATGGTATTTTAGCCAATTTTCTCTCTCTCTCTCTCTCAAATTATTTTTGGTTCTTTTCAGCACACTCAAAAGAGTTTAATATGTGCTGGAGGTTGTGACAATATATTTAGTACCTAAAAACGTTCATATTTATTAATAGTGGCCCAAATCAGCAATTTAAACTTGTTTGAACTCTTGGAAGTTTCTTACTGTAAGGTTATTGCACAAAAGGAAAACATAAACTTTGGATATGTAAGAAAGAATAATTACTAGAAGAAAATAATTTTACTACTCTGCTTATTACTCATGAAAGTAATATTAAACATACCTTCTTTAAGAGAGAGGCAGTTGGAAAGAGTGAAGAAAATACAGAACTTGAAGAATGAAAGGAATATAGGGAGAGTAAGAGGGTCTGTTTCTTTATCTTAGTAGGGTAAAAATTTAGAGGTCATCAATAATTGTAAAGCATCTTCACTGATGGGAAAATACCAGGTATTGAAGAAGGTCTACAGTATAGTACAGACATATGCAACAAGAAATTATGTCTATAATTTTAAGAATTAAATTGGAGATATAGCCTGCATCTTTAGCTGTGAGGGTGATTAATCATTGCAAAACATCACTTAGGAAAATTGTCCATTCTTCACCTCTTCAGTGAGGACACAAATTATTGGACTGCAATCAGGAGTTACTGGGTGGAATACAGTGGTCTGTTAGACAGTAAGTCCAATTCAGATAATAAAATCATATTTTATTGACCTTAAAAATCAATAAAAGGTTTGTAATTTTAAGCCCTAAGTATCATAAAGAAAACTAATCATGCAAATCTGATTTGTCTGTGTTACAGTGAACGTTCATACTGAGAAAAAGTGTCAGAATAATGTAGTGCAAAAGGAACATTCCCTTCTGCTGCTTCTTCTGCCTGTCTCCATATGGTCACAACTCTGGGGCTTGTCATCATATCCATTTCTTCATTACATGTAACAGTTCTGGATTTGTTCTGGAAATAGCTGTTTACAGCCAAACCTAATGCACTGGAATTAAGTGCAGTGTTTCCAGTCACTAGATCCACAATTTGTGAGCATTTGTTATTAGTTCACAGCTATACTCTGGCAAGATGGGTGGGGGTAAGGAGCAGGGCGTAAAGTGCTGACTACTTAACTTCATGTGTGCAACCGTAGTATTTGCTTCTGATAACATTGCTTCAGTCTGTATCATCCCACAAAGCACATGGAATTGTGGTGCATTTTCATGCCAGCAGCTAAGCAATTACTGTCCTCTACTAACCCATTGGTAGAGTACTGATCTATTAGATAACGTTATTTACAATACAACAGAACTCTGTATTATATATGGATATCGACTGTCTCCTCCCCCCCTCCTTTTTGTATGGCTATTTTAGCAACAGTATAAGAAGTTACACATGACAACACAAATTTGGGGTGGGGGGTGCTGTGTATGGCTATTTTTGGTATTATTGCTTCTGTTTAAGCCCTGCAGAAATCTCTCTATGATGCTCATAAATAGCTATAGGGGGAGAAAAAGGCATTCCTAATTTCATTCCTCAGGAGAGGGGGAGAGAGATGACTTACAAAGATAATCAAATAGAGAAAGATCAGCCAATATTAGCATCCTGAATAATAACACAGAGATCAACCAAAGAGATTTAAACACTTCAACACACCCTGGAAAAGAAAATCCATTTTTCTGATAAGAGTTATTGAAGTTGAGCTATCACAAAACATAGTTTACAGAATGCATGAGTGACTACGGCACAGGAATGAAAAATACCTTAGTATGCAATCTGGAATGGTCAGATGCCCTTTGGGGGCAGATCTCGTTACCCAGCAGTTCAATGGGTATCTGTAATACTAGTCTTAATCATGAAAGTCAGGATCTGTTTCCAGCCTATTTGCCCTGATAGTCAATTAGTTATTCTTCAGTGACTTCTTTTGTAAACTGCTTTGTTCTATACTAGACTTGAAAAATGTTTGGTAAGATCACATTATTCGCATTCTGCTGTGCAGGTGCTTCATACAAATCTATATCTAGTGTCTTTTATTCACATGAAGTAAATTGTTCTTGTTCAGACTTAGTTTACCACACCGAAGTCAAATGGACTAGGTCAATTCGGGGCACTTTTTACATATTTCATGGGGGGCGGGGGGGGGTGTTAGTCTCTGATAATTGCAGTAACTCTGTAGCATAGATAAATGTATCAGGGATTGATCATCCTTAAAAAAAAAAAACAAACACAGAAATGTTAGACATGAAACAACTTGAACCTCCCATTGACAGTTGAACCTATCTCTTAAGCATTCATCCACTTTAAAAGCAAGGTATATGGCTAGTTTTGAATTTGAGCAGTACCTTCTTTGCTTTTAGGCCCCAGCCTAGATGCCACAAAGTGAGTCAAGCAACAAATTTAAATAAAGAAGATTTTGCACTAACTGCAAAAAATTATTCAAGCAAATAAGGCAGCAGTAAAAATGCTTTATCTTTAGTCAGGGCAATGGGGCCATAATTACTGAGCAGCCACCAAAGACTAAATGTACTTTGAGTGTAACAGCTGATTTCTAGTTGCCAAGCCTGTAAGAATCTTGCCAATTTATATTAGATTTTAACTCATTATGAATATCACAAAATATCCCTAAAAATCCTGGCTTTTAATAAGCAAAAACTCACCTCGTCAATAGCCTATTTGATATAACGCACTAGAATGATATGAATCATCCAGATGCAGACCAGGTTTTTAATTGCACAAAACTCCTGGCTAATCACAAATGATTGGTATGTTTGGACTAAAAGATTTCCCTGCATTTATCAGCAGGTTTAGTCAATCCCCACAAACAAATGCCATCACAAGGACCCTCATTTAGGGGACACTTTTGCATAAGTTATTGATGTTTAATTTGGGGAAAAGGCGTAATCCCATGTTTCTTCAGTTTCTAGAAGAATGAGATCAATTTTGGCCATTCATAAACACCTTAGGACTGAAGAGCAGTGTGGGGATCCATCACCCCACTGTTTCTTTGTCTTGAGCCAGACACAGCGAGGTGGGGCAAGTTTTACACTGTTTTTCTGCTGCCTACCTCTCTTTTCTCCAACTCATTATCTTTGGTCTTGGCTCTAATTTTGCAATGTCATTTTCAGTTAGTGGCAGTTAAGATTTTTTCAGCTTTCTAGAGCTTTATTGCCAAATTAATATAATATTGCTAAATTAATATAGCCTTACGATGTATTAGTACATTTTGGAATTTTACCACAGGTATTTAAAGAGAGCTCAGGTTAGTTTTAGATAAAATACAGTCTTTCATACAGAGTATGAATCTGTGTATATAAAGCTATGTGTATAAAAATAGCTGATGAACTAACAGGACTTTTGGAACAATATGATTTTGTTAGTTTTAGCATGATCTTTTGTTGTTCTGGTTGTTGCTTGTCTGGTTACACATACAAGAACAGGGATAACCCTGCCTTGTCGGGAGTTTAATTATTTTCTCATCCATACTTGGTTTTGAAGCTTACTGGAGGAAAGTATTGTGGGCAGCGCAGCCGTCACCATTGTCGCTGTAGCTCCAAATGCAGTAGTCCTGATTCCTATTGTAATGCAATTAATCTTCTACTTTGCACTAATGGATGAACAAGCATATTTACTGCAGCATAAAATCCTAATTATTTCCTGAACAGATGCATAAAGGGAATTTAAATTAATGGCAAGTGACAAATGTGATAAATGTAGATAACATCTTTAAATACTAATATTCTGCATTGCAGACGTTTTTCCAATGCTCACAGTTTCTAAACCTCCACAGGATGTGTTTTCCCCTTGTAATGAAGCTGTCTCACAGACAGATGTTTCAGGCACCAGGTAACTCCTCCTGAGGACACCCCCTCCCAGCAGGCATGACTGAGTTGTGTTGTCCTTTCATCCCAGCTCCATTGCTTTATAGTCATGCAGTATTTCCTGTCAAAAACTCATGAGTGAGGTCTTCATCCTCCTCTCATTGAACTGTCTTAAAGATTTGTGCGTTACATAGAAATAAAACAGATTTGGGTGGGGTTTTTTTACAAAATTCTTTATAAAGTAAGTAAGATTGGTAGAAGACCATATGCAGTGGTCATACTAGCAATGTGAACTTTAACAATGTAGTACCTAATATTTGCCATGTGTCTAGTGAAGACTAACCTGAAATTTCATCTGCAAGGCTTCCAAGGACCATCACTATATGATGTATGATTCTGTCTCATTCACAGAACACAGACGTATTCTAGGATCTGGACGCAGAGAAAATGTCTTCTGCTTCTCCAGATCCATCAAGGTCTGACTTGACTTGACAAAGCACCTTCTATTTGTATGTCATGTAGGTTCTGAATTCTTTTCAGGGCAAACAAATATATTTATTCACTACTTTATTTTAGCAAAACAGCACAAAGCCTGTTAATGAATGCATCTTGCAAGCTATATCCCTTGACAAAACAAGGGTAGTATCTGGTCTGTGCAGCTGTACTAATGCTTTCATAAAAATAGTATTTTTTTTTGTGGGGCTAACAGCTTTCAAATTTTTCATATTGTCCCTGTTCAAGATTTTTCTCTGCAGTTATTCCCATCTTCTTTCATTCAGTCTTAGGTAGCCTTTGAGATATCCATGACCCCAGAGATTCACACAGGTTCCTTTTTTCCCAATGTCCATTAATTTTTTCCTCACTCTCTTAGCTCCCCTTGTCCTCTTGATACTGCATTTCCATGTCATCTTTGTTGCTTCCCGGTTCTTCTGTCTTCTCTGTCTGGCCAGATTACTGCTCCATCTTGCCCACTGCTGTTATCAGCTCCTGACAACTCCTTTCTCAAGTGTGTATTAGGTTTAGATATCAGTATAATGATACAGCAGGGACTCCAAAAGTGCTGCAAATTAGATTTGAAAGAATATATTAAAATGAACTCTCTCTTTCTCTCCGTACCAAGGGGGATATTAGGAGAAACTAGGATAACTAAACATTTACCAGTCCCTGGAAATAAATGGTACAGGCAGCAGAACAAAATTGCAGACAAATAAATACAAAGGAAAATCGGTGTAGTGTACCAGTAGAATTAATAAGATAAAAACCTAGGTTTTAATCAGTATATATTTAATTGTCATGAAACCTTGTTAGAGGCATTCAGGCTGCTACCTGTTAGCAGTTAACTTCTGCCCTTAAAGACGAAGGTTTATATACTAGTAAATTTTTATCGTGTCTAAGTTCTCATTATCCATGTAAATGTATAATTCTTTATTAATTCAATTTAAGCTCTTAACCTCAATCATATCCTGTGGCAGCAAGTTCCACAGGTTAATTAGCATCATGTTTAAAAAATTTCTCCTTTCATCAGCTTTATATTTATCTCTTAAAAATCCTTTCTTTATGACCCTATTACAATTTACGTAATTTCCTTGAAATTGCCTTTCTTGTTCTCCAGCTCTGTTTTTTTTCTTTTCTCAAGAACAGAAAAGTTTGACAGCTTATCTTTTTTATTATTTGAAACAAAGCAGCTCTAAAATAATTAAAATATGTGAGGCCAGTGTAAAAAAATTTTCTTTGACCTCAGAGTCACCCGACAGAACACCTTCCAACATTTTATTTCAGAAATAGAACTAATCCAGAATGTCATCATGTAATAAAATGTAATTTCTGAAACAGACACTTTGTGTAGAGGAAACAACTCTTTACTCAAACTGTTGTGCTTGTTAGCAAACTTGAAATTGTGCTAATTAATTTTTTTCAAGCTGAAACTGCAAATCATGAGTAAAGTAACAATAAAATCACCTTGTTTCTCAAAAGCCTAACCAAACCAAAGACCATGAATGCTATTGGCAGAGAACTGGACTGCTACAAATATTTAGTTGGGCCATGGAAATTTATTTCTCAGTCTATATTTTCCAAATTCATAAACACTTAATGTACAAAGATAAAATCTAGGGAGAAAAACTTTATGGAAGTAGTGTCTTATCTAGCTTTTTAAGTATTACGTATAGCCATATACATAACCTGCTGTCTTTTGCAGAGTCATTGGCTGATTTACTCAGTGTATTGGAAATGTATGTTCTAGATATGAAAAATCAACGTTGCCAAAATTAGATTATCTTTCTAGTCCTTTGTTTCCTAATTCTTATCTTCAGAAAAGCTTATCAAAGGAAACATTCTGACGTATTTAATGATTTAATTCACTTTTGCCTGATTAATGCATTCAAATTTTTTTTTCTCCCAGTCTTTCCATATTATTTCTGCTATGTTATTGCTGCTGAAAGATTATGATAGAGCAAGCACAAGGCTGGCCACAAACACATCATCTACAACAGAATTGTTCCTTCTGCTTCTTCAGGCCCATATGTAGTTCCAGTAGACAAACAGGAAAGATTTTAATATTTATTAGACATGCAGATCCAATACAGCTGTGCAAGAGATGTTAAGCTCTTCCTTGTCTTGTTCGCCTTGAGCAGAAAATGGAAGTTCCATTTTGTTTCACTGAGTTCCTTCCTAGCACAAAAACTCTGTAAAAGGGCTGGTGGAATTTCACTTTGCCAAGGAAAGCAACCAGATTTGCTGAATGATTTGGAGTGTGTCATCAGAATGACAGTTCCCTCCATCAAGACCGCCCCAATGTCTTTAGGGTACTCTATAAACTTGGAGACATAAAGAAAGACCAGTACAGAGAGGGTAGCTCTTGAGGCCTTCGTCTTGTACATACATAAAGGAATAACTCTTCCTGATTTTTGAACTGGTGCCATTTGATCTGGAACTGTGGGAAGAATCAGCCTGGAAGCTCACTGGCCCATGACTTCTGTGATTAACACATCAAAGAAGAGTTTCAGTTCAGTTCTTCAGCCTTGTCAGTTCTGCATTTACACAAATATAGAAAAATAAATCCTTAAAAATGAGTTGAGACTCAAGTTTCATGAATCCATTTTTCTGGCACAAGTTCAACAGACTGAGTTTTATGAAAACCGCAAGAAGAATGAAAATGGATGGAAAGGTTCATTTTTATAGACCTTTCTGTGTATCTTTTCCCAGCCTCTGTAGCCTCTGCTACACAAAAATCCCAAACAATTACTAGAGTTTCTGGGATGTGATGATCTTCTTTTACCTCTATGCTGTATAATTATAAGTGAATTCTGGAATGTCATCAGCCCCACAGCTCATAGTTATTTCCACACAAATCCTCAAAGAACAAGTATCATGCCTTTTGGTATAATGCTTAATTGTGGACACTTCAGTAAATCTCACTTGGTAAAATAGTAGGAAGTTTAATGCATCTAATTTGGTAAAATTTGCCGTAGACTTAATAGAAGTTAAGCCTGGCCTATGTATAAAGTAAAAATATTTCTTAGAAGTAGAGTGATGTCAGGAATTCTGTGTTGGATTTGTGGAACTGTAGGCACAAGGAAGTCATCTCCCCTCCCTATAGTCGGGCTCAGAAACGATGACAGACCTGGGAACAGAACCAAGTTTCCTCATGAGTGATCCCTGTGACAATATTGCCCTCTTTCCTTGCATGCTCTGTAGTCCTCTCAGGCTTTTGGTATTCAAGGAATGGCAGGTGAGACCTTTTGGACTGCAATTATATCTAGAATACAGTGCTGAAAATATGTGATACGGTTATTTTCTCTCTTGGTAATCTGTCTCCAATTACTAATTGGCACCACCAATTCCAAAATCCACACCCGAACCAGTACAGCCCCTCCTCTTCTCCCAAAGAAAAGGTTTTTGCATTTGGGCAAGAAAAAAAGCTGTTGCATGCTCTAGCCAGGACCAACACCAAAAAAAGGAACAGTGCTGTACAGGAACAAAAGTTTCCATTTACAAGAAATTTGTCATGATAAAGTTTGTTTTCTTTTTACTTCTATTAATATAAACTTTAAAATGAAAGGTCACTTCAAGATTAAAAAAAAAGAGAAATATCCTGTTCCAAAAAGATTAGAATGAAGCAATTTCCCTTGTGAAGAAGCCTTTTTCACTTTTCCTTAAGAAAATGCCAGTCAAATTGACATATTCATGTCAAAGGTTTTCTTTTTTAACAAAAATCTATTTTCTAGAAGAAAAAGAAAACAGTTTCACCAGTTCTAATAAAGATTTTGTGTTTGAGACATGGATAGAAAATTCAATAATTCACGAGGTAAAATAAGATCCAGTTAATTCTGGCTTAGTGGTTGTGCCCTTCAAATCTGATGGGAGGAAACTTGTTCGGTCAGAAAGTCGGAAGACAACTCAAAGGTACTCTAGCAAGTATGTACATGGATAAGGAGTAGCTGCTTTGTAAAGGCTTGTTTCCTGACCATAAATATACTTTAAGACTACTCGCCAGGACACTGGGCAGTTACCAGTTACAGCACTCTTTGCAGTTACAGCTGAACAAGAAAGGTTGCTGTAGACTGGGGGCGTCAGAATAATCTCATTTCAGATGGTGATTTTTATACAATTCACAGATTGTGCTACATGACACTCTGTAGCATGATATGAAGGAACAAATATAAAGTATTCATTACTTGTTATAACAGAGTGAAAGCAACAGCAACTTATGAATAGACCGTATTGCCACATACAAAGTCTTTCTTTAAGTGAAGATTTGCCGTGGCCCGTTATGGATCCACCTGCGTTGAGGGACAGCTGTGTATTGTGGCACAGGTCATAGTGCCGGGCCTTTGGTCACCCACAGCTGGAGCTGTTGGTCCTGGCTAGAGCATGCAACAGCTTTTTTTTCTTGCCCAAATGCAAAAACCTTTTATTTGGGAGAAGAGGAGGGGCTGTACTGGTTCGGGTGTGGATTTTGGACTTGGTGGTGCCACAGTATGGCTTTGGGAGACCAGAAGGATGGGCTAGTGCAAAAGGTCCATTGGTGTAGATATAGCCAAAGACCACATTGTTCTACTCAAGTAGCTCATGGGTGACTTTATAGGTCTCAGGGTAGCCAGTACAGGAAAAATACTTGTTCAGGAGCATTTTTGGTGACGGCCTTGCTTCGGGCAATTTCAGAACTTGTCGTGAAATCTTACTGTGAAAAACTCCCTAGGGAACCAGAAGAACTGCAGCCAGTGCAAAAGGTGCAGAAGAAACCTAGCAGCTCAGACTTTCTCTCGGGCTGGCCAGCTGACCATCAGTTTTCATGGCTCCCAGTCTCTGTCTTTTTCTAACAAATATGAATATGTATTAGAGTGGAATTTCAGAACCAAAGACCCCACTGAAAGAAAGAGGCTGTAAGACCCCTAGTATCTTGTGAAACAACTCTTCTTTCTCAGAGACAGATGGTTGAACCTTTGTGTACTATGTCCAATATTAGCCTTAATTTTCTTTTGTATTCATCTGCCCTATGATGACAGCTAAGAAAAGAAGTCATTCATGTAAAAAGATGATAGCACTTGACAAGCAAAATCTGTAGTTTATTAATAATTAAAAATTATTCCATGTTCTGTTACTGATGGAATATTTAATAATTTGTTCAGTCAATACCAATGTCTCATTTATTATTCATTAAAGATAAATACTGTGTAGTGCTTCTGGATTGAAATGTGTTACACCAAGATTATTAAGAGCACCCAGAGTTGATTTATTATTTAGAAATTGATTAAACTTTTGTACAGAATTGAATGACTTAAATAACCCTCCAGATTTTTAAAGTTAACAGTAAGTTTTATTTAAAGATTGGTTATGTGAACACAAGCAGTTATGCAGAAAAAAGAAGCTCTCAGACCTAAGTTTAACAATTAAACTGAGATCGTTCTGGAGAGAAAGACATCACTAATACCAGGCCTGCCTCACACATCCACAATGACTTTCTTCTATTTTTAATGTGAAAGTACATCGGTACACGCTGTGCTGTGTCACCATAACCTTGCCACCACTTATCCCCGTCCTCTGAGGAATCAGCATGGCCCCCCTTCATCCCCCCAGTTTTTACCCCCTTCAGGTTGGGTTACTAGACTTTTTTGAGGGGACTCATGTATGATTTACGGAGGTTGTGCGGTACCTCTTCTTCTCAGCCTGTATCCTGAATAAAGCCAAAGATCAGGAAAGGAGAGATTTGTCTCTTCACATCCTGTCAGTGGTAACTTACCACCTGAGGAGTGTAAGGAGATGAGACACTTCTTTCTTCTCTGCAAGTGGACAGTCAGCCTAGCAGCAAAAGGTCTGCTGTCTCTCTCTGTAAAAGGGTTTCTAACTTGACTGGTAATGACTCGCTACTAAGTGAAACCAGTTTTGAAAATGAAGCCTTTGATTTTTATAGCTCCCTAATTGCTGGGGCAAACCTGGAGGCTGCAGCCCAGATCAGGGAATTGAATTTGCTTGAGGAGACTAAGAAGAGAATAAGTCATTACCTGAGTGGATCAGGTAATGACTGTGGTATCTATTGTTTATAGCTTCAAATTAGAGATCTTTGGCTAGAGTATGTTATGCAAAAATTTTGGAAAGAATAAAAAGTTCAGTTTAGTCGTTTTTAATAAATAAAAAAAAATACCTTCAGGTATTAAAAGAAAAAGTGAAGGGTTTTCTGTACTATTTCCTTTTCAAGCTTATTATTCAAGGTTTGGAACTCTCTTCCCTCCCTTCAAATAATGCAGGGCTTCCTAACCTCACTAAAAGAAATTTTTCTGGTCATTCTTTTCTCAAACATGGGGAACAGCTTGAAAGAGTTCAACTACCCAAAAATACGTATTGTAAAGACTTACAGGCTGTAAGGGTCATTCCTGTGGTTGCCATATGCTTTCATTCTGCCTCCTGCAAGCCGCAATTCCTGAAGTACCTTTGTTTCCCCATGCTTCCCAGTTAAGCGCATGTAGATATAGGTGTTGGACAAGGCACCAGAGGAGAGAACCTTGATAGATCATAGGTGTACCCTTTGTCCCCCCTCAGAGGAGGTATGACAGTGCAGAGGAGAAAGTATTTATTAAAATTCAGAGATATTCTCTCTCCTTCTGGCTCATCCACACTCGAGGGAAGTAGGGAGCACCTATGCATCTCCTGGGTAGATTTCCTCCTCCCCAAAGCAGATCTTCCTTTTTTCACTGTATGCGCATTGCCGAGATTACTGACATAAGCATTTTCCATGCATGTATTTTTGGGAGAAGGAGGTTATTTCTCTGCACGTTTAAACCATGCTTTATTCCATGAACAGTGCATGTAAATCTCGAACAGGACAGGCAGAAAGGTTTTAGAGTACTCATTGAAAAGGCAGTCCCCAAGTTGTACACCAAAGCAAGGGGTCCCCGTGTCCAGTGCCGAGACAGTTGTAGCGGAGCACCAGGGCTGGCAGGAGCGATGGAGGCTGCTTCATTATGGAAAGACTTGGTGGAGAAGGGAGACTTGAGGAGAAGGAAGTTTTCTTTTAGAAAAAAATGTAGCCTTCGGCTGCATCCTAACAAACTAGACAATTAACAGAAGAGTGCTCTGCCGTGGGAAGGAGTAACACCTTTTCATCTGTCATACGAGAGACAAGTGAAAATAACTCCTACACTGTAGGTGTCCACAAAGGCTTGTCACAGGCTTTACCCTGCGAGCATTTCCTCATTAAAAGTGAAGGGTAGAGACAGAGTGTAAATATCACCACTTTTCTGTAGTTCTACCTGGTGTTGGCTTTATTGAATCAGAGCCCTGCTTTTCTTTAAATTCAGGTCCCTGGAAAGGGAAGGTTTCTGGGTTGAGAAATGCTGCTTGGCATTGCTGAAAGACAGTGTGGGACTGGATAGAGCAGGGTGAAATTCAGGAAAAAATGGGATTCAGTGGTGAGCAGAGGATGACATTGCTGATCTGGGGAGGTCTTCAAAGAAGATAAATTTGCTAATTGTTACAAATGCGAAACACCTATTGGCATATTTCTAAACACATAATTAAGATTACATTACATATGCCAATCTCTATGATTAATTTTTTAATGTTACAATTATAGAAACCAGAAGAAAATTGAGTGATTACAATACGATTAACGTAAGTAATCACATTAGAAAGACATTCTTGAATTCTTCAGTACCAAATCTTGGATTTAGGTAAAGATTTTTTGACTCTTTTTTAATTTCTCATAAAACCTAGAACAGTGTTAACTCCTTAAAGACAAAATGATTTCTGTGTTCCAAAACTATCTGAAGTGTTCCCAATGTGCTGTTGATACAGTATATCAGTGTCCTGGTTTCAGCTGGGATAGAGTTAATTTTCCTCCTCGTAGCTGGTATAGTGTTATGTTTTGGGTTCAGTATGCAAAGAATGTTGATAACACTGATGTTTTCAGTTGTTGTTAAGTCGTGTTTAGACTAAGTCAAGGATTTTTCAGCTTCTCATGCCCAGCCAGCAAGAAGGCTGGAGGGGCACAAGGAGTTGGGAGGGGACACAGCCAGGACAGCTGACCCACACTGGCCAAAGGGGTATTCCATACCATGGGATGTCATGCCCACTATATAAACTGGGGGGAGTTGGCCTGGGGGGGATCGCTGCTCAGGAACTAACTGGGCATTGGTCAGTGAGTGGTGAGCAATTAGATTGTGCATCAGTTGGTTTGTATATTCCAATTCTTTTATTATTATTATTATTGTCATTTTACTATTGTTATTATTATCATTATTATTTTCTTCCTTTCCGTTCTATTAAACTATTCTTAACTCATGAGTTTTACTTTTTTCTCCGATTCTCTCCCCCCATCCCACTGGGTGGGGGGAAGTGAGTGTGTGGCTGCGTAGTGCTTAGTTGCTGGCTGGGCTTAAACCACGACACACATCCGATATGGTTAAGTAATATACCATTAATTTACAATGTATGCACGTTGACGCATTAAAACAATGCAAACTTTTGCATAGCAGGTGCAGATTCCACCCCCTTTAAATGTATCAAGCGTATAGTTCAGACTTTATCTTTTGCTCCAAATGCACTGAAAGACAGCAGAAGTCTGACAGCAGGATATCTAAAAGGCAATTTATAGCAACCCCTCTAAAACAATACTAATGAATTGGCTTTCAGATGATATAAGTGTATTCCTTGACTTTTAGTTATTTCTGTATTCACGGTGTATGAAATTGTATAATTAAAATGTTTTATTTATGGCTATAGAAAATTGCAGTAGTGCTGTTACATGAACTAAATTAATGTATTTTGATTTTAAAAAAAATTAATTTTAAGTCAATGTAGTGTTGGTGAAGCGCATCAGACAGCTCCAGGAACTGTGCACAGAGAAGTTGAGGGCAGTGAACTTTCACAGGGGCCACCAGTCTTTCGTTGGGCGCTGTCACCACGACAGAGCTAGGGCCAGGGTTCTCAGTGCCATTTTGGGACAGGGACGGTTATCCATTAGGGACATTATGGAATGTGGTGACAATGATGTCACAAGATCTGCCAATCACCTCTCAGTTTATCATCACATTTAGTCACTCTTGGTGAAGGTCTCGTTCGAAAAAGCAAATGCAGTCTTGGAATTGAGAGGTTATTATAGCCCAATGGACAAGATCAAGGATTTGGACTCAGAAACGCAGTGTACTGATCCCAGCTGTGCTCTGCAATTGCTACATCACTGATGTTGAGGATTTGGGGGGAATTTAGGAGATCCACAGGCTTTATTCAGGCCATTTGCTCAGAGATCGCTTTCACTGTGAACAAAGGTGGAACTGAGTTGTGTTTATGAATCGTTCATTTCTGATTCAATTCATTTCCCAGCATAATGACATTAGGAAGTCGGTTCATGTTGGCATTCCGCTTCTATTTTTTCATGCAGGTCTCCAGTAAAGCGTACAAACACTGTACTGGACGGAGTTGGTTATTTAAGACATTTTGTACCTGTATATCATACTGCCAGGTCTGCTTCTGAAGGAGGTTATTGAACATCTTTATCCAGGAAATTAAAGAATGACAGACAATTATCAAATAATGATTAATGAGTAAAAAAAAAATGCACTTCTAAAAAGGAATAACCCCATGGGGATGAAGTTCATGAAACATCTGGAGTTTCAAAAGATATTTATTGATAAAATAGAGATTTCCAAAACATTTACAGCTAATGTAGGAATAAAACTCTGAACACTACTGTTGAAACTACTGTTTGAGGCCTATTCATGAATATTATGTTTCTTCTGCATATTCATGTAAACTCTTCATTTGCATGTAATAGCTAACGAATAAAAGTAATATGCTCACAGTGTTAAAGAATGAGGTTCCTACATGCATTTTCAGAGTATATGTATCTCTTATTGCTTATTTTGGATGCTTTTTATTGGTATGTATATGATATTCAAAGAAATCTTCCATAATCATTGCTTTTAATTTGGTAAAGTTGCAGAAACTAGTTTTAGTGTCAGGTTTCTAATAACACTATGTTTCTATAACATTTGCATTAATGAATTAATTGAAATATTAAGTTGCTGACACATTTCATATATCAAATATTTTACAAATCAGACTTTATTAACATACTGATTAATATAAGCAATACTTATAGATTATTTATAAATCAGTGTAAACCTTTAATTTTCATTAACTTCCCACAAGATGTAGAAATTCAGTTATAATTTTATGAGATACTGCAAATTTTCTTCGTATTATCAAATGGTATTTTATTTTAGAGACGATTACTTACCATATAGCCTATAGGAGCTTTATCTTGTTGCTATATTTGTACCTGAATTGCACTCGGATTACTACCCTATTTAATAATTAAGTAATAAGTATACAAGTAATGACAAATATGAAAATATAATGCCATATAAAGGTAATTGGTTACATATGCCATGATTTCAGTCTAGTACCCCTACATGCTTACACTGGCACTCCTCTCCCAGACAAAAGATATCTCCTAAAGTTTTGTTCTGTCCCCTGACAGCGGAGCGTAGACATCCCTACTTTTGATGACCTGCCCAGAGCTCAAGTAAAGAACATTGCGTATTTCTCACCCATTTCTGATCATTTTCTGTCTCCTCCAATGCCTTTTATTTTTGAACAGCTAATCAGACAGATAGCGCTCTCCGGTCATTTATAGTATGGTTGTGACTGTGATACAGGAGACTGAAGATGGTCTCCAGAATGTAAACTGCTGCAGTCTTTTTCATTTTGTGAGAAAGTGAAAATCATATCCGAGTCCTTTTGGGTCAGACAAAATATTTTTTCTGTTATGATAGCCCTCCTGATTTCAATGGGAAGCTTGGTTGTAGATGATTGGCAAAATCTGATGCTTAATAAGATTAAACTTCAAAGACTATTTAGGCTCAATTGCAAATACTTTCATGGCTGATCATTACTAGTTGAGGAATGTCTGGCTGACAAACATTTCCAGAGTGACTAGATTTACTTATCCCAAGTGACATTCGACAGAAACGAAAATGTAGTGTTGTCCACATAAAAAGGCAGAAGTTTCATTGATTATTTGGGCAACTGAGATGCATGCCTCTATCCCCCCAAATTAACTATTATGTTTCTAAGTGCTATGGCTAAAAGAAAGATGAGAATAATAAATATTAAAAAAAAAACCAAAAAACATCAAAGCTGGTTTTTACAATGTAGCTTTTGGAATTATAATTAATTACTGAGTCAAAAAGTTCAATTTTATTAGCTAGCATCTGATTATAGACACTTTAAAAGTGCATGATCAACAAAATTCACCCTTCAGTTTTGAACAATGTCCAAAGGCATTGCTTGAATAGAGACCCGGGGTGAAAGCAGAGGATCAGTTTATATAGAGAAATATGGAGGGCAGCCTCAGTAGAACATCCTGAGCGACCAAGCATACCTCAATGAGAAAACACAACACTTATTCCGTACTTCTGTGCAGACATTCACCCGTATCCATCCAGGTTACTATCCAGGTGTTGCTTAGCAGGAGGAAGAGGAATGAAGCAACGTTTGTAAGGAAGAAGTGAACCAGAGCTGGTTGAGGCCCAAGGAACTCTTGTCCCTGTTAGTCCTTCATTTGATGACATTTTCCTCCTGTGAGGGGTGGAGGCTATACTGCCTTAGTTCATCTCAAAGCTGTAGTTGTCATCTGCTCGAGTGTGGACACATAGTGCATTCTGTAAAGCAAATACTAAAGCAGACGTAAGCCTGACAGAAACCAGGGATGCTGCATTGGCACAGTACATCTCTGCCCCTAAGACTAATGCTCTTGGTATGGTCCTCCTGGTCCTGATGTGAAATGCCTTTTTTTTTTTTGGCCATTTTTTGGCCATAAGTGTGCTTCACTGGGTAAAATGGAGCAAGGTGGAGTAGAGTGTAGGACCCATCTGGAGTTATGAGCTGCTGCCCCTAGGGCTGCAGCAAAGCTCTGACGAGGTAGCAGCTCCCAGCTTTTGATTAATTTTGGGGCTCTGAGGAAGATGCTGCCTTGTGCTATGGCTAATTACTGTTAAGCAGCTGATAAATGGTTATTTGCATCCATGCAAAGTAGGAAAACCTGAGTACTACTATCAAAGTGGACAAGGCATCCAGAATGGAGCCTATTTCCTATAAGAAAAAAAAAGAATAACTTACTATTCAGAGGAAAAAGGAGCTGTATAGCAATACCAAATCAGCACCTTACCTCAACCATGTGGCTGCTTAATGCATTTACTCCTTGGTATTGCCTCCGACTTGTTCGCTTTCCCCAGTCCAACCTGTTGGGAATGGTAGAGTGAAACCTTTTTCACAGGTGGCCTCTAGGAATTGCCCTGAAGGCAGCATCTCATCTGGAATAAAGTTGGGATGTAGTTTTTAATGAATTTAGAACCAGTTGGATTAAGAGCCCTGAAGTTAGAGTATGCTGTTTTCTCCTCAGAGCAGGTAAAGTAGGGGCAGCATTTATGTCTTTTCTGTAAAATTTAGCTCAGCAGCAATAAAGCAGGGTCTGTTAAATAGCTAATAAATATTTCTGAAGGCCACTTTTGGGGGCTTAGTGTAAAATATACTGTTAAAACAGAAGGCTATAGGTAAGGAATAAAAGAAAATAAAATTCCCTGCTGAAATTCTGCACAGTGAAATCCTTTGGGTAGTGGTGTACACTTGCTTATGCATAAAGAGAGAGACAAATTTATATACGCTTGCAGACTCGTTTGACGAAAGATAGAAAGATCACAGCTGCTTATCTAAAACCACTTGCAAAGTGCCTCAGGGAAAAAAATCTAGGAACTTCAGATCCCAAACCATTTTTTGCATTATGCCACCCTAGTATGAATTTCCTTCACCTTCTGTACTGACTAACATCAGTTTATAAGTTCTTACGAGCTAGCTGTTGGGTGAAGACCTGATCATAAATACCAGTTTGGATCTTACTCTATCCAGCAGAGGGCACTGATATGTACATACAGCATTAAATGTATATTAAAGGTTTTTTTGAGAAATGCTTCTTCAAGAACAGTGATTAGAAGTCTAATTGCATTATTACTGTTAATATAATAAGGCATATTTGGTATTATAAAAGTTATTTTTTCTGGGCTTTTGTGTCACTTATTATTACTTTCTCTTACTGGCTAATGATGTAAGTGAATATATTGAAAAAAAATTGTATTAGTGCAGTAGTGCTATTTTGTCTCTTTTGCCACCTAAAATGCATACACTAAGTTTTTTCATCAACACAGTTTTGAAGGAGAACCATTTAAGCATAAATAACTTTAATCAAATAGAGAGTCTTGCTGAAATCAATACTGAAGCACTGATTATGGAAAGTGGTATCCTGTACGTTGTTTCTGGATTAACATATACAATACTAGTAGGAACTTTTTGCAGTTCCTGTGTTGTGGCAGGGAAGTTAAAATAATAAACAACTGAGCATGATCACTGTGACTAAACTGAGTTTATTTCTGACTTTATAAAAGCATGTGAATAGGTCGAGAGCATCACTTTCTCCACCCAAATATACTGAATATACAAATTACCAGGGATAAAATGGAATTAAACAAGACCTACAAATCTCATGAGACACCTCGCACCTAGTACACAAGATAACATAAAGGTGCAACATGTTTTGGTTGTTTCTAATCTGCATGTATTAAAACTGGCTTGAGCAAAGGTAGCAGGTGAACTTTCCTTTTGGAAGGCTGAGAATAATTGACCTTTCCTCACCTTTCTGCTGTGAGGAGTTGAATGCAGTTTCTGAGCTAACTAATCACACTCTAATTAGCAACAGGTATGCAAACTCACACCTAGAGAAAGTGGAACAGAAGTTTCATTAACCAATTCATTAACTCGTTTTTTGTGAAAAGAAGGAAAAGAAAATGCCTAGTGTTATGAACAGAAATAAAGATGGAATCGAGACTATAACCCAATAATAAAAGGCTGCAAATCACTGGACATGGTTTTGTTTTCATCAAAGTCAATGGCAGCATGGGATGAAGGTAGGAGTGGGCCGTAAGAAAGCAAGAATTTTCTCTGCTGAGGCTGAATTGAAGTTAGCTCAATCAGTATTTGAATGAATGGGGAATTACAGTTTTCACAGGCACTTCATGTTTGCTGATCATTAAATGTCCTCACAAGGAAATAGATGGGCAAAATATAGCAAGAGCTGTAATGATCATTTGTTGCTCTCATTGCTATTAATACCATTACCTGCCTTGCTAAACAACTGTTCCTAAAAGCTGTGTTGGCTGTTATAGCAAATGCAGCCGCAGAATGGCCAGCTAGGCTGATAGGTGTTTAGTTCTGTGGTTCTCTGCAATTCCAGAAACACTTGGTACAGAGCACAGCTGTTCTCAGCACAGAAACCTCCTTTCCACCTGGTCCTCTAGCCTTGCTTTTGTTGCTTTTCTTATTTTCTTCATATTTTAAATTGAAACATCGTCCACAGAAACCTGAATCATTCTAGCCTGACTGTTAGCTAAGCTCCTAAAAAATCTTCTTGGTAGCTCATTACATTCTCCGCTTTTGATTAATGTAAGTTAAGAACAATTGACTTGAAAAGTGACTTGATATGCATCGAGTCTCTGTATGCAGAGAAAGCTTTTGCCACAGTGGTGAGGAAATCGTTTGCTGATCTGAAAAGGTTCATGTTGTCTTTTCTGTTCTATGTTCTTTGCTGGGAGAGCAATGGCTGTTTGATATTTATCCACACCTGAGTAATAATGTTAAGTGTTCAAGGTCACTGTCCTGGGTTATAGGTAATTCAAGATTACTTACGATTTTGTATTATTATAAAAGATGAATTTATACTGGGTTTGCCTCAAAACAGGAACAATTATCCAGAGCTTTTCTCCTTAGGAATATTTGGAAAAGATGTTCATCATTTTGACTTAAAGCTATGTAGCTCTTTTTTCCTCATAGCAGAAGGCATTAGAAAAAGTAGAGCTAGAGAGTCTTAATGATGAAACTGCCTGTTATTTATACTCTCTGTACATAAGTTGGCTTTGGTTATTCATTATAGTAGGAGAAAATGGTATGGGAAGAATGGCACTGTGTTATTAATGCTACAGGCTCTTATCAATCATGGGGGTTTTTTAATTCTTCTGTAATATCTGCTCCTGTGTGATCACATTTAGAATATCAAAGTTCAATACTCACTTAGTATCGAACACTGAAGTTCACTCTCGATGAATCACTATCACTTCAGATACTCTGAAGTTTGCTGTAACCACATTTTTGTCAGATCAAGGGTCTGACTTTTCCACTGCTTAGGTTTGTGAAGGCTGAACACAATAAAACAAGATTCCAAACTCCCATCTCTATAGTTACAGATGTCATTCCCACTCCGAAGGATGTATGAATTTGACCGCTGCTGTTACTGTCTCTTTTTAAAAGAATTAAAGTTAAATCTTCTCCCACATGTAAAATAGTTCTCAGGATTCAGTATTGCAATTCATTATCTATTTTGTTATATGCTGTTAAACAACAAGCTACATAGGAAAGGACTCAGAGGTGATGATCAGACACAAAAGAGCGATTTTTCTTCCCTGAACAACCTGTAATCCAAACACTGTATCCTTTCTGCAGCAATCTAGTTGTGCAGTCTGGTACTTTAAAAAAAGTAAAACATCCTAACCCCACTTTACTGTCTTTAAGTGCTGCCCATTGTCCTTAAGTGAAAAGCCATTAAGGAGGCTGGGGGACCTTTTTATGATCAGTTCAAGGGAGAAGGTGCCTTCATATCTAGGAATGTTTCAGGCAAAAAAAAAAGAGGGTTATATGCATGACTGGAATATTATGATGGACTATAAGCATGAATGGCTGATAAGATACCTAAGGGGATTCGGGCGGGAACATGTTGGCCTGTATCAACTTTGTAGAATATGGTTTTTAACAACTGACAGACTGTGAGGCAAGCTGAGTTAAACATATTGGCTTGAAGAGATATGTATAGAATTTTAGGGAAGGTAGATGCAAGTCTTCATCGCAGTTTGAGCCTACTGTGTAACTGGTGACCATTTTAATCTCATGAAACCGATGCTAATATTAATACATTCAGATCTAGGATCTGGCATCCTGGATGTGGTTGAGCGATAGGAACTTTACTGAACTGAGCAGTTAAAATATGCTCTTGATGTTACCAAAGAGCATTTTTTGAATACTTTCAGTATTCTGTATTTTATGTATGTACAGGCACTTGTGACTCTGGCATTAGCTGACCCTGTGACCCTTCAAGAAGATTATTAATTTGCCCAAGCTGCCTGAAGGCACCTTTCCCCTCTCTCTAGAGTGTTAAATGAGTCATATAGCTCTACGGCAGGAAACACTAGGAGAAACCTGGAAGAAAATATATAGATTGACACAGAAGATAAAACATAAAGTATAAAAATAGCAATGAGAGATCTGCAGCAGACCAGATTTCTGAAATAAAATTTAAAATTATCCATAAAATTGCTCTATACTTTCTCAGTTTGTAGACTTAGCATTCTCTGTACATCATAAACATGAGCAAGTGTTCTTGTTCATTCATTCTTTAGCAACAATAAGATTTAAAAAACCAAGTAGATTTTCTGTATATCTAAACTGAGCAGTTTAGCAGCTGGTCCAGGCTTGTTATTGTTAAGAGAGATAGCCTTATATAACAGATCTGATTTGTGCAACACAATGAAGTTTTGAACTCGGTTTATTGTTTGCTCCCAAATGAATTCTCCTCTGTTAGACAATATATCATAGTGCCTGCAATTTGCTGACACTCCTGCTCAGGACAAATTTTCAGTTAGAGAAAAAGCAGAGCACTGTCTTTCTGTGAGATGTGGCGACCCTTGCTACAAACTTTTCCAGGCATGGTAGATCGTATAGCAAATTTTATGCTTTATAAATTGTATGGAAAATGTCCATCATTCATCTTGGATTGTAAAACTCTTATGTTATGGAAGCCTTAATGGCATTTTGGAATAGAACCTATGGATAAAAGCGATGCCAAGAGGTTGAGAAAAGTCAAGGGATTTGTTTTTCACCGGATTCTAGAGATGCTAAATATCTTGCACATCTACTGAGGCATGAATGTTTTTTGAGCTGTCTTTCAGTTCTCAGAAAGACAGACTGTGAACATTCAGTCTTTTTTGATCTTAACATCCCTTTTTACAGTCATTATGCCCCAGATCCTGACTCTGCATATCTGTGAGTGTCCTGAGTAATCAAACTAGAGCTGAAGCTGACTCTGAAAGCCTGTATGAGACAATCTCTTTCTTTCACCTACCCCTTGCCAAACCATTATGTTTTCTTAAGGTAATAATCTTCTTAAGGTAATAATCACATAGAATCACAGAATGGTTTGGGTTGGAAGGGACCTTAAAGATCATCCAGTTCCACCCCCCCTGCCACGGGCAGGGACACCTTCCACTAGAGCAGGTTGCTCCAAGCCCCGTCCAACCTGGCCTTGAACACTGCCAGGGATGGGGCAGCCACAACCTCTCTGGGCAACCTGTTCCCGTGTCTCATCATCCTCATCACAAAAAATTTCTTCCTTATATTCAGTCTAAATCTACCCTACCTATGAAGAACTACATGTTTCATAAAGCTGCTTGGAGATCTCACTGCTGTTCGGTATTAGTGGTAATAATACGGCAACTTTTGTACATAAAGCTCTTTTCATCCACTGGTCTAAGGAGGGGTAGGGAGCTCTATTTTCCTCCTTTTTTTACTATCAGGGAAAAAAGCCTCCTTGCTTCTGTGCTTCAAGACACTAAAACTTGCAGATATGTTCCTTTACTACATGTATAAAACTAATGTTTTGTGCTGCTGTTTTAACCATCTAAATTTTAACCTGGCATTATAGGACTTACTGCTTAAATTTTTATGATAACATATGAAGCAGTTTGAATCAGTTTTGCATGTTGCTGTTCCCTTTCCCAACTGTCACTAATTAAATACTATGTCAATATATATATGTATTCATTAATGCCTCCTTTATTTACATTTTCTGTTTTACTTTATCTTTCGGAACACAGTGACCAAAAGCCTCCTTCTGGTGCGTACTGAGGCCGGAGGAGTGAACAAATCCCTCTGAGAAGTGATATGCCTCTAAAAATACATCATCTTCATTTAACAAAATTTATTGTACTGTACATTTGCCCACAGCACTTTCAATATGGTTCTGCTTGATGAGTGTGCATTCATTATCTTATCGTAAGTGTAGGTTCATGGATTTGAACCAGACAGAGCTGGTTTGCAAATTCATTGGAGCGATATATTCATGGAGGGGAAATGCCACATAATAAAAAGAAACTGGTTGCGGCAATTATGACATTCTCGGAAGAAGGCTTCTTGGTACAAAAGTGCCCTCATAGTAGCAAAAGGAAGGAAAATGGGCTGCCCTAGGCTTTGATCAACTTTGAGGAAGAGCTGCTCCGCAAACCAGATATATTGCAAAAGCACAGAATAAACAAAGTCTATGATACTGTAAATCTGAGCAGGTTTTGTTTCAGTTTCAGTGGTACAAATCCGTTTAAGATAAAATTTACTGCTTTGCAAAAGTGCAGTAACTAGGAGGTAGCAATTAATGGTGTTGAGCAATGCAGAAGAGGGAATAGATGACTCCGTGCCAGCCAACTCCTGACAAAGCCAGGAGCATAAGCGTGATTAGCTATATAACCTTTTTTTTGGTATAATGTGCCTAAATGTCCCACACTTGGTACGCAGCGTATACAGAATTTTCATATGGTTAGTTTTTAATGTAACAGCTGCCTATAGCAGAAATCATGGGGACCAGCAAGGCGTTACAAAGTGAGAAGCGGGCTGGCACCATAGCTTAAAAATGCGATCCTGAATCATAGAATCATAGAATCATTTAGGTTGGAAAAGACCTTCAAGATCATCGAGTCCAACCATCATCCATTCCCACTAGACCACGATACAGAGTACCTCGTCTATGCGCTTTTTAAACATCTTCAGTGATACGGGCTCCAGCCCCTGCCTGCGTGTTACCAGCAGGACAGTGTAATCGGGCAGGGACCCAGTCTTGGTCCTTTCACCCTTCGTCCCAATCTGCTTACCTTGTGGGACTCCTCTGTATCTCCAATGGCACTCTGATGCCTTCTGGTATGAAAACCGTTCGGACATTTACTATTTTCAGGCTGTGCATTTAACAGAGCTGCTGCTGCTGAGCACGGTCCCATGTGCCCTCCACGTTGCCTCCCCTTCTCCATCGCCCTGGGTTTTTCATCAAAGTGTCGTTATCTGCCCTGTCATCAGTCTCTAGGACAAAAATTAAAACCCACTATGCACACTTCATGACATGGCCAAGTTCTGAGACTTACTGTTCCTCTTCCAGTGTACAGTGTCTACAGATTTAACTATAGAACAATGTATTAATTAATACCCCTCCTATTCCATGCAGTGAATTATGGGGTAAGGTTCATAAGCCTGTTACTGATTTACACTTGCTTTCCATGAACATTCAAAAATTTGAGCCATCTTCACATGGAGACTTGTAAAAGATGAACTTTCAGTATGAACGCTTGAATTTTATCAACTACCAAAAGAAAAAAAAAATCACTATATACATCATCTTGCTTATTGAATTAAGTATCCAATCAGGATGCAGGAAAAATATAATTTGGTTTGCGTAGTTGCATGTTAGCTCTCGAAATAATTGACTAGCAAAAAACAAACTAGAAACTGCTGTTAGTCATAGATCACTATATGATAATGAACTTACTGTTAGCCAAGAGTCATTCGCTGAAGAAATTAAAAAATAAATCTGAACAGCAAATGCATTTGAAAAGTTCTGGAATTCTTAACGCTCACCACTTAGCTGTCAGAAACAGCTGCACAAAGAAACGTATACGCATTTTGAGAACGCTTCTTACAGAGAGCTATATAATCCAGAATATACAAACATCTCATAGTTTCTCCTGCACAGACACAGTAAATTCACAGTTTTCTTCCAAAGGCTCTGGATATTGTAGTAAGATAAGAACATTCCTGTAGATGTTTATGATTAATGCCCTTGCCCAAAGATAAATATCACTGTAAATAAAAAAAATGTAACTAATACACGATCATCAAATGGACAAGGAACCGTTTCTTCTTCTTCTTTTTTTTTTTAAATATCCTATTTTCCAGATTCTGAAAGTGACATTTGTGATCTATCTGAATTACGCCACCAGTACTCAGATCAATGTTTCTGCATTTCTGCTGACAGTGCCTGCTCTCTTTTCCCAGCATTCCTCCCAACCTATTGGTTGGAGGTGGTAGAGGACTAAGATAACTGTAGCTTACAAGACATTGTCTTGCTGGAGATAAAGAAATTGCTGTAGCAAGCTGGACTGAATAGGAACTGGCTGTTCTGTTGAGATTTTGATTTATGTGTCTGAGCTACTTATTCTGATCTTTAATTTTATATTGCAAAGTGCTAGATTTTACACAAGCAAATCACGGGTGTCTGACTGCTATTTTTGGTCTATATAAATCTCTTGCACATTCATTGTCCTATATATAATTTATGTAAGGTGGCATGTTAGCAGTCCATGATTTAACTATGTGGCATTACATTGCTTTTACATGAGGGTAATTTTTCGTTTATTCTGCTTTAGTTTCTGTAAGGACTGACATAATGATTTTTGTTGTTAGTCAAGGTTTCTTTTCTCCTGTATACCTCATATAAGTGGTCTAACAGACTCTCAAACATCACCTGGACTTTCTCCAAATTCTAAGTGCTAACTGCATTTTTCTATTTCTTCCGTACGTAGGCTTAAGCACTTCCCTTAGGCTGCTATGAAGCTAGAAAGGTACCTATAAGGTAGAGTGTCGAAGGTGAGTAAAGAGCTCCATAACACTTTTCACCTTGATTTTGCCAGCATGTCAAGCAAAGGCAGCAGTACACACACTTTACTTGCCGTGTTGAAATGTGATTGCATTGCTTAGTCATCTTCTGGACAGACCTGGCATGTGAAAAGTGCCCCAGACTCACGGCATAAGATGCATCAAACTGTATGCAGTCAGTATGTCTAGGTCAGTACCCTCTTTTATGCAGACTAAAATACAGCTCTGGAAGACTAGTCTATAAATATACCTTCCTTTTTTTAAACGTAGCTCCACTGTTAAAATTATTCCATTCTGGTTGCATAGTTAGAAACAGCTTCTGATGAAAATCCAAAAGTACACCTAAAACTAGCTGCTAACAACTATCATGATGAATTAAGCAACTGTTAGATCAGATCTGTTACAGTTCTATTGTACTACAGCTAATTTCTCAGTTAACCCTATGCAGCAAATAATTCTTCTAAGTGCTGGTTTCCTGATTTAGAAATCGAAGAAGCAAGATACCTACAGCTTTAATGACTTTCCCATTGCCACCAATGCATCGACGTGAGGAAGTCAGGATTAGAAAATCTAGTTACTAACTTTCGTTCTAAAATTCAATCCAACAGAGCAAACAAGTGAATATTTGGTAAAGGGCATGTACTGTGATATGAAGATATATCATTCAGCAGTCTCACAAGAAGAGTGCTCAGTCTCCGTAAAAAAAGGTATGCAGAAGCATCAGCTATAGTTAGAAGCGAAACCTTATGATTAGTTGTGATTAACACACATAAATATTATATGAACAAATACCATGAATAATTGAGATCCACAGGAATAATAAACAGACAATTTTCTACTGAAATTTACTTTTTCATGGATCATTTGTGTATTTAATTCCTGACATGGAAATCACTCTTGAAAAGATTGTGATGGTATGTCTAAAGCTCATCAGATAAGTACAGATAAGTGTCCCTAAAAAAATACTGCAATAAAATAAAAAGTTTTTTAGAAACTATAGTTTTAAAATGAGATGTTTTAAAAGCTATCTTGCTTTTGACCATTTAATGTGATTACTTTGAGTTACATCTCTGGCTTGAATTGCTGACAAAATAAGAGTAAGCATGACATGATGGATAGGATCTGCCACATTAATAAGTAAAATCCTGGAAAAAATTAACTTGACATTTAAAGAAGGGGAGAAAATGTCAAGAAATAATTATTTTTATTCAATATCGTTTGTGAGAAGCTTATTGTCCCTAACCATGTCTGGGAATGTTGTCTACACTTTATATTATCTGTCTAGAGTTTCCATTCATTAAATGAGATATAATCAATAATAACCAGTTACATGTAAAATGATGCCCCCCACCCTGCTACACCTTCATCCCCTGCTCCCCAGCTGAGCTGTTCCGCAGAGGCATTCCTTGGTCTGAACCATTTTACCGCAAGTCACCCTCAGTCCTTTATTTTTATATATGTATCTGGGAAAACTGGGAAAGGGGATTAATAAGGTGCCTGCACTAACTGGACTGGAAAACCTATTTATTCTATTTCTTCTTGGCCAAACACTCCCTTAAGAGACTACAAACTCCTTAAACACGGCTCATTCACTACATATTTGATACAAAATGGATATCTTGGACCAAAGCCCAAGGCCAGTTACAGCTGCCTCTGCAAAATGAAGTATACTCTTAAACTCTGTTCACTTAAACAGTGAAGAATTCTTTATGCAGAGGGATCCTGGGTGCCTAAGCACCACTTAGCCTCTCCGGCATCACACCTCACCCATCGCCCCCGCGTCTTCCTGGTGCAAGGGGTGACCGCAGGGATCCTGCCCAACCTCTGCCACCAGCTGGTCTTTTGTCATTGAGCCTTAAGTTTTGCTAAAGAGGGAGTGATTTAACCAGGAACCACACAGGTAACTCTCTAAATTTCAAGGCCTTATTTTACTGTCTGAAGTTGCGTGTACTGACAAAAAGTCTAGGGGCGTCCAGTGCTGTACATACACACCGGTGCTTTATGTCCTGACGTTACATCACACACAGAGCAGGACATTTTTTCAAACTCATGATGTAATGTCTTTATCCAGAGTCTACAGAACTTCTAAAAAGATGTTTTAGAGAATGTAGGTTGAGCAGCATAAAAGCTCTCTCTTAAGCAGTAGGGAGAGATCATGCACCTGGGGACCAATATATTTTGACCTTCAGGTTCTACTTTGTTCACATGCTCCAACCGTGGTGGTTTCAAATGATCCTGGGCTTGGTTTTGAACTGAAAACTGATTTCAGCACATTCTATGGATGAAACACGTCAATATGATGTGGAGTAACACTGTATTGTCCTATATCATGTAACACCTGCTAGCCTTTCTTGTTTAGCTGGAAATGACAACGGATCAGAGCACTGTTTCCTAACTGTGATACACAAATACGCTGAGTTTTGTAATTAACATTTTAAAGCCCTTTCTCTATATACTTAGGAAAAAAAAAAATCATGGGGGGGGAGAAAAAAACACCAAAAGCCAGAAAGCACATCACTGAGTCAGATGTTCTTATCCAGTTATCTAACTGGACAGAGTTTGTATTCCATTATATATCTTTTGAGAAGAAAGAGACAATTTAGATGATGTATAGGTCTGAAAACCACCATTTTCCCATCACTGTTTCGTGAAAAGTCATGTAAGCCATAGGTAGAGTGAAAACTCTGGAAACTAATAAAAGAAAAAGAATTAAATCGGTAGAATATTATGAATAATTGTATTGACTTGTAAATAAATTAAAAATGTAAGATAGGCTTCCTAGAGAATTTTGAAATGAGTCTACAGGATGCCACTATTTTCTTCTATTCCCATGCTGATACTGTGACATTGGTGCACAGAATCCCCCAAAAACTCCCAACCATTTATCATTCTCTACAATGAATTATCATGGTCTGCTACATTCTAGAGGAAGATTTCATGATTAAATATTATGGTCCTTATGAAAAATATATAAGCATATGCAGTCTGAGTTTTCTTTGCTCTGGTTGAAACTCTGCGTTAAAATTGAACCTCTGCAGGATCAATATGTCTCTCTACCTGCTTGTCTATGCTGGTTACATGAAAAACTGTTCATACTTTCTTATGGGTGGACTTGAGTTGTCAGTGGTTGATCCTGTGCCCTTTTTGGATTTTCTGTTACAATGGGACAAGGAATGAAATTCTGGCTCTGTTTGAGCCGATGGGAGATTTACCCATGACGCCAGTGGAGCAAGGACTTTGTTATGTGATTTTTGGTGCTAAGGGATAGCAGGTTCTTGCTTCTGTTTAAAAAAATCCAACTCTTGGCCTTAGCAGTGGGCAGGGTATGAAGCCTTCTGCAAATGACTGACTAGCTCCCTAAGGGAGAAGGAGGAGGATTCCGAATACTTATCCTCCGGCTTCCCAGGCAAGGAGCTCTTGACGCTGTTATGTCTGCTAGACCCTGAGAGAAGACATCTGAAACGATAGACCTGTTCTGGTGGGGCACGAAAGGGAGAAGATGTTATGAAGAGGAATTGGTTAAGAATGACTCATGCTGCACAGCTTCTCTCCTTTCTCCAGGCAGGACCAGTCTGGGGAATTCCTGCAATATTTGGTATCTTATAACATCCTTGCTTTAAGAAGAGAGAAGGAGAAAAACCATCAGTTTGCTTTATTGCACTGTCAGGATTTGATTCTTGGGCTACTGTGCCCCTATTGATGTCTTAATGGGGCCTAGGAAATAATACTTCTGGCCTAGAAAATAATAATTCTACTATAAAGACCTGCTTATTCTCTTCTGTTCTCTTAAATATTTGTACGGCAACAATCCAGAGAATTCATCACTGTATCAAGAAAATCAGAGTTTAATATCAGGAAGGAAAATAAACATGCTCTTGCAAGGGGAAATTTGAATACTGCATACAGCTATTTGGAAACTCATTTACGATATTAAAAGAAGTGACTTACGAAAATTCATGTATTTAACAACTTTTAGAAGCAGTACATCTTTCTAACAGGACACAATGTTAAACTAAGAATTTTATGACTTTTTTGCACAGTTTATGAATATTATGTAGATTTTATCTTGCCCTGAACACTCCAACATCTACCCAGAAATCTTTGGGCTACATTTATCTTGGAAAAGAGACCTGGAGCACAGTGATGCTTAGGTTATTTTTCTCCCTCTGCACAAACTACATGATCTGCACCTTATACATCTTGGGTTTGGTGCAGTGTGCGCACAGGAGTTGTTTACGCACTGGGTCATTATCAGTTCGGTTGTCTTTGCTTACCATGTTTACTTGATATTTTCACCTCAGATTTCAAGCATAAAACTAAGAAGAGAAGAGCAACACTGAAAATAAAAAAATCCTGATAACGACATTTATGCTGCATTATTGATTTTCCTATAAGATGTGTGTAGCTTTCATATAAGATGTGTGTAGTATTTGTTACACTATTCGTAACAAGGTCAGGTCTGTATCAGAAGCACAGAAAGCTGTGTTCTTTCTGTTGCAGATATTACCGGCATTAATAATTATTCTGTAATCAACAAGTGTGTGGCAATTCCGTTGATGATGCATGAGACACGGGCATTGCCCTCATCTTTGCTCTGCTGCAATGACCACAACGGCAAACGTGCTATCGTCAGGAAACCAGGCTGATACAGTTCTGAGGAACGTGCAGTAACTAAACAAATTCTCTAAAGAAATTCAATGTTTGCAGCCGCTGTCTCACACATATTAACAGCCTTTTAAATATGCTGTCAGAGTTCGTGTAACAGCAGTGAACCTTTCCTTTTTTGTCACTCTTTCCGGGCTGGTTTTGGTTATAGCCTGTGGTCTGCTTGTTTATCATTCCTTCCATTTGCTATGCTCTCTATTAATCTATTTCTAGCTTTCTCAGTACTACTTTGGAATTATCAAGGCATGCCATAGCTGGCAAGTGTGAATGTTTCGCCTTGCTGCTGCTGTGCCGTTTTGGGAGGAGAGCTATGCAATTATGACAAGTTGCTTGTTATTAACCTTTGATTGCTGAATGTTGTTTGTTGAGATGCAAAAAGCAAGAACATAAAGGCAATTTTAATTCTCTCATCCTTACTGACTTAACACACTCTTTCTTTTCTTGACTCTCTGTTGTGGAATAAGCTCCCATTTTCAATTCATTCTCTTACAACAATGTGCTCTTTCAAATCTCTCCCAAAAGCTCATTTATTCTCAGCAACTTGTTAACCAAACAGCATGTCTCCTCTCCTATTATTATTTTTATTTCACCTGTCCTTTCATAAACCTTGTTTGTACTCTCTCTCTTCCCTTTCTTGCTTCTTTCATTATGCTTATTTTTGTAACTCATTTCATTGTACTATTTAAAAGTAAGTTTAGAGTGCCTTAGCCAGGGGAGCTAAGAAAAATCAAGAGTCAGAATCACTAAAATGAAGTCACAGCTACAATGTACGGCGCAGATGCTGTGCATGAAGTAAAAGCAGACATATAGTTCTTCATTAACACTTACTGAACGGTCCCACCCTGGAGTTCACTAAAACCATGGAAGTCACTCAGTTCACTTCTGTTAGCTTTGAATCAGGCCAGGAGGAGAAAATGAAAAGGCAAGGCAGAAGGATGAATGGAATGGAAAAAAGAAAATATAGGTCCAATGGAGTACATGGGAGATGCACATTTATCACCTCTGTTAAAACACTCATTTTAGTAAGCATGCAAAAAACCCACAGAGTTTTTCAATATGCAAGGTTCTTCTGCAATATTCTCTCTCTGATTAGGACTAAAGCCGGGATGTGAAATAGAATTTAGTAAACACAGGAGAAGAACAATCAGAAAAGGAATTCTTCCATTTTGTGTAGCATTCCTGGCTTACCAAAGTAATGTACAATGAATTGAGCCTTTTACTTCTTTTTAGAAAGATAAATACATTAAAAATACCAGATGCCTGCATCTTTCTGTTATCATTTGAAATACGTATTTTCAAGTTCATCAATGCATGATCACTTGTCTTCTGTTAATTCTATACTCTCTTAAAAGCAATAACTGAACCAGAATATGCACTTCTTCTGAAGTTCTTTTGAAACAAAAAAAAAAGACATTTCAAAACAGACAACATTTAGAAACTAAATTCAGCTACACATAGTAATTTAAAATGGAATTTGAGATAATTTCTGTTCCCTTACTTCATTTTTTCTAGCCTTTTAGATTTTAAAAAAGAACATTCAGGCCACAAAATGAAAGCTATTTCTAATATCAGTCACATGTTTTCGTATACAAGGTGCAACAACTTTTTCAGACAAATATTACATTTGCCATGATAGTGCAAGGGAATACTACATTTTTTTAAAGATGAAAAACTAAAATTGTACTAAAATTCAAATGGGTTGAGTGAGTCTGACTTTTCATCTTTAACGTTGTGAAAATCTCATATGTGCCATTGTAATGGGAAAAAAATTATCCATTTGTGTTCTGAGAAAAGTATTACTTTTCATTTACCTTGACATGAGATTAATAAGGTGTAAGCTCAGCAAAATACACATTTGAACTGTAAGATTTAGCTCCAATTAAGCCTTTCAGGTTAAGCAATATTGAGTTAGGTGTGCTCCTGCAAATCTAGAACATATCAAAGTTAAAAACGTACTTACCTTTTCCAATAGTAGTCTTGGAATAGTAAGTTCAATCTTTCTTGGTTGTGCATAAAACTTTATTCCATTTTGTTCATAAAAGTTAAAAACCTACCATAGCTACCTATTTAGAATATTTTTATAATTTTTGTCTAGGCAGTAGAAGCTCATGCTTATAACACCAGTTCAGGTTCCATATAGTTTATGACTTGCAGTAAGTGTACCCCCGAAATACACCTTACGTGAGTGTTCAGCTGTGAGAAGTGGGCTTCTATAAAATATAACGGTAACCTGAAACAATTACTGATGATAGAAGAAGAATGAAAAGAAGAAAAGACTTTTGAAATAAGTTCAAAGAAAAAGGGCTACAGATATAACTGACAAATTGTGAGATTTTATCTAGTAAATAAAAGGAATGTTGGCCTGGAAATCAATGAACCAAAATTGGTGTGTTGGAACCAATTTTGGTTCATTGATTTGGGCTTGTACAACCCCCAAAGGGAAAAGGGTCTATTTTATCAAAAGCAAAAAGGGAATCACAGTAATCGCAGCAGCTGACTTGGGGTTTGATTATTGAACCAACCTTTTTTTTCCCACTATGAAGAACAGCATGATAGATTAAGACATTCTTAATATCGTACTTTGAAATTAGCTCACTGGTCTCAAGTGGATCTTTATATAAAAAAGTAAACATTACTGGGATTTTGCTCTTACCCTTTGGGTTTTTTTTCATACTTCTGTAATTCCTTTTATTCGGTTCGTTGATGCTACCTTTTTCACATGAGCTAGCAAGGTGAACAATGACAAAATTTCTCCTATGTCATTAAGGCAGAAAATACTAAGATCTATTTGCACCTGAGAGAAGCCTCTTGCTGATGACGCCTGTAATGACCCCTTAAGCGTGCTGGATCCCAGCTGCCCATTGCAGTCCTACCTTTGCCTGCTGTGGCTCTAATTCAGCACCCAGAACCTGGGTCGCCTAAAACACTTTTGAAAATGTGGGTACTTGGTTGAGAGGATGTTGGTTAGATGCCTAGGTTTAGCCAGATTCACATAAGCTTGGGTTTTCCTGTTGTACATGCTGGGTTTGTTCATTTTCTGGAGGCTGATAGTGAGAACGGCTCGTGAATTTGAAAACCAAAGAGCTTCAGTTTACTTCCCTTCAGATTTAAAAAAAAAAAAAAAAAAAAAAAAAAAAGGTTCCATAGAAATGACAAAATTAATAAAATGTTTAGAGTTTTCAACCAACCTAACTGAAGTCAGACTCATTGCTGACTTAGTCAAAGGTTTAATCTAGCCATGAATATTTATAGTATTTTTGTGGAAGTTTGGGGCTGAAAGGGGTTGGGTTTTGCTTAGGGTTTTTTGCCTGTTTTAATCTTATGGCCATTCTGGTGGTGTAAAGTTTTTTAACCTTTTAAGGAAAAAAAAATAGCTCTCAACCAATATTGTATGTTACTACCACATACAACTTTATATGTAAAAAGTATAAGGGGGCTCATGACAGCTGTTGGAAATTTTTCCATTACCTTTCATAGGAAGAGATTTCAACTGATACCAAGAACATTTGAAAATCATACTCAAAATGTACATTGTGATTTAGTCAATAACTGAGGAACTATCTTAACTTTTGATGTTTGAGGAACTTAATATTTCATTCTTCATAAATGCTAATTACCCTTCGCAGACACACTCACATGTATACGTCTGTGCACACAATAATTATAGGTTACAGCATGTGTTATATATATATAGTGTGTATAGGTATACATTTAGAAAGAGAAAAAAAGTACGTATGGTTTCTCTCATTCCTGTCTTACCATGTGAAGTTTGCAAAAATTCATTACTGTGATAAAGAAACTAAAAGGGCACTTAATCTTGAAGAGGCTTTTCAACCCTCTTCTCCTTCTTCCTTAAGTTCATTGCACAGGAGAACAGAAGTAAAAATCTTATGCAAATTTGGAATAAATAGATTAAATGTTATTCTGTGTTCAGTCATGAGCAACCCTCTCAATGTTCTATAATCAGAGCTGAAGAAGGCAGTGATGCAGAATAACACCAAAAATATGATGATAATAGAATAACTATCAAACATTTCCAGAAATAAACACCCACAACAAATTTGTCTCTGTTTCTTTGGTTCAGTGTAAGTAAAATTTGCTTTCTTGAGAGCTATGAAGTTATTGATAATGTGACATTAATTTGGTGGTGATTTGCGTCATAATTTTCTTTTCATTTTTGTAATGGAGCTCTGGTATTCCTTGTTAACACCTACAGGTTTTTTTCTTATGTTACAAAAATTAAAACACAACACATAACTCAGTAAAGTTTCCTTTAACACAGTCATAAAAATTGACCTGCTTTTGGCTTCCTTTTTATGTTATAGTGATGGTTAAGACACATCATGAATATATTGCTAATTAAGAGCATGACACAGGTAAAAATAAAAATAATATATAAGGGAAAATTCTCTGTTATTGACTGTTCAGTCTGCTGAAACAGATTTTTTTTTTTATCATCCTGAACTAGGTCAGAGTAGGTTATGAACAAGGTCTGGGTTCATGCAAAGTGCACAAGCAGGAGGAGAAGAAATTATTTTCTATTTATTCCTCTCTCATTGGAATTTTTGTGCTCTGGTTTAGACTGCAGCATCTGTGAAGGATGTTCAGAAAACATTTAGCAGGGTGAAGCAGCTGGAGCCCGTCAGGAGGACTAAGCAGCAGTTGGGACAGGAGTGTGAACTAGTGACATTTGCCCACATTATTTCACCATTATTATGTCTATCCATAGATTAAGGGACAGAGCCTTCTCGGATGTACGTAGGTATAACCGCATTATTTTGTAATGGCATAGGCATAACTTCACATCCTAAGAGGTTCTAATCCTCAGTGCCACCTGCAATGAAAATAGACTTAGCCTGTGTGTATGCCACAGGCTACACACAATCCCCTTTAGGTATGAACAGGCAGGAAAGAAAAAGAAAAGTACTAGTCTGTATGAACTGTACATAAAAAGCAATCAAAATCCTAAGACTTTTACTCTGCATGGTCATATCTGAGGAGAAAGATATCATCTATTCTAAATAGTATTGTTACCCCCCACCTCCCCCCAAAAAAAATCAATTCATATATCTGGGGGTATAATATAGCTAATGGGTACTTCTGGGATGGCACCCAGTAAATTTTTTCTCATTCCTATATTGTCTGCTACTTGAGATGTCTCATATACCACGTACTGTACATACTGTAATCATCTCCAGAAAAATAAATAGGTGGTACAGAACTCATATATCTGTATCTCTGGGCCAGTCAAATGTGTTTGATGTTAAAGCGATGCTGAGTGGATGTTTCAAACTTTGGAAAGTTCATTCTCCTGAACTGGAACTCTGCAAGTACTCTGAATATCCTGATGCTGTTTTGAAATTTAAAACTGACCTGCTGTGTGATGTTGCACAACTCTCCCTGTCTTCAGGTTCTTTTTGCATGTTTTCTCTGTTTTGGTTGTAGTCTTAATGCACAGATATTCTCCTCGTGTGTGTAAACGCTTTTTCAAAAAATGATCTTAAAGACCCTTGCAGTCCTGGTTGGAGCCTCAAAACAATACCAAAGGGAAATATTAAATAATAATATACTTTTTATTAGCTTCTAGAGGCAGCCTATATATTTGATCTGTCAGGTAGTACTTTCCTTTGTAGTGCCAACAGCAGTGCAATCACAGAAAAGCCATCTCCACGTATCTCAGTTTCAGTCTTTATTAACAGGATGAAAAACACTTCCAGCTGATAAGACTGCAGTTCATGGTAGTAAGTTCTTTCAAATAGTTACACTACAGTCGATAGGCATCAATCAAGTATTTCTTCCAGTTTGTAAGAATTTTTGACTGTAGAGCTGACACGTTTAGCAACATGTGCATGTCCATAAGTACATTCAGTAGATAAGGATTAGAAATCTATACTTTTCTTGATTTTTCTAATGAGGAACTTTAACCAAATGAAGATGTATAACAATAGTAGGAGATGACTCAACATGAACAAGCAGAGAACTTCTGCTTTCAAGTTCGTTGCAAACGTAATTTCAAAATACCTAGATTGTTTTCACAATGTTTATATAGCGTTTGACAACTGGCCAGTTACCTGTGCTAGACAAACCCCATTCACTAGAGACAGTTTTTGCTAAAACAGTATTTAGTAATGATCATTCATTCCCCGAAGCCCTGTTCACCACTTCTACGTATGAAGAAACTCAGCACTTTGACAGACATATCTTGCAAATCTAGCTGAGTGCTATAAGGCATGGTTTCTAACATTGCTTCTGAATTGCCTCAAACTAAAATTTGGTCACTGTGTGAAGGATCATAATCCACTGTAGTGGCTTTAAGCTAATGTGTTTGATTTATCACTGAAATGGACTGGAAGCTTTCACCCCATCAGTGATGGCATCTCAGGGCTCTTGTTCTGCAATTAGATTTATCAGAAAAGCATCATTAGACAGTTCATATGAGCATATATTTTGCTGGGCACAAGTAATTCAGAGTAGGTGCTGATATACTTTTGGAGATCTGAGTGGAGATACTCTAGGGAGGTACAAGCCCCACTGCTTTTTATACTCCTAATTTGCAGTTGGGATTCCTATTCAGCCTGTTTCTGAAGGGGTAGCTAGCTATGTTGAAATGAGTGGGAATCAGGATCTAGTTCTTTTTTACAGGGTGTTTTGAATATAAATTTTAAAAATGGGAGACTGTAATAACGCAAATAAAACTCTTAGACTTATATAGATTTGTCCAAAAAAAAAAAAAAGGATTTTTCCCTATTCTGTTAACGAAACACATGTTCAAAACAAACATCCTCCAGCCATTGGTTAATAGAACAGACCTGCCAGGCATCAATGAAATGTGAACAAAAATCATTTTGTTTGCATTTTAATAGATTTCAAGCCTGCGTGTCTGAAGTCAAGCTCTTAAAGCTATATTGAGGTTCCTAAATGGAATTACTTTGATTGACAGGATAATGCTAAGTAACCCCAGCACTGCTGAGGTCAGTGAGAAGACTCCAGGGGGTTAATTATCATGGGAATACAAAGAGTTGTTTTAACTAGAAAGGAGAACATATGAAACATCACAATCAGATACTGTTTGCCCATGGGATAAACATGGCAAAGGAGAAAGAAGTTTTTGAATATAACCCCTAAGAATGGAATTTAATGGAACACAAAGAAAAAATGCCAACATTGCAGCAATTTTTTCTCACAGGGCTTTCCAGACCTCCTGAAAACATTCTGGGTTTCCACGTGGATACCTGCTCATCTGAAGACATGTTCCATTTTAAAAACAAAACAAAACACTGACAAATACAACTGTTCTGAAGTGCAGGGTTAAAGTCACTAATACGTAGGGAGTGGCGTCAAACAACGTAATTGTGTTATGCACTGGCTAAAGTGTTAATTAAGAGGCTGTGCAAACGTAAGAAGACCTCATACCCTTTCCAGGTTCCCCCAGTCCATATTGCCACCAGTGCACGTGTCTCTGTCTCCTTCCAGGTTCCTCTTCTTGCCAGTTTTCTGTATCTGTTTAGGGTCTCACTGCTGACAATCAAGACCAAGAGAGCAGATTAGAAGAACAAAGAGGCAAAAGGCTGGGAAAGGAGCGAGGCCCTGGGCAAAGGGGTAGTAGGTGAGAATATTTGTACTACTGGTTTTAGAAACACAGAAAGCTTCTCCTCTCCTACAAGGAGTGCCATTTGAAAGGATCAGGTCTTCCTTTGCTAGCACTGGCTGTGCTCTGTAAGGGAATACTTCATACACAAAATGATGGGAGGCGGAAATGGAGTTCCGTCATGCAACTTTTATGAGTATATCTATATTTTAATATGGTTACACTGTTCTGCAGCAGCCTACAAAGTTTGTTTATCTAGTCAGTTACTTGATACGAATCTTTTCCTATTTTAACCAACTCCTAGCTTTTTTATGGATTGGAACAGTATGTGCTGTGTGGCAAGTCTTTCTTCTACCCTATTAGAATACATTTCATCTGAACTAATACTCAGTTCCATTTGCAAGGTGCATTTCTCAACAAGAGAATAGAAAATTTCATCTCGGCTTATATTTTCTGGGAGCTTGCCGCTTTCGTCTTAGTTTGCCTTAAAAGTCTGTCTTCAGTTATAAGGGCTCTATCGAGTCTCAGTTTACTTGGGAGCTGCTTTTCCCAGCTTGTCAGCTGGAGTCAAAAGAGAAGGAAACAGCTCAAACCTTTGAATTTACAGCTGCTGAAGGGACTAGAGCATCTCTCCTCTGAAGAAAGGCTGAGAGAGCTGGGACTGTTTAGTCTAGAGAAAAGAAGACTCAGGGAGGATCTTATCAGTGTATATAAATACTTGAAGGGAGGGTGCAAAGAGGACAGAGCCAGGCTCTTTTCAGTGGTGCCCAGAGACAGGACCAAGGGCAATAGGCACAAACTGAAACACAGCACGTTCCATGCGAACATAAGAAAACACTTTTTTATTGTGAGAGAGACCAAACGCTGGCACAGGTTGCCCAGAGAGGTTGCGGAGTCTCCAGTGTTGGAGATATTCATCTGGACATGGTCCTGGGCAGCCTGTTTTAGGTGGTCCTGCTTGAGCTGGGGGGTTGGACAAGGTGACCTTCAGAGGTCCCTTCCAATCTCAACCAGTCTGTCATTCTGTGAGATTCTGCATCCCATGTCAAAGCAAAACCAGCTGCAATTGGTGGATACAGGAATACCCAGTCTTAATATATGAGATCTAGGTGTGCAGGTTGTTTCTCCATGACATGTTCACTGGCCCTGATGTACCTAAAAACGCATGGGAATGCTGTGTGTGTGTGTGTGTGTGTGTGTGTGTGTGTGTGTGAATTACTTTTTCTCCATGCAGACTCTGTGGAGGGTAGAACTTGGGTTCAAGACTCGGTATTTTGGAGACACACATTCTTCTGCACAAATTCAACTTACCTTGTGAAACATGGCCAACACAGAATGGCTATTTATGTATGGCATATATGTTTTAACCTGGAGTAAAAGACAAATCTCCTTTTTTTGTGGAGAAAAACTACAGTTTTTTAGAAGAGATATATCTGTGTGAGCATCTGTAGTAGTTGTAGCTACATGCAACCTGTGAAACATACTTTTAAATAGTAAAGCAAAACCTGCAAAATATGCTGTACATATGGGAATGAAAAACAATGAAGGCAAGGCCCTATGAAAAATCGGTAATCCAGAACTATTCATAAAACTTGGCATTTTATAGCAATCTATAGGTCAAAGCAGACATCAATTAATTCTCACAACTCCTTTGAGCAGGGGATGAGAAAATATTATTTAAATTGGAGAAACTAAACCAGTTAAAAATTTCATCTCCTGAGGCTATATAGCATGAAATCTTATGCCCCAATATTTGTTTCTATTAATATTTATTCTATATTCACGTTAATCACATTAATTTACTATCGGTTCTGAGTTCTGTACATCTGTTTGTTTCAAAGCTATATTTCAGTTATAGCCACAGACCCACTATAGAGCTGCAGGAAAAAGGCAGACTAACAATTTTTGTTTTGAAGTGACTGCAGTAGGCAATTGCTGCTTACTTTTTGTGTTCTTTCCTTCCTGCTTCCATATTATTCATTAGACAATGTAATAATGTTAGATATAAATCACATTTAGCTGGGTAATAGTTCACAAGCATCAACCATTTGGTAACTGCATTATGTATAAAATTGTAGAGATGAGGAATATTTTCTATCCTACAAACTGACAGCACTGTTATTTAGATGAAGCTTAGCCCGGCAAGTTTCTCGCACATCCATATCAGCATTTGAGACTCTCTTGCTGTTCAAGGAGCGGCCGGTCCACCCAATTCTTGTACAGCCTCAACTGTCAAGATGTGCCAAACTACACCCTCTTCTATAGTATTCTTCTCTAAACCTTTTGCATCAGATACTGTGGAAGTACATAGGCATAATAAAATGCTTATGATGGCTTACCATCATTCTCCTTAGACAAGATTTAAAGGGGGAGCTCAGGCCCAATAAGAAAACCAGACAGGCCTTCAGGCTGATGGAAAATGTTGTGATGGCACAGATCAAGTGGTTTGGAATCTGAATGCATAGCAGGCACCGTTTGTATTTTGTTTCTTCCTTGGTTAGAATATTGTAGGCTCTGAGGACATGACGATAGCTTTCTATTTGCACATGAGCTCAAGGGATGCAAGAAGTTGTGTTTTGTCCTAGCCGCGATCGTAGTCCCTGCAGGCACATCCTCTAGCAATGGAAGGTGGGGGCCTCTGGCTCCCACCCAAACACCAACTGGCAGAGCTGACAAGCTGAAGAGGAATCATTGTTGCCAGCCTTTGCAATTTTATCTTGATCTTGATGTATTTGGTATTTTTCCTTAATCCCCTCCACAGAAGTTGAATGATTATCAGTAAATTTCCACTATTTTTAAAAAATAAAAAGTCTTCATGCTTGTAGTGAAAAGATTAAAGGCATGACCTAAAGATATCCAGAAGACAAATTAAAAATACGTTTTCCAAAAAAAAAAAAAAGAGAGAAAACAAATTTTCTGTGTTTATGATACTGATCACAATATTTTGGGAGAGCCATCATGTTTAAATGGTTGCATTTTCTGATACTAGAAGGCTGCGGTGCTCTGTGGAGGGGAAAAACTGCACTGCCCCAGGCCCAGCGGTCACAATGTTCTCATTATCGTGGTTTTTAACCCAGCCCTCTGTTTATTTCCACAAAGTCCTTTCTTCCTACAAGCTTCTAGTTTCAGAATCAAACGCATCTCATGTTTTGAGCCTCTTCCTGTAACATAGAACTTGCTGTGCTCTCTATCAGAAATAAAAGTCCTCCGCAGAAACATTACAAATCCTCATTTCAGTGAACTGTATCTAAAGATGTGGATTAACTTTAGTCAAAGCTTTTGCATTTATGTCTAACACCAGTTTGAGAAGTCATTTTAATCGGCTGCTCTTCTCATGCACAGAGTGATTGTGGTGAAGTGATTTAGAAGGGAATTGCTAGAAAGAATTTAACTTTGCTAACATAGACAGATGGACAAGGGTTTAACATTAATAATTGGAGGTGCATGCTTATGTGTGTGGAAAGGGGGAGAATGCTTCGTTTTTATTAGAAATAAAGTCAGCAAAAACTGAGCACAGGAGTTTATATGTAATTCTCTAGATACAGAAAATCAGCACTGAATTGTGCAACAGTATAGCTCCAACAGAAGCCTGAAATTAAGTCAATCCCCTGGTTAGATATGTGATTGTTGCTTGTGCAATTAGCCTTGCAGTAGTACTAAGATGAGCTGAGAAGGATTTACTGACTGAGGCCAAGTCTTATCAGAGAAGCCTTTTCGGGTGTAGATTAATGTGGAAATGACTTTTGCACGCCTCAGTAAGCTAGTGCATTAGGAGTAAAGACTTTGCTAAAATGCATTACAAAGGCCATTTTGCCCTGTACTAGAGAGAACAGTTTGCCCTTTCTGTGGCAGATGTTGTTGCAGATTGCCCCTGGATTTAACAAGTTGGGGATTTAACAAAAATCTACCTTTTAAAAAATTATTTCAAATTTTATTAGGTAAAAGACAATGGAGCCTTGAAAAAACTCATGAAACAGTGATCGATAATGTAATCTAAAAAAATACTACCTGAAAAAGGAATGCACAAAAGTTTAAAAAGTAGAGAAGATTCATTGAAACGGAAGAGTCGTCCCTTTAACAGCCAGAAAGTTATCATGGACAATGACTGATAAAACAAGGACAGGCTAACAAATGGGAAAAGGAAGGGACAAATAAGTCATTAAGCAGGGATGGCTAGACACAGTCCAATGCTATAGAGCATAATACATTTGGGGCTTTTTTTGGTAAAGTATTTCAGAAAACACAGCTTGTGTTCATATTCCTATCCAATTTTTGATCAACTAAAAGGATTGTGAAGAAGTTTTTGAAATCTCAAAGCAAATAATTGTAAAAGTTCTGAAGTAAATTACTTCAAAGTGAAAAGAAATGTGATTTCTCTAGCTTTGTATTGAATAACCAGCACACCCGCCATGGTGCTTGAGGAAAATACCCATTTAATGTGTCAGATTCAGAAAAGAGATTTGAATTGCAGGTGCTTCTGAGGTGGGCAACATAACCTAAGCTATTACCTCTTTCTGGGTAATAGTTTCTGGCATCTGCTTGCTCATTCACTTCAGAATACTAACTTGCACATTAGACAACTGTTCAGCCCACGTAAGTCATAGAAAATATAAATTTAAGCTAGCGGTGAAAACATCACGGGGAGGTACGACATCGATGTACTTCTGTGACTGTGGACTGTTACACTTTCAGCCACGTATCTGTATAGGTTTAAGCGGAGAATGAATGAGCTCATGGAAGAGAAATCTGTGAAGAAATCCTTAACATTGAAACCATATCCAGATTAGGAGGACTCTTAAATGGAAGCGGCTGTAGAGCCTGGGGAAAAGGTATCATATATCTTTGCTTTGTTCCTATACTGCATCCACGTACGGACTAGGGCTCTCCTTACCATCTGTCCCTAGCCAGCTGTTCCTAGACAGCTCTCGTAGAGGTACAGTAGTGGATTTAGACAGACCTCGGCATGTTATGTACATGGGCTGAAAATGCAAAATGGAAAATTACCTTTGGGCTTTATGGAATATTTTGTATAGCATAAAGTGAAATGTTTGTCCCATATTCTGGAAAAAAAAAGGGCTTTGGACTACTTCAATTATTTGTTGAAATTATTTTTTATTTCTTCCACTGAACACACACCAAAAAAAAAGTTAAGCTACAACACAAGAGAGACAGATATGTATTTGTCTCCAATCTCTGCCAGATGATGTGGAATAACTAGGGAAAAGAAATAGTTGCAGAGACTTTGCTGCAAAAGTGAGGATCTCCCTGGAGGCACCCAGCAGAGAAGGACAGACCCTTATGGGTACCTGCAGTCTGTGCTGACTGTGTGTCTGTGATTACCACTTCGGTTACGATATTCCCAGCAAGAAGACAGATCAGCGTGGAAGAAAGTGTTGCTACTTTGTCGTGACACAGGGATCTGCTGTGAATGTCAGAGCTGTGGCTAAGGGAAGAGAGCAGGAGGGTCCCTGTAGTGATGTGGTGTGGGTACAACTAACTGAGATAGTGCAGCTTATCTGGACGGTACTCGACAGGAGGCCTCTGACAAGTTTGAAGGATGAAGTTGGGATAAAGATGATGGAATCAGCAAAGATATGTGAGGAAGGGAAGAAGACGACTTTCATATCCTGGGGTATTCAAGGGGTGATGCACAGGAAAGACAGTCCCATGTATGCACCTACTGGGATATAACTTTATCAGGAAAAGGTTTGTCTGTTCTACCACTGCAGCCTAGTCTATCTCCAGTTCTGGTGAAACCATCTGGGGACAAAAAAAAAAAAAAAATTGTCGCGTCAAGGATGATCTTCACTTGTGCAAGGAAAAATGAAAAAGCATGGGAGTTGCAAAGTCATTAACTATATATTAAAAATTCTTGCCTGACAGCTTCGTTGTTAAAAATCATTGGAAGTGAGCTGCCATGCAGTTGTTTGCTCAGCCAAGGGAAAGAACTGTCTTGAGTCATATTTCAATGACCTCATTTCTGGCCTGAATGGGAAAACAACGCTAAAGCTTTAACTATTTTTGGTAGAGAGATCGTTTCTGCTATAGATTACTAAGAGTACTGAAATGGCTTGCAAGTTGAAGAATGAGGAGAGTTTTTCAGAAAAGTAAAGAATATGTGCAGACAATACCTCAGTACAAGATCAGAATAACTAACATATAAATTAACTCCTATTCATATTTCCACATGAAAGCAGGTGGATAAACTGAATCTGACTTGCTGACTTTTACGTGGGAGAAAATCAATTCTGCTGCACGGCAATATAACAGCAAAATACAGTGCCTAAATGTAACAAGAAGTCCCAGATCTTACCCCAGGTATTCACTGTAATAGACTGCGTCACGATTTGATAACATTACCGTTTAATACTACTGCCTGTTTCATACCCAGCTAACAGAGGGTGGGAATTGCGTGAGACTTTCCCATGGAGTCCAGAGCTGTCAGGACAGATCAGTAAAGACATTCAGTAAAAGAGAGCAGCATGAAAGATCTTGATGTGTGGTGTTCTCCAGGACACATCCAGCCTCTTGTTCGTCTCCCTTGGAGCATGTTGCCTTCTCCTATGGCCTGTACAGAAAAGACGTGATCTGGGAAGCTGGTACCTACAACAAGAATCAGATAGAGCTATAGCTCTAATTGTCTAATTGAATCATTGTCTCCTTTCTCTCTGCAGTTGTTTAGAAGAAAGAGAGGTCAGAAGGAACCTGTGAAAATCAGTCTTATTGAATATTCATAGGCCACAGAGATAAGGGACATTCTTCTACACCTGCAGTTTCACAAGCATTTGAAGCTCAAGGCAACGCTGTCAACAGAAGGAACTGCGCAAGGAGCTCCTTTTCACAATGACAAAAATACTTGGTTCAGGCATTTCTGGCAGATTAAGGTAAAAGCCAAGGAGAAAAAAACTATGTGTCTGAAGTTGTAGTTACATTCCCCAGCAGGGTCCACAGCTCATTCACACTTGCTAAACCACGCCCTGTACCTCCTTTCCCTGATTTACTCCTGTAATTTTGGGTCCTGGGTGCAAACCCTGCAGAAACATAACAACTTCCCAGTTCAAAGTTGTAAAAACTGTCTGCTTCCCACAACTAAAGACTCTGACCCTCCCTCTTCCACTGAAGAATATGGGAATCACTCTAGATTTCTGATATGTAATCCTTTTAAACAAGATTCTATATTTAATCCACTCATTTGTCTGTAAATCTGGTGCGTGTATTTCTTCTGTGTATAGAAGCAAATTAATAACATCCAACTAGTTACATTTGGTCACTGAACAGCAGTAACTTTTTGCTTCTAATCAATGGGAATAGAAAAAATAATTAGTGAAGCAAAGGAATCATTTCAAAGGGACCATTCCTCTGCTTAGCAAAACTGTTATCATAGGCGAGTAAAAATTTTTATTATAAACACAGGTTTTTGAGGACTTATTTTTTCTTTATTTTTTATTACAATATTTAATATTTATACCAAGGAATATATAAAGAAAATACTTATATTTTTGTTTCATTTTACTTCCTTTTTTAAAAAAATAAAGAAAAATAGTATAACTTTAATTATGACTCTAGTGCATGATCTAGTGGGTAGGTCATTTGATTGGAAGACAATATATTTGTCTTCTTTTACACTTCAAGAACCAATAGCCATGGGCCTTTGATCTCTTTAGGCTTCTGAATCCAGATGGAAAAGAGATACAACTTCGGGTGTTTGGGGTTTGTTTCAGTTTGGTTTGTAATTCTGCAGCATTGTAGCGTTTTCCATTTGAAATAGATGCATACCTTCTAGGTCACTCAACTATTTAACTTAATTTTCATAGCTCTTTACTCTTTCTGTTATTCTGTGAAGACTTGTAGAGCAGTTGCTGGTTGGCTGAGGAGTGCATGATGGTAGTGTGCTGTTCCTACTTCTTTTCAGCTGTTTTAAGAGCTGAAAAAGGCTTCTGTAAATAAAGAGGAAAAGTGAGCTTCTTCCATTAGGACGGCTGTGACAAAGGAGTAAAATTAAGGAGGGATCAGAAACCTTTTTAAGCAATACAAACTGTCTGTAGGGGGAGGATCAAAAGAAAAAATTAACCTTAAAACCTGGAAACACAAAGGTGAATGGAAGTGCTTACACGGGAGAGAGATTTGTACATTTTTTGCCCATATGCTTAAATTTGAGAATGCCTGTAGACTCAGGGAGTTCAGTAAGATTATCCAAATGTTTAAGATATCTCATTAAATTGCAGTTTTGATACAGTTTTTGTGCTGTTAGTGGAATGTACTTACATATAATTTATGGTATTATGAATAAAGCTTAATGGGAGACGATTTATAAAGAGGAGTTAATGGGCTTCTTTCCCACAGAATTAGAAATCCTACTGTGTTTCTGTTAACACCCCCTCCAAACTGAATACCCCCTCATTACCATTAGATTATAACTGTTCATAATGCACCTGGCTAACTAATATTTTCCAGCTTAATTCTAAAGAGAGAGTCCTCCTCCTCCAAATTTATTATCAGTTGGTTAATCATTAGTAGCTTGTACTAGAATCCTAATTTCATAGAGAATGACTCCATCCATCTCAAGTGGACTAAATCCCTTTGTACATGAGCTTGTTTGCACGGTACATCTCTCAGATGTTTCTAGAAGGAAGGACTTAAAGACTCAGTAAATTGAGCTGGTTTGCTCATGAAATCTAGCGATTTCCCAAGCTTTCCTTACCTGGCTCAATCAGAATTGTTTTTAAGCTTCAGCATAGACACTACTACTCAGTGGAAAAAAGTATTATACAATATTAATTACTGCGATTAATAAAGCTGTAATTCAAGCTTGGGTTCTTCTGTGATCAAAAGACTAATTTCAGTTGCAAGGGAAAACCTTTTATGTCAAGCTCAAAACTGGTCAAAAGATTTGCACGGGCTTGGAAGACAGCTTTGCACTGTGAATGGAAAACACTTAAAATTTAGTCTGTACTTTGTTGCTGGCTGTCCACACTGGAGAATACTCTACCCTTTGTAATGTGCTCAGGTGCAAAAATATCTTTGTTGACCATATCAGAACTTTAATAAAAGTCCTGTTTTCTAACTTACATTATGAAATCATCCTTTTCCAAAATTAGTTGTATAATTCCATCAGAGAGAATTCGTTCTGAATCAAATATAGAGCTACATACATACTTCAAATATAGCAGCTGATTGTTTAACTCTGTATATATTTTGTGTGCTTGCTGATTCAAAAGTGCAGATAGACTGTAAATGAGGAGAGATCCATGGAAAACAGTTTGTCTTCATATCAAAACGATAGTACCATAAACTCAACTCATTTGTTTCTGATGTTCATATTCATTTTGGCCATTAAACCTTGTCTTTCATTGTTCAAGGTTGTCGTCATTTTTCTTCTGTTCTTGCACCCTGCTTAAGTGATAATTCACCATCCATAAAACAAGCACCGAGATATGGAACCCAGGGCAAATGTTGTATAAAATTGCCATCAAAACCATTTCCTAAGGCATATCATCAGTGATTTAGGGATCATTTTTTTGTTAGATTTTGAGAATAAATGGTCGCTTCTTCATTAAACCATTCAGTTTCTACACATGCATTTCCAAAATGCCAGCACCACACCTGTCATAAAACACCCATGTATACGATGCAGCATTTCTGTCAAAAAATTTAATAACACTGGAAAATTCCCGGTGAGGAACTCCACAATAAAGCTGTTCCAAAACTACTGTTACTGAGCGATACTAATACACATATGTCAGGAAGAAATGTCTAAGCATAACAAATATTTTATCTATGGCTCTATTTTCCTATTTCTTATGATTCTAACTGTTTCAAGACAAATAATTAAATACATGATACAATGAAAATACTACAGGAGTATTTTGACCAATCCCTCTGTTCTCTATGTAACTGTCCATTAATTTGGGTTGCTTAGGGTTAAATTGGTTCACTATTTTAACCAGATGAATTACCATTCAAATAAATTTTAGTTTTTAGTCGATTTATTGAATACATAGATTAAATCTAAAATTAATTCTGCATCTTGATGGGATGAATTTAAATTCAATTTAGTATTTGATCAGATTTTATTTTCCATTGAATCATATTTTATGCATCCATGTTCAGGTAGATTTTAATGATTAATAGGGCATACAACCTTATAAATCAACCATGAAAACATCAGTCACATTAGAAATCAGACTAGACTGTTTTATTTTGTTTAAAAATATATGATTGCACTGTTTTGATCATATTCTCCTTACAGGCATCTTACTTTGTTAGTTGTCAAAAAAGCAGGTCATCTGCAGTTCTTAAACATTTCTCATACGCATCCTGATTCTCCACCGTGTTGATGTCTTGCAGCATCTACTCAGGTGCATGAGAACTGATGAAAACTAGAGGACCTAGATTTCAATAGTATTATATTGTAGAATATATTGTAAAAGGGAACAAAAATAGCCAGTCATATGCTAAGTGAGTGTTTTTTCCCTGTGTGCTCAGAGAGTCTCTCCTCATATCTCACTGACATCAAAAGCAAACTCATATTCATTTCAGTGGAGCAGAAGTAAGCCTATTATCGTTTTCATTGGTGAAAATGACATACAGCACTCATCCCTGGCATTTTCAGTCTCTGAAGCCAATGAATAGTGTGAATACTCAGTCCCTGAGCAGGCACAGTCAGTCATGCATATTTAGAAAGAGAACTAGCTTTTTCTTTTCCTTTCCAGCTCCCAAAATGTGCTACTGTACTCGGTACCTGATATTTTTCAACCGTGTTGAGAAGTCAAAGCATCTGTGAACTTTGATGAGAGCCAAAATCTCTCATAAATTAATTCATAAATATAAGAAAAAAGCATAATGCCAGGATAGTGGATATGTGAGAAGAGACTCAGTGTTTCAGCATATTAATATATTTTATCACAAATCAGCGTTGGAATTTAGGAACAGTTCAGAAAAGATGTATGAAATGTTTTCTTGCAGAAATAATCAATAATAATCAATAAAGAGAGCCTTTAGGATCAATCTGGAAATTCACAACACTTGTAAGAAATTCTGAAGGAGCTTCTCAGGCTGATTTCTGCATACTTCAGTGTTAGACAGAAATAGAAAGAATGTGCTACAAGCAGCAGTGGTATGTAAGGTTAATGATTACAAGAAGTGGTGAAGTCCATGATTTTGTTGAAATAAAGAATGAAGCTTTTCATATTAATCAAAATGGCAAGACATGAGAGCCTATAAAGCTGCACAAGCATATTGCACCTGACAAACTACCTTAAAAATTTCTCTATTCATACAAAACCATTTGCTCTGTAGATTATCAGCTTTTGCATGGCAAAAATATCCTTCAAGAGTACTTGAAAATGTCATGGAATTGATATTTAGTCAGAACTTTTCCATTTCTACCACGCCTTTTTCCCTATTTTCTTCTCAAGTCCACATATCCTCATGCAAATAGCCCAAAATACAACACTTCAATGACTTTAAAACTTATTGAGGGGTTATTGCAAAATACTAACCCAAATCTTTGAGAGAAACACAAGATAATGGAATAGGACATATCCCCTATTTAGTTTTCTACCTAAAGAATGTGTTCAACCTTTCCAAAACTTACCTTGTCACTCACTATTAAGCTTTAGACACTCTTCTTACCAATTAGATAACAAGGTCTTCATGACATTTTGCTAAACCCTTGGCCTCAAAGGCATCCTGTGGCAGTAAATTCCATAGCCTAGAGTCGTACTCTGTGAAAAAGAGTATTTCCTTTCATCCTGGCTTGCCATTTTTCAGTTTCACTTAGTGATTCCTTGTTCCTTTGTTGAAAGAAGAACTAGAGTTCCTCTCTTATCATCTCTTCACCAATTATCATTTTATATGCTTTTGTCGTAAACTGTCTTACTCCTTACCTTTCTAAGGCAAGTAATCCCAATCCTTTAAGCCATTCTTTCAAATAGGAATTTTCCAAGGCTGATAATTATTGGTACTGCCAGTCACTGATCCTTTTTCACAGCTTCTGTTTCTTTTTTTGAGACAGAATGAAGGATGCTCCACAGTATCTCAGCTAAAAGCAAACTTGTATAGTATGTTTTCTATAGACGGCTATAGATATTTCTGGTATGTTTACTTGGCCAAAACATTTTTCTAAGCAGAGGTTTTCATTTAAATACTTTAGCCTGGAAAAAATAGTGTTATTTAGCACCCAGAAACTGTATGTTTATATTTTTCCTTTGAGTGTGCAGTACTTTCAGTTTACCAATACTGAATGTCATGTGGCATTAAGTTATTTTTTCAGGCCACTCTGAAGTTCCTCACACTCTTTCTCAGAGTAAACTGTTATAGGTCATCTTTGGTCCAGTCAGCAAAGTATTGTGAATTTGGTAGAACTTACATGTTCCATTCTTCCCTTTAGCACATTTTGACAGTTTCTTTAACTCCTGGTAAGATATGTTACTGGGGAATAGATCAGAAAACAACTGGATGCAATTTTTCTACAGTTGATTTGAAGGCGTGAGCTGAAGCAGCGAAGATGTATCAGGGAATTTGTTTAACAGACTTTACGTTATCTAAAATACTTGAACTAGTAAAACACAGCCTTTTCTGGATTTTGTACCATGGCTTATGGCAAAAGTTAGTCATCACTGGCTTATCCTGCCCTGGGCCTGCTCCTTTGAACTTTTCAGTTTTCCAGAAATGTATTACTTAACCAGTTGTGCTAGAAGAGATTTCTGTGGGTTGATGTCTCTGCTGTTAAAGGAATTGCTGGAAGAGGGAAATTAAGTGAGGTGCTTAGTTAAAGAAATTATGAGCTGGCATTGTCAAACACGTGCAGTGTAAATCCCTTATTTTAACTATGCTATTTGTACAGCTGTGGATAACTGTGCCTGCTCCAAAGTCTTAATTTTCTTTCTATCTTCTGCTCATTTTGCAGTGGATATCTAGCAGAAGTATCCACACTGGAAACTGTTTGGCCTTTGCTGGTGGATTATTTTTGCCCCCAGGCCGTGCAGCGCCTGGACGCCGTCACACAAACATAAGCACAAGAAACTTGCTGCCAAGTCCAAATGCCTGGATTTAATTACAGAAGGGAAGTTTTTTTTAAAAAATAGAGGCGACTGCTGGCCTAGCGTTACACTGTGTGTGGCAGCTCACAACCTCAGGCAACTGAAATGCTGACACTTTGAAAGACACCCTGAGAAATAAATGTTGATCTTGGGAAGTGAGTGGGAGAACCACGAGCTGTGGCTGGCATCCCAGAATTAAATCTTCCTCAAGTGGGAACATCAGAGGAAACCCCCAGCGCTCCCCTGTTGATGACTATTGGTCATTTTGACCCACAGGATGGTTCCTGCAGGGTCTTAAAATATTGCAAAATATGAGAGCAGTGTTGTCTCTCCCCGTGGTCAGTTTTTCTGATACTTCACTATAGAGATACTTGCGGCACTGGTGATTCCAGTTAAAGATTTCCAATACCAGCTGAACAGGATCACAATGTAGAGGTTTTTCTAGGCGGGACTGACAGGGTAAAATGGGAAAAAAATGTATGACTTATATGAATCTTCTCTGCAAGGTTCCTTTTGAATAAGAAAAAAAAATAATTTCATTCCTCTGATATGGCCAGAGGAAGGAGTAAGCAATTTAATTATAAAATAAAGACTTAGCTCAGGAAACCCATAGCTTTCAGTGGTAGTTAGTGGAGAGATTTTTAAATTAATTTTTCATTTCTTTTGCCACTAATTCTGTGGAAACAAAATCAGTCCTTCAACAAGCTAGCTCCTCTTTGTGTTTTTTTGGGGGGTGACGGGACCCTGCCTGATAGGAAGGGGAGGCCAGAGCAGCTCTGTGTACTTTTTTTTCAGGGCTGCAAGGCAATGACTCTAGCCTAGGTTGTAAATCAGAGAAATCCTAGGGGACTTTCAATTTGCGATGGCCTTCTAGGACTTCAAAACTGCCCAGAAACTCCCACAGGGCCTGCAGTCAAGCCATTTCTCTCACTTCTGGCACACTCAGGAGATGCATATTAACTTCACGTAACCTGCACACCAAAATAGCTGTCCTTGAATCACGCACGCCTTTGCAGCTCTCAGGATTTTTGCAGCAGCGTTTTCACTTAAAATAAGAGGCACTTGAATTAATAATTCTTTGGCAAGTCCTTTCGACTGAAATCTGGGAATAATAGTCAACACACTGTAGAGAAGCTCTGTTGCATTTTCTGTGTGTATTGTGAAACTGCATCGCTGGCTGACTCAGGGTCACAGGAGGATTACCTCTAAAGGAACATGGAAACGCAAAAGTAACATCTTCTAGAGCCAGATTCTCACTTTTATTATAAATTATTTCAGATCAGCTGAAGTCCAGGTGGCAATCACCTCTTAAGTGAGCTCTAAGCATTTTTCTCCCTGAGCTTTAGGTCCAAACCCTTTGATTGCCTGATGTTTACTCCTTGAGGAGAACTTGCTCAATGTCAGGGCCCTTGGGGCACTACTAGGCTTTAATGGTCCTGAGCAGCCTCACCTGGGGCTCCTTCACACCCCTGCCCATGTGCCCCATTTCAGCGCTGCCTGGGGGAGTTGCTCCTTCCTTGGGTGATGCTGCAGTTATAGTTGCCTTCAGTCTTGTTCTCCCATGAGCCTGAGTTTCTGCTTGGTTTTCCTGAGTTTATTTTGGACCTCACCTTGCCTTATGATCCCTGGATGTTTGGACTTGTTGTTCTCCCTAATCCTGCTCAGGTACTGCGGGTCACTAAGGGCACTGCCCTCCCCACCACTTTTGGGGGGGTGGTGGTGGGTTCACCTTGGCTTCTGGCTCATTTTCCTCCTTGTGGAGCAAGGCTTAGTGCTCCACAACAAAAAGGACAATAATTTAGTTCCACTGCAGTACTCTTCCAAGAATAATGCTTAGGACATGTGCTTGATGGCTAGAATACTCTTCATCAGTTATCCCTCACCACCAAGGATAGGTTTGTTACAAGAACCTGGTTTGGGTGGGCTCAGGTTGAATTTGGAAGAGTATGTAGGAACCTGGGGAGATGGATGTGCTGCCAGGCTTGCCTGGAAGGGCTCTTCCCGGTCAAGCCCTGGGTTGCCTACGTGGCAGTGGTCTGGAAAGGAAATGAAAGATGGGGAAGTCAAAGTAAATCATAAAATAGTTGTTTCAGGGATGGCTTTTTTAGGTTATTTTTCACTGTCATATTTAAAAAAAAAAAAGTCCAAGTTTACTAAGATTTCTCACTGCAGCCCTGGAAGAATGTTTAAATCAAAAGCCTACCGAGTTTTAGTATACTGCTTGTCAGAGTGTGTGCACGTTGTAGAAACAGAATAACAATTCTATGTTGAAATGGCAATTTGCAAAATAACTGTTGGTCAGCTGTTATATAGCTTCCCACTGACTGAAAGAAATGGTGACTAATACTAGTAAAACTGTTTCCTGGAAAAAGTAATACAGAAGAAACTTCCAACTTCTAGGTATTTGCCTTTGAAAGTTTAAAACAGATGCTCCAGGAAAACATCAGATAGTAGCTTTAAAAAAGAGTTTTCTGCACAAATGAAAGTCTTCCTGAATAGGATAGAAATATTTTAGTCTGTCAGCAAGAGATAAAACAGCTTGAATATTAAATAAATAATAATAATAAAAAAATCTTCTCTGCTATGTTGTAACATAATCATGGCATATGATACGATAAAGTAGGATTACAAAAGACTTTTAACCTTTTGTGATTTAGTCAGTCTGATATTCTCAGACAATTCATTATGAAGGAAACAATGTAAGACAGGAAAGAAATAAACCTGGTAAAGTTTTCTATTGCAGCTAAATAAATTAAATTACTCAAATGTTTACTGTTGGCTGTGCATAGATTTTGGAGACAGCAAAATCTTACTGAGGAGTCTTTAAAGTTTGCTTTTTAAGCAAGCTTGAAAATGCATTGTTTTATGACTAGCTATATCAGCTTGTAGACTACGTGGCTACTTAGTAGGTTTTAAAATTTTCTAAAAATGTTTATGAAGGATATCTATCAAATTACCCTGCTGCATAAATCAAGAATTTTTAAAGGCATTGGGGAAGAATGTAAAGTCTCCCACATACAAGGGAGCCAGAAGTAGAAGAGCTTGTTTTTGAAAGGGTAGGTTTTTTTCTGAGAGTAATCAGCAGGAACGATACATGAGATTTTTGTTTCCAGAGGTACAAGATGGTAAAGTTCTCTGTGCAGCTGGCTAGTCTGAAATTGCTTAAGTGGGATTTTAATGATAAATAAAAGATTACTCAACATCACATTCTTGTGCCTGTTGCTCTGAAGATCTTGAAGTCTAAACGTGAGATTTATCACACATTTTGGAGTTACCTCGTTTTTCCTATATAAATCCTGGCCCACTGAGAAGGAAATTAGTTTTGCTTCTGACTGTCACAATATTGTTTCTTTTTAGGATGCCACTTTACAAAAATAGTTTGTGCATTTATCACGCTTTTGGGTTTGTCTGTAATTTGAAAACAAAGGATGTACGTCTTTATTGTTGATGGCTATAATGGATTTGCATCCATTCACATACATTGTTTCCAGAAGTGGAGTTTCTTCTCGTGGCCTCTTACTTATGTGGACAATCATAGAAACTGGGCTCTTCTGCTTTGTGTCTTCGATAAGGAAACAGAGTAGAGGGCCTTAGGGGTGGGAGAGAAATTTAGCCTTCGAAAATGCCAAGCCTATAACTTTCCTTGAATAGCATAACAAGCTGATCTCGGCTTGTAATGAGAACTTTCTTATGGAATAGAAATTACAGTGGTTTGCCATGTAGTACAATCTAATGGACTCAGACACAGGAGCTGTGGATCCTATTTCTGTTTCCATTATAGTGTTACTTAGTCCAAATCTCTCCCACTCTGTTTTAAAGAGTAAATAGTGACACTAACCCTTACAGCACTATTTGAATCCAAAGAAGCTCTGGCAATTACTTAGTCAAGATCAGGAGCAGATGTTTGGAATGGTTCTTATTGTTGGCAAGAGTTGGTTGACCAAAACAAAAGTCTTGTTAGTTACCATTCAGGATGTTAAGCCTCAACTTGGGAGCTTCTAAAGTGGAATGGAGCAATAGTTTATCTCATGGCTATTAGGCACAGCAATTTAAAGCTACAGTAAGTTATTGAATTTCCAGTGCAAATTGTTCTTCCTATCTAGCGTACTTTAGAAATATCACTTTACAGGTGGTGAAATACATTTCTATTTGATTATTTGATCCATGGATTTGCCTACTGAAATGTGTTCATCTCCTTCAGTAGCTGAACTAGACTCGCATTCATGAAACTCTTGAGTTCTCCAACCCCTTCCTAAAAGGAATTTCTCCCAGGTCAATGATCTCTGTATTGTTATTTATATGTTTTTCATATGAACATCTTGGCCTAATGAAAGAAGAAACGTTTCCCCAGTGTGAGGCAGATGAGGAATTATTTGGAAGGTACAGGAAGACACTCTCTTTTACAGAAAGAGCACTAGAGAATTTGAGTTGAGAATAGAATTGCAAAACATATGGTGTTTGTTTCAGTAGTCAGTGTTTTGGGCAAGTAGATTATTTCAGCAAAACAAATATCCACGTATGTGGAACCATCCAGAAATACAAGATCATGAAAGAGAAGAAGAATCCTCGTTCTTTAGACTGTTTCTGGGAAGGATTTTTGCCCTAGTGATTCCTTTAAGCTAATAATGGCCTGGATTCCTTCCACAAGGGGGAGATGTGTAGCATGGTATGGTTATTCAGGACTTGTTACTGCGGTTAATACAGTACTTCTGCATCTAAATCCAAATATTGAACTACTAACTTTTTCCTGGTTTTAATGTTTACTGTCATTAAAACTTCATCTTTTTCAGAAATTATGAAGGTGTTTTAGTATTTCCATTAAAAACAGCAGGAAAAAGAGCCAAAACTGTCAGGGACTGTATAATTTTATTAGAGTGGGTCCTTCATATTATGTTACTCTTCATTGGTAATAACTGATAACAGTGACACAAGGTTCCCCAGAAATTAGGACACTCCCTGCTATATTTCAAAGCAGAGTGCTAGATTTTCTTGATTTTTTTTTTTTTCTTGGTGAAAGAACACATATTTCTTTATGACAAATTGACTAGCTGCCTTAGCAAAATTTCATCCTGAGTCATGAAAGCTTGCCAAAACCACAACTAATATGAATAATTTACTTGACAGAAAGTGTTAGGCAATCCTAATATTAGCCATTTTATTTGTTCTGTCTACACTGAATTCAGCAATATACCTGCATTTCCAGTTAAAAATTTTACATGTTAATGTTATATCTCTGCTATAATTTTATGGGGAAAAAAAAGTACATATTCCAGAAGAAATTCTTATTGATTCATACATATGTACGTATCCACACATTCACACTAGTCTTGTAAATATGTATGTAATTTTTTTTTAAACTGGAACAGTTGAGAGTGTGTCTGTATCGGATTCCTGTGGTTGTCAACAAACATGGTAATGTACTTAAAGTATTCATCAATGATGCTTCTAGTTATAAACTATTACATAGAAAGGTAATAAATGTTGTATGGTAGAACATGTCATTAAATGTCTGACTAGAATCCGCAATCTGCTTTTGCATGAATCAAAGTGCAGAAGATCCAATTTGAAGCTCTTGAACATAGAAAGAAGATGTCCATTAAAATCAGAAAGATGACACTCTGATTTTGGCAGACCTCATAAAACAATGATTACAAGACAACCAACAGCTCAAAAAATAATCAGTAAAAAGTGATTATGGAATATGTGATCAGGAAACTTGGGTTTTCTTTGTTATAAAGTACAAGTCTGAGTACCAATGGAGGAAAGGATGCACCGGTATCAGCACCAGTATAAAGAGGTTTAAAAATAGATGCAAACAGGGTGATTTTTCAATGGCAGAAAAAGGGATTGATGGACAACAAAGCCAAATCATTTACACTTATGGGTCTCATTCTTACCAGATGCAAACTCCACATTGCTGTCTCTGTTTGGAAATCTTCCTGCTAGTTTAAACTGAAGTTAATCTTTGCATGGTTCCACACTTGAACCATGTCAGTTTTCAAAGCAAGGTTCAGATGCAGGCTGGTTATTATTTCACCGTGATCCTGAAAGTTTTCTTCCAGTTGTAGTAAATATATTCCCTGGCTTAAAAGAGGTAAAATGTTCATTAAGGTTTTTTTTTTATTGATCAGAAAACATAATGAGTTGTGAATTGTTTTCTAACAAACGACCTTTGTTTTTTTCTGTTAAATAAAACCATAACATGCTGACATTAATTAAACAAAAAAATCATTTTAGTTTGTAAATACCAATATTAATAAACGCTCCTTTTACTATGTAAGGCAAAATATCTTAAGCTGATGCACGCAGAATGTTCTCTGATGGCTTGTATTTGTCTTGTTCAGTCTTTGGAGATAGGTTCACTTTCATCTACTGTGCCACTATGTATTAGCTATGTGATGTTAAATAACATATTACCAGGAGGTATGTTTCTGCCAAGTTCTTTGTAATTCTTTAGACCTTGTGAAGCACAAAGGTCAAAAAGGAATTTTAGAAATATTATTTAGTTGTGGTGCAGTTGATTTGCTTGAGGGAAGGGGTGTCATCCAAAGGGACCTTGACAGCTTTGAGAACTGGGCCAGTGGGAACCTCAAGAAATTTAACACGGCCAAGTGTAAGGTCGCTGGTGATGAATGGATTGAGAGCAGCCCTGTAAAGAAGGTCTTGGGGATACTGGTGGATGAAAAATTGGATGTGAGCTGGCAATGTGCACCTGCAGCCCAGAAAGCCAGTTGTATTCCGGGCTACATAACAAGAAGCATGGCCAACAGGTCAAGGGAGGCAATTCTTCCCCTCTGCTCTGCTCTTGCGAGACCCCACCTGAAGTATTGTGTTCAGTTCTGGGGTCCCTAGCACAATAAAGGCATGAACCTGTCATAGTGGGTCCAGAGGAGTGCCGCAAAAATGATCAGAGGGCTGGAAAACTACTTCTATGAAAAAAGGCTGAGAGAGGTGGGGTTCTTCAGCCTGGAGAAGAGAAGGCTCTGGGGAGACCTTGTTGCAGCCTTTCAATATATAAATGGGGCTTATAAGAAAGATTGAGAGGGGCTTTTTATCAAGGCCTGTAGTGACAGGACAAGGGAAAATATTTTTAAACTGAGAGAGGGTAGATATAGATTGGACATAAAGAAGAAATTTTTTATGATAAGTGTGGTGAGACACTGCAACAGGTTGCCTGGAGAAGTAGTGGATGTGCCATCATTGGAAGTGTTCAAGGGCAGGTTGGACAGGGCGTTGAGCAACCTGATCTAGGGAAAGATGTGGCAGCCCATGGCAGAGGAGTTGAACTAGATGATCTTTAAAGGTCTCTTCCAATCAATTTTTTTTTTTTTTTTTTTTCAGTCTGGGCAGTCATAAGAGTAGTATAGACTCACTGCGCAGTCTGTGTAGGTTCCCCAAACCACCCCATTAAAATATCAAGCAATGTCATTTTATTACACATGGAATTTTGTAGTCTGAGTCAACTAGGGAATCAAAACAGGTACTGGCAATAATAATTTCCAGATTTTGCTTCAGTTGCCAATGGTGTGGTTATGGCCTACAAGTAGTTTTCTTTCAAGAAAGCTGCATATAATAAAAAAAAAAACCCAAACTCAAAATATGATTAGAGACACAAAATGAAGACATGAAATGAAAAGAAATATATATTCATAGAGCAAGCAGCTGCTGATTCCTGTTTTCCTCACAAAAATGATCTAAATTTTGACCTGGGCAAGAGACTCTACGCACTTCCTGCAATGTATTCTTGTGTACCCAGACAAAACAATATTCAAGGACAATTTTTGATCTGCCTTTTTTTGGATGGGATGTAAGGAAAGATGTAAGGGAAACAAAGACAAGGAAGAAGGAAATCAAGAGACACAACAGCAATTAAAAGTTATCAGTTTGCTCATTTTCTCAGCTGAAATCTTGGTCTACTACTCTTAGGTCTCCCTTGACTAAAATCTCTGAGTGCAACCCTCCTGGTCTTCTGGATAGCTCTCATTTTGATTGTCATTTGCATTTGAACCTGGAAAACCACCTTAAAGACACCCTTACTTTAAGGGGTATGCTCTTGTGATGCATCTGTTTTGGAAGATGAACACTCTTCCAATTAGATTTTTTTGCCAGAAAACTCCTAAACATCTTCAGTGTTACTTCTTTGATGGTAGTATTTTCTTGGCCTCTCCATCCTGAACAAGATTAGCAATAGATTTAAACATTGCTACTGACACTGAAATTGAGAGATTTATTTTGGTTTTGAAGTACTTGTCTGTTTCCCATGACATCTTTAGAAATAGGCTGAAGGAACACGATGTGTTTCAGTATATGAATGCTTTCTGCGTCATAAAAAAGATTGTCTTTGAAGTTACTATGAAAAATGACTGTGGTGCTGCATGATTTTATTTTTACTTAATTAAAAGTTTGAGCTGCTTACTAGAGCATTTGTAAAATTTATAGATGAAATGAAGAAAGAATCTCCTTTTGTTTGAAATCTAAACAAGATGTGCGATGTGTGGGCCCTAGTACTTTCTCTCCCTGTTGTATTGGATCTCACACTGAAAACCAATTGCTGCTGACCCAGCTAGTGTTTCAGGCTGCGTAAAGCAGCGCTAGTCACCTCCCTTAACTGTGTGCTGTGAGCTACCCGTTGTAGAAAGTGGCATATCTTAATCTTGCCAATTGAGTTAGGCCATCTAAAGGTGTGCAGGTGTGCTTTAGGTAGACTTTGGACTTGATATGTTCACCATAGTAAGCTACCGGAGTTAAGCATAAACACCTGGAGGCTATAGAAAAGACCTGTGCTGCTACAGAATGGATATACTGTGATTTCCCCACCCCGGAATCCTTGCAGTATAATTGCAAAGAGACTGGGATGGCCGTAATCACAGATGAAACGAAGTCTGAGCAGCAGACAGACAGTGACACGCTTTTACGAAATGGAAAATTTGCACTAAAAATGTTCCTGTAGAAATAAGGTGTGGTAATCCGTGGTCATTTTTGCTATGAAAAAGTCGATGAGAGAAAAAACTTTTTACAAATAAGAAAGTTGGTTTACTTCTTGGAGGGATGGTTTGGAGATTTTACTCAAATTAATAGCCCTATAAATTAACCTGAGTCCTGCAACGAAGCTGGGTTTTCTAGTATGCACTGAAGAATGGTCCAGGCAATATATAGATGCAGTGCCCCTAACTGTATATTATAGTATAAACAGTGTAGTGTAGTACAGTGTGGTTTTATTCATATCACTGCAACACTATATTGTATCCTTACCAGAAAACTAGAGCATCTAATTTTCCATCTTTCTTGTGTTTACATAAAATCACAGAAAGCTGAAGTTACCTCTTATTTAATTAGGCAAGTACCATCACCAAATACCATAGAATAACTCGCATGATTTTTCTACAGTTGAATTGTTCCTTTTCTTTCCACATCACCTTTTATGAGTTTGTTTGCCCTGTTTCATCCTTAGTAATCTGAATGCTAAATTGCACTGCTAATTTAAAGTCTTAACCCTATTTCATGAGTCTGCCAAGTATATCTCTCCTTTTCCTGTTGATAACTTATTTTAAGTAGCACTTGAGTAATTTATCTCTGTGAATAATTGCTAATCAAAATTTTCACAGGTTTCATAGGCTGATGAAATTGCAAAAGAAAGTTTGGATTATTTTTCTTTCTTTGTGTTTCTCTTACCTCCAAATAACAGCAGATACTGACATGTTTTGATTCACTAATATCAAATAAATTTTAATAATTACTTCAAAGATATATATTGGTAGATATTTACACACCAATTCTTACAGACTTCAGCTTAGTGATATATTCTTTTGGACCTTTCATGAAAGACAAGAAGATAGAAGTCAATTTAGAAACTTGTATTAAAATAACAAATATGAACGTATGGTTTGGGGTTTCACTGTCATAAATCCACAAGCGGAACTTGAAACCTGAAATCTTTTTGCTAAGAAATTCCAACACTGCAGTTTACTGTTTACAGCTATAATGCAAAATGGATGTTACTCACTTCACATACAACTATTTGATACAGCGAGATTTATAGAAAGAAGCAGACTGCTACATTTTGTGATTTTTAGTTTGCTTTCCACTTTATAGTTAAGATTAACTTAAGTATAGTGAAACCATATTCCTAAACAAATAGTGGTGTATATAATCAGTATGTAATGATTAAAGTAGATACTGGGACAAAGGCATTATACCCCAGTGGTAAGAGAATTAGTACTCTGCAGAGCAAGTTGCCTGTTTTATTTTGGAGGATCAACTGCACAAACGGCCCGCTAGAAATAATGCTCTGTTTTGGATGCAGGTGAAAAATTCAGATACGAAGTCGTACTCCACAAGCAGAAACCTCAGTCCCAACGCTAAATATTTTGGGTTGCATCTTGGCCTTTCTCACATTTTTCACATGCACTTCTCTTCTATTACAAATTTCTACAGTGAATGGAAATGTTGCCAATTGGGTGAAAAAGTGTTTGTCAACCTCCTTATGCGAGAAATGTAATGGTATTTTAAGGTTAAAGTCGAACATTAATTTCCAGTGTCTGCCTTTAATGAGGCTAACAAATAGAGGGGTTTATAAAACTTTTTAGAGCTTTTGTGATCAAAAGATATTTTATTCCACAATTTCTTCTGTTCTAAAGTATTGAGATGGAAAGAAAATGGAAGCATAGTTATATAACAATATTTCCCCACATATTTGCCACATAAATCCAGAAAAAATCAGATTTTATGCAAACCTCTTTCAGGCCTTGACTTAGGCCTCAAAGAAACATTATTCAAACTGACCTCATGTCCTGTATAACACTAGACTTCCAAAACTCATATTAAGAGAAGTTTCTTTTCCTCATCTTCCTTAGGAAGCTTGCATGTATTCTGCTTTCCACTTGGTTCAACACTGTAGAAAAGAACAAGAATGTGCCAAAAAGTCAGGAAGGATAATGGCAATACCTGTGTACAGAAATGCTAACTTATTTTTCAGGCTGTAGTCTAGTGTGGTCACGTTAGAAGCAAGCTAATAGAAGAGGGACTGTTGAACTATCCCAAGCCAACATTTCTCAATATACCATGCAGCTGGGGGGGGATCAGGCTAACACTTTGAACAATAATTCATCTTACAGCAGTTCTTGTCTGACAACATACCATTAGAAAAAGCATAAATCATGTCCAATGTAAAAGGAAAGAAACACCACGTGTATGACCTTGATCTCTCAAAGACATTTGGTGATACTGAAATTTATAATATTCTGTGAGCAGTTCCACCGAGATCACTGGTACCACATCCTTAACAAAAAACTTAGACTGAGGAGTTAGGCAGGCTTGTGCGTTGTTGTCACTCTTCTCACAGTTAATAAAACTAATCTTCTGAAGGAGTCTGTGCAGGGTGAAGCTCTCAAACTGCACATCCCTTCAGGCAGGAACCTATCTATATGATCTATATACAGCACCTAGCACAGCAGAGCTTAAACTGTGGATTGAGACTTTAATGCTTATGCGTTAGGGTGCAGACTAATGTGAACAGGAAACGAATAATGCTATTAAGATACCCATGAATGTAGAAGGACAGTTTTATTTTCAAACAGCTTGCAGCATTTCAGAGCTTTTTTTCTGTGCCGCATTTAAGTTAAAATAAACTCTTTCTGCAGAACTACTTCAGCAAAGGAGACAATATCGGCAGGAGTTGAGTAAACCCCAGGTTCAGGTTCTTCTGTGTCTGATTTAAACTAGGTTTTAATTCCCCATAAGAGAGGAATTTGATTATTATTTTTTCCACATTCTAAGCCCGAATCCAACATTATGGCTGTAGATTAAAGAGTCAAGGCCAGCTATTAAGGCAAGATACATCTGCAGCAGTTAAAATACAGCTTTCTCAAAATACAAAGATAAAGATTATTTAGTGGTTGGTAAAATCTGATATCGAAAGATACTTTGTGTAGGAACTTCAATAGCATGTTACTTATGGCCATGATACCTTCTTTCCAAGACTTCTTGTCAATAGTGAACATAAACCCACTTCTTACAATCTTCACTCTTTTTGAAAGACTCGCAGAGCTTACAAATAGTTGAATACAGATTGACGAACACATTCAAGATCTCAAAAATTTAGATACCGGATAAAGTGAATGGCACTGTTATCTTTGTGTCATAGATAAAGTTTGATAGTCCAGGACATCAATGAAAATGTTAAATAGGGAGAAACCTTACACCAGTCCCTGCGAAATCTGTGTAGAAGCTCTCCTGTCATTCCCCACTGGAAACTACATTTGAGAATTAGTCAGTTATTAAGTGGTTTGTAATCTGTGTATCCTATTGATGTTGCATCCTTTTATATTTTCAGTTGGAATATTAGGTGGTACTACATCAAATGCAGAGTTAATATTTATTTATATTTTTATATATACATACATATATAAGCTTTAAAAAGTAACATTCTCCAAATATCAGAGGACGAAATCGGAATTATTTTACTGAAAATATTTTCGTTTCAAAACTAATCAGCCTGTACTGATTAATTGGATTATCACGTTTGTTTGTCGTGAGCATTGGCACAACATTAACAGTCATTCAGTGTTTTGGGTTTCAACAGTTTCTCAAGATTTGTTTTAAAAGCCGCATAAGATTAGATATTCTCAGCTACTTTTTTATGACTGTTGGAGGTATTCCCCATTTGATTTCTTAATGTTTATCCATGTTGTAAATTTTATACCTATCTACAACTGAAAATACTTTTATGAACTTGTGGAATGAGGGTATATCATACCTATATCAAAATACAGAAAGTATTTGCTCAACATTTGTTTCTCCTGTGTTATTGTTGGCAGTTTTATTATTCTCGTTGTGTTGCAAGGTTACATCATCGCCACATTTACGCTATACTTAAGTCCCTTATTGTCCAAACCCCAAAAGCGACAGACTTTTTTCCTTGATATTTTTAAATTCCTTTATTAATTTTACGCTTCATTGCTCATAGTTTATGCGGATGAGTAGATTTTTACTAAGCGTCTGCTAATTTTTCATTTCCAGTTGCTGTTCTCTGAGTTAGGGCACACATGTAGGCAAAGATGCTGTTGGTTTTGACTATGGAATCATGACTTTCTAGTTATATAAGAAGCTTCTTTGTAAAAACTGACTACAAAAGTAAAAGCCCCTATCCAGCGCAGACAATAAAGTTAAAAATAAAACCAAACAAAGAAAACCTAAATAAATGAATTCATTACTAATTCAATACCAGCATGGAAAAATATTATTTTGAATCCTTGAGTAGTGACATGCAATTACAGATATATGAATTGTGTTGCATATAATTTATCTAGTGAATTCTGGCATTTTGCACTGAATAAAATATTAACAAGTCTAGTTTGTTATTTATAAATTAGCTGAATCAATGAGTAAAATATTTATACAAGATTATTCTACCGTCAGGCTTTCCTCATAAACAGTTGAATAAATTATATATGAATATATGTTTTACATCTTTCCAATACTACTTACTGAAATTCTGCCTATATTACTAAGGAGTAATGCAACATCAGCATAAATTCACATATTGGTATTTAAATTTGCCAAAGTGCTTTGAATTTCCGTAAACATGCTATGTTAAGGCGGGGAGTGCTCTCCATTCTCTATCGTACACATTGATGATATGAAGATTTAGTAACTTATTCTGTTCTACATCAGGACAGAAATTTTCAAAATGTGGTAAAAACAGCAGTAGATCCTCCAAGACAACTAGATATGTAACCCCCACAAAGGATACGGAAACAGTAATTTCTCTCCTTGATTTTAGCCAGAAATTCTAATTTCTGTTGAAAGCTTTGTCAAAACTGACGTTCATGTGGAAATTTAAATTTTTAACAAATTATTTTTTGTCTGCTTTTATTGAAAGTATACTTTCTACATTAGGTTACAGTTATTTATAATGATAGGAGTCAACTTTGTCAGTCAGCATTTTAGTAGGTACGCAAGCATGCAGAGCCAATGAAAGCAGAAAAGATTTTGGAGTAAATGATCATTATAATGCTAAAATGATATGGTGGCAGTGGAGGTGCCAGTAAAAATCATTTATTGGTCCTGTATGTAGAGATGACATCTGCTACGGCTTCCGGAGCTGCATTGCTTTTTGAAAGCTATTGGTAGAAGTTATTATTGGCTTGTCTTGCTTTTCTGTGCTTTTGTTGTTGTTGTTGTTGTTACTAAGTGATTGAAACACTTGCTGAAATTAAAAAAAAAAACCAACACACACCCCCCCCCCCAAACCAACAAACAAAAGCCAATTTGTTGCAAGGATGAAGAAGATGCTTGAGGTTTTGTTCTGCACTACTACATACTAGTCTAGCAGATATAATTGTGGCTTTCTATCTATAGCAGAATGGCACATTTCCATATTATCACTACACATACGTCTGTTTGTGTGACTACACAAGACAATTAAGATGATTCTTAGATCAAAATGTTGGCAACTTATTCCTTCAGAAAGGATTGTCCTAAAAACAAAGGTCCAGATTTTTACAGATCAAAGTGTACTGACTCATACAAACCTCTTTTAAGCCGTGCCACAGACTAAACCTGTCCTACCCCCAGGCACTTATCAAATGTCAGCCCATCGCAGGCATCCGTATCGCTGCCCGCGCGCGGTGAATGATCAAGACACCCCCAGCCCCATTTGGGTTTGTGCCTCTTAAGATCTCATGTGTGATTAAAATGGATGGACTCCACAGAAAAGTAACTTGGAAGCGCTACAGAAATTCTCCAGGAGGCTGTTGATATGCGGAGGAAAATCATTTTGCAATTCCTGAGAAAGGCAGATCTAGAAAGATGGTCAAGCAGAAAAAAAATGTGATCCCTATTAAAAGGAATTCTGCAAGCTAACATTTTCTTTTAATTCTGCAATGGATTTAGCACAGAATTTGTGGTGGAGTCCTTGAGCTAAAGTCTGGAGTCTACTGCCCGATACCTGGGTGGATCCAATTTTTCAGTTTTGCTGACAAACTGAAAGACCAGCTATTTGCAGAGCCCCTGGGGGGACACAAATACACATAAAGTTTAACTTTTATTACTCTTTTGGAAAAAGACTACTTTGTTGCAAGCAAACACCCCTTTTTCTCTTAAAACTACGTTTTATGTCATGAAACACAAGCCCAGTAATCTTCAAAGAATTTCAGTAAAGCTCTGAATTTTGTCAGGGGCTGTCTGACTCAGTGGATGAGTAGCTGGTTTTTGTCAATCCAGTGAAACATGGTATAGGTCAGTAGACTCTATTATTACTGTAAAACTGATGTTTAGGGAGGGTTTCTGAAAGGTACGTGGCTCTCAGTACAATTCTTTAGTATGAAGACGTTCCAAACATATTTAGTATAGAGGCAAAGAGGAAGCCAACCATGGAAAACCACAGTTTTGCAGAACAAAAAATACCCTAGATCCTTGTGGCATTCAGTGGATAGAAAAACGTCAACGTTGCTGCCCATATCCCTCATGAGTCTTATCTGAAGCTCATTAACTTCACAGGAAAGGTCCAACGCACTCTGCATCCAGTTCTGAATCAGCAGGTTGCAACTAGCAATCATTTAATTTGTTCATTTTCATAAAAGTAAAGTTCAGTAAAAACTAAACCTTCTTGTGTTCCTGGTTTTTTTGTTTGTTTTTTTGTTGTTGTTGTTTTTTTTTTTTTTAAAGCACACTACATCTAGCAGTTAAACAGCTTTAGTTTTAATGCTACTTTAGGTGTTTTTAATCCTAACACTCTTAAAGAAACATCACTTATTGCTTACTCCTGTAGACAAGCAATCACATCCTTTATGTAAATATACTTTCCATAAGCTGCTCAACACCTTCCAAAAATTCATTTGCATAACACTTTCAGATTTTCATTCTCGACTAAGTGGCAAAACCCACTGTTTGTTTCTCTGCAGCCCTCTTTTACAACCTCTAGCTATAGCAGGGTTTAAATTTTTTCCCTTTCTTTCTGACAGGATCGTTAGCACCTTGAAGGTGCAGTTTTTGGCTGGATTTATGGAGATCCGCGCTGTCGCTGTGAAGCTTCTAAAGAGCATCTCCTAGCACTTCCACGTACGCGCAATTTCTGATATACGGTCTGTAATCTACATTACCTGCTTTGTGGGGCTAAGCGCTTCAAAAGACAGTTCTTGGAAGGGTAAAAATTAAAACTTCAACTCTTCCTCGTGCCTAAACGGAGTGTAAAGTAGTTGCTGTGTTCTCTGACTAGAGGTGCTATAACTTGAATGACTCTAGTTATATCTGAAATAACACAGGATACTGGATCTCATTTATTGTTTGCTCAGTTCTGTGGTAGGCGGCTGGCGTCTGTTTATAGTGAAAATGTTACTAGCGCACTTTTTCAGGTATGAGAGCAAACATCAGAATTCAGCAGAGTAAGCCTGTTTCTGGAATAACAATGTGAACTGGGGGCTGGCTACTTATAAAATACACTGTGGCATATAATCATCATTTGTAGTAATTTGAAGGAGAAATTTTGAAAGCTTTAGTATCAGCGGAAAGACTACAACTTGGCGGTGAACAAAATATATCCACAAAACCACTTTTCGTCTGACAAAATACGTTGTTGTCATGTAACCCAGCAAAACAGTGCTGGTGCTGCTAGTATTGGGTTGTAAACTTTGTACTGAGTTTGCAAGGCCTCAGGACTGATGCCTCTTGGATTTGCTTTGTCTGAACTTCTATTCAGATCTCATCGGGATGGGCGTGATGTTAAACCAGCTTCCCGTCACTCTTTGGAGAGTGTCTGGAAGGAGTCGACCGGCCATGGTGTTGAGTATAGACTTTGGGATATCTGGCAGCTCTCTGCAGTCTACTGTGTTATGCTGGGTATCTATATCGCTTTCATAATAAAAATTCAAGTCATTTTGATCCAATTATTAGAGAAAAAGTGTAGTTGTCATTGTTTTAATGTGGAAAAATACTTTTTTTTTTTTTTTTTCCCTGACGCGGAATATGCAAGCTATTATTGTTGCCGAAATCCGGAATAAAACTCCTTAACAGCAATGAGAAGTTAAGAAGCAGGCGCTCCTTTATTGCAGCGCTGGGCACACGGGGGATCGCTCCACCTATCGTGTGCATCTGCTTAGTCTAACTGTGCAGGTTAAATACACACCTCTTATACATATTCACTACATTTCTGGAAAATGTTATACATAATCATTAACCTTCCAGTAAATCATTAGCATATGTATATGTCTCTACGCAGGCACAGTGAATGTCTCTGGTGGTCTTCAGAAGCCCTCTGGTGGTCTTCCATAGTCTTCCTCACTTGTCCGTTTCTTGACCTCTCCTGGGTGATTCTGCGCAGTACGATTTTCACCATCATCTATATTAGTTTACATAAAAATGCATAC
>JANXJC010000056.1:18697174-18709101 GCA_027564655.1 Leptodon cayanensis
ATCAGTCATTTTGTTCGAAACTGACCATAAAGCAGTGGCAATATGGCATACAGATACCAAAGCAATCTTGAAGACTAGCATTGCAGCTGTCAAGCAGGAGAACTTGAGGAATCTAATAATGACTTCATTTATATGTGCACAAAATGATGTTAAAAGATATTTACATTAGAAAACTGTTTACGTTCTCAGTTTTTGTTTGCAGTTTTTTGTACTTGACACAAGGAACCTTTCACCTTTCCAGGCACTTAGACTGTCTAAAAACCACAACCATCAGAGACGGGATGTACATTTTTTTAAAACAAATCTGTTTAGACCAAACACTTTCGGTCTTAGTGTTGTTATTGTTATAAACGATTTATGGAATCTTCATTCTTATAAACAGCAATTTTGTGTCAAATATATAAAGCAGAACACATCTGGAAACCAGCCAGATTTCATTTTTTTCTTTTTTTTTTTCTTTTTTCCTTTTTTTTTTTTAGTGCAGAGCAGAAAATAGCAATAAAGTATTGATTATGGCACCATCTTTTAAAATTTAAATATATATTAGAAGACTCTATTATGACATGTTCCAATTACCCCTAGTGGTCATACATTAATGACAAATTATTAATATTTTATCTTGTAGTGGCTGTCAGAAATATTTGCGTGAATAACGAACGTCAAAGGAACTTGCATGCTTTCTAACAGTCTTCTGATACTGTGTTCAGTAGGCTGTAGTTAGTTGTTCCCTTTTTAAGTCCTGAAGCTAACATAAAACATTTTGCAGCTTTTCTGTCTTCAGTGATCTGTTCCCAGAAGAAAATGAAAGATTCTGCATTTCTGCAACATTTTCTGTTTGATTCTTCCCTTAAACAGCTGCATGTATGACATCTAACCTCTCTTTGTACCACCATTTTTACTCTAATTCCTATTTGAAAACACCTTAATGATAGTCGCTTCTTCAGTAACTTTGTGCTCAACAATAAAGAAAAGAAAGTATGAGCTAAAAATGCCTATTTTTAATGCGCCCAGTTGTTTCTAGTTGTTGCAGGCTGATTCAAATCAAGACTTTCATTCACGCTACTTTGTCAGTAGTTCCCAGACAGAGTCTACCTTCACTCTCAGGGTTTTTCTGAAGCTAGGCTGTCTATCCTTGACATAATCTTTGCACTTAATTCTTCCTGCTGTCACAAAGATGCGTTGATGTGACTTTGCGGTTATTCTTATTTGAGACTGGAAGGATTCAGCTATGTTTTGAGCAGTTTTATGCTACCTTGTCTCCTTTTAGAGTGGAGAGGAATAGTTACAGCCCTTCCAGATGGATTTTCGGAAGGCAGGCGGCTGTATAGAGACAGCAAATACTCAGATAATGCACTTAAAACTCACGCTTGACTACTATGGACTACAGTGCTTTAATGGGCCGTCTCTTGGGTTGAAACACAGTTAACAGCTTGGTCCACATGAGGAAAACTGAAAGGGACCAGACCAAATGAAAAGACTTGGAGAAATGGGCTTATAAAAATGGAAGTGATTTAGCTTATCTTATTTTGGCTTTACTTTCTTTACTACATAATTTTATTTCTAATACCTAGTCCTTTGGTATTAAAAGCACATCTTATGTGGAATTTGGCAAAAGCTGATTTTATTGATCAAGGTCAGTTTTCAGATAACTATTATTTGAACTAGATAAGGCACCTATATATAATAATAATAATTAGATGGGGATGTTAAAAAAAAAAATCACATTGAAGCAGCAGCATCTTATTTTCAAGTCTGTGTAATTCCAGGCCATAAACTCCATACTGCATAGTTTATCTGGTTAATCTGATTTTTTTTTTTTAAACAAATATGAGCTGGTAATAAAAGATAATTGCTTAATGTGTATGTTTTTTTCAAAAGCTGGTAATGAAGCAAGTTTTAAGATCAGTGCTGTGAAAGTATTGTGCCTTTTCTTAAAGTCCCCAGAAGTCGTAAGTCACAGTATTAAAGAAGGTATGACAGCATTAACTTTCTATAATTCTTGTCAAGCAGCTGCCGTATTGGTGGAACAATTTCTATGTAAGTGCAGGGTTTTAAAACAGAAATTGATATTGAGTTTACTGGAAGAGGGTTACTTTCACAATTAATTATAAATCAAAACCATGAATATAACGTTTATCACACACACGAGGTGAAAATGAAACAGCCAAGCAAACCTTCATGTGAATTGTCTGCCAAAGCATGTTTTCCTCCAGTCTTCTATTAGCACATTTTTTCATCCGTAATAAAATTTCTTTAGACATGAAATGTGAGTTTCTACACATATATTTGTTTTCTTCACAGAGAGGAAAAAAAACCCTAAACTTCTCAATCTTAAAACTATGTCCTTAATTTGTAATGGAAGTACCTAATGAGTCATAAGTATAAAAAAGTATACCTTAGTGCTAAAGATCTGAAAGACAAGGGCACTGTAAAACTGCCAGTACTTTTTTTGAGGGTATCTCTTGAAGACCTGGTCCTTCTTGAGCTATTGTGAGAGACTTGTTTTTCAGTTTGACTTTGTTCCCAATGGAGTTATGTTATTTAAAGAAAAATAGGGGTGATCCCCTTGAGTGAGCGGGCATGGAGTTGCAAACCAGAAACTTTTCGAAACAGAAAATAAAGCTGTATCTACCTTAGCTCTACAGCTGGAGTTGTTTTGAAGCAGGACCCATGTTTGTTTGTCCCGTGTTGGTTTCTGTGCACGGGAAAAGTAACCCAAAGTGTCCGCTATGTAGACACAACCTAAAAGACTGCGGAGAACATCAAGGAGGCAGCAAGGCTGGCGTCCTGGGGAAGGGACGACACTTCAGGTGGGTTGCTCAGAGGCATTGAGTGAACTGTAACCAAGCCTGGGTGCAAGGAACTGGGTCTGCAAAGGAATAAACCATATTTCTTCTGTTCTTTTTCTTTTTTCTAATCGCTTTGACTTTTCTCTATTTTAAAAGCATTTTTGTGACTATTCTGTTAATGCATAGGTTTTGTGATCTTAGAAGCCTCAGGGTTTTTTTGAGAAGCTCTCTTGAAACTCTAGACAAGTCTGCTTCAAAGCCATTACTGACTTTGTTTTCCCTAGTACCTCTCTCTGTGACAGTCTTGTGAAAAAGAAAGGAACACTTTTGTCCCTTTAGGATGTTTCTCTAGTTTTCCTCTTCATGGGTGATTCCATGTACTATTGAAGTCAATGGGTAATTGATTATGCATTCGTAGAGTGTTCCTTGGCTAAGTCCAGCCCACTTCAGTAAGACCTGTGTTTTATTTTTATGCAGGAAAACGCCATTGGTTATAGCACATATTAACAGTTGGGCAGTTCATGAACCTCTTTTACTTTTTCAGATGATCTGATCACAAATCTTGTTTAAGTATAGGACTGTAGATACGTTATAATTTGTTGTGGTTGGTAATATGAATTTCTGCTTACCTGTTAATTATTTCTGCGCAGTGCACTTCTATGTGTATTTCTCCATGAAGGACATTTCTTTTAAAATATGTATTTACATGCCTGCTTGGTGTTAAGATCAATTTAGAACGTGCCTTTGCCCATACTGGCTGAAGAGTGGTAAAGTTTGACTCTAAACATGTATATTTCAATTTTAATTCCCAGAGAATGCATTAGTATCCTGAAATCATTACTAATGCCTGTATTAGCCGGCATCATTACTGATTCATCTCTTACTGTTTAATAATGGGAAATACTTATTTCCTATCTTAAGCAGTGCTGACATTAATGTTGTTTTCTGTAGCCATGTCCTGGTTATCTTGCTCCAATATATTAGACATACGATTCCTGACATCTCACTTCTGGTAAGCTGTCTGAATTTCTGCAGAGTAGAGAGAATAATTTATTACTAGAACAGTGCTAAAAACAACTTTTTTTTTTTTTTAAATGGGAGGGGAAAAAAAATTCTCCCTTTGGTTTATAGAAGCTGAAAAATCCTAATTTTTCTTGTGGCAAACCCCAAATTTTGAAGAAATGCTGCCTCTAGCCCCAGCTTCCAACATCTTTAGATTAATTCTCAGTATCTTTCTGCTTAAATTGGCATGGAAATTTAGATAAACTGTACTTTTCACATTTTAAAAGCTACACTGTAAGGTGTCAACATTTAAAAGTGAAAGTGTTACTTCCAGAGCAAAACTGTTAAGTGTTGAAAAGAGAAACAGAGAGAGCAAAAAAACAAAATAGCTGAAAATGGATCATTTCAAGTTCATGAATAAAAGTATTTGACATCATTTCTTGCAACAGAAGAGGACAGATACACACGATTCAGACAGTTCCTCTCTTTCTAAGAGTGTTACTTTGGTATTTCCTAATGATATCAGTCAAATGTTGGAGAAAAATTTCTTATTCTTTCTCCCTATGCTGCTTTCCCTTTAGACCATTTTTTTTTTACCAATTCATAAACTGTCTGAAGACACAAAACATCTCCACAAGTTCAAACTGAAAAGAGGTTTAAAAAATACACTTAAAAACGTTAATCTTCTTTCGCATTTGCCTTTATAAAATCATTTTACAATTTTTGGTTTCAAAAAAGGGAAACATTTATACGCCGTTAATTACCAGACATATGGAATGAACAATTTTTTAACTGCCTTATCTGGCAAAATAAAAAGGAAGTTTGTTTCTTCTGTTATAAGCAACTTAAAGGGGGTCGTTGCAGTTCTAGAGAGGTCTTCAGCTTTGTCTTTTAGTGGCTAAATTTAGCCTTTTGGATTTGTGTTAAAATCTTCTTTGTTAAATTCAGCCAGATGGCAAATGACAATGAAGTGTTAACAATCTTCTTCTTTTCCCTCTTCTGTTGTCTTTTTATTGCAGACCGTGTATTCATTTCAGTGTAAAATTGTACTATTTACATGCAAGTTCACTCAAGGGCTGTGCTTGTCCTGGAGTTGGATGCTTCTCCATATGGAGTAGGAGAAATGTGTCATTTGAAAGCCCATTACCTTGCCAGTGGGGTTGAGCAGCAGCTATTTTCTGTGCAGTTTTCCTATGATCAATGACTCTGTACGTATATCTTGGCGAATTTGTTCAATCACGTGTCCCTACGTGGAGCTGGGTGACTCCTGGAAGGGCAGAGATGAAGAGCTAAATTAGGATTTGAGGCTTCTGTATTCAGATGCTGGGCTATTTAAAGAACTCTTTGGGGAATGAGTGCTATATGTAGGTGTAGCCAGATCCTTACCGTCCTGAGGGAATGGATGGGAATGTTTATAGTTGCAAAATTATTCAAAATAATCAGAATCTAGACATCCTCAAGGAAGTTTTGGGGGAGAATCTTAAATATAAGCCAGGTGCAGGGGGAAGTCTCATGACAGGTGGAGTTCTTGTTTTAAAAATATAAGTTAGTAGACACTGGGGAAAAATTAATTTGCTACATACACCCACTGACTTGTATATTAAGTAACTCGGGACAACAGTGTGAGGATTAATGAAATGAAAACTGTGAGAAAGTGCTGGACTAAGAACCAAACCAAAAATTAGTCTACAATAAAAAGAGATCTAATCCTGTTTGATTGCTTGATCTTAAACAGTTACCTGGGGTTTTTTGGTTTTGGGGTTTTTTTTTTGGTTTTCTTTTTTTTGTTGTTGTTTTTTTTTTTTTCCCCTTAAATCACGCATTGCTGTGCACTAGGGAAATGAGGAGAAGGAACTCAAAGCCTGTGGTCACCCACCAGCTGTGTCATCACTGAGGTTGTAGTGGCACGGTGCATGTTTTGGAGCTTCCCTGACCAAAGTGCCGTGAGGGATGGTACGGGGTCTGTAGGGAGATGAGGTGGGGGTATGCCCTGCCCCAAGTGCATGGGTCCCTGCTGTGCAATATCTGCAAGGCCTGACGGGAAGTCCTGCATAGGGTCAGAGGGGATTGATGGGCGACTCCTCCAGACCAATAAAATGAGGCTGTTAAACCATTGGAACACAAATTTTTAAGATAATAACAATGAAGAGCAGCCTTGAACGGCTTAGGAATCAAAATTTTTAAAAAAACAGATAAGGGGAAAATCCAGGTGAGAAAAAGGACTGAATCAAAACTGAGCCTCTGGTTCATACTCCAAACAGCTTTTTAATGGGTTATGTATGTGAAGGACAGTCTTTGGGGAAAGTCAGTTCTAGGTCTTGACTTTGTACTATCAGAAAATTTTGAATCCAGTCTTTTAGCTCTTCTCCGTTGAAGGATTATGACTTTCTCTATATGACTTTTGTCCATCCAAAGTACAGGATTACTTTAATAGGTACCATATTGACACATGTAAACTGACAATGCATCTAACTCAAAGGTGGCCCTCAAATTAGAACTGGAAACCAGAAATACAGAATTTCTAGAACATAATACCTTTCATATCTCTTGTTAAATTTCATCTATGAAATGGACCCAGGTGGAAACTCAAGTGAGAAATGCTTCATATTTGAGACCTGCAAGGAAAATCTGAGCTGGAAAAGCAGTAGCTACATTTGATTGCATCCTATTTTTGTCTGGTTTTACTCAGTATTAATTACACTTTTGCTAAATTAAACATGAATACACAGCTGTTATTTCTAGTGTAACATTGCTACAGTGAACAGTCAATGATAACTTGTCTTTGGAACAAGGGATGTCAAGAGCCATTTTATTCCTATTCTTTGTAGAAAAAAGAACACTAATTTCCATTGGTGCAAGACATTGCCTCTCTGAGGAATGCATATCTATCTTTGCAGGCTGTGACTTCTGATCATTAAAATTCAAGGTGTTTGGAAAAATTAGTAAAAAAAAAAAAAGTGTTAAAGTGTTTTAAATGTGTTTTGCTGAGGTGAAGCTTCTGTAGTGCTATTAAGGTCCAAATTGACAAATATGAACAAACCATCATGTACTTTGAGGACAGAAATAGAAAACTACAAAGAAGTATAAGGGACTATCTTTTTACTATGCACAAGAACACTTCACGTGTACGTGAATATATTGTTAGTTAAGAGGAACACTCCTTGATTTTCTTTTCTCCTCTATTTTTCCCAGGAAGGGTGAAAATGACATTTCATACAACAAATAGTTCAGTACTGGGTTTTTTGTTTAAAAGCTGGAATTGTTTTCTTTCGATGTTGTTATGCTGTAGCATAATTATCTTCACTATTTCCATTTTGCACATGGTAAAATTATTAATTCTTTTGAGAATGCTGCTGCTTGTGCAATAAATGGTATATCTGTGAAGACTGAGTAGCTATAATAGTTTAAAAAGTTGTCAATATATAATTATTTATCAGCAAGCCACTGTTTTGAATTTGGTCATTATGCAGATACTCTGTAGTGAATGAAAGTGGTTGCCACTTGCTAATATATGTAAAATGAACTGTCTTGGTTTGGACCCTAATGAACAGGGAAAGCCTGCAGTGCTAACTCAGTCCATAAATGTGGAATAAAAGTTTGTGTTGCTGTCATCACCATAGCATCTTGCTTCTATTTTCCTTGCATGGGCTCTTATTTTCCATATCGTTGGTGCATTATGCCACCCTGACACTAGAAGATAACACAATTGGGACATTTTTTTTCTGTTTTTTCTTTTTTTTTTCCCTTTTCTTTTTTTTTTTTTCTTTTTATGTGCACCGTTTTCACCCTACTCTGCCTCCCTGTTTCTGTGATTAGTTTCCATTCTCAATCTTTCTAGCTTAGGCTAAAAGTACTAAAAACCTATACAGCCCATACCTTACTGCATGTCCTTGTTTCAGCTCTTTTAATCTTCACTGGGATTGCTTATCCTTTTCCAAACCCAAAAGCTGCTCAAGTTAATTGGAGTCTCTTCCTGTACTTAAGCAAGCTTTCAAACAAAAACATCTCTCATACTCAGAGAAGCATTACATCTCCATGGATTCGTAACTGTACTATGTTGACAGGTCTTCTTTAAAATTTCCCGGTTTCACTGTGACAATCTAATCTCCTCCCCTCTCTTGAATGAAGAGAGGCAAAAAAAAAAAACAATTTAATGTTCACTTCAGTTCTTATGGAAATTAACCCATTTATCCACCTATACATGACCTTCTTCTCCCAGTCTACAAATGAAAACTGAGAGACAGGAGGCTGACTTCAAGAAAAGTGGTAGACGCTTTCAGAAAAAAAATCTTCTGTTATTGTCAACACAACCTGATTTTTTTTCCCATGGACAGCAGACTTGCTTTGCAAGAGGTTTCTTAGGTCGAAAATCCTAGTTATTTTCAAAGTGATTTAGACTAGCAAATGATCAGATGTAGTTTTGAGAGTAGCTCTTCATTATGTCATAGCGAAGAATTGTGATGCCTCATGCTAGACTTGGTCCTCTATTGGCATGTGACTGCTATGATGGCTGTTGAAGAAACACCTTGTCATAGCTGTATCATATTTTAATAATTTTACCTGACTTGTAATCTAATCTGAGTTTTGTTTTTATGTCATAAATGTGTGATAAGTGATAGGTAATCTTGATGCTTCAAAGAGTAACCATTGCACTAACCTGATGTGCAAGATTTTTGAAAAATTTCTCCCATACAAATATGTAAAAGATGTTTGTAAGGTGGGGGTGGAATAGAGTGTGGCAAGGCAAGATCTTAGAATATTTTGATCTTCTCTGTACTTTGCATTAAGAAAGTACAGAATGTACTGTATTTTTTACCCCTTTAATAATATCAGGTTTGTCCTCATTTCTCATGGTTTTTTTTGCATTCGCTGCTACTGGAATCAGAAATTCAGAAGCTTATTCATAGAAAATATTATTTCTGATACTTCAAGGAAGTCTTTTGTAGTGAACATATTAAAAATATGTACCTTCACCTGTTTGAAAAGTGTTCTTTAGAAAATGCTGGTCAGAATTGTGCAAATGGAAGAGTACATTGGATAGGACAAGTGCAGAGAAACAGCAGCATGAAAATCTGTCTTTTAGATTTTCCTCCTCCCACTCATCTTTAAAATCCATGATGGGGGGAGAAATGACCATCTTTCCTTCTTTACGTATTTTCTTTTTTATGAACAGCCCACTGTGCAGTCGTTTTTTTTTGTTTTTTTTTTGAAGATCAACACCTGCATTTTTCAATGCAATACCTGAGATATTTCAGAAATTTTAACACGGAACGGGGAAGACAGTGGTAAGATATGTCCAAGTCACTTGGTTTCCTGGCCAAAGCCTCTGTGCCTTGGCTGTTAGATTGTGTCCCTATTTCTTTTCTTGGCATATGGAACAGGGAAATCTTAAATCTTGTAATTGAGATAATAGGAAGCCTTACTAAGTAGCTCTCTTGTAGTTTTCAAAGAGTGTTTTCTTAATCCTTGAATCTGTCACCTTCCATTGATTTTTTTTTTTTGTAGGTGGATATCCAGTTTCAATGAATACCAGAAAAATAATTAATCTCATGTACTGTAGCTGTTGCATTCTATTCATGCTCTTGTTTTCCTGCTAATAATCTTTGTACCAATTCATAAAGCAGAAGTTATGAATCCCTTGAACAATTAGTGTCAATTCTTGCTCTGCTACCAGTATTTAGATAGAAGCAGCCAGTGATTAAGATAAGCTTCTACAGCCTAAGGCCGGGTCATGGACCCCCCCTTACCTCCGTGAGCCTTTTCTCACAAAAGTAGTAGCTTTGAGATCTTCTAGTTGCAAATTTCCTTCTCAATCTGGTATTTGGCTTATAGGTTAAAAATCAAGAGTCATCCATGTATATAAGCAGATATAGCTCAACAGAATACAGCTAAAATTGTTATTATTTAACAAGAGTGGATCTGCTAAAAACTTGACAAAAAAAATCCTCACTTTTAATATTTCTCTGAAGCAATGGTGGCTGTTAATATTAATTAACACAGTGTAACATTTAAGATTCCAATAAATTTTTTCATAGCTTTTCATGCAAAATAGCTAGAAAGTCTCATATTTTTCTAGATGAATTACTAACAAATGTGTACTATTAGTAGATGAGGAAGCAAATACGTATCTAGCAATTTCCATGATTTTCCTGTATAAACCAGGAGTATTTCCTACTTTATTATGCAACTCCCATTACATCACCATCTGTAATATTATGCTGTGGTATCAATACGTTAATGGCTAGATGAAATTACTTTATGTAAAGTAAGCACAGATAAAACCTTTCAAAATATATCTTAGCTGCACTTAATCACTTATTTAAGATGTATTTTCATTCTATGAAGGCAGCCAATATAAACTGTGCCCTATAAGAATGATTAGGAAAGTATTTATAATGTATGTTTATAAGACAATATGCTTCAATTTAAAGGACTGATATTTCCTATGAAAAAAACTTTGTTGTCTGGGGAAGCTGATAAGGAAAAATTTGAATTCTGATCAGATACTTGAGGCAAGGACCAGCAGTAAATACTTCTTGTTTAGAGAAATGGTGGGAAACGAAAGTCTAATTACAGCTCCAATAGTTGATGAGTGCATGTGCTGAATTCACTGAAAATAATATTTGTTCTCCCTTTCTAGTCTAGATAAAAGTATGTGTGGGAATCATATTCAGAGTTTGTCCTTTGGTAGGTTACAAGTAATAATATTTTGCTGCACCATAAAAAGGGGAGAAAATTATAATAAAGATAGTTCAAATAGGAACAGCAAGAAATAAAAGCTTTTGTGGTGTCAGTGCAAGAAAATACTCAGGATTGCTTGTGAAAGAGGGTGACCATATGGCATGAGAGTTGTTTAGTAATTTCAGGCGGCTATATCTGGCCATGGCTATACCTACACAGCTTCCTGACTCTTGCTTGGCTGGCAATTGGGCATCCTATCTTTCTATTTGTGACTGTAGAAATTGTATTTGGGAATCGCTGAAAACAAATATTCATCAAGTAGTCAAAATTCATATTCTGGAGCATTATAACCTCTGAAAAATAATTAGATAAAATGGATTTCTGGTTTACTTTGAAAGGTCATAATTCCAGTAGTCTAGAAAATGGAGTTCCTTGAGGTGAAGTAGTTCTTGTATATGTAGATTACCCATGAGTGATTTTTTCTTACCCCCCCTCTGCCCCGAAGATAAAATGTGCTTTAGTTTTAGTAATACCCAGACGTCAACTCTTAACAGTTAAAAATAGGATGATTTTATGATGATCATGGGCTGCTGAACTTCAATGCAATTGTTTACATGAGTTTTAATAGCTGGCTCCATCTACTTTTGTGTTGTGCAATTCTAAGACTTCCAATGGGACTTTATGACATTTTTTTGTTACTTCTTTCCAGATTGTTTATTAGTTTACTGACATTTTACCCATTGTACGTTTCAGAGGAAAACACAGCTCAATATATTTCTGTGAAATCAAAGAACAAACAGGCTTGAGAAATAGTTGTGACTGAATATTATAAAACAATTTTAGAAATGCATTATGTTGTAGTGGCAATTAAAATTCCAAACACAAAAAAGGAGCTGAAAGCTGGGCTTATAAACCCTGCCTGCACAAGTTTAAAGTGCCTGTCTGTGTTATAAAAAATGGTGAAAGTTAGAAACAACAGCAAAATTCTCTTTTTCTTTCTTCCAAAGTAATAGTCCATAGCTGTATTCAAAGCAATCTCATATTATTTTGGTGAGCAATAGACATTTCAAGTTTTTTATTCCTGTTAGTTCTGCAGAGCCAATGAGGTGAAAAGGGAACGAGTCTGAGTGCATATCACCATCATGGAGAAAATCATTAAGCCTGGTCTGATCGCCAATCTCTTTACACTAGTAATAAGACATCGTAGTAACAATAAAGTCATAAAGCTGCACTGATAGACTGCTGATACAACGTGAAGGGAGCTAATTTACCAGGCCAAATTCTGTATTTGCTTATGTACTTGCAGTCTCAAACTGTCCCCCTAAGGCTAAAATGATAAGGGGAAAGAGTGAAGGTTTAGTGACTAAGGTGTGACTAAGAAAAGAAGTAAAATTCGTGGGTTGAGATAAGAACAGTTTAATAGAACAGAAAAGAAGAAACTAATAATGATAACAC
>JANXJC010000056.1:18709201-18726166 GCA_027564655.1 Leptodon cayanensis
TATTAGACCAATATAATGAATGCTTATAACAAATTTGTTTTAACAAGCTCTGGCCAGGTTTGTTGTTATCTCAACCCTTCGTGCCCCACATTGGGCACCAAAAAACTCGGTTGTTTACCTGTGTCCCAGAATGTAGCAGAACCACGGAGACCCACAACCGAACTCTTTCCATCTTAGGTGTACTGAATGGCCTTGATTTAAAAAATGGTGGATATGGCTCTTTCAGGATAGTACTATCTATTGGATCTATTCTTTTGGAAGAGGAGTACCTGGTAGGGCTTTGCTGTGCATGCAAGTCTGGTAAAGATCAGGGAAAAACATTGCTATTATCTTGAAATTGCTGCAACCTCAGGCTTCCTTATTGCAGGCATTGTAGTAGAGGTGTTAGGGTAAAGTTTTCAAACAATCTATTTCTTAAATCAAATTTTATATGCAAATATGTAGGTATGCGCATACACGCATATATTGCAAATATATTTTTGTAATCAGGAAAGCCCGGAATTTAGTTATATTATCCAGCAAGTCACTGGCATAAAACTGGCAAAACAGGCAGCATTAAAATGGGATTGTAAGCAGAAGGAGGAAAAGGCAACGTTTATTGGTTTATTTAAATTAAACCGGCAAGAATAATAACTTGCTATTTTGAAGACACTTTCAACAGAAAGGCTCCAAAAATCTCTTACATATAAGCTAAATGACAGAAAGGTGCAAGTTTGGCTTCATCTTCTGGCAGAGGAATTCATGAGAAAACTTAGCCAGGCTTTACAAAGCAATGAGGATGCATTTTGTTTTACTTTCTCCATTGACAGCATAAGAGGCTTCTGAGCTTTTTCACTAGTGCGCTTCCTTTCGTAGGGAACAGTAGGGCTCTTTTCTGTGATGAGGGCAATTAATGCAGCCAGAACCTCTTACTATTCGGGAAAAAAAACCCCAGAAGATGATAATTCACATGAACTTGTGCACCTGCATAATTAACCTATTCTAAAAAAACCCCATGGTTAGAGTAGACAACTTTGCAAATACCAGAGGGGATGGAGGTGACAGAAGAGATACCTAAATCTTTTAAATTGTCTCTATCTACTACAGCTGGAAACAAAAAAGAGAAGCCCACAGAAAGCACAGAGAATCAGTGAAAGGACATTAGAAGATAAAGTCAGCATTTTAACAGCTAAAAAGTTTTCTGTGGCCTTTTTTTTTTTTGTTTTTTTCCTTTATGGGCAAAAATTCTCATTGCGGTTGATCTTAAAGGGAAGATATAGAGAATGCATTCAATTTTTATTAAAAGGGGTTAAATGTAATTTATGAAGATGAGAATTTGGGAAATGTGATAATTTAGGACAAAGTCTGACAAAATAATTGAATGAGAATAGACATGAAATATGTACCGGGAGAATGAGGTTCAGCAGTTAATCTAGTTCTGGTAAATGAATGTATTACTTCTACTGCAAGTCACCACAGTTGCTTGAGCTGAGTTGTTTGTGCTTAATTGCTTGGCTCTGATGAGAATGGTTAATGTAGACACTTGCTTTATGAAGCTGCTTGGGGATATGAAGGTGTCTAAGATATAGATAGATACATAAAATTTCCCACTTGATTAGTCTGTAGAAAAACAAATCCTGTTGGGCTGCCTCCTGTTGCGTGTGAAAGGGTGGAGATTCAATAACGTTGTTTTTGAATTTTCACAGACTGAGGTGATCATCTGGTTTGTGTGAAGGGGAAAATTTTGGATGGGTACGAGCCAGCCGTTTGACTTGTCCTCTGGAACGGGAGGGGAAGCAGAGGCAAAAATACATCTGAGCTCCTTTCCTTCTTGGCTTTTAATGGCGTGATGTGGGTGCGCTCTACCCTTGCTAGGATTAGGGGAGGTATGCCATGTCAGACCAGAACGAAGCAACTACATTCAAATTGCATTTGCATGGCGGGGAACGGGAAGGGGAGGAGGAGGGGACATAAAAAAAGCCACCAGAGAGGTCTTTTGCTGTGCCCTCTGGTTCTGGCTCTAGTAGTGGGAGACGTCATCTTCCTGCTGCTTATCGGAGCTTCTGCAGCCCAGCCAGCTAAAGTAGGGTCAGTGCTCTACAGCTACCGGAGGTGTCCCAGGTTTTCCCGAATTTAAACCACCGGTAAAACGGGTATTTGCAGGTCAGCTGTTTGGGTAAGGAGCGCTCACGAAACTTTTCTGTAGGGCTGAGCTTGAGGTGCCACTAAGATTCCGCAGAACAGCAGCAACGCAACGGTGTCTTCCCCTGCTAGCGCTTGAAATGATCTTGGTCGTTTCCAAACTGTTTATGCGCTCACCATCAAGCTTTTGATACCTAGAACTACTCACTGAGTTATCATACCCTAAACCCTTCAGAACTATTCACGGAGTTATACCCTAAACCCTTCAGAACTATCCATGGAGTTATCTTACCCTAAACCCTTATTTTGATAAAGGTTTTGAAAATCATCTAAATTTTCAGAAGTTATTAAGAAACTTCAAGTTTTCATTGAATTTAGGTCAATTTTTTTGATCGTTTGCTGAAAAATGCAGGATCCAGGGCTAAATAATTCACAAATTCAAGTTGAATTTAAAACAAATAATCCTGGCTGGAGAAAAAAAAGGAAGCTTAGAATAAGCAAAGATATCCTTGAGTTTCAATATGAATTTTGCAAGGAAGTCTTTTAATGTAGAAAATATCAGAAATTAATTATATAAACATTAAAGAATATTAAACTACAATGCAAAAATAAGATTCCTTCTCAATAGAACTCTCTTCTGACTTTTTTTGGCAAGAAAGAAAATGGAAAAGTTAATCGAAGGCCAATTAAAAACAAATTCCTTCAAATACCCTTCTTTCAATTAGAAACTTGAAGGAAAAAAAGTTATTCAGTATACTTTACTCCTAAGTCCTAGTGACTTTCTATTGCTTTAAGTTAAGAAATCACTTAAGTATTTCTGCACTTTTTACAGTTAACAATTTGACTGAAGTGTATATGCCTACGGGTATTTAATTTGAACACTTTAAACATTTAATATGCTTAGAAATATTTGATTATTTTCCTGCGGTTGGTACCTACTATCTAGTAATTAGCCATGTAATTCACCAACAAATTAAGGAATTTTTTTTTTTAGGTTAATGCTCTTCAAAAATATTTTCATTTCATTCAAAATTATTAAAATTATTTTTGTCTTTAAATCCGCTGCCGGGCCGATCCTGTATCTGACTTTGTACTTTATATTCGGACTCCCTCAGATGCTTTTTGCTTTCCCCATGTGTTTTGAAAGAAAAGTTCCTCACAGAGTAATTTTTCATCTTTGGTTTATATATCCAAGATCACAGCTGGAACAAGCCCCATCAAGTCAAGAGTTGTTTTGCTGGCAAACAGTAACTGAAATCGGTGATGGAACACAATAAGCAATATACCAGTTAAAGTGGAATTTAAATTTAAAAAAAGCTTTATTACGTTTCTGGCTCACCGTTCTCTAAAGCAAAGAAAATCAATGAATAAATACTAATGAAGCATTGCTAGCAGGTAGATTTCTTGTGTTTTCTTTTTGGATTGCAATGAATTTCCTTGAGTGGCTCCACTGCCCATGGGAAAAAGCATAGAAACAAAAGTAAGCAACAGTTATATATTAGTATAATAGTTGAGCTTGAAAAGCATGTGGGTTTTGTAGACTGCTTTCATGTTTGACATCATTTGTCAATGGATTAATAAATGTTGGTGGAAAATGTTTTTATTACTTTGTGACCACCAATAGCATTAGTATCGGTCAATGTAAACAACCATAAAGCAGATGAGCATAAAAGGAAGAAGAGAGTTCTGGGAGGGACCGTCATGGGCAGCAATCCCATGCTGGGAGTAGTCCATGTATAAAATCATCATTACACAGACGGTCTGTGCCGGTATGCAGCTGGAATAAGCCCTTAATAATAGGCCAGGGCATCAGGGCTAAGTAAAAGAAAAGGGAGGGAAGGAAACAAAACAGTTTAAAACAGGAAAATAGGAAGTGCAGCACTGTGATTTTGTTCCCCCGAATGGGAAATACCAAAAAACCTCATATGCTTTTAGAAATTATGGTGCATTATATACTGTGTAGAATTCTGGCAGCTATTTGCCATGTGAATAAACAGTGTGATAGGTATAAATAATTATGCTGGAGCCAAGGTTACCAATAATTGTCCCAGATCCCACTAATTGCTTTTGATTTTAAGTGAAATTTTGCATTCAGATTGTCATTTTTGTTACACTTTGGGAATCATACCAATTCCAAAAAGCTGACTGCAATAAAATAACCTTCAGCTTGGTGTCAGCTTAGATCTCTGCCCATGGCAGGCTGATAAAATTGAGAGGTGTTAAGAGCACAGGACAGAGGGCTAGGTATGAAGAAAGGGGGGAGGTGTCCCTCCTTAATGAGAAGAATTGCAGGATTTTAGCTGAACTGTTCTTATTCACTGTGTATGCTTGTCTCTGGAAGGATGAATTTGTCAGACTTCAGGTGATTTAAGAGAGGTAGGCTTAGAAAAAAGACACACACATATCAGCAGAATTGCTGTCCCCAACACATAAATAAACTTTTAGAAAAATAAGACTTCTTTTAAATGGAAAACCAGCTCTCTTCCTGTTCAGGAAGCAGCTAACTAGGAAGAGCTCTCTTTTATAATTTATTTCAGCTCAACAGACTAACAGTAGCCAACACAATCAAGTAAGCTGGGTGGAGACGGAAACTGTATATGCATCTTTTCTTCGTGAGATTTCAACTAATTACGGGCACTGGAAAATTATCAGTTTCTGAATACAGTCGGTTAGAAGGGAATCTATAATTCTACAAGCAATGCGGTAGTTTTGAAAATGCCAGCTTTGGAGTTTTTTCTGATGAATTCTCCGTTCTGAATATTGACTTTTCTTTCTCCAGGAAAGTCCTTTTCTAAATAGCACTATGGATGAATGCCTTTATTTGTAAGCCACTGAGCAAACTTTAACTATGAAAATTCAAAGTATAACAATTAGAGTGAACAAGCTTGTGGGGAAAATTGCTAAACAAAACAAATCATTTTCTTTCACTGAAATCTGGAAATACAAATATTTGGATTACTTTAAGAACAGAGAAAGGGGAAGTTCTAAATAACACATATATTTGGTTGCGCCCAAGAAGTTAATGCATTCAGAGCAATTGTTTTGTGTCATTTGTGAGAAGGAAAAGGTTTAAGTTTAACCAAATCTCAAAATGCTTGAAGAAATACAGTACGCAATATCTGTGCAAAACCTGATAGAATAGTGATTTTTTTTACTTTTGCGATATCTACATTCAGGCCTAAATTTTAAATAGGAAGAAATCTGTGCTGAGATGGATACTTTTAGTTCTTGAGAAATTGTGATAGGATGGTAGCGAGGGAAAATGTTCACTTTTACTTCCTATTTCTTTCCTAGTAAGTCTGCAGATTTTGCTGTTTTCCTTACTACAGAATATAAAAATGTTCCCATTTCCCATGGTCACAGTCCAATATTAACTTTCTCCTTGAAAATTTGACTAGCTCTGAGTCCTACATTAGCCCTATATGTTGTATGGAATTATTGTTTCAGGCTTCCTTTAAATATTTTTTCTCTACCTTGTCATTGGGAATACTAAGTGTCCTTTCAAAAGTAAAGAAATACATAAACAATAAAAGTACAACATAAATACTGTTGGATGTGGAAATATGAATTTTTTTAGCCCAAATTAGGACTGCAAATGGCAACCTCTAAAATCCTGTTGCACAATCCCGTGGCCAAGAGTACAGTTGGAGAAGACAGTCTGAATTATTGAGCGCTGTGGTAACCTCTGGCTTCATTTGCAAGTGCTAAGAGCTGTGGCAGCAGTATACACAGTTTCCAAAACAAGGTCTAATTAGATAGAGGTAGTTATGGCTCCTTCAATAGGGATTTAAATACAAAGAAATCGGAGATGTGAGTCTGAAAGCTCTTTTATTTATTACAATGCTGTTGCACGCTTAATGCTTTGAGAAGGATTTTATTACTATCTAAAAGCAGTTGTACATTAAATCTTCAAATTAGCTTCCATTCTGCTTGAATGTAAGTATCTTCTCTACTGGGCAAGAGTTCAACAAGGCAGGGGAAGAAAGCTTTGAAGCTTTAGATGATACGATGACAGACTGCCAAGCTTGCGCCCGCAGTACACAAATTTACAGGTCACAAATTTACCTAAAGAGCCCTGATGAGAATTCCATGTGAATGCTTAGGATTTTTCTTCCCTTTTTCTTATGCTGCGTTATATTTTCCTGAATTCACTGCAGTGCTTTATGACCTAGCTTCCTTCATTTAAGCTTTGCAAGCCAAAGTCAAGCAAGTTTTGTTAAATAGCAGCTGCCTCTCTCTATGGGAAGTAGAACAATGTCATTGTAATGCTCACCTGGAGGTATTTCCAAGTAAGTTTGTCAGTAATCATTAGCTGGCCAGAGCATGTAGGGAGTTTAGCTTTGGTTAATTGCCTTCCAAAAGGAAGGAGGAGAAAAAAAAAAACCCAGAGAGGATTCTCACGGGCAGGAAAAATACAGGCAGAAATTACAACTAAAAAAGTGGACAGGAAAAAAAGCACATCTACCTTTCTCAGCTCTGCTAAAGCCACTTCTCCTTCAGTGGTTTGCCCTACATATCTTTAAAATACTGCTGTCAGATATTCCTCCACCAGGAAAAAACATCTGTGAAATATCTAAACCCAAAATATTTCACCTTGAAAAGCTACCTCCTTGCTTTCTGAGGCTGTAGTTCAGCAATCAGGTTTCTATTCTCTTCTCTCTTACGGTCTTAAGTTAGGTTATATCTCCTGTGGTACCTATCTGTCGGTCCTCATAAGGAGTTGGTGATTATAGTGGATCGTGGGAAATAGGTGCATGGGAGCTAAGCCCACGGCAGACAATGGAAATATTGAGAAGCAGAAAAATAGATCCCATGAGGGATTATAACTATGTGATATTTCTGTGGGGAAAATCTTTTAATGAATTAAAAGTAAATCCATGGAAAGTTAGCAATTTGTGTTTTAAAATGTTGTTTAGTTGGAACCTGATGTTTTTACTGAAGAGCTATTTAGCAAACTGATTGGAAATATCTGATCTCAAATTTATTTTGTCTCAGGAGGTGTTACGAGATGTATGTGCCAAGACATGATCCAGAAGTTATCTGGATCTACCCTGTCGGGAAAGCATATCCAGTTGCTGAGACGCAGCCATGGCACTCATTTCTCTGCTGGTGGTTTCACAGAGCCTTTTCTACCACCAAGAGAGCAGTGGTGGAGAAGTCTCCATGAAGAAAAACTGAAGGAGAGTGAATTCTATTTCTTGTTGCTCCTGCATAGGGTCTTTCTGAGTATTTGTGGCATGTGTGTGTATGTGAGTGGAGGGGACGGAATGTTGGGACATTGGATTGGAAACAAAGAGTAGCCAAGAGATTTGCATTAACCTGTTTATGACATGAAGTTTCCCCTTAGTGAGAAATAAGAGCTACCTTTGCCATGCCTTTACCTGTGTCCCAGGTAGAACTGTTTTTCCTAAGGTCCCAATCACTGAAAATAATTTTTATGAGAAACAAAAAGTCACCAAAACTGAGAAGTCCTTGATGCAAGTTTCCATGATTTTTTTTTTTTTTTGTGTGTGTGTGTGTGTCCCGCTTGCCTGATATGTACACTGGTTATCTATGTAGATTGAGGATAGAGCACAACGAGAAACCGTGACCTGTCAATGACGTTCAGCCACGGTTCCCAGTGCTGTTTCAGTTGCTTAGGCTGCCTTGGAGGGGAATACAGAGTGGGTGTCCTACACAAGGCAAGACAACCAGCACCAGTTACTGCAGTGCAAAGAAGCAGCACAGCAAAAAGCTCCAGGGGGGCTGGTCTGAGCACAGGCAGGCGAATCGGTGCAGAAGCTGGTTTTCTCCCATGCTGCACACCAGCAGGCCTTACCATAGCCTTCCTAAGGAAATATTTTCAGTGGAGTACCTCTTTGTGAAGAACCAATTTTGAAAGCTGCGCTAGTTAAACTATTTGTGCCCTTAGTAACCAAGAGAAAAGGAAGACTGTCCTCTATGCAAAATTAGGCCTTTTCAGTGGAAAACCCATATGTGGTTTGTGATTGTCATGCATTCCCATGAAGAACATAACCATGTGTTGAAGGTCCATGTGACAGAGTTTGATTTTTGTGATGCAGTTGTTTTTGAATAAGTTTGAAAAAGACCAGGAAAGCTGGAAATGACTCGAAGTTTTGGAACGGGCTTTTTATCCTTTCTTAAAATAGGTTATTGACATGTTTGGGATGATTAAAGAAACATTTGTCTGCTAGGATGCTGGAGAAGGATGCCTGCATGTGTTCCATAACGATGAAGACATAGAAAGGTTTGGTTTTTAATGGCTGTCTGGCTGATTTCCTTTTTAATTGATTATTTTAATGTTACTGAGATTTAATTGTATTATTTATGGTATATTAGGGTGCCTAGAGCCTTGGCAAATCTCCTTTTCAGTTATTCTTTAAAAGGAAGTAGAATAGAATAGAATAGACTATTTCAACTGGAAGGGACCTACAATGCTCATCTAGTCCAACTGCCTGACCACTTCAGGGCTGGCTAAAAGTTAAAGTGTGTTATTAAGGGCATTGTCCAAATGCCTCTTAAACAGTGACAGGCTTGGGGCATCAACCACCTCTCTAGGAAGCCTGTTCCAGTGTTTGACCACCCTCTTGGTAAGGAAATGCTTCCTCATGTCCAACCGAAACCTCTGGCACAGCTTTGAACCACCCCCACGTGTCCTATCACTGGGTATCGGGGAGAAGAGCTCAGCACCTCCTTCTCCACTTCCCCTCCTCAGGAAGCTGTAGAGAGCAATGAGGTCACCCCTCAGCCTCCTTTTCTCCAAACTAGACAAGCCCAAAGACTTTAGCCGCTCCTCGTAAGACATTCCTTCCTAGCTCCGTCACCAGCTTTGTTGCCCTTCTCTGGAGGCATTCAAGGACCTTCACATCCTTCTTAAAATTGTGGGGCCCAGAACTGCACACAGTACTCAAGGGGAGGCCGCACCAATGCTGAATACAGTGGGACGATCACATCTCTTGACTGGCTGGTTGTCCTGTATTTAATGCACCCCAGGATGGGGTTTGCCCTCCTGGCTGCCAGGGCACACTGCTGGCTCGTACTGAGCCTGCTGTCGACCAGCACCCCCAGATCCCTTTCTGCAGGGCTGCTCTCCAGCCACTCCTCTCCCAGTCTAGACTTGTGCCCAGAATTACTCCATCCTAGGTGCAGAATCTGGCATTTCAACTTGTTAAGCATCATCCCATTAATCATAGCCCAACGCTCCAATCGATCCAGATCCCTCTGCAAGGCCTCCTGTCCCTTGAGAGTCAACAGCACCTCCCAGTTCATTATCGTCAGCAAACTGGCTAATGGTGCGTTCAGCTCCTGTGTCCAGATTGTTGATAAATATATCGAACAGAACTGGCCCTAGAATAGAGCCCCAGGGAACACCGCAGGTGACCGGTTGCCAGCCAGATGCAGCCCCATTCAGTACAACCCTTTGAGCCCTGTCCTTCAGCCAGTTCTTCACCCAACGCACTGTGAACCCACTCATCCCACAGCTGGACAACTTGTCCAGAAGGATGCTGGGAGAGACAGTATCAAAAGCCTTACTAAAATCCAGAAAAACTAGATCTACCACCTTCCCTTCATCTACTAGGTGGGTGACCTTATTGTAGAGAGGTATCAAATCAGTTAGACAGGACATTTCCTTTGTGAACCCATGTTGACTGTGCCTGATGATTGCATTGTTCTTTAAATGCCTGTCAGTAGTACCTGGTATAATCGTCTCCGTACTTTTTCCAGGTTAGACTAACATATCTGTAGTTTCCTGGTCTTCCCTTACACCCTTTTTGTAGATTGAAATAACATTGGCTAGCTTCTAGTCAGCAGGCACCTCCCCAGACTCCCAAAACCTTTGGTAGGTGACCCAGAGGGGTTCTGCCATAACATCCGCTAGGTCCTTCAGAACTCTGGGATGAATTCCATCAGGCCCCACGGACTTGTGAACATTCAGCTGATACATCTGGTCCTTTACAATTTCAGTGTCCACAAATGGAAAGCCACTGTTCCCACACTCATGGTCCTCTGACTCAGGGAACCGGGCAGCCCAAGGTCTATCAGTATTATTAAAGACTGGGGTAAAACCCACATTGAATGCCTCCACTTTTTCTTCATCCCTATTAGTCGGATGGCCATCTTCAACAAGTATCAATCCAATGTTTTCTTTAGACGTCCTCTGGCTATTACCATACTTTAAAAAGCCCTTCTTGTTATCTGAAACAACACTGACCAGTTTCAACTCTAATTGATCTTTGGCCTTTTGTGTCTTCTCCCTGCATAAATGAACTACAGCTCCGTAATCTTCCTACAAAGTCTGACCTTGCTTCTAGAGCTCATATGGTTTCTTTTTCCTCTTGAGCTCCATGAACAGTTCCCTGTTGAGCAAAGCTGGGGTCGTCTTCCCCGCTGGCTTGACTTACGACAGCTGGAATTGCCTGTAACTGTAATATGTAAGGAAGTAAACAGGCAAATTTATTTTTTACTTACTTCTGGAGCCCTAACGGTCATAAGTTACGAATGATTGTCTCTTCAAGCTCTCATGTTATAACCAGAAGTAAAGAAAAAGCCCTCCCCAGGCAGATCTTGGGCCACCTGTAATGATCAGATACAGAGAATTAGAGAAAGAAAGTATTTTGTAATATGTGGGAAGCTTTATTTAGCTGACCAAACCAAGCTGCTGTTCAATGTTTTTTTGAGTGTAATGCATATGCCCAAATTTTAAACTAACGGGTATTCAGGTATATAACAGCATTGTCATAGCACAGAAGCAAATTGTTCTCCCTCTTTTTTGGTGATTGCCTTGCAGCTTTGCTCTTTACTTGTGCCTGTGACAATCTTGTTTAGAAGGGGTGCCCACAAAAAACAGTACACCACTGTCAAAAATAAGTTGATGGATAGCGTTGCATAAGCATCACAGGTGATGAAGAGTACTATCAGCAAAGGGGTTAATTTTTTTTTCACTCAAGGCTATCATGTCTTTAAACAGATGTATGGGCCTGTGAGAGATCCCTAGATGAGAGCTTTAAGGTTTCAGAGAGGATATACTGGAGGGATCAGATAATGACCTTAGTGTTAAAGAGGCTTAAGGCTTTAGCATTAGAGTAGATACAGAGACCACAAATAAAGGATTTTATTTTTGAAGCGTCATAATAGAATTGAGTAATGTCAGAAAAGACCTTAAAAATCAAGACAGTGTCACAAACTATGAAACTGAAAATGGATTAACCTGCCTTTTTGGTCCATAATTGTACAATCCTTTGCAAATTCTGCTTGCCAGTAATAGCATTTAATTTTTAACCTGATTAAATCTGGTCTGTTGCAAGTTTAATTCCACTCAAGCCATGCGGGTGCTATTTTGTATTGCCTTGTTAAGTGTTCTTTTTTCTTCTTGTTTTTTGTCTTCTGCAAAACCACGTAGGTAATTCAAGTTATAAATTTATTTTGGTTACCTATTTCTCTGGGGTGCGAAAATGTCCTCCCAAGACTAGAGGTTTCATAAGCACATGTAAAGACTGTTCTGTAACTATAGAAATTTAAACACAAACATGATGAACTTTTTTACCTCATCTCAGTTCTTCATTATTTATTAGATACCAGTTACTGAGGACACACATAGTGGAAGGGTGGCTCAGTTGCTACTTGTGTGAATCTACTCTATTGCATTCAATAGACCTGTACCAGCTATCCCATATGAGAAAGAAAAACCTATTTCCATATAGCTTATCTGTTCAATGCTTTTGCTTTTATCTGTATAGCTTATTTTTGTTGGGGGGAAAACCTATTAACTTTTAAATAAGGAAATAGCCATAATTCATGTTTGCTTCCTCTTCCCTTTTTTAAAGTTGAAAGCAGACCACCTGTAAAACAAACTCTGAAATAACTCTGCCCTTTTTATATGTTATCTAGAAGCTATGCTGGGATCAGTTATCTATAGCTACTAGGTCCACATTCATGGTTGGGTGGTGTTTGTTTTGGTTGGGGTATGTGTGTTGTTGCTGTTTTGTTTGGGGTTTTTGTTTGTTTGGGTTGGGGGTTTTTTGGTGATTTTTTTTTTTTTCCAGAACAGGCTAAATTTGACCAGTCTGAATAATTTAACTGCACATGATCATTAGAGTCTAGAGGCAAACCAGAGGGCAGATGCCCTATATAACAGCAAATACTGACATCACGTCTCAGCAGTCTAGGTGGTAGCTTATTGATCTTACTGTACATATGAGACCATAGCTTGATTTCCCAGATCACCAGTTAAGCTGAGAATTGAAACACATGGTAATTAGCAGCCAGTTTTCAGATCTCAGTGTACTGAGCAAGCAAGTTAGAATAGCTGTCTCCTGGGGAGATGGAAAAACAAGTGAAGGAAATTAGGGAGATGTTTCTGGATTGCAACTCAGGGAGGAACGATCAAGTCTGATTCACAGTACCCATGGCTGAATTTCTGCAATTTATGGCACTGGGGAACACTTCTTGTGAATACCATAAACTTAAAAATTCCTGCACTTGTGCCCTGACAAGTATGATTTCACGCGGCTGTAAAGATCTTTTATTTGGGTTACTTTATCACACCAAGACAGACCTGAATTATTTCTTTACGTGTTGACTGCAACAGTATGCCAGGATCCCTACCACCCAATATTCACGGGAATGTTTGAAAGCTGCTGCCAGGCAAAGTCCAACACAGTGATTCACTTCTGCTTTGTTTTTCAGAGCTTCACTGGGACTCTGGTAGACCTGGAGCTTGCGTGCCCAGGTTACACTTCACTGACGGTGAAAATTTGAAGTGCCATTTGGGATCCTGGCCTTACTGAAGCTATTTGGAAGCTTTGCCACTGACTCTTTGGGGCCAGGAGTTTGCCCATTGTATACAGAATCATATCAGAAAACCTTATTTTCTTTTTCTTGTAAGCCAAAACTGTCTGGTCCTTATAGTGAGCCAGGACAGACCTGACCCTGCATAGATCTTTTAAACGCCAACTCATTACTACAGGGTGTGCCTTCACATCAGATAGACATGCAAGAAGCATCTTCAAGGCAGTCCTAAGTGGTAGGTTGTCCCTCCACTCAGTGTGTATGCTGGATCCTCCGAAAAGAGCGTTTAATATATGGGGAAATAATAAAATAATGAAATCCTGTGCATTGGTATTGTACTGGGGTTTTGGGGCGTTTGTGTGTGTGTGTTGAGTTTTGTTTTTATTTCCCCCCCCCGCAAGGTGTATGTTGGTAAATCATTTGAAAGAAACTGTGACTTATAGGAGGAAATATGTATTTTTGAAGCGCTCTAACTTGGTTTTCTCAGATTCTGAAATTTCTTGCACTGCCTGCTTGCCTATGCTGTCTACTTATGAAGCTCTGCATCTCTGGAAATTTAGCCAATTATATTTTGATGCATAAACACTTGCCTGATTGCTCTGCATCCTTGTTTGCCTGTGTGATGGATTGAATGTATGGCAGCTGTCCCCAGAGGCCATCCTGAAAATAAGACGTTGCAATTCATGAGTTTATCCAAGTGAATAAAACTGAAAATATCTCATAAGTACACACAAACCGATTTTTTTTTATTTTTTTTTTCTTTCTCACTAGTAAAGAGGGATTAAGATGCAATAACTTCAGTCACATAGGGGTAACTTCTTTAAATACCTGAGCCCATTATAAAAATGTGGTAGCTGGGACATGCGTTGTGTACTGATAGCAGGATGACACCATGGACACCAACACAGAAAAGTCAAATATGATGAAGGGGAGAAAAGGGAAAAAGGAGAAGATGCAGTATCCATGACAACAAGTGGAAAAGAATAAGACTTTAAAAAAGTTGAAATCCCTGTGCTTGTCTGTATTATTAAAATGAAATTTGCAAAGTTATCTAACGCATACAATATTATTTCTGTGCAGGTGGATTTTGTGCAAGTTGTCAGTGTCAGACAGGTACAAAGGAAGTTCAAATGGCGCGTGGATCTTTTCTATTGTATTTGTATATCCCTGGAGTGACTGGTATGAAACCAAACCACAGCTGGGTGAAACGGGGAGATCAGATCCAGTTCTCTTTCTGGCTGCGTATGTATTTACACAAACCTGTCCTTAGCCTGGATGTCTGCGTTGGCTAACGACGTGACGTAGCATATTGCAAACGCGTAGGACAGCCTGTAATTCGGTACAGTTCGGTACGACCTGAAGTAAAACAATGTGCTATGGGGAGATGAGTGGGATGGATTGAGAAATAATTTTTTTTCTCCTGACATGACAGTTCTCTTTCTGAAGCTTGAGTATGCAGTCTGAAGCAAGTGCATTGGACAGAGAAAGAGTGACAGGATAAGTGCTCGTCTTATCTGATCCCCAGAGGATACTATATGTTTCTGTCACTACGGAATATTTTAGGCTACTCTACATGCATCCAAATGAAACTGCTTTGCATTTGCTACATCATATTTGATTTGACCTATTGGAGCTCTAGCATGTAGTCCATGTGATATTGTAATGCCTTCTTGCAAGGGAATGTGCTTTGGGATTTGAATTGATGTTGCAGTGAATATATCACTGCAGAATTTCTTTCCTAAAACGTAATTCTTCAGCAGAAAACATTCTTGTACAAGTAGAAAATATAAGATATTAATTTTTTAAAGTTACACTCCATTTCATTGTAGAAATATTTGTTAACATTATTTAGTAAAAAAAGGTGAAATAAGAAACCTGCTGCTTTAGAATTCAGGAATATGAAACAAAGCTCCTAAAAACATTGGTGAATATATGCTGTTCTCTTATATTCAGTGAGAGCTTGTATTCCCAAACACCATGGAACTTGAGACCTTTTTTACTCAAATGCCTAATTGTGTCCCTGCATGAGCTAGATCCAAAGCCCATTCAAATCAGTGGACGGAATCCACTGTCTTTCATCGGAATTTGGTTAAACCTTAAATGCAGAATAAAATGCACAGTTGTGAAAGAGAAGTAGTTGGTGGGTGGAATCCAAATAGTCAACATGAAAATAGTTTCAAATGAGATTTTTATGTTGACTGCATGCTATAAGCATGTTGCATAAGTTCTACTATAGAAATATGTTTGACCATACTTCTCCTTTTATTTACATGTACTTTTTACCTGAATGACAAAATTTTAGACATACGAACTAAGAAGAAAAATAGAGGAAGTAACAAGAGTCTTGGGGCAAATATGCACTTTTAAAAATGTGATTACAAACCTGTATTGATTCCCTAATAGTTCTATAATGCAAAGATTCTTTTAGAGTCACAGAAAAGAGCAGTTTTCTTTTAAAGTAATATTTAAAGTTAACAAGTTTCTAATCATAAACCTTAGTCCACTTGTACTACACGGGTTTAACTGGCCCATATCAGGTGTTTACTTTGAAGGAACATCTCAGAAAAATAGCTAGGAATCACAAGAAGTGGGGTTAGTAATTCAAGAGTTGCTCTTAGGACCATATATATATTGTTCACACGCAGTAAAGCTTTTATACTTTCCTTGAATAACCAACGTGATGAGATCAGGGGAGACGTGGAAGTAAAATATTAAAGTAAATGTAGAAAGCTGAATGAAATGGGAGGTTTATAGAGAGGATATGAAAAGGAAGAAAGATGAAAAGCAAGAATAACAGCAATATTAGTGGAATTCGTTCCCGAAATAAGGAAGAAAGTAACTTTTTAGAAGTTGCAGTAATCACATGCTACCACCTGCATGAGAAGAAAGGAAAGATCATAGCGAAGTCTTGGATATGATCTCCTTCATTTTGAGTTAAGACAATGAATGGGAGATAAGTACTAGTCTCATATAATTTCCAAAACCACATGAGAAAGAGTTTGCTTTTTTCGGTGAAACTACCTCGAGAGACCTTTGTATAATTGATTCAAAGAGATACACAATTTACCATTCACAGTAATGAATGCAGAGAGCTCAAAGCTAGGTCACATATTGAATGTTAACAGAATTACCATGAATAAACTGAGAAGCAAAACTTGAAAACTGGGATTTAAAATTAAACTTGATATTATAATGTTAATTGCTGTAATAAATGCAAATCTTTTGCTTCTCAAAAATATTTTGTATAGAGTTTGGATTGTTTGGTACAAAAGACAACAGGAAGAAATTTGGGTACTATGTATTCAAGTCCTAATCTTGGCACGGATTGGTCCCTGATGGAGTCCACTGGGGCCCTGAAATCTTGGTCAGTTAAACTTCTTTTGGTCCACAGCAGATCCTTGAGGCCAGGATTTCACCCACATTCATAAAATACGCATGTTCGTATGCATACCTGAATTGAGGATAATCCACCACTTCTAAGCAGTATTGCTTTCAGAAAATAAACCCCTATACAACCAACACACTCAAAGAATTCCAAGGAAAATCATTGACAGGAACAGGGAGTTAACTGAAGGGAGAAGGAGGGGATAATGGGAGACAACCAGGGACCTGCAGAGAAAGCAGCGTTAAGCTTTTTCTCTTATCTTCTCTCTCCCTTTTTCTACATTTACGTATATGACCACGCTATTTCTAAATATTTCTTTATTTTTTTTACGCCTATATAATGAGTTACAGGCAAAAGTGTGTGTGTGCATGCTTAAATTTACATTTTATTTATTTAAAGGTTGTGTTTGTACGTAAATGTTTTTAAATCTAAGCTCAATACCTCATTGTAGGTACATTCTATGCCCGGTATAGATGTCTGAGCGTGATTCAGTTCTTTTAGTACTGCAATATTAAGCACAAAAATACATGTTTTTATTTGAGACAGCCAAATAGATCTAAGGAACCTTTTCTTTTCTTTTCTTTTTTCTTTTCCTTTCTTTTTTCTCTTTTCTTTTCTTTTCTTTTCTTTTCTTTTCTTTTCTTTTCTTTTCTTTTCTTTTCTTTTCTTTT
>JANXJC010000056.1:18726266-18782305 GCA_027564655.1 Leptodon cayanensis
TTTCTTTTCTTTTCTTTTCTTTTCTTTTCTTTTCTTTTCTTTTCTTTTCTTTTCTTTTCTTTTCTTTTCTTTCTTTTTTTTCCCAAATAGTTTAGGCTATTAAAAAAATTACCATGTAATTCTAATTAGAATGTACAATTGCAGCGTACAATTACAGATACAATGTAATGATATTTGAAATCTTTGTAAAATACTTCCTTTTCACTTTTTCTGCCTATTTTTAACTGAAAAGGAAACAAAAGGGTTAGTGTCATCCTCCAACCTCTTCCTTTAAGGTGAAACCAGTATAACTAGCAAGTGGCTGGGAGGGTATCAGCCAACCTGAAAATATGTCAAGAGGCTCTATATGACTTTGTACCGTAAGTTTACTTCACCTGTGCCTCAGATATGGCCACCTTTGTACAGTGGATACAAATCAATAGCATCCTTTTGAACAATTACCGTTGCTCACTGGACCTTACGGTTTGAAAACTGAAGATAGCAAATTAGCAGCATATATACGGACTGGATATGTTTGCATGTGTTCAGGAACACTGTTCTTAGCATCTTTGGCCGATTTCTTTATAGCCTTCGTTTTTGTTACGCAAAGCTTTGATACTCTGAGTTGTAGCTCCAAGAGTGTGCAAGACCGTACTATATAACAGAAGTTTGAAATATCTGCGTATGTGAGTTTGAAAACCAACTGGGAACTCAGAGTTATACACATTTCAATGGTATAAGCAGCTGGAAAGGAAATCTTTCTGGATCTACTTGAGTTTGCGCTTTGTGAGATTTATCATGAGAGGCTGGTTTTGACCATGCTCAGGATAAATCCGATGTAAATGCTGAATTTCCCCTTGTTTACTATGTTTTACTTGTTTCATACAAGGGAAAGCTCTTGCCACAAAATTAAAATTGACTACAGAAGACTTTGTTTTTAAGCTTCTCAATTTTCATTCTGAGGGAGATATAATCAAGTCCAGTTTTGTGTATGTTCAGTTATCTTTGTAAACATGCTTGTGACGTTAAAGTTCAGGGAGGGAAACAAAATCTTTTTGAGAGCTGGAGTTTGGCTAAAATACTTCAGTATAGCACCAAAGAAAAAACTCCGCAACAGGTCACGGTCTTTTACAAAAAGAGATAACTCAGGCAATTTAATGATGTCTAACAGCACGGAGGTGTATTGCAAAGGTACCTCCTTGTTCAGTGCTCGTATTGCTGAATAAGGTGCTGGCACAATTTTCACTTCATAAGGTTGCAGTTTGGGATATAGGTTGTGTATCTTATACGTACAAAATACTATGTAGATCATTTGAATGGCATTGAGGCAGGATCAGACCTTCTGCCCAAATGGGTTTATGGCCATGTGTATTTCCCACTGTGAACTCTGAGTTTGTTAAACAGCAGGGAATTGGTGATTTTTTATTTATTTATTTAAATCAGTACATTCAAGTAGATTTAAGATACTGCTCAGTACAATTTTCAGACTATTTTTTATGTATTTTATAGTCTCTTGCTTACAATGTGGTCACACGATCTTGCAAAAATACTGATGAAAGACCTTTTAGACTTATCTTTGTTACTGTATACCAAGTGCCTTCGCTTCATTTGGGGCAAGCATCTGACAGTATGATTTGAAACGTCCTGTAGAAGAAGAGTATTTTGTGGACGCATTTTGGATGGAGGTCTTTTTGGTACACGAAAATGAACATCCAGAATAAGCAGCTAAGCAGAGTAGAGACAGAGAAGAATTGTGCAGGGACAAGAAATAGAAGGAATCTTTCTTCCCAATAACAGACTTTTCCCTGTGTTTTGAATGCAGATGAGATTAACGTGGCTGTATTTGTGGTCATGCTCCAGCATTACTAATTAGATCAGGATAGTTCCCAGAGGAGAGTGATTTTTGGTTAACTGTTGAGACAGACTACAAACAGAGCATAAAGCTTTGTTCTGAAAAGCAATGGGAGAACTAACGCTTTCTGTTCCGTTTCTGTCCCATTTTGGACCCTAAGATCCGAAATGCATGGTAACGCCTCTTTGAATATGGAAGAAATAATTCAGCTTGATGAAACAATAGAATTCTGTGCTTAAAAATAGCTTTCCACATTTCATATTTTAATTAATGATTTAAAAGCAGACTGGTATCAGATAAGCATGGAAGAGTAATTAATACACAAGGGGAAGCAGACATGGAACACTGAAAATAATTTTAGTCATCATTTCGGTTTGGAAAGCTTTCCTGATGTCTAGAAAAAGTAGATGAGACAGATTTCTTCTTTGGTTTTATAAATGAAACTTTTATCTTTTTTCTCTGTATGATGTTCGATAATTTGCTAAAAGTTGTTCATACTCACAGTGGGACAAAATCTCAGCGGCTGTAATTTGTAATAGCTCTAATAACATCAGCACTGCAAACACAGTTCACTCTATTGATTAAGTTATTTTTCTACAAATAATCCCAGTTTATATGTTTAAGAATACAATTTTAAAAAGGCAAACAGATATACTAGTAGCATGGGTACAGTTTAGTACAGTACAGTAGTCTAGGTATATTTTATACCTTTGTTAACTGTGCAGTTCCTTGTATTGCAAATCTTAAACTTCTCACATGGGACTAGAAATCTAGCAGCAAAACCACACAAGTGCATGTCTAAGGATGTGGTCCGAGATGCTGTTCCGACTGCAGCTGAGCAGCTCACTAGATCACTGCCTTTGGGTGGTTTGTTGCTGTCTCCTTTGTACCCCCTCTGCCTTTGTAAGGCGGAATTTATCACCCTTTGGATCTGACAGCTTAACTATGCATCTGCTTCCCTCTCATCCCATCTGTGGGTTTTTTTGTTGGTGTTTTGTTTTTTTTTTTTTTTTTAAACTCAAACCATTTGACAGAACTGGAGCAGGCAGAGAGTGCGTATCTCCTGCGATACCAGCTGATCTGCGGCAGCGGCCTTCTGACGGGAGCAACAAGCAGCTGAGACTGAGCCATGACCCCTTAACCCAGTATTTGTGCCTTAAGTGTGCTTTTTTTGGCTGAGTTCATAAAGGAAAGGGTGAACCGAAATAGTGCGATGGGTACTTTGCAATGTGAGAAGGTCTGACGCCATATGTATTACAGAGTATAGGGTGTAAGAATGAAGTAATTCGGCATGCCATATTATTTCTTAATTTACGTTGTTCCAGGATAGTACAAAAGGGATCATAAGGCCTCAGCCAATTAAATAAAAAAAATTGAAAAAAAAAAAGGAAGGCTGCTGAAGCAAAATGTGTATGTGCATTCTCATCTGCTAGTTCAGAAAGGCAGATGTAGACCTGCCGCTCCTGTAAATGGGAAATGAAGCTTAGGAAGCAAGTATCCTCAAGAAGGCTATAAGACGTGTAGTGTGAATGAATCTTTTCAGCTGGTTTCCATGAATTCCATGGTGGGAACTCAAGCTGCTATTCCTCCTTGTGATTTTTGATATCTGGAAGCATAAGGAAATGCTCAGAAATTTACAGGTGAGGTATCTCATCAAACCCCCAAACTCTTAGATTTTATCTCTCTCTCTCTTTTCTTTTTTTTTTTGTTTGTTTGTTTTGTTTCATTGCTGTTGGGAAGGTGGTTTTCACTGAAACTTGAATCCACACTGAAACAGAGGATGCTACACTTCAGCCTATCAAATATAATTTCTGTGGTCCAGCAGGCATCTGCTGCAGTGTGAAGGATTCAGGTTCAAATCCTCTATCTTGAGTACAAATGAATTTCTGAATTGATAGGATTCTTTCTTAATTAACCTGTTCCATTTAGTCTACATGGTTAAATAATACTTCCCTCTGCACATACCCTGCTAGGTGCTGGACCCAGAGTAAATCTGTAGGAAAGATTTTTTTTATGTTATCTCTCCTAATAAAGCAGAGGATTTGACTATCCCTGACTGCCATAACCTCTTGGCTGGTTGACCCTGTATGAACATACATATGCTTATGCAGACATGCTTGTTTGGTTGGCTTTTCTTCCAGGAATCTGTGGTAATTCTGTTTGAGCTCCTACCTCTGCCCAACACAGAGTAAGGGTTATTGCCGCTTCTCTGTGGATACTTTTATATGGCTATTACATATACTTTTACAAGATATGTTTTAAAAAGTGCTTTCCTCTTTGTTAGAACTTTTGTTTTTTCTAGAAATCGGTGAGAATATAAAAAAAAAAAAACCACAGGAAAAATGACATTTTAGTGGAAGCTTTAAAAACAAAGCCCTTACCCAAAACTTGCTGAAGTCACTGGAAAATTATCTTTCTGATTTCCAGCAAGTCCTGAATATTCATCATACGTATTGCAGGACCTCTGCTTCAGTATACTTTTGTTCTTGCTGTTGGTTGGCTACAGAGATGGTCACAGTTTACTGAGGTAGAGAAGCTAAAAGTGTGGTATAAAACTCATGCATATTTGAGGCCCTACAGAGAACACAAATCATGGGCATTGAGGGACTTAAGCACAACGCTTCAGTGATTCGTAAGTTGAGTGCTGTTCATTCTGGGAAAAGAGGTAATTTCGCCCAAAGTCTTTACTACATTTCCCTTCATCACTATCCAATTATTTGCAATTGTTAATAGAACTATCTGTCACTAGTCAAGCTTTGAAATGCCATCATTTATTAAAACATATTTGTTTTTAATATAAATGATACAACAGTGGTTGTACTGAATGCAGCCACTAACAACTGACTAATTATCTGAATTATGTCTTAAAAAGTAAGATTTGATTAATGCAATAGAGCATGAGCAGGATTTTTGGTTTTATTACCTCAAAACCATTAATTCCTCTACAATTTCCTTTCTAATCAGAACACAGCATGGCTTCTGCTGAAAAGAATTGATTTTTTTTTAGCAACTCTTAATAGACAGCAGGGAGAAATGCAACGATTACAAGACACAATGGAATGAGATTTATTTGGAAAACTGTCATATAGAGCATCAGTCTGTCTCAGGGAGGAATATGTTGCAGGTAAATGATGCCATGCATTCAAGAGCTACTTTTTCACTGTCAGATATTACAAATGAGTCTCCTGCACAGATAGTTCTCAGTGGAAAAAAACAATATCCCATGTATTGACACTTGCTTAAGAATATGAATGCTGCAAAACTGTGGTTTTCACGGGAAAGACTGGGATACAGCGTGGCAGGTTTTGTAAAGCTTCAGGATTCCCCCTCCCCCCCCCCAAAATGTTTATGAAAACAAGTGTTTCCTGTGTAAAAACAGACGGTAGCTGTCACTCATATGCTAACCACATTGATTATTTTCTGTTTATGTAGAAAACTTCATGTCACTGTCCATATTTATTTGCTCATATTTATAAATGCAGTAAAATATACCAACAGCTTGGCAATGAAACTGGCTTACCTTGCCAGTTATAGTATAGTGGCATATTTTTGCCACTATAGTGGCAAAAGTGGGTATAGTGGGATTTTTGTTCATATAACAGTACTGAGAGTAGAGTAAAGCCCTCTGGGTTTTATAGTACACTACCAGCTAAATCCTGTTTTTCATCCCTTAGAAGAAAGTGTATCACAACAGGCAAAAAAAACTCTTTTAAAATTCAAGTAGCAATGTAATTAATCCCAAAGTATTCCAATAAATGACTTATAATATGCTACTACTAGCAATACCATTTTTAAATGAGGAAAACTGTGAAGAATTTTAATTTTGATTCCTTTTTCAAATATAGCTCTGCACACCTGTGTAACGAGAAAATTTTTTTCAGGATTCCGGGTTAGAAGTGCAGAATGGACTTGGTAATGTGTGCTGTGTATTACATGTATGTAGAGATAGCGGTACGAGCCGAGCTTCCGCAAACTACCATGCCTTGAGCAGAAAGTTGGAATAGATGACCTGGTGAGGTTCCTTCCAGTCTGAATCATCCCTATGGCCCTTGATAAAACCAAAGTTTAAAACCAAGCAATCTAGTTGAAAGAGGCCACATTATGCAGGAACAGAATATGTCTTTTACCAGTATTCCTCAGTAGCTGGTTCTTGAACATTAAATGAAGGTTTCGATGTAGACAGCTCTTCTGCCTTTGAAAGTTAAACGGGAAAGTTTAATGTCTTAGCAGAGTCTCACACAGAGTAGCCTGGAGGTTTCAAATTGTGTAACATGTCCTGAAAAGTCTTGGAAAAACTGTTCTTCCCTGTTCTTCAACAAACGATGAAATTGTGGTGAAAGAAAACTAGAATTCTAATACCTGATATATAATGTGTCTCACTAAGCGCTTGCTCCGTCACTCCTTCTGAGTTCAGCTCTATACATGAAATTTGTGCACATGAATTAATTGATTTTGATGTTTGTTTTGTTATGAGACATGAAGGCTTCCCCAAGAACCTTCTGTAATAGAAATTCTAGCAAAAAGTGGGAGAGGAAAAATGGGGATTAGTACAGGAAAGGCATGTAATGTTGACAAGGTAAATTTTGGTGTGAAATCCTGATCTTTACCACAATGACAAAATTTCTATTTGTTTCATTGGAACTACAATGTCATCCTTGTTTTCAGAGAAAGTGCTTATACTTAGAGAAAGTCTTCCCTATAGATATTCTTCAAGATTACTATATGAGCATTAATATTGGTAATACAGTACAGACACCTTCACCTGAAGCGGAAGACATTTTTCACAGATATATTTATCCAAATTAAGTATTTGTTCAAGGTGACTTTAAGATTTTCTGAAAACTTGAAATGATAAAGGTTATAAGTTCTAATTTTAAAAGCAGCTCAGTTGTTAGAAAGGTGAAGTCACTCAGGTTTGCTTGAAAATGTTGCTCTAGGAAAATTCATCTTTGGGTATGAACTGCCATGGTAAAAAATAATTGTGAGACTAACAACTCACTAGCTAACTCTTTTTTTTTTTTTTGTAGCTTACACTTTTTTCTTTCAGCACATATTTGCACTGTTGGGATATTTTTTTTAGATGTCAGCAGAGAGATATGTGAAAAATAAAACAGGGGTTTTGAACATCATCAGCTATTACAAGATCTTTTCCTGCAAATATTTACAAGAAAGCTAAAAAGAAAAAACAAAACTAAAAAAAAAGATACCATTTAAGGAAAAACTCAGACTCAAAGGGCAAGTACTCTTTGACTTTTTATAACCAGACTTTTTCTAGGAGACCCTGCCTGTGCTGCTCCTGAGGTTGTGGCTTTGGTTAGATGTGGTTCTTACTTTAGGATGATTTTTCTAACTAAATCAAAACAAAATTTCTTCACAAAAATTACCCGTTAGGCCTCGTCCTACTCACATGACTTATAAAGTTGAAACTGCCATTTTTACACACGCGCATTAGCATGTATATATTCAGTGCACTTGAGTTGCACTGGCAAATAACCTGGGTAAAAATAATTATGGTGTTTGACTCTTTTTTCCTTCCTCCAATTACAAATGAACTTGAGACTATCCCAAGAGCAGTTCTCTCTCCAATGAATTTAAAATCAAATTTGCCTCTGAAAATACTCCACAGATGTACTAGGAACTCTTTTTCTTGTTTGCTGTTTTTTTGTATTCACTGCTCATATGAAGAGGTTTAGCTTCAATGAGACATCGAGGAGAAATGATGTTTAGTTTCACGTATAGAATATAAATGAAGAGTTGTGAATTGTTTATGTTATTTTTCAATCTTCAGTGGATCAAAACAAAATCAAACCAGAAGCTCTAACAAATAATTCTAGTCTATGACTGCTAATTACAGAAAGCAAAATACTGATGAGCTTGCTTAGATAAAATAAAGCTATTTCAGGTAAAAAAGTGTAAGTTACCAATATAAAAATCACCGCTACAAGTCTTACCTGTCTTATTTTCACTGCTTTATAGAAGATTAAAAAAAAAAAAATAAAAACAAAACCAAAAAACCAACCAACATCCCTTGCTAATTAGTGCTTTCAGGTAGTGTACTGATTTGTCAGTTAGTTGTTACAAGAATGCTATCCCAGTCACTAGAATCAGCTCAGGTCCTTTTCAAAGGGTCATAAATCACTGCAGCTCTTCATGTGAAGGAACTTTTCCGGGTGAGTTAATGAGATGTAGAGCTGACTTATTGGAATGTGGCGTAGGCTTCACAGCTGAAGTCACAAGGTTGGAGCCAGTTACAGAACTCCTGCTTAGCACAGCTAACTTCACCTACTAAAAGGTTCATTTTTCACATCTCATTTAGGTAACCTCCCATAGACTGAGATTCTCTATGTAAGATTTACTTTGCAAATGGTCAACGCAGCCATACACTGAAAAAGGTGCGGAAATAAAATTCCATGAGGATTCTTAATCAAAATATCCAGTTCCCAGCTAAAGGGAAGCTAAGGTACAAACATTTCATTTTAACTGCATGTAAAGTTTTTCTCACATTAAAAAAAAAAAATAAAAAGAAATTGAAAATACCTTAACAGTAACAGAAGTTTCTGAGTTTTGAAATCTGGTAAGCTAATCATCTGAAGTACAAAACCCTTGCTTCCTGCTCACTCATTTCATATCCTTATGTTACGCAACGCTTTCTATAAAGTTTCATCAAATCTTTCCAGTGTGCTTTACCTCAGGTTTTCTATATGCATTAGGCCACAGAGAGTATTCATTAGAGGTTCCAGTAGAAAACAGAAGCGATTTATACTTGGATATGTCATAAATCTTGAAAAATCAGTCAAGTAAATTAACAGCAACTGTTTCTAAAAGTAGCTGAAATAGTAGGGGGCAGGGGATGTTGGTGTTGGTTTGGTGTTTTTGTACATTGGGAGTTTAGAAAGTCTTCGGGAATTGCAGACTGCTACGTTTCACCAGAAATGGATGTGAAATAGGATGAGAGGTTTATTAAAGTTGCATAATAGTGGGATGAAAACAATATGAGAAGATCAAGCCTACATTGCTTACTGAAAGGATAATTACGCCTACTAAGTTTTTCTTAAAAGTTAGTAGAAAAGAAAAAGAAGACATCTGACAAAATACATTAAAAAAAAAATATTTTCATGACTCTCTTAGAGTGGGTTTAGATAGCGTTGTTGCACTGGAGTCAACAGAGCTGTGTCATTTTATACCAGATAACAATGTGACCCAAGAGACCTCAGGGAAAAAAAATTGTAAGAAATAATGTCTTGTCATAAACTACATACACTGGCTAAGCAATAGGAAACAAAAAAATTACTTGTTGATATTATTCATGGAGAGAAGAGATTTGTTATTTTTGATATCACTTTTACTTAGTTTGAGCCAGGTCATTTCATCATGAAGAAAACCTGGAACACCTTTAAAAGTGTATTTCTGTGGTATGGCCCTTTCTGTGCATAGAACCCAGGGGTCGTTGGCTGGTATGTTATTAATGACTTGAAGAAAAAATACTGTGCGTATATGTTTGGAAAGTTAAGATATGCTGAGTTAAATACAGGTCAGAACTGTGTAAACTGATATTAGCATAAAATGATTTACAGTTACTGTCGGAGGTGATGTCTCAGAATGTGTTTGGAAGGTATAAAGAGATTCCGACTAACGAGTTAGCATGTGCGTATTTGTTACTGGATATACGTTGTATTACAGTGAAATTAATTTTGAGGTATACTAACACACAGAACAAAGCTTTATTTTGCAAGTGTACAGCAAATGAACATTATTATTTATTACATATATGTATAATAAAAGTTAATGCTGTCTCCCTTTCACTTATCTGTCTAGGATGTGTAGATGTCTGCCTGTGGCATTCATATTTTGCCATTCTGATGTACTTTTAAAAATGGATTAGTAAAAGTATTCAAAGTAGTCATCAGCTTCAACGTTTTGTCTCCAGGATAACGTACGGTACTTTATATTGCCAACTTCCATGTTTTAGCCTACTTGTCCTAATCCCATTCTACCCTCCTCTTTTGGATCTTCCTAGGTCAGTGGCATGCTCTGAACTGGGGGAAAAAAAACAAAACTGAAAACAACTCGGGGGGGGGAAAAATAGTAATCTTAACGTAGCTTTTCTGCTTTATCTTCATGCAGATATAAAGCCAGATGCCATGGAAAATTACTATAATGTCAAGCAGTGAGTCTGGCAGTTAGAGAAGGAAGTGGACAGTGTATTTACTAATGTTAGATGATGACATTAAAGCAATTCTGCAAATAAAAATTACAGAAGACGTGAGACTCTCTAATTGGTATTTAAATGTACTGGAGAAGTCCTGGCAGTCTGTAACAGATTGGCTTTTATAACAACAGCTGAAATTGAATATGAATAACAATATTAGCATGTAGGTAGACAGTAACCTAAACTCATATACTTATGAACTTTGAACCCATACAAACTTTTAATAAGAGGACTTAAGGCTATTTTGGGAAGCTCAGTGATCTCTCATTGTACTGCAGCAAATGAAGAAGAAAAATAGTGTATTTACAGTAGCTATATAAAACAGGATAATGGAATTAATCTGTCCTATTCTCAGAGGATATGTCAATACTTGTGGTACTGCCTTACCTCTTGTCCCTGTCCTCTTGTCAGATATGAATGGAGATAAAGCCTGATTAATAATGAGAAGATGTTGTGAAAACAATTATTCTGAATTAGTTATTAAAGAAAAGAGAAATGTTAGTGGAAGTTTGCCTAAAGAATTTGTCTAAAGGATAACGGTGTAACTTGATTAATCACACAATTCAAACAAGTAATTTAGAGTTAGGATTAAAGCACTCTCCATGTGTCGCTTAGAGGAAACCATCAGCATTACAAATTCATTGGGACTTTTCTGGACCACACTCCAACAGTGGATGTGTAAATTCAGGAGCTGACAGGACAGAAATTGATACAAAAAACAGCTCTTTTCCCAAACCTCTTTCTAATGTTCTAATGAAATGCTATTATAATAGTATTCTCTGAACTTCTTTTGCTGAAACTTTAACGATATAATAAAAAATGGTGATAGCTCTTGTACAAGCTACCTGTTAGTCACAAGGAGAAATGTACCAATTATAGTAAATTGTGTAACCTTCTTAATACTTTATTTTTTCTCACTTCTTATAGATTTTCATGAGATGTTAAATATTGAACAATTACAAATTTTAAATATAAGCATCAGCTGCTAAGTAGTACATCCTGAATCAGCCAGGGAAGTATACATTTGTATAGCTATTGATTCAGCCTCTCTACAAACTCAGTCATTTATTTCTGTATGACCAGGGATAGATTGATATTTTTTTTTTTTTTTTGTAATCAAAGAGTGATCTCTTTATACTAATGAAAGTGTATAGAAGGTGGAGCTAGTGAGCTGTACCAGTGAAAGAAATCTGATTGTTCCCGGGATATTGGCACAGGAGTTTTAATGCCAGGTTGCTAGCTTCCGAAAATGACTATGCGAGTAACGTAAAATTGCTGCCTAGACAGCAGGTATTAAGGATCACCACTTGAGGCTCAGTCGTCTGCCTCAAAAAAGTAAGGCTTTTAAGAAGTAATTTCCTATTGCCACTGACAAGTTTGTTCCTTTGTTCGTATTACTGAGGGCTACTTGGCAATATAAGATGAGAAGCCTTTTCCCTTTCCCTCTCCCTCTAAAACTAGGAGAAATCGGAAAACTTTCATGTGCCACAAATCTCTTGGCAAAGATTATTATGTATTGTGAAAGAGAATTAAGATAATTTCTTACTGGTTTTAATCAAAAAGGATGTGTTCTGAAAGATACAGAGAATATGACTAGAAAAGTGTCTCCATTGGTATATCGGCAGGGACTCTGAAGGGACACCCGTGTTGTCTGAGGTCTTTTGCAGATGGTTGTACATTGGATCCACATTTTTTTTTTTTTAATCCCATTGTTCCCTAGAGACACATAGGAGACTACCTAGGGTAAACCAGTCGGGAACGATTAAGGCAAATTATTTTCTAGCTTTGTTTATACTTATACTTTCCTTTGACATTGGTCTTTCGATGGGATATATTGTCATACCTCTGAGTATGACAGTCAGTTCCTAGGATTTTGCCATGGAGAAAAAAATCGTTGACATTCAGTCTGGATATATTCTTTGTGAAACTCATTTTGTCTACATTTATGAGAGAAAGATCATCAAAAAAATGGAATGACAGGCTATTTTTCTAAGAATTTCAATCTATCATAAATGTCTATGTCCAAGGGAGTAACATTGCTACCAAAATCGCCTCTAATCAAAAACCAAAAGAGAGGACAAGTACATGCCGTTTTCTTCCTTTCCTGTCTTCTGCAGCGTCATGACCATTATTGTACCAAAGCTATAAAATCTCATGGCCCAAAGATGTGATCAGGCATGCAAGTCTTGAATTCTATAAGATTGTGTCCTTCTTCCAGCAAGTAGGCTCTGGGATTTAAGAGGAAATTATTAACTGCTGGGGAACTTACATTGTGCCTTTTACTTAAGGAATAATTGGAAGTAATTGGTCAAAGGGAAAGGAAAAATTTAAACAGAATCCAAGGAGAAGCAGTCTGAGAGTGAAAAGCTTAGACTGCGGAAAATATACTTAAGAGACTTGATGATACACTAGACAAAGCACTAGGAAATAATTATAACTTGGGTATATAACCTCAAGTAAAATAAAAGGATAATTGAAGGCACTTAAAATGACTTGAAGGACACAGGTTGGACTGTGATAGTTCTTTCCTTACAAGCTCTGTTTTGCTGAAGTGTTATTGCACATATCCTCCGGGCCACTCTCCCTATGTTCATATGAAATTCTTGTCTTACGTGATACCCTCAAGGGCGTATTTACAAGTTTTTAGACAAGATAAATCAAATCTTTCACATGAGGACAAGTTGAAATCATAAACACACGAACACAACTTAAATGGAAGGTAATAGCAATTTATGATTTTTAATAAAAGTTATATTCTTCTGTTGAGATTGGACTCTGATTGAGGTAGGGTTTATGGAAAATCATATTCCTGCAGAGGTTTTTAATGTAAACAGATGTCAAGAGACAGAAAAACCTTGTAATTCCTTGACAGTTGAGACCTCAGGTGCTCAGTACCTGCTGATGGAGATCAAGTTTTCACATGTTATCAGCACCCAGCAATTCCCACTGTAATACTTATGATCAGACATTCAACATTTTGTAAACTATAATGAAGTTGAAAATTTTGACTTCTACTGATTTCCGTCAACATCCAAAAAGGATATAGTGACACACCCGAAAATTAAATCTTATTTTGTCATTAAAAGGTCAACCTTCCTTTGTTTCTTAGCTTTTTGAAGACTTTTTAAAAAAAAATCAGACTTAAGCCCAACAAAGTACTTTAAAAATGTTTTTAATTGAGAATTTTACTACAGGCCCAGCAGAACAGGGATAATTGAGCCCATGCCTTGAGCAATGAGACAAATCTAGCTCTGTTGCTCTTAAAAACTCTGTTCATGTGGAGCAGATCTAATACAGCAATGCAAATACCCTTAGAAGAATAGTGATAATTAAAAAAAAAAAAATTACATCCTTAAATCTGCTTAATTCAATACCTGAGTATCTAGGGTATATGTTAAATTAAGAGCAGATCACTTTAATTAAAATCTCATACACTCATGAGCTTTGAAAGCTGCATTTTTTTAAAGTGGGTTTGCTCATTAGTTAGGACCTTCAAATACCTGACTGTTCTTTTACTTATTGAATATGAACTCCATTTAACCCTACACATATTCGATAACTTCCTTATTCATAAAGATGGTTTAAAACCCGCAACAGTTAATGTTAATCTACAGATTTTATAAAGATGTTGAGGGTCCATTTGGATTCTTTGTAATATACTGGCATATAAAACATAAAAGGACTTACACAGTTATTTGGTTTGGACTAGATGAAGATAAAAACAACTAGTGGCTGTATACAATAAAAGTGTCTTTAGGCTGTTCCAGCACTCAAGTATAAGTGGTCCAAAATGGCTCAGCTCAGGGACCTTCTTAGGCTGCAGTCATGGATTAGACAAGGATTTGGGGCAAGATGTAGCTGGGGAAGAAAAAAGCTCATCTGCTCTTCTGTTGTAATAGCTAGCTTAGCAAATGTACTGTGATGTTAATGCCTCTACGCAACTGAACATGTTATTTTTTTCTATTTGATGCTGCTGAGTGGTCATTAGTGTGTTCTGAGAAAAAATGAAATTATTTCAAGCTTTTTGTATGTATCATTTTAGATTTTTTAATGAATGTATGACTCTAAATGGATAAAGAATCATGTCTGCTGTTGCAAAAGCATATTGAAGGCAAAACCAGAGGTGCTATTCTTTCTAGATGACACAGTTTATGATTGCAGTTATGTAGACTGTTAGAAATTTCCTTATCTTTTCAAACCTCTTTACTTTCAAGATGCTCAAAATCTATTCCTCCCTTTGTATTCTGTATATGAAATGAGGGAGAACTGTTTCCTTAGTACTCTGCTGTTTTCAATAATCTCATTTGGGTCAACAATCGAGCAGAAAAGGAAGACTAAAATATTTCTTCTAAGCCCCCCTGTCTAAGCATGAATTCAGGGACTGAGTTCTGCATACAGACTCAGAAAATACCAGGGTAACCTGTACTGACCAAAGGGTCACTCACACTAGTGTTGGGGTTGTTCGGTTTTATCACAGCGGAAGGCGTTCTGCCCACTTTTCATCGCTACTGTGGGAGAGGTATGAGAACATATTCTGGAAGGCCAGTTCAGTCCTTCATACAGCTATTTGCGTTGTGCTGACAATTGGGTACAGTGAGAAGCTCTTTGTAGCATCTTGTAAAGCAACACCTGCAATTCTTATTTTCTCATAATTATGTATAAAAATTGGAGAAAAGCTAAAAATCCCTCTAAGCCAACTTTCAATTTTATATATGTACTGGTAATTTTGGAACATCTATTGAAAGAAAGTATTTTTCCTGCTTGTTTCCCTTTCTTCTCATTCTGAAACTCCATTCAGTTAAGTGCTAATTTTTTTGAATGTTACCTGTTGTTACGAAAATAGTTTGCCAAACATTCAGTCTGGAGAACAACTGGCCATAAAAGCAGTGCATCAAAAGAGGCAAATGCTTTCATACATATACTTCTGTGAGTTATCTCCATTGCTTCATTACCATTCTACCAAGTCGCTTATTTTTCCCTGGAAAACTACTGCCACTCCAGATCCCAAACAATTTTCTTTGGAAAGCAAAAGTGCTTTCTTTTCTGAAGACCACTCTGCTCTTGTTTGCAGTGTCTCGAAGCTCAGTACTAGACCCGTGCTGAATCTAAGGTCTGCCACTGTTAGTGTTGGGCAGAAAGGGCTTGAAATCATGTTTGTCACCACCAGCCTTGATGCTTCTATGTGACAACGACTAAGCGGCTGTCTTTAAGAGAGTTCACTGATAAACTCTCAGCCCTGTAGAAGAAGATATTTCAATGTTTTTCCCCCCATACCTGTAAGTCTGCTTTCAAAATAAAACAAGCGATAACAGTTATTTTGTAATTTAGTAAGAAGTTAAATTCTGTTTTACATTTATTCATCCACTTTCTTGCGAGAGAGGAGGGTACAGCTGTTGACATGATGAACCAGCTCTGCCCAACTGCAACAAACCATCACGCAGCGGATAAGGAGGGCGTTGCTGCCCATATAGGTGGTACACGGTTAGGATAAGCGTATAATTTGCCAGTAGAGAAGTACAAATTTAACTTGCAGAATTTGTGAGAGCTCACAAGCAACATCAAACAGCTTCATGAGATACAAGTTGCAAACTAGTCTCTTTTGCTGAGGGGTTAGAATTACCTTTACTGCAGTCAGTTCGAAACCCAGTGAAATCAGTGGGGCTCCAGTAGATCTCTCTTACTGGATCCTATTACCAGCTCCTGTTAGTTGTACAATTTACCTGAGCTCAGGCTGTGCTCCCTGTTCCTCCACTATTGCAGGTGGGAGATGTTCTAACTAAATTATTTCCTGAGTACTCCCAAACTCTGCATATAGAGAAGTACGCAGCCACTTTCTTATACACGTGCAGCGTCTCACCAGTGGGATAAAACAGCAAAGAGGTTTGAATGCAGCTGGACAAAAACTGACTTGGTGATCTACTCTTCAAGAGGATACATAACCAAATTGAATTTAAATCTTGAAAAAAATCAAATTGCACTGCCCGCTTTCAGAATGTTTTCCTTTTTGAAGTATGAATAGAAATTTTCGTAGTGAGAAGTCTGGTGACAAATAATAGAAGCAAGCAATATCTCTCTAAGGCTTTGTTTCTTAGCCCGAAATGCAAATCACACCTGTCCTGAAACTGAGTTCTTCTCACATACTTACATCAATTGGTCTCTTAGTAATGTGTAAAAATTTTGTTTAACTCACATGTTGTGAAGAAAATTATATAGTGTTTAGCACTTGAAATTATTTGTTGGCTTTTGTTACTTCTGTCATATTCCTAATTTTCTTGTTGTGTAGTTTTTGTTGGGTGTAAAATTTCATTCCTGCATGAGTATCTTGTCAATACAAATAAATTTAGTGTTTGCAAGCCCTTTCTTGCCGAAAAGAAGTATAATTTTCTCCTTGCATAATCTGATTCTGCTCTTGAATGCACCAGTTTAAACTTAGAGTAACTCTGAAATCAGCAGAGTAGTACAAAGTCTGTTTTGGCAGTCTTCCTATGTCTATAAATCAATCCTGAATGCAACAGTAACAATTTGCAAAAACAGGCAGTTCTGCAAATAACAGTGTATTGTATATACTTGTGTGGCCATTTAAAATAAATTGTTATTATGAAATATGCCAAATAGTCAGCTTTGAAGATTAAAAACGCTTTACAGAACAGAAACAACAGGAACACGTCTCATTGAAAAAGATCTTGTACAATGTTCTTTTACAGTGACAGCTTGCCTTTATTCTTTTTTTTTGCTAAAATAAAGAAAGCCTCAGCTGATGTTAATCCTGAGAAGGTTGTCCCAGCTCAAACATCATCCTTGGTTAGTTTCGCTGTTTCATACAAGATAGGATCTTTTCTTTTAAACTTTGAGTGAACAGATTTTGTTTCATTTATTCAACAGGAGCTTGGGCTGTTGTCCAAAATTTGGCTCTTTATCTGCTGGGAGGATCTAGCTGCTCATTTGAGGTGAAATAATTTGCCATCTCTGTGTCTGTGCCTGAATATGTGACTTGTGAGTATAATAAGCTCAATGATAGCACATAGGCTCTTTTGTTTTACACTAAAGTAATAAAAATAAGGATAATCACAGACCTATTCTGACTTTTTTTTTTCTTTGACTCTTTAAGCAGCTTGCTTTCATTAAAAATACATTTGCAAGAGTAACATATTTGTTATACAGCAAATACATTGGCTCCTTGTGCACCAAAACCATTGAATAACAAGAACTGGGGCTTACCTTCTGGTGCTTATACAAATAAGGATTTTACTATGAGAGGTTACCTTCTACGAGCTCGTGACTGTTTGCATTATGAAATGGGTGGTGAAATTGCTTTGATCCAGCTCATCCACTCCCCATGGCCAATCTATGAAATGCAGAACTACAAAGCTTTTGTGAGAAAGGGTCTGAGAGAAGAGATTCATAAACGGTTGCAAAGTCAGCAGCAACATCTTTTTTGGGGCTATTCTCACTTCTTCCTGCAACTAGGAAAATAATTAAAAAAAAAAAACGGAAAAGACAGAGGTATAGAAATTCATTACTAAAGCTCAGAGTTGCTGGAATGGAAGAGCATTGCTGCTTTGTGACTGTCTGAAGCAACAGCCTGCTCCCAGGCTGTCCATCACCTAACCAAAGTTCAGATAAAACCAAAGAGGAGGTGGGTCTGAACCAGATGGTAATTTAGACCTGTTCTGAATCAAAACTAATGTTAAACCTCGAAAGTATTGTTGGTTACTACATTTCAGTTGCTTTTTCCCCCAGGTCAAGAAGAAATTGGGATTTTGCTGTAGTTTACACTGTTGATTACCAAGATATTTTTAATTTGTAGTGCTCCATACTCGCTGTAACGTGCTTCCTTTTAATCTCTCTGAAACTTAACATACTTCAGACTGTTTTTTTCTAGCACTAAAATCAAAGCTGGGTACTCAAGCAGCATAGATACAGAAATGGAAGCAAGGCAGGTGAGGAGAGTTTGTGTTCCCAAAGAAATTTAATTTCATTAAACTCAGACCAAAGGGGCTTAGGTGTAAATGTGCATTTGGAGGTATTATGGACACAGCCATGAACTGGCAGATTTCTAACTATGTAAATGTGGGAGGGCATGTTTCAAGAGTTAAATGATGGAATGAGAATTGAGATATGCCTGGGCATAATTAGCCGATTAGGAAAAGGGTCATGATGTGCATGGGTACAAGATCAGCCTGCAAAGCCAGTGTCTGGTGAAATGCCAGAAATACTTGCAGGCAGTGGAAATTGGTTTTAATTTTTTTCTTTTTTAAAGGGAAAGCAGACAAACCGTGGTACTAAAGTTGTTACTCAAAATCAATGTGAGAACGTGAATAAAAAGTTTTTTTTAAAAGTCATCACCTTTACTGTATCATCCAAGATAACATCCATCTGTGACAATTTTTAAATGGATACTTTACGGAGTAAGAAAAATAAATGAAATATTTTTATTTTTAATTGTGCTTCTTCACATTCAGTCACATTTCTTAAAGATAATCAGCTTTGCTGTCCTTTTTGTTTTGTTCTAAAAGGTTTAAGAGCCAACTTATTCATGTTTTCACTTAAGTATTCTGTCTAAAAGTAAAAACCAAAACAAAACACTTTGTTTCAACACCAAGCATGCTAAAATAAGCTATATTGTTTGAAATTTCAGTACAAAATATTTTATTGCATCAGTTGATGTATATCTCAGTATCTTCAGTTTTTTTCAGAGCGAAGAAATTTGAAAAAGAGAAAAAATTGTAAATTATTATTTATAGGAGTTTCATACAGTTTTTATATAGTTATGTATTGGATAATTCTTGATAATCCACTCTAATTGACAGAGCTGACCACCTAACCACCTCTATAGGTTATGTCTTTCTAGTATCTTTATGATCCTGTTGGCCACATAAAAATAACATTTTCTTAGTGAACGCCCACAGTCCTTGGAAGCTGATACCTGTCTAAAACTGTTAAGAAATCAGTTCTGTTCAGCTTTGTTTTATTTCAGGGTGGAAACTAAGCTTATCCAATGTTCTTGATGTATGAAGGAAAGAGAGAAAAGTATTTCTTCCTTACCAAGGAATATAAAAAAAATAAAATAGTGAAAAGTCTAATTATTTCCCTGGGAACTTCTTCCTGAGAAATCCTGCCTTTCATACATCATATTAGATTTCTATAAGCAATTTCCACTGCAAGAACCATCACACTGGATAAAAAAACCTTTTTGTTAATATCTGATTCTCTTTTCCTTATCTTAAAGGTCAGTCTTTTCATATGCAGATAAGCTGCTTGATATGAATCAGACATCAGTCTGCAGGAAAGACTTGTTATATGTATTGATTTTGGATAGTATGTACAATTTGAACTTTCTTATGACAGTGAGGTTCATGGTTTAATTAGATATTGGTGTGGAAGTTCTTTTGTGGTTTGGTTTCTTTGATTGTTTTGGGGTTTTTTTAAGTACACAGGAGCATTAGAAATAACTATCAAAAGAATAATAAGCACAGTTGGAATTCTTTATCTTTTTTTTCTTGAGCACCGTGACATATTAACATGAAGTAATGAATAATTTCAAGATAATGTACAACTCTGGGAAAAATAATGCTTATTCTGAATGTGTAATAGAAATCCATGTCAATGTTCTGTTTGAATTACAGTACACGTGTTTTTCTTGAAAAGCAATAATGTCCTATCTACAAAGGACAGCCTTTGAGCGCAGCAATGTACCTCATCAGTGCTCCTCCCTCTTTAAATTTAAGATACTTCACAAAAACTCTGAGACCTGAGAAGAAAAATCCCTTGATTACAGTTGCACACTCTCTAGCCCTCATGATAATGTTCTGTACCCGTTATTCAAGCAAACTGAGTGTTCTTGTATGGAGTCTTCTAGTCAATGAAGGTTTTGTCTGGGAAAATGGTATAGTGATCTGTTGTCGCAAATGTTTGTAATTTATAAGAGGTCACATGCTTCCTTAAAGCTCTTCTTCTGACTGTAAATTTGGTAGCATCATCAACTTTCTTGCTGGAAGCAGTTTTAGAGAAGCAGCGTTATGAATACTTTTTTTTGTTGTATTAATAACTGGTTGAAATAACATAATGGTGGGATTTTTCCAAGGGCAAGAGCTTTTCACTTTATTGTGCACTAACAAAACAAAAAAATCACCTTTGTGGAAATACTTTTAAAATCCTATAATGTAAAATATATATTCTGATGTCAGAACAGATGTCACCCACTGCATTCATGAACTCTAAGGAAATTGAGGTAGCTGCAGGCATTTAGTTCTTCAGTTTCATTGCTAGTGGAAGACCACTGGTAAAACTGGTCAGTATTTCTCTTAGTTTTATTTTATGGGAGATAACTGTGAAACTTTGAGACTATGTCAGGTTCAGTCAGCAGCTCACACAGCTTCCAGATCTGCCCTGTGCTTCTGCCTAGCAGATGGGAAGCCAAAGATTCTAAGCTTATTTTATGATGTTTCTGATATTTCTCAGGCAAAATATTGGTAGATTTCAGTTCCTTTATTTTTTTTGCATCTGTTTGGATCTTATTTTTATTAGATACATACATTTTCAGGAATTTTAGATGCATCAACAGTTAATTTCTTAGCCAGGGACATCCTTTATTTTGTTAAACTTGTGTTATATTTGACTATGGTATAAACAGAATAGAATAAGCAAGTCATTTGCATCTATGTGTCTAAAATATGCTGTCTATATGTTAATTTACATTTGAATTGAAGAATTCACATGCAATTACACCGCTCGCTCTACTGCTAAATGCATAGTTAAACTAGTCTATAATTTTTAGTTTCCAAAGGCTCCTTGATTGCCTCTCACAGAATTGTTTACAAATGTTCTAGAAATTCACTGGAAATGCAGCTATGGTACAACCAGAATTGTCTTCCTTGTTAAGCATGTATGTGCTTGCTAGTCCATAGGTCAAAGGCTTCAGTATCCCACTTTTACAGCCAAACACTAACAAGTTGAATAACCAAGACATTATGTAGTTACCAGGCAAAAGCATTCGCTGATTAATGCCACTCCAGTATTTGGCAAGAAGAAAGTTAAAGACAAAAATTTATCCTTGCTACATCATCCACATTTCTTATTTGTTGTAGTATTTGTATAAAAATGGGCCTGTTTCAGAAGCGAGAGAGATGTTTTCATAACGGAATCAAAGCAATTTTTTGTTTGTTTGTTTCTGAAATTCAAGTAAGCCATCTATATAACTTTCTATAGCTTAATTTTGCTTCACTGAAATCAAGCCTGACACCTAAACTGAACAAAGTGCTGTGTCTTTGTTTCAAATATGCAAAATGTTTACTTGTGGAGAGAAGTGAGGGGATAGTGGTTCATAGGGATTTGGTAAATGTTTTGCTTTCTCTCACATTTGGTGAACTTGCAGGTTCCTCTAAAGCCATAAATAGAAATTCTTTAAAAGAAACTAAGATTATATTCTGAAAACCATCTGTGTCTAGAGTGAGAAATACTTTGAACAATACCATAGACCCATGTTTTGGGGGTTCATCTCTGATTAATGTTTGCCCCTTCTTTTGTGTGCCAGCCTGGATTCCACCTGCCAGCCCTTTGGGCTGCTTTATCCGCATTTAAGAGCAGTGTACTATTCTGATTCATATTAAAACTCAATGCATGAAGACACTGGACTTCTTGGAGTGCATTTGTAAGAGATTTCACTGATAAAATATGAAATGGAATATCTGCAGATTTAGTTTTTCGGGTTTGGAGACTGGTCACTGAAGAACTTCTGAATTTTCCTGACATAAAATTCTTTGTGCTTTGTAATCACAGAGCACTAAAATTCAAAGAGAGATTTTTCTTTTATTTAAAGATACATTTGTGACAAGGAAAACTATATGCAGATAAACAATTAATAAGAAGGGTATTAATTAGAAAATTCATGACATTTTTCAATAATATAAAAAAATCAAAGGGGCTGAATTTGTATTTTGTGTAAACTGACATAGGTCCTTTGAACTCAGTGGCGATATGATCATACCTCAGGAGATCCGTCTCACTCAGAGAGTTATTATACTCAAAGAAAAGTGGAAGTCCCAAGAGACTTCACAAGAATGATATTTCATTTTCATCTCAAGATTATTGTAGCAGGTCATCAGCTTTGACCGTATGATAAAGCTTCTTGTGGGATGTTACTCTCCTTGCATAGATCCTAAAGCAAACACAGCCTGCTTTTTCAGAAGTGGATATCCAGTTTGACAAGGAAATGGAATCGCTCTAATAAAACGAGGAGAGAAGGGGAAAACCTATTACTTGCAGGCTGAGGATTGAAAACTACTGTAACTGTTCTTGCTGCTTTGATTCTTGAAGGAAGTTTGATTTTTTTGTTTGTTTGGTTTTGGTTTTGTTTTTCCTTCAGTGTGGGGAAAATACAGCAACTTGAAAACTTTCTGTTATGAATGAGTACTGGAAGAAACACACCATAAAAGATCTTTTGTGGTTAAAATGTGCTTTATATTTGTTTGGTGTTGAATATTTAGTAAAGGGCTTTTTCTCCCATTCCCAATAACATGGAACATAGTGAAGCTTGTTTTTTCACTGAATTTCTGATTCTTCTGTAGAGTCAGAGTTTCTGATTCTTCCACAGCCTTCCCGTGTGACTTTCTCAGCCACAGTTTGTCACCTCGTAACACTGAATTAATTTGTTCCATATTTTAGAGGTCTTTATATGAATATGTAGATTTATCCTCAAAAGTGGCAAGATATTAAGGTGACAACTATCACCTTTTAGAGAAAAATCTATAAATAAGAAAGCCCTCTAAGACTGTTGCACTGTAGCGCAATCCATTTTTGTATAAAATGAATTTTGTTCTTTCTTGTTACACTCTAACAGATCACCGATTTTTATTATCTTGTCAAATGAAAGAAAGGCTACAATTACCAAGTACTGTAATGATTCGTGATCCAGTCTAGCTTCCAGTAATGTTAACAGAACCTTTTCATTGCTATCAGGAGCCATTAATCATTGCTATCAGAAGCCACTGAGGATACCCTTGGTCACCTTTTGCAAAAAAACATTGCCACCTAAACAAGGTAGTTACTCTCTAGCCGTGTTTCTCCTGAAAGACTGAAATGTATTGCATCGGTTCGTGCAATATTGCAGAGAGAAGTGTAACGTCAAGAGCCTTTGGCTGCAGAACTCTGTGTCTCAAAAGCATCTGCATGGCGGAGACCCTAAGTTTCATCGTCCAGAGGAGCGCGGCTCCCTGCCGCCGTGGAAAAAGCCAGTTTCAGGAGTAAGCAGGGATGGAGCTTGTCAGAAACCCGTGGGAGATTTGGGAAGGAAAAGTGGCTCTTCTGGACTTTTCCGCCATGCAAGGTAAACCATGGATGAACGCCAGTGCCTACATGTGCATGACTATGAGGTTTTGGTTATTTCTTGGATCATTCCCTAGTACCATATTTATTTATAATGTAAACTATCAACGTATAACAAATAAATTCAACCTTGTACCCTTTAAAGTTACCTAAAAGCAGAGTGCAGATCTACTTTTAGCCTTCAGAATAATTTGCCCCATTTTCCAGAATAATAATCAAATTGTATAGATGGACATGGTGAAAGTTTTATTTATAAATATCACGCTGTATTAAGAAATATCTTGGCATTTTAACGAGGCATGTTATAAATACACTTCATTGTTAACCCCAATTGATTAAGTTAATGAAGTCAATGGGCATGTTTTCAATTATTGTACTTCAAATTTTATCAGGCTACTAATATTTAAAGGGAAAAAAACCAAAAAGATTAAAATATTTCTAAAATATCCTAGAAAATAAAAGGTTATACATATGCAAGAAATCTACTTTTGAAAAAATAAAGACTGGCAGAGATATATAAGCTGAAAGAGATTAATGCTGCATTTTAAACTTTGTAATTTTCTAAGGGTCAGGTGTGTTTCCTTGTCCCATAAATACATGCTGCATCATACAACTGCTTTTACAGCATTTTCGTATAAGAAAAACACTCATCTAGACAAGCTGAAAAGAGGGATCAAGAAAAGGAATTAAATGTAACAGTGGGAACTTCCTGAAATAATTCAAGTATGAATCTAACTGTAGATATATTACAGTTATGAAGAACATCCAAGACATGCCCAACAGAAACTATTTTGACTTCCCCACTTAAAAAAAAATAAATCTAACTTACTCAGACATAAACTGGAGATTAATTTGTATTCATCCATTCATCAAATTTAACCAATTCAGAGAGGCATCAGAAGAAAAGGGACAGGTCATTCAGAAAGGAAAGACAATTATTCATGAGTCTATGTGTGTCTGCGTATGCTTAGAAGAGTACAAATGTTATTTCAAATAATTTAGTAGTTATGTAACTTAAAATTACTATTTAATATTCTCAACTGCATGTGCAATACTTGCTGTTGTGACTCTTAATGTAACCTAGAGAGTTCTGCTTTTAAAAATTAATCATTGACTGTGCTGGTAGCTCTGATATCATATATTTTTTTCCTTATGTTTAAGGGAGGAAATAATATCTTTTCACATTCTCCCAGGCATCTTTCCGGTATTCTCAAGGCTTAGATGCTAGCTGCAAGGGATGGGACACAATGTGAATATTAATGTCCTGGCTGAGCTGACAAATGTGGTCTGTTTGGGCCATGGCCAGACACGAGCATCCAAAATATGGAACTAGTCCAAGAGGCTGAGATTTTCTGAGAATCTGGGGAAAAGTCTGACAAAAGTGCTCTGCAGTTACCTCATAGAGATTGCTCTAGAAATCTGCAATGTGTGGGTGAAAAAAATGACCTGTGACAGGACTGGAATGAATTGAAACTGTTCAGGATGGCGAAGGAGGACAAAGTTTCCAGTGCATCAGTACATGGACAGAGTGAGAATGACAGGTGAACTAAAGCACCAGGAGATAAAATTTACCACCGTTGTTTGCAGTAAACTGCTTTCAAATAGCCACGCATTTCACCATGTTCTACATTTCACTAGTGCTACAAATAATATTAAAACAGTTCAATTAATCTTTCTGATATTAGTTTTTGTTCCTATACAAGCAAATTTTCTCCGGTGGTACGCTAACCTTAATAGGGATTTGGTAGTAAAGACGGCCGTCTCATCACAGCTCTCCCTGGCAATGACAGAGCCAAGTCCAGTTGACTTGTACAGGGAGCTGGCAAAAGCTGAGTTTCTCCTGTAGCCATTTGGACATCTGTGTGCCTAGATGCCCTTCTTAAACCACCCTTTTCACAAATTCCAGAAGTCTGTAGGGAACGATGGGATAATTTTGCGGTAGATGTGGCTCATTGGACCCTCTACCAAGTACAAAATAGGAAGGAAGTCCCCAGAGGGAGAGGCAGCTAGGATTTAGGGTAGGTTACTCCAAATAAAAGGTGCTCTTGGAACAGACAAGCAATTTAAAAACGATTTGGCTGGAAGTCACTCAAACCTTTCAGCAGCAGGGACAACTTGCTGCCTCTGTCAAGCTTAGGCTGGAATTCCCTCTGCCTACACTCTCCTTCAGTGTTTCCAGTCTTTGTTCCTACTACTTATGTTCCATCTGCTTATATTCACTAACTGGGAAGATCAACTTGCTAGCATCTACCACCAGGATTTAGGTTTGTGAATGCATCTTTTAGCCAGATAACAGAAATGCTCTGTTTTAAACTTAAAAGAAAGATGCCTAGGCTCTGTGAACATTTCGCCCCACCACATGAAGATGCTGCCTCCATTCCCAAAGAAAGGGAACACATCTTGATGTTAAGAAACAAACAAAAAAAAATAGCTGGGTAGAGCTTCAGCTCTTCTCTGAAACTTTATACGCTTTTGCAGCTGAGCAGTTCTTCCCCAACTCAAAGCTCATCTGAGACTTGCTAACTTTTTATTTCTTTTTTTGTTCCCTGCAGAAGACTACAGGTAATCTGTCAGCATGACTCTTGGTAGCTGTAAAGTGAATGGCATTGCTCTGACAAAAGCACAAGGACTATGCCAACTGAATTTTTCACCCTCCATTCTCAGAAATTCCCTCGCTTCTTATTTTTGCAAGGCAGATGCTCTAGAACTTTCCTACATGCTTTACTCTAAAAATCCACCAATGCTTGCTGCAAAGAAAGTGCTTTATCATAATTTTACAGGCAACGAATATTTTCTTTCACTGTTCCATGCTAAGAGGGCCCCTTCACTACACATGTCACAGGGGGCTCAGAAGGGGCAGGTTCTCTTTGCTGCCACCAAAATCAGAATCCTCCTTCCATGCCTTTTAGCAAACGTTAGAGTACGCTGGGTTTAAATAGCTAGTGAGGGCAAGTAGCCAATTTCCTATCAGTCTGTCATCCAGCTCTGGGCTGATAAGACTCAAGCTTTCTTTTGGGAGCAGTAGAAGAGGGGGCACATATGTGGCTGCAGGTCTTTGACACCTATCCAGATGGACAGCATGTGTGGGCAGTAACGGAGCGGTTCTCCAGGAATAACGAAGGCAGAGGCTCACAGTCACAAGGTAGACGGGAGACGTGGTGAAGCACGAACCCTGCAGCTCTGATGTGTGTGCAGGACAGCCAAGCTCCGTGGTGGCCGCACCGGATTTTGTGTAGGAGCACACAACATGCAGGTGTCCTAGGGGAAAACATTGAAGTCATCCGTGGTTGTGTCGTTGTTCCCTCACCTTTCTTCTAGGTGTTGAGATTATAGCTTCAGTATAACAAAATGTAGCAATGGGAAGTACAGATGTAATTTTTAAAGGCAGGTCTTTATCTGTCAAAGCAGATTTTTAGGCCTGTCCCCTCTGGGGCAACTACAACTTTTATGTACAGTCCAAACTTCGGTTTGGAAAGCTTGATATTCAGAGTTTCCAAGCTGGCCGTCCACTTACACGTTACAGGATCTGTGTTCAGAATTTGCCTTATTCCAATCCCCCTAAACATTGGCAAAACCATAAAAGGACACCTATGACCAGCTGGTGACAGAGGCATCCTCTGGGTTATAGAAGCATTTAGGGAGGCTGACCATAACGACTGCAATTGGAAGAAAGGACCCTTGCAACAGCACAGTATTGAGAAAAGCAGAAATACTTAGTAGTGAGGAGAACAGCAAAATTACTAAAAAAAGTCACAACCAACCCAAACCCCAGCTTTATTATCTACTGTTTTGATTCAGTCTGGTGACAATGGGGGACTTGCAAAGGATTACACTTGCCTGGTTTCTTTCTAAATATTTATTATTTTTCCCACAAAGAACTGGACCCTGAATTATTTTCTAATGAGCCCACTGTTATTCTGACATAATTTTTGTGAAATTAGGTGAAGTGTTAGGAAAATAGTTTGTTCTCTCCTTGATATTGATATAACTGTCTTACGATTCAAAAGTTACCAAATCAGTTTACTTCTCGCTGGTTTGTTAACACCCAGAAAGATAGGAAAGAACAGAAGTATTATGGACTGCCACATACAATGTCACAGGAAAATCCCTAAGGTTTCAACAACTCCTCTGAAATGACAAGTATCAAAGAAAAAGATCTCATCATTTTTGAGATTACTGGTGCGTGAATGTACATAATTGCCATTCTGATTTGGTGTCTGTCTAGTTAGCCTGTGTTTTTTTAATGCAAAGGTTAGCACCTGCTGTCTTAGGTTACCCAGTAAATAGTAATGACAACCTGTGGAGAATATGTAAGTGACACTTGTGACACATAATAAAAAGCAGCAGTTGGTGAACTAATAGAAAACACTAAAGGTGAAAAAAGTAGGTGATTATTAGGGGGACAGGCTACCAGTAAATTTTACTGACTACAAATACCATTTTCAAAAAGTAGCTTGAATGTGACTAAAATGTATTAAAAATGGTTTGAAAAGATACTGATATTGATCCATGCTGATTTTTACTGAAATGACAGAGTAGCATTTCATTCAGTAGATCTTGTATTACAGCCCACTCAGTGCATTTAACGATGTGCAGTATCTTCCAGTTATAAGTGATTTCCATAGCAATACTAGAAATCTTTTAATAGGGCATGCTGGAAAAGATGACTTCTGCTGTGATACCCATTCTAGTGTATCATTAAAGTTAAAACTTTCCCCTCAGCATTTAGCAATGACAAAGGTTGTAAGCAGGGTTTCAGAATGTTAAGTGGAATCACTCTTCCTATGTGAAGTGCCTTTCCCCAGCATAATGCTAGAGGGGAATTTATTTCTTAAGTTTGAAACTTAAGTGCGCACTCTTATTCATTTGGGAATGTACTCTTAGCTTAAATACAGTCTTCCACACCATGCTGTTCTGTAAGCAAAGTTTTAAAATAATGGCTTTATAGTATGATTTTAAAGTAACTCTCAAGGGATGCTGTTGATACTATGTTATATACAGTCTATTGCTGACAAGGCAGTTTAAAGGTCTAGATAAAATGCCATATCCTAAAAACTATATTTTGTAACTTATATCATTATACTTTGTCAGATCTTCAAATATTAATCATGCTTTTCAGTGAAGAAGACCAAGTTAAATACTTGCTATATGAGTCAGGAAAAAAAAACTTGACAAGTACAGCTCTTACTTTCTAAATAAGCAACTTAACTGCTAAACTGGTAGATAACCTAATGTATGTGTGCACATTTTCCCCCTTCAACTTCAGTCATTATTCATTACAGCAGGGAAGCTGGCTCTTTGCGTTTTAAATGGAATAGAAGACCTACTGTGCTCTGATACAATTTTATGTGTATAATGTGGAAAAGGTACCTGTCTCCCATGACCCACTCCTGAGTGCAATTCTAACCTCAACTGGGGCTAAGTTAGGATAACATCTTCAACTAGATTGTCCTATTCCTAGGCAGAGCTTCAGTTACTAGCAATAAAGTGACAAAAGGATGGAGTCTTTGCTGTCCGCTACTTGGCAATTAGGAAGCAAATAATGAACTGTTATGGGGCTCATCGTGGGACAGTAATGAAAGGGATGGATATCAGTTAGTTAACATTATTTCAGTCCATATCTCTTCATATAGTACAGGTAGTAATTACATACTAGTTGAAGTTGTAGAAATACTTCCTGTGTTAGTTTTTTATATATTATCTGTTCTATGTATTTTTAAGGGAAAAATATGTACCTTGGAAAGCTTCTATGGCTTTCACCTTTTACTTGGGTTTTTATTTACATTTTACCATATACCCTGGTTAAATGACTAAGTGGCAGAAGGAACGTTCCTGATGAGAATTCCATATTCCATACAATGTTAAAATTAAGTTATTGTGCAAATATAATTATGAAACAGTCAAGTTCACAACAACATATATACATGCATGCATATATGCAGAATACACATACAGTCTTATGTGAGATCTTTTCATTCTCATTTACACAAGTCTCTTATTTTACAAGCCTGTTTATGGAATACATATCAACTGACATACTGTATATGATCAAGTTTATTCTCTCTAATGTATTGCTTTGAGCGATGAAATCACCATCCATTGACCATACTTTCTTTTCAAGGAAAAATTTAAACTTCCTTAGCTGTATTTCAGGAATGTGGATGTATCAACTTTTCAGGTGGATGAGATGCTTCCCTATGAGACTAACTTAGATAAAATTCAGTTTGCAAATACATAGTAGCACTTTTTTTTTTTTTTTAATAATAGCATACAAGTGCAAAATGGTGGAAAGTGCTTTTGCGCTTTCTGTCTTTTTGATAACAAAACACATTTTAGGTCCTAAAACAGTTTTTGCTGGAGTCAGCACCTTTTCTTTGCTTTCAAAGGGTGTTGGGATGTGCCTTAGTCTATTGTATTTTGAATAGTATTTTCTAATGGTTAAGTACAATAGTGCTTCTGCTAACATTAGAAAATTTCACATTTTCAAACAACTGCTAACAGAAGCACTATCTGTAAAACGTTTTTTTGGAGGACTGTCAACACCGAAATACATGCTTCACTCAGACCTGCCAGCTTCACTGACATGAGTAGTAACCTGTGGCTTTTAGAGACTAAACAACCAATTTGAGTGGTAATCTACTGCCCTACCACTTTTGGCAATGATCTACTGCATTTGGGGAAGTCTGGCAGCCCAGGCTGTATATATTTAGAAATACTGGGCAAATGGTTGTTATGTATTGTAGGTTAGACACCAGAAAAGTTGGACCTGTTGCTGTTGGGCCTGTCAGCTTTGGCAAAGTTGCAGACTGTGCATTTCCAATGTACATGTATGTTTTAGCCTTTAAGAAAAATGGCTGTCATCTGCTGAGCAGATGCCTAGGAACGTTTGAGTAAGTAGGGGAGGGTTAGTAGCACTCACATTTAGCGGAATTTGCCATATCGGAGCCAGTGAGAAGAGCCTGCGAGCTGGAAGACTATGTTCAATTATTGGGCATGGAGAGGCTTCACCGACAGATTGGAAGCTGAGAGCACAGACCAGGCTGTTTGTAAGGAGTTCCAAAGTAACTAAGATTTGAAAAAAATATACTCTTTAACCTTAATATAATATGAAAGAATCTGTATAGTTAGGTGTGAATTTAATTTGAAATGATAAAATGAAAATTTAGTAAGAAACTTAAGCCACTATTAATCAATTAACAAAAGGACCATTTTAAGAAACATTGAGTATATCTGACCTTCATCAACTGCATGCTGCTGCTTTGAAATTAATATAAAAATCTGTTAAGAGTAACTCAAATGCAAACCATGTTTCTGCTCACTTCAAAAAAGCCCAGACAAATGGAGAACGTGGATCTGCATTATCAGCAGTGAGAGTTAGAGCTTAACCAAAACCTCCTGAAAGATCCGCAGAACCTGGAACAAGGTATCACTAAACTGCTGTTGAAATATTACGGCAGGTTCTTTTCGTGATCCTATTACGAAACTCAAAATTGAGTTTTCAATAGAGTTGGAGCCATTCTTACATGCTATGCTGCATGCATGCTATAGTATTCTTAGGATCCGTCAAATCTTGAATAACTCATCAGGTCAGTATGCTACAGGCAGTTACCAATATAGGTCAAGGTACTGGCATGGTATGTAAGATCAAAACCGTATTGTGTAACTACCTCCTTGAGTAGAATTTGTGACTTATTGTCCAACTGCTCACGGCAAAGGCAATTGCAGGCCATATTGTTCATATTTGAACAAAATACTCTCTTAGATTTCACTGAACATCTTTTGGTGTTGATATGTCAATGACAGTAGAAATAAAGTACTGATAGTCTCCTCTCTAGAGATAATTAAATGCCAAATGCCTTCCAACCAACAAGGAGTGTATGGCAGTAATAAATATTAAAAGCAGATAAAAATACTTGCTTTAACTTTGAAAGTCAAGTAGTGTTAAAATTTCAGTGCTGTGTTTTGTCAACATACTTCTACCTGCAGTCCTAGGATGCTTAGAAAAGAATTATCACCATCTGGAGTGTTACAGAAGTATAAAGCTGTTATCTGTTGTTTTCACCAACACTTCAAATGAAATGGTGGCAGCAGATATCCATTTAATCAAGTGTATCACTGAGTTCATATTTTTGGTAGCAGCAGATGGGTGGCAGTCTGGAAGACTTACCTAGAAAAGGCTCAGGGTAGTTCTGAATATTTTCTTAGCATGTAAGCATATGCTGAAAGTGAGTGAGTTACCGCACTTTAGCAAGTTACTGCTCATTAGTAGGAACTGTGGTAACTGATCATGTGCAGATTTAGTCCATCCAATTGCAAAGTATCAAACACATTATTATGGAGTTCATAATACAAGTAGTTTTTAAAGATATTAAAGTTGATCTGAGAGAGTTGTTTTCACACTGTAAATGGAATAGACGACGAGCAGTCTGGTTAGCAGGGTTCAGATTTATAATACAGTAAATAATAGCAGGTATAATACAATTACTTTTCAGTGTTGATCCATGCACTGTTACTCAGGAAGGTTACGGTTAGTCATTAGAGACCAATATTCTTTTCTCCCCTCCACCACTAAATTATTGCCTGAACCCAAAAGTTACTTTTTTCTTCCTTAATCCTAATAATAAGAGTATAGGAAGGATTTTCTAAAGCTTTCAGTATTATCTTAATGATACTCCCTTTTAAGTAGACAATTCCATTTCTGAAAAAAACTTGCTTTTTAGGTCCCTCAGTGTAAGACTAGACAGGTGCAAATTAATTATAGTTTGAAAACTGAGACAGGAACAACTACATTCATTTTCTAGTACGGCAACTAACTTTTCAATCTGTATAGATTTATTAACAAAAACATTATAAGAACTTTGAAAATTTGTATTCTAGAAATTTGTGCTGGCACAAATTCTGACTCTGCAGTTCAAAAAATAGAGGTTTATGTCTGTTTCCATGGAGCCTCTCTGACTTCCATACTTCTATGCACGTTTTGTACAATGAATACCAAAGCCAGAAATCCGACAAAAATCTGCTTCCTTTGTTGCATACTCTGACTGCAAAGCAATGTATAGGATGAACCTCTGCACACCACCACCAGCAGTTCCATATGCCTTATAGCAAATTTTCTTAAAGCCTCAGGGGACTCTCAGAAATACATTGCAGTTTTCAGAAATGAACCCTAGCATTGCAAATTATAACTTCAACCTTCTCTCCCCCTTCTTCCTTTTGCTTTTCCTCTTCCTTCCCCTCTCCTTCCTCCTCTCCCTCCCCTCCCAACTGCATCCCAAAGATGTCTCTGCTGATGCTATCAGTCACAAGCAGCATTAATAGGTTGTTATGCAGTTCTCTGCAATTTCCACTTACGCTCTAAAACCGATACTACCCTGTGTTGCGGCTATTAGTAACAGGCTTTTGTGATTTGTGTTTATACCACTGGGGACTCTGGTATCGTCCTGTTCTTGTATTTTGGAGGCCTCTATTATGAACTTCTGAGATCTGTGGGTTTGCAGGTTTCTAATTTGGAAATGTCAGAACAGCAGCAGGGTTAATCAGGTTATGCTAAATAGTCAGACATTAAGACCAGGTGGTGTTCAAGGACTCAGCAGGCTTTACTTCCATATGGAGTCCTTAAATTTTGTAGCCTGTCTGCAAGTTTTTTGGAAACCTTTGTGAAGGGTTTGTTAAAGTACACTTTGTAAAAGTGTACTTAGGTGCAAAACCAAACCCTACAGGGGTTCATGACAATTTTGTCCCTGATTGATGAAAACGCTTTAACGCATACTTCCTTGAAACGTTTTCTTATGTGTATGGTCATTAATTTGGCCTCGATTGAAAAAAAAAAAAATTCTTGAAGCATTTGAAATGGGTTTTAGAATTGAAAATTGAACCTTTCTAGAGGATATATAATCATAGAAAAAAAAGTGATAGTCTATAAAATAGCAGCATATGCCATATTGTTAGATTTGGTATTTGTAATATTATTTCCAATTCTGTGTCAAAAACTTATTTTTTCTTTTATCACTAGTCCCACAGCTTGGGCAGCTCCATTAGCCAGACTAATATTTACAACTACTTATGAGCAGGCAGACCTGGATGAGCTTGTGACCAAAGTTGTTCAACTACAATAATCACTCTTCTTTACATGTAAAGATTATCAAAATTGCTACATTTTTCTGTGAGTTTGTTTTGTCTCTTCTTACATTCGTACCTGAGGATGTGATAGTATCTCTGTAGCTTTTCAGGAATTTTTCTAGTAAGTAGTTCTTCAGCAAATTAGGATCTTCTGATGGAGACATAGCTTTTGCAGTAACATGCTGATTTTTATGAACATTTCAGAATTTTCAGAATTTCAGAAAAGAAATTATCTGAAGTCTCGTAAATAGCTGATAAGAGAAAGAGGTCCTTTCTTACAGATAGCTATATCATTCAGTCCTTCATCTGAAACTGGAGCTTGCATTTCTTAAAAAAATTTAAACTGTCAAGTGTAAACTAAGATCAGGATTTCCACGAAGTACTGCACCATTTCTCTGGAAGGTTTCCAAGAGCAGACAAAATGTTGGTCCATGGTTAGAGAAAAAGATGGAGGAGAAAAAACAGAGAGAAACAGAGAGAACCTATGGAGGAAGGATTGGCTTCACTAAAGCTAAAATGGAATAAGGCTTCTGGCATGTTGAATTAGGAAACCTTTGAATCGAATCATTAAAATTAAAACTGCTTGAAAGTCAGTGAGTGCTTCATTCTACAGGGGTACATTAATTTAAAAATTCAATGTTATTCACAGCAACAAAAGATAGGGTAGAAATCAATAAGTTTCTCGTAGGAAACACCAAACAACAGCCACAACGAAATGAAAATAAGAACAAAGATCAAATGTAGAAACGCTTCCGTACAAATATCAGAATCCAGAAACACAAGGAATGACCTGAAAAGCCTGGTTTTAGATAAGGCTATTGCTACATTGGCCATGCACAGAAATTGGTGAAAAATAAATTATAATCTGTGGAATCAGTTAATATTGGGGAGTAAAAAACTTAGAAATACTGAAGTAAACCATGCCACGGAGGAGTGGTTCCAAGAGATGAAGAAATGAAGCAAGCCTGGAGTGAAATAAGGCAAATTCCTGAAGTATATCAACAAGCACCATAGTGTTCACATGAGTTTGAAGATCCAGGGATAACTTAGAGGAGTGTAACAGCTGTAATAAAAGAGTATATACAGTTACTAGTCACCCTATTAGGATGGTAGCAACGAGTGTAGTGGGCAGAACTCACAAGAGCAGAATCCACTGATAGCAAAAGATTTTGATCATGCCGCAGAAATTGGCTACATTTTAAAAGATAGCTTTTCAGAGCAACAGGCCTAAAGGAAAACACCTAAACAGCATGTAGGAAGACATTACTTCTCTCTAGAAGTGACCAGAAGGTACTTATATTTTAAATCACTGTAGGAAAGGAAAGGGAAGAATCCACTGCAACAATATTTCACTCCAGAGAAGGAAATGAAGCAGCTCGTTGAAATATCTGTCCGAAAGGCTGGAGGACTTGCATGAGCACAATCGCTTAAAGATGCGACAGTGAATTTTCAGAATAAATGTATACCCTACACTGCAACAGGAGAGGTGGGCACAAGAGGGGAAAGGAAGTAAAGGCAAGGCTTTTGTCTTTAACAGAAGAGTAAAGAAAGATATTAGAAATAAGAGATCTTCTTGTAAGAGATGTGTCCAACTGAAAGAAACAATAAAGGGTATACCAGGAAGTTAAAACTTTAACACAGCAGTTCTTTAACAAGGCAAGGAAAAACTTACTAAAAGAAAAAAAAACAAACAAACCCTATGAATAAAGATTTTTTCCATATACATTGACATTTACAGAATTGATAGGGTCAACAAATGGTCAAGAAATGAAAGAAGCACTCTTGGAAAGCAAGGTGAAAACAGAAAAAGGAGAAAGAATTATTTGGTAGTCATTACTAGCACGCTTTAGGGAAGTTGCCGTCAATATTTTTAGTGCGAATGATTTTGACAAACTGTTTTAAAATTAAGTGTCAGTGGCAAAAAATTTGAGAGTAGTAACTTACCATTGGTAGTTACCAATGGTACTTACCATTATAGATAATACTTGCACAAATCTAAGAAAGTTTTCCTTGACCTATGAACTTTCTTGTGGTTTCTTTTGTTTTCAAATCAGACTCAGGACCAGAAGAACAGAGAATTGTAGATGCAGTGTGACTTTTTTTTACATTGAGGGGGAAGAGAGTCTATTGAAGAGCAATAGACCAGAAAATCTGACTTATCTAGTGGATAAATTGGAAGAAAATGTAATAAAAAACAGAGCTATAAGACATATGGACAAATACGATACAATGGATGTACAGTCAACGTTGCTTTTTCAAGAAAGTCAGATCTGTGGAATTTTATTAGGCTTCCCTGAGCTCACAGTTGGAGAATGGAATAAAGGCACTTTGGCTGTTTTTAGGAATTAGGATATTCAAAAATGTTTTTGACATGATGCCTCCCTAAATGAATTAACCAATTCAAAGACAGGGAAAAAAGTTGTGTAACACGTGGGGGGCTCAAGTTACCAGTGAGTCCTGGAAGTATCAGTGATAGATCATTTCATATTTCTTTACTATGACATACCTTCCTTAGTAATTTGAAAGGGGATATGAACAGTGAAATGACAACATTTGACAATGATAACAATTATTTTAGGTATTAAAACCACAAAACTGACTATAAAGTGTTGCAAAAGGATCTTTTTAGTACCAAGCGACGATGATGAACCCGATCTTCCATTTCAATGTCTGCAACTGTGAAATAAGCTATATAGGGGGAGAGGCAGGAACAACTATATCTAGATAAATACAATAATGAGCTCTCAATTCAATGTTGTGACTCAAAATGTCTTCATGGGTAGTTTCATGAAAAAATGTCAACTTCTGCTGATGTCAGAAAGGAAGAAAAATGTTAGGAATTATTAGGAAAGAAATAAAGAAAATGGAAAATATAATGATGCCACTTTGTCTAAATCCATCTACACTCAAGGTGCACCCATTTCTTGAACACTAAGTGCAGTGCATGTGTGATAGAATGAGAAGAAGTCCAGAAAAGCATAACAAGAATGAACAAAGATATGAAATCACTTTCATATGAGGTGAGATTAAACAAAGTATGGCTCAGGACAAGGGGTAGGGGAAGGGTGTGTGGTGGGACAGTATAATACGTGGGTTTGAAATAAATTATATGGAGATGGTGTATAGAAAACAGTTATTCACTCTTACTTATGACTCTTTGGGGACTTAAATAAAATTTCTCTGAGAGTCACTTCAGAGTCACTTCCTTAAAAACTGGCATGCTTTATGGCTAAGGATAGATATTACTATTTAAATTATGACTAGGGTTGTCAGATTTAATGCTAAAGATGGAATCGTATCATCCAGTTTCAACTGTGGGTTAGATCTGTAAAACCTGAGAGTATGAGACATAGTCTGTAATATATTTGTGCACAAGCTTTATACTTTTTTATTAGTTCTCCATTACTGCTTTAAACTCTTACCATAATTCTATGCTCAAATATAGATTCATAGTTAAATCATTTTCCTACAAAAACTACAAACTTGTCCATGGATTTTGTTCTCCTGAAAGCAGGATTTCTGTCTTTCCATGTTTGCAGTGCACCTTGTGTATTATAGATACAAAAAATAAATAAATAAAGTTATGCACTTTTTGGAGTGCTACGTTTTGTGACCCTGTTAATCAATGAACTTGACTGAAAGTTGATGACTGATGAAAAGGCTAGACTTTTCAGGTAATAAATTTTTAGTTTATTTTGAGTTCATGTGATTTTTAGAGTCATAACCAAGTTTTTATATAAAAATAGAACTTTATATAGAACTTTAATCCATAATGATCTGAATTTAACAATCTGTAATTACACATTATATACGTATGTATGCACACAAATATATATTTTACTCGTATGCAAATTATTGGCGTATTTCAGTATTTTGCCACAGTGCTATCTCAGAAGTAACAAACATCTTGAGTTATCATCAATGGTAGGTAATATATAGATATTTCTAAATCCAGAAGTGTCAGGTATAGCAGTAGCTAGCCTGTTGACATCAAGACAGTATAGACTCATTGACAAATTGAAAGGATCTATGCTTCTTGAATTACCAAGTTTATTCTTCTAGTGCCTGGATTTTCCCAGGAGGTCTTTTATTCAAACACCCAACCCTGCTTAGTTTATGAAAGCTGACAAGAATACAGCCTGATGTGTCGTGTGTGCGCAAAAAGTGTATGGAAATGGTAAACCCAATTTTATTTGAAATATGGTGCTCAAATGGACTCTGGAGTGGAGATGTTCTTTGTCAAGTTTCAGCCCACAGAAAGATGATACAGCTGAGCTATAAACTAGTAAAAATAGAATTTGCAAATGAAGTGCTGACACAAGTCTCAGGCATAATAGGATGAGCACTATCATATATGAATGAGTCTTTCTCTTTTTCTCAGTAGTATGCCATGCAATATGCAAATAACTTGGCTTAATGAACAGCTTCATTTAAAAAAGAGTTCATGTGGTTAAACACTCAGAGACAGTTATTAATGTTTTAATTTTATGGACTGAACTAGGATGCATAAAATGAAATCCAACAAAACTCTAAAAATAATTAGAAAGAAGTCAACTAAATTAAAGTGATCATAGGTTAGTATGCTACTGCTGGGTTAGGGCGTCAAACTTCAGGAAGCCAAAAGGAATGTATCTTGCAGGGAGTAAATAATAAAAGCATTCAAATAAAAATAAATCTGGATACTCATGTAATGTGTCAAAATAACTTTAGTTCAGCCACATAAATCAACTATAAAGAAGTTCAAGATGACCTAATGGTGGCTTATAGGTAGGTATAAGGTATAGGTATATACTATGTATGCACAGGTAGAAGGCTGTAGGTATGCACTACCTATACATGTTACTTCTTTAGAGGAATGAGTATAACTTCAGACAGCTTAAAAGGATGAAGATCTCAACCAAGAATGTTTGAATAAAATAGACATACACAACAACATTGAGGGTCTTAACTCATTATAAAGCTACTTATATACTAAATCTAAATATACTAAATAATTTCTTTTTTTTTTTTACTTTTTTATTTTAATTTTTTTTTTAACCCAGGAGCACAGCCAACACTTTGTCTTCACATACCAAGACAAGGAAACCTCCTGTATTTGCCTGGAGCCAGTGAATGATATCTGTCCTACCAGACTACAGTACGTCCTGTGTGTCGGCATGCATGGTTGCATCAGGGCTGTGTCCAGGTACCTATGTGTGATAAACTATACCCTTCCTACCAGGAACGTGGTAACACCCTGTATAGTTCTCTGATCTGGAGCGTACTCAAGCTCCAATTCAGATCAAGAGTTTGGGTGCATCATGTAAGCCATTAAATATGTAAAAAAAAAAAAATCCTGCTTCTAGATTACCATACACAATTTTCAAATTCAATAAAGAAGAGGATGAAATAGATAGAGTCCAAAACACATATATCCCTTTCTTTTTTCTCTGTATTCTTATTTCTTTCTAACCTTTTACTAGTTTGTTTCCCCAAAATTGCTTCTGCCTATATGTCTGTTATTCATCCGGCCATGTCAATTTTGATGTGAGCCAATAAACACAACTGATAACATCTTTATAATATTTTCACTTGTTTGGAATCTAAACAGGCAATGTTAGAGACAAATCCTTGGCAAAATATCTTAACATTATGGATATGAAGACTGTGGCTGGAAAAAAAGGAACAATCTGGTATATTACAAGATTTTCATGCTTGGGAAAGAAAAATGAACATGATGGAGAAACAGAGACAGATGTCAGGGTTTAAGGATAACAACTGGTGTTCTTTCACGCTGGGCTGGTGGCTAGATGTGAGGAACAGATGTGAAGCTGAAAGGAAGAAAGACTGAGTTGGTAGACAAGAAGATTTGGGAGGGTTTGGTCAAAAGTTTTAAGAACAACTTGGCCTCCACTGTTCCTAAGATGCAACAGGACAGGCCGCTGAATGAGTCTGGGACAGGGGAGAATAAAATTGTCAGTAAAAATACAGATATATCAGTCAATGCAAAATTGTGAAGTAAAGACAGTTGAAGAGAATAAAGCAGACAGATCAAGTAAAAAGTAAAAAAAGGTTTTTCTTCCTTCTTGCTTGTTAGACCTAATAATGGACTCTCATTTTCAAGGAAGAATGTCTTCAGACAGTTGGAACAGACAAATTGTTCAGGCACGTTAGATGTGAGAAAGCAGGAAAACTCTGCAATGGCAAGGGGAGTCTAAAGCAAGTTTTTTATAGAACTTTATGTCTGGTCAGAGGGTTGGAGCCAAAGGAAGGATAAAATAAAGTATAAAGGAGAGAGAAATTTACAGAAGATGTTAATATTAAAGGAAAATTTCAGCAAGTTTGGAAGGGATAATAGTCACCAACTAGATGATAACAGTTTCTGATTTCTTTTACCGTTACTATGAAAGTCGTGTTCTAATGAGGGTGAACCCTCCAATCTGGGGCAGAGAGAAAAAGTGATCTTATGATCAAATCATGACCTTTGGTCTGCTATGCCAATGGATCCCTGGCTGTGGCTGTTTGGAATCTAATGGCAAGTTCAAAACCTAAACTGTTTCACTGGATGCTCTACTTTTGGTCAATGTTGGCTGAGTTATTACAGCTCTGATGATCTAAATTTGTAGTATTACAATTTTAAAGTGACTTAATCATCTCTTAAATTATCATAAATGAAAGCTGACAGTTGGAACCCTATGTCTTATTTAATTTAAACACAAATCACTACTATAATTTAGAAATGTCAACACTTTGCAACTTTTCTTTAATTTGGCTATTTCTCTTCCCAACATGAAGATATAGTGAAATGTCTGCGTGCTTTTAAAAGTGGATCAATCTAACAGTTTCATCTAATGAAATGTCAGATTTATTAGATAGGAACAAATTCACCTCTGCCGTTAGTGAACAATGACAATTGGAATAGACTTTTCCCCCTATCAAAAGGAAGCCAAATTAAATTGTAAACCTGAAAGAGTTGTTGGACTTTGTATACTTCAAGCAGGATCTGGATGTAAACTTGCTGAGTGAAAAGCTTCAGTGAGATTGCTACTCTAAAAAATTGAGGAAGCTTCCCTGGACTGCATTTCTTTAGGGTGTTTAAAAAGTACAATACAACAGAAGTTTAGAAAATCAAATATAGCGTATAAACTAGTCAACACAGATGAGAATCAAAAACTCTTGTGAATACCCAAACCCCTGCACATATGTAGAAACAGATGATTGGAGTGTTGTATCTGTCTTACCTTTCAGTTGGAAGTGGTTTAATGTACAGCTGAACTGCCTCTTGAGTAAATCTCTTTTATATTCCAAGTTTTAGTGTTCCCCTGATTTTACAGGATGGTGCCTTGATGCATCTAAACTCTCTGGTTAGTTAATAAGATCAATGAGAAACTGCTTGCCGTTCCATTCTTTTACCTTTGTTGTTACATTAAAATGTTCCCCCTATAGGACATTCAAATGATCTTCTGTAATCATCACTATTATTAATTCGTGCCTCATTGTCAGCTAGAAACTAAATTTTTCAAATAGTTGCTTCAAAATTTATGAGTCTAGTGTATGTCATGAATGCTACGAAAAGTAGTCTGTAGGATAAATAAGAAGTGAATAGACATGATTTTCCTTGGAAGAAATGCTGCAGTTTCTCAGTTAAAATGGACTGATTTGGGGAGCTGAACAGCAGAAGATAAGTTAGTTCAAAGACGGTTACGAAAAATAACACAAGGTGGATCTTATAATTAAAAATTTTATTTTTTACAGTAATTTGCTCAAGCAATTTGTCACAGAAACTGTTTTTGAAAAAGACAAAACTGAGAAACATACCTTTTTATAAGCAATTTGTGATGATGAGGAGGAAAAATCCTACACAATTTACTCATTAAGAATGGTTCGTAAGTTCGATGTTTTTACAGGATGCTGATTTGGTTCAATAAAAAGGCAGATAAAATCAAGTTGTTAAGCAAAAATACTCTTTGGACAGAACAAAATTCATATTCAACATTTACCTTTAGAAATTCCCATTTCAGCACATCTAGAATGTAAAGTTAAAAAAACTGGTTTACAGTGCAACACTTAACCTAATGCGTTAGATTGCTCCCCAGTTCCTGCAAATATTTCACTGCAAATATATGTTCTTAGAGAAGCAGATTAAATTTGACTACTTTTTCCCTATTTATCTACCTATTTGTTAACAATATTTATGGAGAGAGAGAGAAAGCTCTCAGTAAGAAAATAATACTGTTCCTCCTATGTCATTAAAAAAAACCAAAATAAAACAAAAAAAAACCCAAACCCCAGACAAATAGATATTGTATTTCTATTTATAAACCCATTATTTGCAGGTGGTCAGATACAGCAAACTTGGTATTTAACTATAAATCAAGTTGGTACTCTATACTAGAAAATATTAAAGCCTGAATATTCAAAGATGTGAGTTTCAAGGGTAAAAACAATGAAAAATTTAGAATAGCTGTGAATGGTAAAGCTTTTGTCTAATGAAATATGAATTCTCCAAGTCAGTAAAGTTATGTAATGTTATAGCTGTTGTAATAATGCTTTTCTGTGCTGAGTTTTATGGGGAAAATTATTATGCATTATTTGGTTTGTGACCAACAGGCTTATAAATACCAAACAGTATTATTCAAGAAAATGAAAATCTTGGATTAGGAGTTAACTCATTACTTCACCATTAAGAGAAGTTTGGTTCACTGTACTGCAAAGTTAAAATGTGTAATACTGTAAAACCTGAACATGAACACCATCTGTCCCTTCGTGGCCCAGGTGAGGTGAGTATCTAAAAAAAACCCACGTCCTGAATTATTTGCTGAAGTGACTAATAGTTGTAGCTCTTTTATTTCATCAAATATGTTCAGTGAAAAATACCCTAGCATCTGGGGGAAAATGGAGGAAGAAGGTAATTATTTTCACGTTGCTTTATTTGTGGGAGTTTGATAATGTTTTTATTCATTCAAGAATGAAAACATCAGTAACTTCTTAATCTTCTTGGCGAACATTTGACCTTGTTCATGCAAACATGTAAGAACACGATTAACTTCATGTGTACAAGTAGTCCCAGGAAACTGCTTGAACAGAATGGTAAACAAGGGATTTTGAGCAAATTTGGAGAAACAGAGTAGAGTTCCTTCCACTAACAGATGGCTTTGCAGCAGGTAACAGAAGAAGATAATGAGTAATCAAGCGCAATGACTAAGCTGCCTTGGACAGGTTGTGTTTTCTATTCTGCTTCCCACTTCATCTCTCCATCTCCCTGTCTGTAAGGATTCAACCACTAACCTACATATTGATGAAGTCCTCATCCTTAAAATAATTCAAAGTGAAAAAAAAAGAGATTGCAGCAGCATTAAGTATAATCTGATAATTGTGAAGGAGAGGATTAATAATCTGGAATTAAAATATCAACACGCTATTTGAGAAAACAATTTTTTTCTCGAAGTGACATAGTTTGAGATCCCTGCCAGAAACACTACAAACAAAATGAAACAGATTGGTGATTTGATAACCAACTGCTAAGGAAAGGTAGGAGGTCTTCTAGCTAGCTAGGAATTTTACATTTTTATCATAGATTTGATGAGTCATATAGTGAGATAGCTCTTTTGGAAGGACAAAACACAGAGTTACAGGGAACATGCTTAGTGAACGTTATTTGGCATGAAGAAGCAGGTACTAAGGAAATTTATTCGAGTATATTATAGAAGCAAGAACCCATCAAGAATTCTGTGTTACAAATAGTGAAAAAAAAAGTCTTTTTTTAAACAACATACAAGGTGTTCTACATTCATGTAATAGAAATCATAACAGCAAGATTCATTAGATGTATAAAGTCATTTTACTGAACTTTATATAGGATATCTATTATAACTAACATGAAATCCCATGAAACTGCATACTTAAAAAAAAATCTTCCAATGTGAGCTTAGAAGGCAACTGCACAGGATGAAAATATGAAATGTCTTTGCAGATGTCCTTATGGTTTCATAAACAAGAGACATGGCAGAAAATAGAAGAGGTGAACTGTTTATGTATGATGTGTGTGTGTTTTAGGGAGTATTGTGTTTTCACAAGAAAAACTGCTGAGTGAGCAGGTCAGCCTGTTCTCATAGGAGAGCACTGATCTTCTCAGCGAGAGGTGAGCAGAAGCATCCTAGAGAATGTTAAATAAACAAATCCTGTATAAACTCAAGCTCACGAAGTTGTGAAGAAAGGCAGTTTTTAATTTGCTTTGTTATCAAGGCTAAATGTTAAAAAAAAAAAAAAGGGAGGGGAGAAATACTCAGTGGTTTGAAACATTTTATATAGGTGGTATTATCGACAATAATGATTGGAGTGATTCATGTGACCAGAATACCATAAACTGTTTTACCTCATTCAGGAATTTAGAACACGTGTTTGTGTGTGTGAGAAAGAGAGCTTCTATATTAAAGAAATCATTACCTGATTTAAGGCTACTGAAAACTCAGAAGTGCCAGATCCTGAAGGCTTGCAGATCAATGTGATAACCAGCACAATTCAACAAGAAATGCAGGAAGGGGTCTTTTCTATACTGGTCAAATCAAACTAGAGAACAGGATAAGCTACCCTTTTAAAGCATCGATTTATTATTAGTAGGAACTTCTATTCACAGATGTATGCTGAAGAACACCTGTAATAACTATTATAAAAGGACTGGGTTTCAGGAACTGTAATATTTCAAAGCTAAGAAAACTTTTGAGAAAAAAGTTGAGAGAGAGGAAAAAATTACATGAGAATGTGAATGAATATTGGGAATATTTGGTAGATCACAAGTCCACAGTCCAGGATGAATGCTTCAGATAAACTAGAGTAAGAATACTTCATTCTTGCATCATGCTTAGCACTAGTAGATGTCAAATATTTTCATACAGAGGTGAAGTCTTTCCTCTGAAGTACCAATTTCAGATTCAAGACCTGTGTTCTTTCCCACTTAGGTGGGCATTCCTCTTTTCTGTGGCCTTGCCCAAGCCTGCCTATTTCTTCTCTGTATAGCTCAATCCACTGAACAACACAAGCGGTGAAATGAAGGCAACAAATAGCTATAAAAAAGTGTCATATATTCAAAGTAAAGAGGAGATAAGAAAATAACAGTCAGTAAAAATTTTGAAACTGTAGAAAATTGACAAGAGAAGCTGGAGATAGCAGAAAAGAAATCCCTGGCTCTTAATGCAAATCAATAAAGTAGTGGGTTTGGGGGGGGGTTGAACTATATTTGGAACATAATAAATCCTACTAGGTCATAAGGCAGACGCCAGATGGAGATGATGAACCTTTGAATAACGATGTAGAAAAGGCACAGGTATGCACTAATAAGAAAACTTGTTTTGTATTTGGAAAGCTGTGAAATTATGTAGGTGTGTCTGGTAATGTGATTGACAACAATGAAGCACTTTCTAGTCCATTAGTGATAGCAGACAGTAGATAGCATCTGCTGGGGATTCAACTTTTTAAATCAGTCGGGCTAAATAACTGTGGCATCTTACGAATTGCGCTTTCAGGGATGACATTTCTTAAACTGCAGTGGAACTCCTGTTCCCTTTCTCCATTTGGGGTAGGACTGAAAGTAAATGAGATCTTTTAAAATAAGCTTAAATACCGACTAAACCCCGAACACTTTCCCCAAAAGAATTGGCTGAAAATGTATTTAAAATTTTCAATTTTTAATATATTTACTGAAATAGAAATACTGAGGTAGCCCCACAAGGCTGTTGGGCCTTTTTTCAGGAAAGGCAACCGAGACAACCTCCTGTAAACTGGTTAATCTGACAGGCTTCTAGTAAAACACCAGAAATGAATAAGATAGAAAAGGAAAAAAAAAAAAAAAAAAACCAACCCATCCCAAACTGATAAAGCACCAAAGAACGTAAAAAATACTCAACACACTATATGCAAAATCTCTCTTGTGACATAAACTTATTTTCAGTATTTGAGATTGCAATTTTGATGGATGAAGGTAACTGTGTATATATAATATAGTTACCTTCAACATTGTGATAGGAAAATAGCACTATTCATATCTAAAAAGCCCATGTGAAATGAATTAAGAGCTAGCTAGTTGACAGATCTCAGAAGCAGCTGTCACTGGGGGTGTTTTCTAGCAGAATCCTGAAGAGATAAATAATAGGTCTAACATTATTTAGTATACCTTCACTAATCCAAAGCAAATATAAAATCACTTATAAAGCTTGGTGGACAGCTAAACTATCAAGGTCAAGGAACAGTTTAGACTGAGAGGCAAATTAGGCCTATTGAAAGAAAAAAAATATTTTAATGCAAAATTATATACATAGTAAAAGATAATCCAGGTAATGCCTACATAAAGTGGCAAGAGCAGAGAGAAGAGGCTACTTTGAGGAGACAATATGAAAAAGATTGTGATCAGAGCGGATAAATAATTCAGCACGATCTCTATGTGTGGTGGTGTGGCAAACGAGGCTGTAATGTGATCTATGGTTATAGAATCAAAGAAGCACTGAGAAAACAAGGGAAAGGTTTCCCTTTTCTGCCCTTGTGTAGGGCAGTGATTTTAACAGTATTGGAATACTGCATCTGTTTTGGGGGCCCAGTTTTTCATGACTGCGGAGAAAAATTAAATTTCATAAAGATGAGACCTATAATTAACTTTCAAGAAATGCTCAGAAAAATGCACAAAATGACACTCTCTTAAATAAATAGACCAAAAACTTGTGATTCCAGTGTGTTAATACTTTCATAGGAAGAAAATGTAGGATATGCTACAGCAAAAACACTTAAGAAAAATTAAGAATTTGAAGCTGAAGCTTGGTAAACTGGAAAAAAAACGTTTGAATGGGGTCATGATTACTGATTATAGCAAACTAAAAAAGGAACGAGTATTTTATTCACCTCTCAGTTTCTTGGTGCCTGGATTTCTTTCATGAAAGTCTGATGCTTTTCTTTTTCTTCCTGTTTCAGGGATGGAAGTGGTTTGGTTTGGGGTTTTGTAGATCTTTTTTTTTTTTCTTTCTCCTGAATTTTCAGCTGTTCTGTTATGTGCTGCAGTATATTGTGTCTGATTGCATCAATCACATTGTGTTTCCTGAAGTAAATAATAAATTGTCAAGTTATGTATTATTTAATCCTGAATAGAGCCCTCAAAAGTGAACACACAGGTATAAATTTTCAATTTGCTGTGGTGCTGGAAGCTGTATTTGCCAGAAGGTATGAAGGAAGAGATGAGTGAATTCATTTTGTCTAATGTTGAACTTACTTGGATACTGACTGAGAAGTTCAAGTTGAACTCCATCATCCATTTAGGAGAGATTATGAAATGTTTGTAAAGGCAATGTATTTTCTGCGGTAAAAATACCCACCAATGCTAACAAACAAAAAAGCAAGCACTGAGGAATATTTTAAGAAACTCACCTGCCTACAGTTCATGTAGCACTAATGACGGGCAGGGCAGGAGGCTGTGTTATTACCATGATTTTTAAAATGGTTATTTCTAGTACCTTTAAGGCTTAATCCATATCTGTTACTCCACTGAATCATTTCTTTGTAGTCATATAAGCAGTAAGATTTGAGGCCTCAAGTTTATACAAATCTACATTATAGTATAGATTCTGTTAAGTTATTATCCGATAATTTTCAGTTTTGCTTTTAATGACCTGTATGTGTGACTTCCAGTGTTGTTAACCTGATGGAAACTAGGCCTCCGATAGTTGGTTGTGGTGGTACTCAAAGGTTTTCTGGGTTTTGCCTTGGCTGAAAATTTGAATCTCACAACTCAGTGGTAAAAATTCTAGTTTTGTGAAGAATTGTATAAATCTCACGGGTTTGCTTCACTCTGATTTTGATTAAAAGCTACGTTCTGATTCTCTAAATGGTAAGTTTGTACCTAGAACTTCTGATCTCAACTGTATTATTCCTTATAGTTTACAATAAGCAAATTGAGAACTAAGAAGTTTACTTACTATCTTGATCAGAAACTTCAATACCTCAATAAGTTTAGGTACTGATACATGCAGGGCAGTCGTGAATTATGCATGACTAAGAAGCTACATGTGGAGATCATATAAAGTCTGTACTAGCTGGAACATTGCTCGTACTGATGTTCAAACTCATATCCCTACCTTGGCCTTTTTAGTCCTGCCCTACTGATGAAAGAAGAACTTTCAAAGTCTCATTTGACTGTTTTTCTTCTTTCAGTCAACCCCAGGAGTGAGCTGGGAAAGTGGATACATATGGCCCCTGCTCATTGACACAGACAACTTGAGATAAGCCTGTGATAAGTGAGGGGACTTAACGGTAGTGATTTATGTCAAATGTACCGTCACTACCGACAGAATCAATGTTACTGCAGTGACAACAGGGCTAAAAGGTTTTTTTTATAGATCACTCTCTTTTCTTCATTTTGATTTCAATGCCAATATTTTAAAGTTCAGTTAAAAAATCAAATTATGAATATATTGCATCATTCCATTAACAATCTTTGTATGACCCCCTTTTGGCTTCTGCAGGTGTATTTATTTTACAGTTATTTTTGCAATATTTTTGTAGAATATATTCAGCCTATTAGTTGCCTGTAAACCATTCGCTGAGTACTTGCTGTTGTGCTTGTGTCTATGATCACTGAATTAGTGTTAGTATTGGTTTTGCAAGCAGGTAACAGATGTGTTAAGCAAGAGGCCTGCTTGTGAATTCTGGATAATTCCTGTCAAAATTTTAGTTGCTGCTATGAATGTCCAGTTACTGTCAAAATATTTACAAATTGTGAATCCGATTTCTGAGTACATAACTATTAATAGCAAATTAAGTCTGGTGCTTTAAGTTAGAGAAGTAATGCTTTTTGTTTAACCATACTCTTACCTTGAACTGAAAAGCTACACCATCTGGTATCAAAACTATTAACTTAAATAACATATGGAATATTTACTTAGGGATAAACATAGAAAAGTGAAGAAAGATGCTATTTTGTGATTAAGGACACTGGATTACATTTTCATATGATATGTTTCATGTGATATGTATAGATATTTTTCTGGGTTTGCCATAAGCTTACTGTGTAAGTCTGGAAGGATATAAGTTATTTCCTTTGTGTACAAGACTTCCAACTATAAAATGGGATTCCAGAATTTGCTTTCAGATTTTATTTTTAAACTTTTACTAGAGGTATGACCTTGCAGTTATTGAGCTCAACAGCAAAACACTCACAGGGTCCCTGAAGTAAGAATGGGCACCTAAAGTGGTTTTGTAGTTATGCATTGGTTTGAATATCCAAGTTTAACTATGATTCAAACAAGTTAAAAACCAGTGACTTATGACTTATAAAAATCACAGCTTTGCAATTTGACAATTTTAGTTGTCCAGGCACCTCCATATATGATGATTGGAATAAGTTGAGTGTGATATATGTATTTCCAGAAAACTATTTTTTATATGTTAGCTAACTCATTCACATTAGAAGACAATATCTTCTCTTTTCAAAAGTCATTATTTGTTAGATTCACTATAATAGACATTAAATTGTTTAATTACATACAAAGTAGATTCAACATCATGTGAACTTGGAATTATAGGTTAACAGTCTGGCACTTAAGCACTGTAGTTCCATAAAAAGTATGTACTCGAGGAAAAAAAGAACGAGCAAGATTTCCTACTGAAGAACTGTAAAAACGTATTGAAAAATATTCCCCCAAAGTAGAATTTTAAAAATTACTGCAAACTTTCGAAACTAATATTATTCAGCTTCAGCCTTTACATATTAAAAATTTTAAACCTTTGACATTTTTGTTATTATTGAAATGCTTGAATTTTATTCTTCCTATGCAAAATACTAAAGTTTTCTAAGTTTCAAAAAAGTTGCTAATCAAAAAAGTTTAGCAATAGTCCTCTAACTTCTGAATGATTTTATGTACTTTTGAGCCCTATAGTGTTTGTATACTGCTCATTTTTGTGATTATTATGATGTTGTGTTTATGTGTTAAAAACTAAAAATTATATTGTTTTTATTCGATTGCATGTATTAACCAAATATCATACCACAATATACATGAATATTCCGCTACTGCAGTAACATGGCATTGTAAGTTAAATGCCATCTTAGGTTACCTGATAATACTTTGGATGGAATGTGGTTTTATTAAAATGAGTGCACTCAATCTCCTCAGCATTGAGTTGATCTTAAAAATATTTACCATACCCAGGGTTGTAATATTTGAAGTGGTATTTTACAAAGACAAAGAAGTGCAAACCTATACAGCTGAGAGCACATTTGGTAGACTGGAGTATCTCGCTGAGTCAGTCAACTGTCTGCTGCAGATCATTTACAAAAGTGTCTTCAGAGCACCACGGTGATCTCAGCTGTATGTGTTATAGGTGGTTGAAGACTTTTTTTTTTTTTCTTTTTAAACTGTCACTAAATAAGCATCTGTGTGAGAGAAAATAAAATGGTGTAGTGCTATCAATTGATTTTATTATCCCATTCAGAAGACTTGAAATTATTTGACAGAACTATAAAGCAGGCAGAAGTAGGTATTACTACCACCCTTTAGAACAGTACCCTGAGAAAGGACACGGTGCTATTAAAGTGGTGCTAGCTTTCCTGAATGCCAAAGGCCAGCCGAGGTCCTTCTGAAAATGTCACACAAAACTTCTTATTCAAAACAGTGAATTTCATGGAACAGTAAGTCAGCTAAAGTATAAACAAAATTACACGAACTATGATGGACATAACCTGTTAAGGGACAGTAATATCACTGCTTTATAGTGTGTCTGAAATTTAATTTTGGCTAATTCTAATGATTTTTTAAGAAGAAATGCATCGGTGGCTACAATTTCAACTCCCATATGACTGTATATTGTCTTTTCTTAATTATACTTACATAGTATCTGACGTGAATGATTATTCACTTTTGTGATCATGGTTCAAATAAAATCTAGTAGAGAAGTGGCTAAGAAAGCAACTGTTTTGAAACACGTAAGCATCTGAGGCTTTATGTTAAATGAGCATAGAATTTAATTCCAGCTGAATTTTGACATCACTATTCAGCTGCCTCTTTGTCCAGAATTTGCTGCCCTTATACCAAGTAGTACTGGATAGAGCCGGGTAATTGTGAGGCTAAAACCTATCTCAGCCTAAAGCGGTCAGACTGATGGCAGTCCATTGTAGTAATGTTAATTATGTTTGTTATTCTGATATCTCTCATGAAATACAACTATTTTAGGTCAATCATGTTTGGCCAACCTGATAGTCTTCTACAATGAGGCGACTGGCTCAGTGGAGGAGGGAGGGGACATTGAATGCTTCTCATCTTGACTGTAGCAAGGTTTTTAATGCTGTCTCCCGTAACATCCTCATAGGCTAGATGATGAAGTACATGCTAGGTCAGTGAAGTGAATTGAGTTAGGTGGACAGAAACTGGATGAACTGCCAGGTTCGAACGGTTGTGATCCGTGGCACAAATTTCAGGTGGAGGACAGTCACTAGCAGTGTACCCCAAGGGAGATAACTGGGGCCACTACTGTTTAATGTCTTCATGAATGACTTGGATGATGGGGCATAGTGCACCCTCAGCAGGTTTCCAGAGGATGTAAAACTGAGTGGAGTGAATAATACCCCACGTGGTTGTGCTGCCGTTCAGAGGGTCCTTGACAGACTGCAGAAATGGGCTGACAGCAACCTCACGAAGTTCAGCAAAGGGAAATGCAAAGCCCTGTACCTGGGGAAGATAACCCCATGCACAAGGCCAGGCTGGGGGCTCATCAGCTGGAAACCAGTTTGGCAGAGCAGGACTTTGGAGTCCAACAGCCTCCTGGACAGCATTAGGCAGAGCACTGCCAGCAGGTCAAGGGACACGATCCTTCTCTGAGGAACTACTGAGACATGTCTGGAATTCTGAGCCCAGTTGTGGGCTCCCCAGTACAAAAGAGATGTGGACATACTGGAGCAGGTCTGGCAAAGGGCCACAAAGACAATTAAGGGACTGAAGCGTCTCTCATATGAGGAACAGCAGAGAGAGCTGGGACTATTCAGCCTGAAGAAGAGAAAGCTCGGGGAGGGGGGAATCTTACCAGGGTGTATAACTGCCTGATAGGTGGAGTGGAGAAGATAGACCCAGACTCTTAGTGGTGTCCAGTGAAAGGACAAGAGGCAATGGCCACAAATCAAAACACAGTTGAAATTCCATTCAAGACTAAGGGAAAAAATTTACTGTGAGAGTCCAGCAGGAAAAGTTTGCCCAGAGAGGTTGTAGAGTCTCCATCTGTAGAGGTATTTAAAACACAACTGCACACAGTCCTGAGCAACCTCTTGTAAGCTGCCCCTGCTCTGAGCTGGAGGTTTGGGCTAGACGATGTCCAGAGGTATCTTCCAGGCTCAACCACTCTGTGCTTCTGTGTGTTTCTAAACTTAAATTTAATTCTTTCCTTCAGATTGAAATGCTATTAAAAAGCAAAAATCTTCATAAGGTTAGAACAAAGTTGAGCTGATTATTCTCTGAAGTAGATATTAAACCAATATTTTTAGTAACTCAGCTGGTCCAAAATTTGGTCTTCTAGTTCATATGACATGTTAATAATCTGATATGTTTTATACCTTCCAGAGACAGGGGACCACTGGGTAATGCCAAGGCCCTTGGTCTTCCAGTGGGAATCTTTAATTGTAGACTTCTTTTCTGAGCCTATGTCTTTGAGAGTCCTTTAATTGGTTATAATGGGAGGATTACGTCAGGAAAGAATGGCCCAGAGACGATATCATCAGTTTTTGGTTGGGAACTGGGATTCATTTATCAGGGGATATCTGACCCTTTTCGATGGTGTGAATCAGCTGGCCAGGAATGCCACTGTATATAAAAATTCATTGTATACAAATATTGTAGACAAATATGATCCCTTTTTGATTTCATATAAAGATTTTAAAAGTGGCAAAGCTGCCTGTAGATAAATTGGCTTATTGGACACCAGATCTATTTTGCTTTGTTGTCGGTGATTTAGCCACCTGCCCTAAGCCATGTTCAGACTCTGATAATTGTTCAAGAAAACCCCCATCATTGCCAGAGGTCCAGGAGCAAGATCAATGTTGGGAACTCTGACCTAACCTAGGCATCTCTTACAACATAGACTTTATTCAAAAGAGTATTTGCCTGGTGTTTTTCAGAAAGCTGGTGTTTTTCAGAAAGCTGCAGGCTCTTCCTTACAAACTCTCTGGAAACCAGGTAGATGCAGTTTAGCACTGGGCTTGCCCCAGGCTAATAAATCCTGCAGAGAGGCAGAACATAACATCTCAGCCCTGGGACTCCTTGTCTGGGTTTGTTAACATGCAAACTGCATTCACATAGCTTCCTGTTTGCTTTATGCCATGACCCATACTCTCAAAAAGAGCCTAACTGTGCTAAATTCTCAATGTTGCTAATGCCAGTGGAGTGGAACTGCACTTAAGTGTTGGCGTGAAATTTCCCCGGGGTTAACAAATACTTAGTCCATGACTGCGTGGGCAAGTATTTTAAGTCTGTTGGCATAACCTACTTTGACAGCGCACACAAATAATCTGAAAGAAGATCGGCAAAAAGAAAAGGACGTCTGAAATGCAGGAGCTGTTTCAGTCTGATCTTACTAGTAGTCAGTGGGATGCCTAGAAACCTGCCAAAGGCTGAGAGACCTAACAAAGGCCAAAGCACAACCCTCGGAGGCATCCCAGTGCTGTTCTGAAGTTAAGCTGTGGCATAAAGAGAAAGTCAAGACCCCAACTAGAGCTCGTCAGGGCAAAGGCACAGAATGAGTTGTTGGACCACAGTTTCCTTCAAAAGACCTCTGCCAAGAAGCCTTGAGCTGTGCTGAAGAGATAGACAAGATCTGTCTCATTGTTAGAAACTTCAGAGGTAACCCATGTCCGCGGTCTTTGCCAATATTGCAGTGCTCCAGTAAATGGCCGATGAGAATCCTGCTTATTCATCTTGCATGTCACAGTGTCTGAGCTTCAGTGTTGTCTGTCTCATTAATGCTTTTTATTTAATAGCTGGCACCTCGTTAGAAGTTTTCGATATACATACTGCATTTCCTGGCAGATTTTGCTACAGTAGAATTCAGATTTGTCTATTCTTTTCAGTTCTGCATTTTCTTGCTTTCCTCGGCTTCGCAAAGAGGTCCCTATAATGGTGGCCAGGGTCAAAGGTAAATTGCTACAAATGGTTTTGCATTTCATTTTCACTTATTCCTATATCTATGTTGTCCACTTTCTCCAGCACTCTCCCATGTAGCTTGATTTTCCTTAATCACTCAATCCCTTTGCATAACCATTCTTTGCTTCAAGACAAAACCAATGTATCCAAGACGGTACTACTTTAGAAAGGTGTCAATAAATATGCTTCTAACTCCTTCAGAATATAGAAGTACACCTTGATCATTGCACTGAGCTATTAGATTTTTATATATGTACAATTAAACAAAGCATACTGGTTCTTTTAGGAGTTTCATGTCATAGTGCCTGGGAAATATACAGAGTGCTCTGCTTCTGTTAAGGATGGTTTGGTGTATTATATCGGTCTCTGCTGTTGAGACTATATTCTTATCCTCAAGAAGTGAAGTATTGTAAGGATCGTCTACTTAGCTAGGAAAGCTGATTAAGCCTTTTAAACAAAGAAATGTAAGCAAGTTCTTTTGCCTTTGACTATACCTGTATAAGTACATATTTTCAACAGTATTTTACCTTAATCGCATCAAAACAGGTTTCAGTTACATTTTTTCTAGATCTAAAAAGCAGCCAGGCTGTTTGATTTCTTACATCTTCTCCAGTATTCCCCTTTTCTCTTATTCTCAGATATTTATTGCTTTTCATTACTAACCATTAAGTGCCTCCAGAATAATTTTCATGCTCATGTCTTCTGTTAGTAATTTCTTATCAAATCTTCAGCTCCATAATTCTATAAAATGCCTTCTTTTTCATAACAATATGCTAATTCATGTTCACCCTGCAATCCATTTCATAGTTCCCCATAAGCATTTTCTATTGATTCAATCAACTTATTTTTCATCACCTAGCAACCTCCAAATTCAGAAAACAGAAGTGAATCTCTGCAACAGATATTTTATTAATTTTCAGCTCATTGTCATAGACATTTTATAGTGTCCTCAGCAGAAATTAGAAAGTTATGTTTTGACTTTGAATAATATATTTATCAAGGAAGATTTTATTCCACTAGGGTTATGGTGCATCAAATGAATTTGTTTGCAGTTCAGCAGCCACCTGAGATATTCATTGGAAGTTCAGAACATCTGTGTTTCTCATCAGATTTAGCTGATAGCACATTTGGATTCATTCAGAACAACCTGAAGAACAACAGTGTATTTATTCTTAATCGGGCTACACATTTAGGGGAAACTCGAATTCATAATGTTCGTACTCAGAATTCACATAGTATATGAAGGAAAGATGAAAAAGAAGAATAAGATCTTGGAAAAAAGAATAAAAATTCCTTTGTTACTCAGCACCAGCTTTATGTAGGGTCTTTTGTGGAATTATATTTCAAGTTTAAAGGCAATAAGGCAAGTTTATAAGGTAGATGCTGAAAGTTATGAAGCTGGTTGCAGAATTGTGACCTTCATACGGCATTTTAAAATTCCCAGTAGAATTTTATGGTAGGGAAAGAACTCTTTAATCAAGGCCGTGGTTCCATTTTCATTTTAAAGTACTAAGTTTTGTAGATTTTGCACACTTTGGTAATTACATAGCTGTCAGATAAATTCTGGAGGGGCTATTTTAATACAGCCACACTGATCTTCTGCAGCAGAATTCACAAGATTACAGCATCTAATTTCCTGTAATACATACATGTGGGAAGAGCAGACACTTATGAATAGGGGTTGTGAGAACGGTACACCAAAAGGAGGGATTTCTAAGACATGCTAGAAGGAATAGATCTGAAATTCCACCTCTCTCACAAATCTAAGTGTGCGTAAGATTTGAATTGGCAGATTTTAACAGCTGCAGTTATGTAGGTGACCCTGTGGATTTGGTTGCCTTTCTCAACTTTCTCTTAAAAAATATCTGAGTCTGTTTTAGAGCCCTATCACTCAGGCAGAGAAAAGTCTAGTTTTATATCCCCATTAGCCTTTAAGTGGTCCAAATCTACATCTCCTCTCTGTCTCTACCTAATCCTAGGTTTGATGGGCTACATTAGAAGGGAAATTTCTTTTATCTGCATTTTGAGAGCGTGACGCTAAGGTGGAAAAATACTTCTAACTGATGCCCATCTCAGGAGTGATGAAGCTTTTTTCACTTTTCTGCCATTGGACCAAATAAGAGAGGGAGAGAAAGAAGGGTGCGGGGGTCAGGAGTGGGGTGGCAGTTGGAGAAAGCAAAAGAGAAATCAGCAGAAAATGACAAGAGTGCGTATATATATATTTAATGGTAATTTAAGGTTTTAGGTATTTATTTCTATGTAAGTATTTCTTGCAAGCTCCTAGTTCTTCAGTCACCCCACCTATCTCTGCAGAGGGATCTGGACAGGCTGGATCGATGGAGCGAGGCCAATTGTATGAAGTTCAACAAGGCCAAGTGCCGGGTCCTGCACTTGGGTCACAACAACCCCATGCAGCGCT